>LR738713.1:731233086-731339728 GCA_902687465.1 Secale cereale
GGGGGGGGGGGGGGGGGGGGGGGGGGGGGGGAGTAGAAGGGCTGCTCACCGTCTGCCTGGCACGGAGGGCCATCGCTGCCTGCCGGGCTAGGAGCGCCGCCATGGTCGCGTCGTCGGCGACGAGGAGACGGTGGGGATCGAAAGGGGGGTTGAGGTGGGCTGTGCACTGTGGTCTCTAGTTAGCGGCTGGGGGATGTCCAGGTGTGGAGAAAGAGGAACTTGCAAGTTGGCTGGGCTGGGCTGGGATGGGAAGTGCAGCACTGCCCAGACAAGGCCTTCTGTGTATTCAAAGGCAGGCACTAGAGGAGGTACAGCCCCTCAAAAAAAAAAAAAACTAGAGGAGGTACAGAGAACAAAAACTAAATGAGGTACAAAGACCCCTAAAAAAGGAGGTACAGAGAACATCTCCTAAAAAAAGGACAGAGAACATGGAGAACACTATATATAATAAAAATTACAACCAGTTTCATGGACTATCTACCGACGACTATAAGCACTGGAGCAAGTGGAAGGCGCGCCGCCGTCAGTGTCCCTCCCTCACCGGAGCCGGAGAAACATTGTTGCCGGCAAAACAGGATTGCCATGCTACAAAAGAATTACCAATCATAATGAAGAAATTTGCCACATAAGTTTATTAATTATCATGCTACAAAAGTAAGAATGTCATGTTACAACAGAAAAGAAAAATGCCAAGACAAACCCATTGGCATACATACCCTGCTGAAAGAACATGCGGTGCCCCCATGTTTGATTTTGGTAATTGATGACAATCTCTATTGACCAATGGTTGCCTTGAGTTATATTTGAAGGATTTGTCCATAGGCTTTTCTTGGAGTCCATTTGTTGGTTTCAAGGAGAGTTTGTGATGACCAAGGTGCTATTCAACGAATTACCTAAAGATTGGTCATGTGAGAGGTCGATCAAGACTAAGCCAAAGAGTGAATCAAGTTGATCAACACACAAAGCATAGAAGATGTACCGAGAGGGATCAAGTGATCCCATGGTATGGTAAGCATTGTCCGTTACGCTTTGTGTACTATCCCATGGTCTTTGCGAGAGTTCTTTGTGGGGTTAGGTTGTGGTGTGCAAGTTCAAGTGATGCATCACGAAGAGATCAAGTGCTTGAAGCTTGCCGTCCATTGTGATGGCAATGGACTTGTGAAGATATGCCGAAGAGTGGCTCACCCATAGTGGAGTATGGGGGAGCAATCTACTAGTCTTCAATGAGCCAACACAATAAAGAAAGGTGGTCCAACTTTAGGAAGTCAAGATCGTCTACATCTAGCTCAAGTGGACTTTGTGCAAGGCAAAGGTTTGCCCTTGATAGGTTCTCTATTTTACCGGTCTCATGGTGGTAGTTTGGAGACCGGGATTGATTGCCGTACTATCAAGGGGGGATCTTGATGAGTAGCTTGATCGTATCGTTCGAAGAGAGTTCAAACCATTGCATCCTTGCATCATTTTTATTGGTTCTTGTTTGGTTCATCTCCTTGTGAGACTGGAGCTTATGGTCATCTTGATGACAAGCTCGAGTTCATCGAAAACGGAGTTCGCATGCATCTTCTATGATATTTTCGATGTTGGAGATTTTGTCGGTTCTTATCTGATGGAGGGTTCATTTCTCTATATCTTAGGCATACCTCCATGTCTCTTCTTACTATAACCAGCCGTTGTTTTGATGCTACTCATCTTCCTCTATCCAACAAGCTTGAGTTTGCTCAATTCGGAGCTCATATGCAGAAGTTATGGTAGTTCCGGTTTTATTGTTTCATTATGTTGTCTTTAGCTGCGATATGAAGGCAGCCAAATGCTAAAGCCTCTGTGGCGTGCGGTAGTACTGCTCAAGGAAGCGATAGTACCGTAGGGGGCAGTGGTAGTACCACACCTTGTGAGCGGTAGTACCACTGCCTTCAGCCCTGACGCTGAAGCGTGCGGAAGTAGGCGCGGATGTAATTTTTTACATCCGCCCTTACGCGGTAGTACCACTCCCTGTGAGCGCTAGTACCATGCCGACTTTCTACTCAAAGCTAGCTCCAGTGGATGTAGGTGCGACAGTAATTTTTTACATCCATGGACGTGCGGCAGTACCGCTATCCCCAGCGGTAGTACCGCTAACTCACTGTGTATACTGTCGTGTGCTGCACCTGTGTGGCCGATGAATACTACCCCTGCGGTAGTACCACAAGGGTAGGCGGTAGTACCACTTTGACAGTAGTACCGCCCTGTTGCCCCCTTGTAGTAGTGTTTCTTTTGGCTACTGCCGCCCTAGCGGTAGTACCGCTCCGTGTGGGTTGTGAGGATAACGGTTGGATTTTCCCCCTCCTATAAAAGGGGGTCTTCTTCCCCATTGAACCTTATCTTTTGAGCTCGTGTTGTTCCCCTATTGTTGACCTTCTTCGAGCTTGCTATCTCTCAATCCCTCCATGGATTCTTGCTAGTTTTTTGGGGGGGGGGAGAGGAGATCTAGATCCACATTTCCACCAATCACTTTCTCCTCTATGTGAGGGGAACCCCTTGGATCTAGATCTTGGAGTTTTTGGTGTTCTCCTTGTTCTTCCTCTCGTTTTCCTCCCTAGCATTAGTTGCTTTGATGGGATTTGGGAGAGAAGGACTTAGGCACTTCGTGTGCCCTTGCCATTGCATTTGGTGCATCGGTTTGAGTTCTCCACGGTGATACGTGGAAGTTACAAGTTGAGAAGCTTATTACTCTTGGGTGCTAGGTACCCTTGAGCTTGTTCCTCTTGGGTGCTTGGGCGCCCTAGACGGTTGAGGTCACCTCGGAGCCATATTCCATTGTGGTGAAGCTTCATGGTGTCATTGGGAGCCTCCAATTAAGTTGTGGAGATAGCCCCAACCTTGGTGGTGTTCGGAGCTCAATCATTGTGGTGTAAAGCTTCGGGCAAGCGTCAGGGTCTCCAATCAGGTTTTGGAGCTCGCCCCCAGCAATTTGTATGGGTTCGGTGACTGCCCTCAAGGGTCCCTTAGTGGAATCACGGCATCTTGCATTGTGCGACGGCGTGAGGACATTACAGTGGCCCTAGTGGCTTCTTGGGGAGCATTGTGCCTCCACACCGCTCCAAACGGAGATTAGCATCCGCAAGGGTGTGAACTTTGGGATACATCGTCGTCTCCGCGTGCCTCGGTTATCTCTTACCCGAGCCCTTTACTTATGCACTTTACTTTGTGATAGCCATATTGTTTCTTGCTATATATCTTGCTATCACCTAGCTGTTTATCTTGCTTAGCATAAGTTGTTGGTGCACATAGGTGAGCCTAGTTGTTGTAGGTTTTGTGCTTGACAAATTAACCGCTAGGTTTATTCCGCATTTGTTCAAGCCTAAACCGTAATTATTTTAAAGCGCCTATTCATCCCCCCTCTAGGCGACATCCACGGTCTTTCACCTGCAAAAAGATTAACCCATAGGCATATAGGGAACTCAATTTCAGTGCTACAACCAACAGCTCGATCACGACGAGTTCTTGCGGGAACATCATATGAGGATGGGAGTTTGGGGTGGTCGAAGGAGATATCCAAATCATGCAGTTGGGATGCGTTTGGTAGGTTGCATATACCTTAGACACACCCTGGGGATGCAATTTTGGGTTGTTTGGATGCTTGGCTTGCATGGAATCTTGACCTGCAGGGAACTTAAATCACCTATGAGCTTGACTTTGAAGTAATGCTTGAATCAGCCGTTTCCAGCGAGCCAGACCCGAGCGATGCAAGCAAGCTCACATGGGTGAAGGCGGCTGCACGCGCGGAGATACGCGAAAGACGTCACATTGGTCCCTGAAGTGGCGGCAATCCCCTCATCCTTCTATCACCCCTCACTCTCCCCTCTCTCCACTCTCTCACCGACAGCAGCGATCACATGATCTGGTTGGTGTCGACCACCGGCTTCACCACCCCTCAACCAAGCGTTCATCAATGGCGATAAGCCCTCGATTCCTTGTGAGAGATCTTTCTAGGCATCAATTACACTTCTTGTGTTCAATTTACGCATGGATTATACTGTTCGCTCGCAGGATCTAGGCATCGATTGATGTTCTAGGCTTCGATGTGGGATCGAACAAAGTGTATTCGATTAGGGATTTGAGGAATGCGAATAAGATTTCAAAGGATTTCCACTGACGGGGGGGGGGGGGTAAATTGGCCATAATCCACTTACATCCATTCAAATCCAATGCAATCGAATAAGGACTATAGCCTAGGCGCTCCGAGCGACGTGTACGTTGACGCTTGTACTCGCCGACCTTCGGCGGATCATGGAGCAGCTAGGTCAGGAACCCTGGTCACTATATTGATCTCTACCACCTCCCCCTCACCATCGTCGTCCTGGTAAGTGATACGTCTCCGTCGTATCTATCATTTTTTATTGTCCCATGCCAATATTCTACAACTTTTACATACTTTTGGCAACTTTTTATACTATTTTTGGGAGTAACATATTGATCCAGTGCCCAGTGCCAGTTTCTGTTTGTTGCATGTTTTTTGTTTCGCAAAAACTCCATATCAAACGGAGTCCAAACGGGATAAAAACTTACGAAGATTTTTTTGGAGTATATGTGATTTTTGGGAAGAAGAATCGACGCGAGACGATGCCCAAGGGGGGCATAAGGTAGGGGGCATGCTCCAGACCCTTGTGCCACCCGTAAGGCGGTTGGTGCCCTTTTTTCTCCGCAAGAAAGCCAATATTCGGATAAAAATCATGTTAAAATTCCAGCCCAATCGGAATTACGGATCTCCGGGAATTTAAGAAATGGTGAAAGGCCAGAATCTGGGAACGCAAAAACAAAAGAAAACAGAGAGAGAGATCCAATCTCGGAGGGGCTCTTGCCCCTCCGCCGCCATGGAGGCCATGGACCAGAGGGGAAACCCTTTCTCCCATCTAGGGGGAAGGTCAAGGAAGAAGAAGAAGGAGGTGGCTCTCTCCCCCTCTCCCCCGGTGGCGCCGGAACGCCGCCGAGGCCATCATCGTGTGACGATGATCTACACCAACACCTTTGTCATCTTCACCAACATCTTCATCACCTCCCCCCCATCTATCTACAGCGGTCCACTCTCCCGCAACCCGCTGTACCCTCTACTTGAACATGGTTCTTTATGTTTCATATTATTATCCGATGATATGTTGCCATCCTATGATGTCTGAGTAGATTTTCGTTGTCCTATCAGTAATTGGTGAATTGCTATGATTGGTTTAATTTGCTTGTGGTTATGTTGCTGTCCTTTGGTGCCCATCATATGAGCGCGCGCGTGGATCACACCATAGGGTTAGTTGTATGTTGATAGGACTATGTAATGGAGGGCAAGAGTGACTGAAGCTTCATCCTAGCATAGAAATTGATGCATACGAGATTGAAGGGGGGCCAATATATCTTAATGATATGGTGGGGTTTTACCTTAATGAATGATAGTAGTTGTGGATGCTTGCTAATAGTTCCAATCATAAGTGCATAGAATTCCAAGTCAGGGATGACATGCTAGCAGTGGCCTCTCCCACATAAAACTTGTTATCGGTCTAGTAACGTATTCAATTGCTTAGGGACAATTTCGCAACTCCTACCACCACTTTTCCACACTCGCTAAGTCGCTATACTAACTTTATTGCTTCTTTAACTAAAAAACCCCTAGTTTTTATTTATGTGCTCTTTATTATCTTGCAAACCTACCCCGTTACATCTACAAAGTACTTCTAGTTTCATACTTGTTCTAGGTAAAGCGAACATTAAGCGTGCGTAGAGTTGTATCGGTGGTCGATAGAACTTGAGAGAATATTTGTTCTAACTTTAGCTCCTCGTTGGGTTCGACACTCTTACTTATAGAAAGAGGCTACAATTCATCCCCTATACTTGTGGGTTATCAGTAAGTAGGAGCTACGCCAAACTTGTATTTGGCCCATCTAGCTCTCTGAGTTGGATCAACTGACCAAGCCTCCTCCATCGCTGACCACGGTATGTCCATTGACATAGCGCCTCTGTCTGTGTTAGGCGATAGCGCCTTCTTCTCCGTCTCTGTCGCCTTAGAAAGCACAACTCTTGCCTCCTCGACCATATCATCCACAGTCTTGAACCAAGAGAACACCTCCATCATCTTCATAAAATTCTTGTGGTTGTCGAGCGGGCACCCAAGGATGAGTGTCACCCATCCAGGGCCATTGGGGTAGGGGTTCATGGTGCTGGAGCGGTGGTGAGAGAGATAGAGAGAGAGCATTGGAATTGGAGATGGGTGAAGTGGATTGCGATGGCAGATAAATGGGGGCTTTGGAGGTTCAAGCGGTAGGTGGGTGGTATGAATGAATGCTGAAGTTTGGTCAACAATTGTCACATGTGGTCAACCGATGCATCGGCTGTGGGGATGTACAAATGTTGATATGAAGCATGGTAAAAAAATGTTGATATGAAGTGTAGTGGATTTTTTGCATACCGCCACCATTGATCTTGTTCATATATGTATTACATGATTTGGGTCTATCATAATCCCCAAGTGCAAGTAATCATCATAGCACTTTCCAAATATGAAAGTGGTAAGTATGGAGTGTCGAACCCACGAGGAGCTAAAGGTAAGATCAATATTCTCTCAAGTACTATCTGCCATTGATACAACCCTATACACCGAGTGTTTGCTTTTATCTAGAAATGAGAAATAAAACTAGGAAGTGGGTATAAAGGGATAGCTTTGCATAATCATAAACATAAAAGTAGGTGCTTCCTAAATAAAGATAGAATATATTACAATATAATACAAATAGCGAGTGTGGAATAGTGATGATATGGTGTGCGGAGTAGTCCCTAAGCAATTGGCTAAGTTACTGGACCGATGGCAAATTTTTATGTGGGAGAGGCCACTGCTACCATATTATCCCTTACTTGGAATTCTATGCACTTATGATTGGAACTATTACCAAGCATCCACAACTACTAAAGCTCATTAAAGTAAACCCATTAGCCAACCATATCATTAAATATATTGGTCCTCCTTCAATCCCGTATGTATCAATTTCTATGGTAGAAAGAAATTTATGTCGCTCTTGCACCCCAATGCATAGTCATGTGCTCATACAACTAACCCTATGTTGTGATACATGCGCGCACTCATATGATAGGCACCAAAGAATGGCAACTTAACCACAAGCAATTTAAACCAATCATAGCAATTCACCAATTACCCATAGGACAACAAAAATCACTCGTACAGAATAGCGATGACCCAAGTCATTGGATAATAATTTATAGCACAGAAACACGATGTTCAAGTAGAGGATTACAACGCGTTCCGGGAGAGTGGACTGCTGAAAATAGATGAGGAAGTTGATGAGTACAGTGACGTTAATGAAGACAATCATCACGACGATGGTTCCCCCGGCGACACTTCGGTGCCACCGGGAGAGAAGGAGAGATAGGCTTCCCTTTGGCTTGCTCCTCCATGGCCTCCCCCCTAATGAGGAGAGGTTCTCCCTCTAGTCTTTGGCCTCCATGGCGCCTGGAGGGGCGAGAACCCCTTTGAGATTGGATCCCTCTCTCGGTTTCACATTCGTTTTCTGGCCTTTCACAGTTTCTTTTATAGCCAGAGATCCGTAACTCCGATTGGGCTGAAATTTTCAAATGATTTTTCTCCGGAAATTAGCTTTCTTGTGGCGAAAGAAGGGCCGCTACCGCCTTAGGGATTGCCACAAGCTCAAGGGCCGCACCCCCAGGGCTAGTGGGGCCCTTGGGCATCATCGTGTGTTGCTCCCCCCAAATCATATATATCCATAAAAATCTCCGTGAATGTTCATCGTGTTTTGACCTTCCTAGATATGGATTTTATGCGAAACAAAAAATATGCATAATACAAGAACTAGCATTGGGCACCAGATTAGTAAGTTAGGTCATAAAACGAATATGAAAGTAAACCAAAACCATATATAATTGTTGTAAATATAGCATGACTATTTCTTAAATTATAGATACATTGGAGACGTATCAGTCTGTGGTACCTCTATTGGCATCCTATTCATTTGTTCAAGACAAAATGACAAGCTCATCCTCAGCAACTCGTCGAAGGCCAACGAGGTTCCATCGGCCAACTTCGAGAAGGGCAAGGCATTGCTAGAGGTCAGTAACACCCCAATAAGAGGCCATGTAACTACGAGGATTTCCATGAGGACTCGGGGCGGACGCACTTTTGCAAGGTCATTCTTGCTCCCTGGGTGGAGTGCCTGCTGATACGTCTCCAACGTACCTACTTTCCCAAACACTTTTGCCTTTGTTTTGGACTCTAACTTGCATGATTTGAATGGAACTAACCCGGACTGACGCTGTTTTCAGCAGAACTGCCATGGTGTTATTTTTGTGCAGAAATAAAAGTTCTCGGAATGGCCTGAAATTCAACGGGGAATTATTTTGGAATATATAAAAAATATATGCGGAAAGAACCAAGCCAGGGGCCCCACACCCTGTCCACGAGGGTGGGGGGCGCGCCCCTCCCCCTGGGCGCGCCCCCTGCCTCGTGGGCCCCCGGTTGCTCCACCGACGTCTACCCCGACTCCATATATTCACTTTCGGGGAGAAAAAAATCAGAGAGGAAGAATTATCGCGTTTTATGATACGGAGCCGCCGCCAAGCCCTAATCTCTCTCGGGAGGGCTGATCTGGAGTCCGTTCGGGGCTCCGGAGAGGGGAGACCGTCGCCATCGTCATCATCAACCTTCCTCCATCACCAATTCCATGATGCTCACCGCCGTGCGTGAGTAATCCCATCGTAGGATTGCTGGACAATGATGAGTTTGATGAGATTTACCATGTAATCAAGTTAGTTTTGTTAGGGTTTGATCCCTAGTATCTGATACGTCCATTTTGCATCATGCTTATATGTTGATATTTATTGCATTATGGGCTATTCTTACATGTTTTGTCATAATACTTATGCCTTTTCTCTCTTATTTTACAAAGTTTACATGAAGAGGGAGAATGCCGACAGCTGGAATTCTGGGCTGGAAAAGGAGCAAACTCTGGAAACCTATTCTGCACAACTCCAAAAGCCCCGAAACTCAATAGAACGCCGTTTCAGAAAATATAAAAAATATCTGGCAAAAGAAGTTCACGAGGGGGGGCACCGGCTGTCCACGAGGGTGGGGGCGCGCCCCCCTGTCTCGTGGGCCAGCCGGAAGGCCCCCGATGCCCATCTTCTCCTAGATGAGGTGTTTTGACCTGGAAAAAATCAGAAGGAGGTTTTTGGGACCAGACGCCACTGTCTCGAGGCGGAACCGAGGTGGAAACCAATCTAGGGCTACGGCATAGCTGTTCTGCCGGGGATTCTTCCCTTCGGGAGGGGGAAATCGTCACCGCCGTCATCACCAACAACTCTCCCATCTTGGGGAGGGCTATCTTCATCAACATCTTCACCATCACCATCTCCTCTCAAACCCTAGTTCATCTCTTGTATCCAATCTTTGTACCCAAACCTTAGATTGGTACATGTGTGTTACTAGTAGTGTTGATTACTCCTTGTAGTTGATGCTAGTTGGTTTATTTGGTGGAAGATCATATGTTCAGATCCATTATGCATATTAATATCCCTCTGATCATGAACAATATTATGTCTTGTGAGTAGTTACTTTTGTTCCTGAGGACATGGGAGAAGTCTTGCTATTAGTAGTCATGTGAATTTGGTCTTCGTTCGATATTTTGATGAGATGTATGTTGTCTCTCCTCTAGTGGTGTCATGTGAACGTCGACTACATGACACTTCACCATTATTTGGGCCTAGAGGAAGGCATTGGGAAGTAATAAGTAGATTATGGGTTGCTAGAGTGACAGAAGCTTAAACCCTAGTTTATGGGTTGCTTCGTAAGGGGCTGATTTGGATCCATATGTTTCAGGCTATGGTTAGGTTTACCTTAATACTTCTTTTGTAGTTGCGGATGCTTGCATTAGAGGTTAATCATAATTGGGAGGCTTTTACAAGTAAGGACAGCACCCAAGCACCGGTCCACCCACATACCAAATTATCGAAGTACCGAACGCGAATCAGACGATCGTGATGAAAACTTGCTTGACGATAATTCCCATGTGTCCTCGGGAGCACTTTCCTTTATATAAGAGTTTGTCCAGGCTTGTCCTTTGCTACAAAAAGGATTGGGCCACCTTGCTGCACCTTATTTACTTTTACCTTTTGTCACTTGCTACCAATTACCTTATCACAAAACTATTTGTTACCTATAATTTCAGTGCTTGCAGAAAATACCTTACTGAAAACCGCCTATCATTTCCTTCTGCTCCTCGTTGGGTTCGACACTCTTACTTATCGAAAGGACTACGATAGATCCCCTACACTTGTGGGTCATCAAGACCCTTTTCTGGCGCCGTTGCCGAGGAGTGAAGCGCCTTTGGTAAGAAAAAATTTATATAGTGTGCTGAAATTTATTGTCACTTGTTACTATGGCTCAAAATCCTTTGAGGGGCTTGTTCGGGGTATCTTCACCCCGAACATAAGAGCAAAGATTTGATCCTCAACCTACTGCACCTACTGAAAATGTTTGCTTTGAGATTCTTTCGGGTATGATAGAGAAACTGCTTGAAAATCCTTTTACACGAGACGGAACATTGCATCCCGATTTACATCTAATCTATGTGGATGAAGTTTGTGGATTATTTAAGCGTGTAGGTATGCCTGAGGATGTTATCAAGAAGAAGGTCTTCCCTATATCTTTGAAGGGAGATGCATTGACATGGTTTAGGCTATGTGATGATATGGGATCATGGAACTATAATCGTCTGAAGTTGGAATTTCATCAAAAGTTCCACCGTATGCACCAGGTTCATCGCTATCGTAATTATATTTATAATTCCTGGCCTCGCGAAGGAGAAAACATCGCTCAAGCTTGGGGAAGGCTTAAGTCAATGTTATATCCATGCTCCAATCATGAGCTCTCAAGAGAAATGATCATTCAAAAATTTTATGCTCGGCTTTCTCTCGATAATCGCTCCATGCTCGATACTTCTTGTTCTGGTTCTTTTATGATGAAGACTATTGAATTCAAATGGGATTTATTGGAAAGAATTAAACGCAACTCTGAAAATTGGGATCTCGGCGAAGGTAAGGAGTCAGGTATGACCCCTAAGTTTGATTGTGTTAAATCTTTTATGGCTACCGATGTTTTCCGTGAGTTTAGCACTAAATATGGACTTGACTCTGAGATAGTAGCTTCTTTCTGTGAATCTTTTGATACTCATGTTGATCTCCCCAAGGAGAAGTGGTTTAAATACCACCCCCCTATTGAAGTAAAAGTAGTTGAACCTGATAAAGTTGAAGAAAAGACTATCACTTATAATGTTGATCCTGTTGTTCCTACTGCTTATATTGAGAAACCACCTTTCCCTGTTAGGATAAATGATCATGCTCAAACCTCAACTGTAGTTCGTAAAAGTAACACTAGAACACCTAAACCCTCTGAGCAAATTAAAGTTGAACCTAGTGTTGCTATGGTTAAAGATCTCTTGGTAGAAGATTTAGATGGACATGTTATTTACTCCAAGAAGAGTGTGCTAGAATAGCCAAACCCAATGCTAGGAACAAACATAGACCTATTGTGGGCTTGCCTGTTATCTCTGTTAAGATAGTATATCATTGCTATCATGGTTTATGTGATTTAGGTGCTAGTGCGAGTATTATCCCTCATGATTTATATCAAGATATTATGCATGATATTGCACCCGTTGAGTTAGAAGGGATTGCTGTTACTATTAAGCTTGCTAATAGAGACACTATTTCACCAGTTGGGATTGTTAGAGATATTGAAGTCTTGTGTGGGAAGGTTAAATACCCTACTAATTTTCTAGTTCTTAGTTCCCCACAAGATGAATTTTGTCCCATTATATTTGGTAGACCCTTCTTAAATACTGTTAATACCAAGATAGACTGCGTGAAAGATATTGTTACTGTGGGGTTAGGGGATATGTCTCATGATTTTAACATTGTTACTGTGGGGTTAGGGGATATGTCTCATGATTTTAACTTTGCTAAATTCCGTAGACAACCCATTGAAAAGGAACCACCCAGTAAGGATGAAATTATTGGTCTTGCTTCTATTGCCGTGCCACCTAATGATCCTTTAGAACAATACTTTCTAGACCATGAAAATGATATGCATATGAATGAGAGAAGGGAAATAGATGAAATATTCTTTAAACAGGGACCTATACTGAAAAACAACTTGCATGTTGAAATCCTAGGGGATCCTCCTCCACCCAAGGGTGATCCTGTGTTTGAACTTAAACCTTTACCTGATAATCTTAAGTATGTTTATCTTGATGAAAAGAAGATATATCCTGTTATTATTAGTGCTAACCTTTCAGAGCAGGAAGAAGAAAGACTATTGAAAACTCTGAAGAAGCACCGATCTGCTATTGGATATACTCTGGATGATCTTAAGGGCATTAGTCCCACTATATGCCAACACAAGATAAATTTGGAAGAAAATGCTAAACCGGTTATTGATCATCAGCGATGGTTAAATCCTAAAATGAAAGAAGTGGTAAGGAAGGAAATACTAAAGCTTCTAGAGGCAGGTATTATCTACCCCGTTGCTGATAGCCAGTGGGTAAGTCCTGTCCATTGTGTCCCCAAGAAGGGAGGTATGACTGTCGTTCCTAATGATAAAGATGAATTGATCCCACAAAGAATAGTTACAGGTTATAGGATGGTAATTGATTTCCGTAAGTTAAATAAAGCTACTAAGAAAGATCATTACCCCTTGCCATTTATTGATCAAATGCTAGAAAGGTTATCCAAACATACTCATTTCTGCTTTCTAGATGGTTATTCTGGTTTCTCTCAAATACATGTGTCAAAAGGGGATCAAGAAAAGACCACTTTTACTTGTCCTTTCGGTACCTTTGCTTATAGACATATGCCTTTTGGTTTATGTAATGCACCTGCTACCTTTCAAAGATGCATGATGGCTATATTCTCTGATTTTTGTGAAAAGATTGTTGAGGTTTTCATGGATGATTTCTCCGTTTATAGAACTTCTTTTGATGATTGCTTAAGCAACCTTGATCGAGTTTTGCAGAGATGTGAAGACACTAATCTTGTCTTGAATTGGGAGAAGTGCCACTTTATGGTTAATGAAGGCATTGTCTTGGGACATAAAATTTCTGAAAGAGGTATTGAAGTTGACAAAGCTAAAGTGGATGCTATTGAAAAGATGCCATGCCCCAAGGACATCAAAGGTATACAAAGTTTCCTTGGTCACGCCGGGTTTTATAGGAGGTTCATAAAGGACTTATCCAAAATCTCCATGCCTCTTACTAATCTCTTACAGAAAGATATTCCTTTTGTCTTTGATGATGATTGTCTAGAAGCATTTGAAATACTTAAGAAAGCATTGATCTCTGCACCTATTGTACAGCCTCCTGACTGGAATTTACCTTTTGTGATTATGTGCGATGCTAGTGATTATGCTGTAGGAGCTGTCCTAGGGCAAAGAGTTGATAAGAAATTGAATGTTATCCAATGTGCTAGTAAAACTCTTGATAGTGCCCGAAGAAATTATGCTACTATCGAGAAAGAACTTTTAGCAGTTGTATTTGCTTGTGATAAGTTTAGACCCTATATTGTTGATTCTAAAGTAACTATTCACTCTGATCATGGTGCTATCAAATACCTTATGGAAAAGAAAGATTCTAAACCTAGACTTATTAGATGGGTTCTCTTGCTGCAAGAATTTGATTTGCATATTATTGATAGAAAGGGAGCTGAGAACCCCGTTGCAGACAACTTGTCTAGGTTAGAAAATGTACTTGATGACCCACGACCTATTGATGATAGCTTTCCTGATGAACAACTAGCTTCATAAATACTTCTCGTACTGCTCCATGGTATGCTGATTATGCTAATTATATTGTTGCTAAGTTTATACCTCCTAGCTTCACATGCCAGCAAAAGAAAAAGTTCTTCTATGATTTGAGACATTACTTCTGGGATGACCCACATCTTTATAAAGAAGGAGTAGATGGTATTATTAGACGTTGTGTACCTGAGCATGAACAGGAACAGATCCTACGCAAGTGCCACTCCAAAGTTGATGGAGGACACCATGCGGGAGATAGAACTACACACAAGGTATTGCAATCCGGTTTTTATTGGCCTACTCTCTTCAAGGATGCCCGTAAGTTTGTCTTATCTTGTGATGAATGTCAAAGAATTGGTAATATGAGTAGACGCCAAGAAATGCCTATGAATTATTCACTTGTCATTGAACCATTTGATGTTTGGGGCTTTGATTATATGGGACCGTTTCCTGCCTCTAATGGATACACACATATTTTAGTTGTTGTTGATTACGTTACTAAGTGGGTAGAAGCTATTCCAACTAGTAGTGCTGATCATAACACCTCTATTAAGATGCTTAAAGAAGTTATTTTTCTGAGGTTTGGAGTCCCTAGATATCTAATGAATGATGGTGGTTCACACTTTATTCATGGTGCTTTCCGTAAAATGCTTGCGAAGTATGATGTGAACCATAGAATTGCATCCCCTTATCACCCGCAAACTAGTGGTCAAGTAGAACTAAGTAATAGGGAGTTGAAACTACTCTTGCAAAAGACAGTTAATAGGTCTAGGAAGAATTGGTCCAGGTAACTTTATGATGCATTATGGGCCTATAGAACTGCATACAAAAATCCTATGGGTATGTCTCCGTATAAGATGGTATATGGAAAAGCTTGTCACTTACCTCTTGAGCTAGAACATAAGGCATATTGGGCTATCAAAGAGCTCAATTATGATTTCAAACTTGCCGGTGAAAAGAGGTTATTTGACATTAGCTGCCTTGATGAATGGAGAACCCAGGCCTATGAGAATGCCAAGCTGTTTAAAGAAAAAGTTAAAAGATGGCATGACAAAAGGATACAAAAGCGTGAGTTTAACGTAGGTGATTATGTCTTGTTATACAACTCTCGTTTAAGATTTTTTGCAGGAAAATCTCTCTCCAAGTGGGAAGGACCTTACGTTAACAAGGAGATCTATCGTTCCGGTGCCATAAAAATTAACAACTTCGAAGGCACAAATCCGAAGGTGGTGAACGGTCAAAGAATCAAACATTATATCTCACGTAATCCTATAAATGTTGAAACCAATGTTTTTGAAACCGTAACCCCGGAGGAATACATAAGGGACACTTTCCAGAACGATTCAGCCTCCGAAAAGGAAGAGGTATGTGATACGGTAAGTAAACCGACTCCAAAACAGCTCAAAAGGCATTTTTTCTCCGTTTTGGAATATTTAGAACCGATCCAATGCCTACGAGCTTTTCACATATTGCTTGTTGCTTATTTACATTTCCGCCGCTGCTGTTACAAAAACTACAAAAACACTACCGTTACTTTTATTGCTGTTACCACTATTTCCATATTACCGTGCTACTAAATTACCTTGCTGCAGATACTAAGTTTCCAGGTGTGGTTGAATTGACAACTCAGCTGCTAATACTTAAGAGTATTCTTTGGCTCCCCTTGTGTCGAATCAATAAATTTGGGTTGAATACTTTACCCTCGAAAACTGTTGCGACCCCCTACACTTGTGGGTTATCAAGACTATTTTCTGGCGCCGTTGCCGGGGAGCATAGCTATATTCTTTAAGTCACTTGGGATTTATATCTGTTGATCACTATGAAGAATTTGTAGGACTCAAAAACCAAGATCTTCCCCTCAACTACGAGGGGATGTAAGGAACTGCGTGTTGGAAATATGCCCTAGAGGCAATAATAAAATGGTTATTATTATATTTCCTTGTTCATGATAATTGTCTATTGTTCATGCTTTAATTGTATTATCCGGAAACAGTAATGCATGTGTGAATGCATAGACCACAACATGTCCCTAGTAAGCCTCTAGTTGACTAGCTCGTTGATCAATAGATGGTTACGATTTCTTGACCATGACATTGGATGTCATTGAAAACGGGATCACATCATTAGGAGAATGATGTGATGGACAAGACCCAATCCTAAGCCTAGCACAATATCGTGTAGTTCGTATGCTAAAGCTTTTCCAATGTCAAGTATCTGTTCCTTAGACCATGAGGTTGTGCAACTCCCGGATACCGTAGGAATACTTTGGGTGTGCTAAACGTCACAACGTAACTGGGTGGCTATAAAGGTACACTACGGGTATCTCCGAAAGTATCTGTTGGGTTGGCACGAATCGAGATTAGGATTTATCACTCCATATGACGGAGAGGTATCTCTAGGCCCACTCGGTAAGACATCATCATAATGAGCTCAATGTGACTAAGGGGTTGGTCACGGGATGATGTGTTATGGAACGAGTAAAGAGACTTGCCGTAACAAGATTGAACAAGGTGTCGGTATACCGACGATCGAATCTCGGGCAAGTGCTATACCGATAGACAAAGGGAATCGTATACGGGATTGATTGAATCCTTGACATCGTGGTTCATCCGATGAGATCATCGTGGAACATGTGGGAGCCAACATGGGTATCCAGATCCCGCTGTTGGTTATTGGCCGGAGATATGTCTCGGTCATGACTGCATGGTTCCCGAACCCGTAGGGTCTACACACTTAAGGTTCGATGACGCTAGGGTTATAGGGAATGTAGTACATGGTTACCGAATGTTGTTCGGAGTCCCGGATGAGATCCCGGACATCACGAGGAGTTCCGGAATGGTCCGTAGGTATAGATTTATATATGGGAAGTCCCGTTTTGGTCACCGGAAATGTTCCGAGCGTTATCGGTAACGTACCGAGACCACCGGAAGGGTTCCCGGGGTCCATCGGGAGGGGCCACCAGCCCTAGAGGGTTGTGTGGGCCAAGTGTGGGAAGGGACCAGCCCCAGGTGGGCTGGTGCGCCCCGCACCAAGGCCCAAGGCGCAGGGAGAGAGGGAGGGGCAAACCCTAGGTCCAGATGGGCCTTAAGGCCCACCCTAGGGCGCCCCCTCTTCCCCCCTCCTGGCCGCCCCCTAGATGGGATCTAGGGGCTGTCGCCACCCCTAGGGAGTGATAACCCTCAACCGTAAGGGATCGAGATAGTCTTCGCGGGTAAGAATAACCCAATTTATTGATTCGACACACGGGGAGCCAAAGAGTATTTATAAGCTTTAACAGTTGAGTTGTCAATCCAACCGCACCTGAAATATACTAACTTGCAACAAAAGATAAGTGGTAACAGTGATATGATAGTGATGATAGTAACAGTAAAAGTAAACAGCAAAAGTAAATAGCAGTAGTAAATGGCAGAAGTAGCAACTAGTGACAGGCAAGGTTTAAAATACTGTAGGCTAGGGAGATGGATGGTTGGGCGCTGCATGGATGAGATAGATTCTAACTTGGGGCACGGCACACGGAAAAGTAATGATCATCTAGGCAAATATCAAACATTAGGCATGTATCCCGTAGGTAGTTGTACGTGCTTGTAATAAGAACTTGCACAACATCTTTTGTCCTACCATCCCGCTACGAACGGGGCCAAAAGGAACTAATGGATATTAAGGTGCTCCTGTCAAAGAGCACCGGAACAAAGCAATGAACTCAATGGATACATGTAATCCTCAAACTACGAACCATCCCCTTTGGTGTCCCAAGCTGTCACTTTTGGGATCGCCGGTTCCGAACCGTAACAGGTGCATACAACTCATAGATAGGATCAAGAACACAAATATATTCATGCAAACACAATATGGTTCAGATCTGAAATCATGGCACTCGGGCCCTAAGTGTCAAGCATTAAGAATAACAAGTTGTAGCAAAGATGATAAACACCATACTAGATGATAGGCAACATGCCCCCAACAATCTGACGAACTATTACATGATCTAACTCATCCAATCCCTACCATCCCCTTCGCCTACAGCAAGGGAATTACTCACACATGAAGGGGGAAGTCATGAGGGATGATGGAGTGGTGATGATGATGACGATGGCGACGATCTCCCCTCTCCGGAGGCCAAATCAGCCTCCAGATTAGCCCTCCCGAAGAAGAACAGAGGGTGGCGGCGGCTCCGCGACGAAAAACAGCGAAAGAACTTCCGATCTGGGGTTTTTTGCGTCGGGAGGAAAAATACGGGCTAAAGTAGGGCACCAGGGGGTGTGGGCCCCACCCAGGCGCCCCCCCGGCGCGGCCCAGGGGGGGGGGCGCCCACAGGGCGCCTGGGCACCCCCTGGCCCCCCTCTGGCCCCACTTCTGGCATTTGGTTTCTTCGGGTGCGTGGATTTTTCGTGATTTTTCATGGATTTTTCTGAGATGCTTAAAAATCCGTTTTCCTGCACACAAATAAACCATACAGGCAGCTCTGCTGAAAACAGCGTCAGTCCGGGTTAGTTTAGTCCAAATCATGCAAGAATGAGGTCAAAACAATATCAAAAGTGTTTGGAAAAGTAGATACGTTTGAGACGTATCAACTCCCCCAAGCTTAGCATATTGCTTGTCCTGAAGCAATTTAGTTCAACGAACTGGACACGACAAAGAAAACTTTGACAAACTCTTTTGCTTCATTAGATGTATATAAGCATGTACTACGAAAAGAGTTCAGCAAGTATTAAAACAGTACTTATGAGAACAATGCAAGGAGCAATCCTTCTTTCAAGTGACCAGTCACAAATAATTAAGAGTAAACAATATATTACCGAAAATCAAGACAAGATCACATTGCACATAGCTTGAGCATATTAAGGTGGTATCTCGCTAGCCTCCATGAGTGAAGCAAAACATAAATGCAGAGACTCCTCCAGAGTTTTAAAGGAGACTAGAACTAAGAATTTCAGAATAAATCATATCACAAGTATGCAGAAGACAATGTAATACTTTGGGACAATGCACATTACACTCAGAATGACAATTATGCTCTCCTAGTCAGTGCTTTGAAGAAAGAAGATGAGACTCTCGAACCGTGGCTTTTATTGGCAAAGTTGAAAACCCGTGATCGGAAACAAAAACTAAACATGTACCAGAGCTCTTGGTTTTAAAAACAGAAGTAAATTTGTTTTTGAGAGGTGCATATTTCGTCAACGAATGCTAGCAGATAACTCAATCACTTTTTAAGCTAGGCAAGTCTCGAGGAACGGCTCCCGCATGAGGACGATCACATCCTCTTAATCTCCTTTGTTTACCACTGCCAAAGTTTTCTGATTTCTCATGAACAAAGCGTGAAGGAGGGTTTGTTTGTTATATTATCTTTTCGAGCCGGGCGCACTCAATGCCATTTCCTTTTCATATTAGGGGTTTGCACATTATGCATGCAATCCAGGGGTGAAACCCGTCCAACTTAAAAAGATTATGAATTAACTACTACTTCCTCATGAGCTAAAACATAGGCACAAAAAGAGAAATGCTTTTGATTAATTTCGAGATGGTACATGAAAGTCTTCGTTAGGAATGGCAGGTAAATACCATGTATAGGAAGGTATAGTGGACTCATATGTCATAACAGGTTTAGAGGTTTTGGATGCACAAGCAGTCATTCCGCTTAGTACGGGTGGAGGTTTAGCAAAAGACTGGGAAGCGACCAACTAGAGAGCAATAACGGTCATAATCATGCAGAGCGACAAAGCAACATTGAATCGGGCATGAAAGTGATATAACTATTCTAAAACTCAAAGATCATCAAGGCAAAGTAGACTTTCTAGTCTTAAACATGTGTAAGCATGTGCCAAGTCAATCCAAAAATTCTCTAAAGGGAAATACCACCTTAGTATGCCAGACTATGAACAGTGCGATGCATGTAGATCGTTTCAATAACACATTATGTACTCTAGTTGTTCGGGACTAGCCACAAGGAAAGCATGAACCACTGAAAGAGCATTGTAAACATAGCACTATGTCGCTACAAGCTGGTCTCTAGATCATAAGTACAGGCATATGTACAAAAGTAGAAACAGAAAGAGTTCATACCGGTCTTCCTTGTTGCTTCCTTTCAGTCGATCTTCGTCATTACTGCTTGTCACTTGCATGATCGAACGTAGGAAATATAATCAAATGCCATCACGAACTCGAGCTGATCTCTGAAAACAAAGCAAACTAAAGAGAGAAAGGAAATCTTTTTGAGTTTTTCAAAAGTTGAATAAAAAGCAAAAGAAAGAGAAAATCTTTTTGTTGTTTTTGCAAAAATAGAGGAATAAAGAAGAACGGGTAAAAACTTCGAAAAGATCAAAGTGAATAAAACGGATAATACAATGGAAAAGTGAGAAGGGCACGTACTCCCCCAAGCTTAGGCTTTTGGCCTAAGTTGGTAGCAGCTACTGCCCCCAGGAGCCTCCTGCTCCAGGGGTATGGTGGTGAGACCAAGGGTCGTAGAAGGATGATGGCGCGTACACCGAACTCCTCGGAGTCTCCCACGAGGAAGGTTCCGAGCGCCAAACAGAGGAAGACCCTTCACCAAACTCGGTGGCGGTCTCATCCTGAAAATGTGGTATCTCACCGTGCCTCTCCTCGTCGGGCACAACCCCCTCCATGGGGTCATGGAACTGATGCTGGACCATGAACTCATCGAACTGGACAACATCAAAGGACCATCCGTTCCTGCGAGAAAAATCAAACAAAAGAGGTGCAGGTAGACGGATCTCGCGTTCCGCGGTAGTTCCGAAACGCAAGATATAAACAAGGTTATCAAGCTCAGAACCCATGGTAACAAACTTATGCCTTTTCATAGCAGCAAGATCAAAGCTTAAATAAGTAAAAGGAGTATCATCAGGGTGTGGGGTGCCTCCAAGATGCTCTAAGATAAGTGTGGCGTAAATGCCACCATATAAGCCCCCCTTGTTACCGTTCATAGCAAGGCGTCGAGCAATTAAGGTACCAATATTATAATCAGACCTCCCTGAGAGGGCTGCTGCCAGGATAGCAATATCCGGAGCAGAAATGCTGCTCGTGTTATCACGAGCTAACACCCCTCTAGCAATATAATATGCAAAATACCTGAGGTGAGGGAACAAGATGCTGGAGATCTTCGACCGATGAATATCCCTCGTACCCATGCTGCAGAGAGAGTTGATGACGGTTTTCAGCTCGGAGGGCTGAGTGGCCATCTTTGCCGTCCTCCCAACGTTCGGCACACCTATTACTTCACAAAAATTTCCCAGAGTCATGGTGATAAGATCATTATAAATTTTAAACTCAATAGCACCTGAATCAGGATTATATCTAAAACTGTTAATGAAACCGGAGGTGAGTTTCTGATACTGAGTAACACGGCTCGTGACGAGTCGTGTCAAACCTGCATTAGCACAAAGATTATAAAACTCATCCTTGATTCCCGCAGCTTCCATGAATTCATCACATGGAAACGTCATCGCACGTGCTGGACTTGTGTCTTCCAACAACTCCAGGGGCACATGATCTTCATTATAGCTCACCCTGGCAGTCGATGGTGAAGCTGCGGCTCTAGTGACTCGATCGGAGTGTGCGGGCCTCCTCTTCTCAAGCCATCCTTTTGCCCTTCCTAACAAACTCATTTCTGAATTTTTTTCACAATTTACAAAAACGTGGATTAAAACAAAGTGAGCTAAGGCAAACTACTCAACTCACTTGCCCAAGGCATAGACTTGCATCAAAACTTGGAAAACAACTTTCTACACATGCAAGCAAGCTCATCTCTACAGCACCAAGAACTACTAAATACTCACAAATGAGGCCACCAATCAAAAATCTAATTGGAGGGGTGGAGGAGTCACATACCAGGGAGTATTTGCTCAAAATTTCAGCTCAAATGATGGGCTGTAGAGAGAGATCGAAGAATCGTCCCCAAGAACAGCAAGAACAGCAAGAACAAGACCAGAACTCGGGTTTCTGGAAAAAGAGAGAGACAGGGGAAGAAGAAGTACCTGGAGGGGGGTCCCGTGGGCCCCAGGCGCCCTGTGGGCGCGGCCAGGGGTTGGGCCGCGCCAGCTGGCCGCCTGGGCCACTGGTGGCCCCCCCTGGCTGGCCCCAGGACTTTCCGGGTCTCCCCCGTTGTGGAAATTTTTAATATAATTTTTCTGGAATTTTTCTGAAAACTTCACTGTTGAAATTTTTTCGAAGTTCAAAAAGCTACGAAACTCTCTGAAAACTTGAAGCAGTTAGTAGTATTGTGAAGCTTCAAAAACATAGATACTTGGTACAGCAAGTAGGACAAAACTAAAAACAAATGAAAACATAGGAAGCTCAACTATTTATCCATATAAAACACGTTCACTAGTAAGGTTGATCAAGTCTTACCAACAATCAAGCGATATATAGAGCAAAAAGTCTCACATCTACGAAGTAATCACTGAACTTTCACCTTGATGGACATTGTCCCTACCATGATAGTTTTGTATTTGTGAGGCACATGTAGTGGACAGTCCCATTCTCCAATTTTCACGGTCTCAATATTCTCTATAGAGTTGAGGGCATGCCTCCTGTCGGTCTTCTTCGGAAAATATACCGTGTGTTCTTTATCATTCACATGAAAGGTAACCTTCCCTTTGTTGCAATCAATAATAGCACCTGCGGTGTTAAGGAAAGGTCTACCAAGAATAATGGACATGCTCCCATCCTCGGGCATGTCAAGCACAACAAAATCAGTAAGAATTAAACAATTAGCAACTTCAACTGGAACATCCTCACAAATACCTATCGGAACAGCGGTTGACTTGTCAGCCATCTGAAGGGAGATATCTGTAGGAATTAGTTTCTCTAAACAAAGCCTCTCGTAAAGAGAGAGAGGCATAACACTCACTCCCGCTCCAAGATCACATAAAGCAGTTTTGACATAATTATTCTTTATGGAGCAAGGAATGGTGGGTATACCTGGATCACCGAGCTTCTCAGGAATCTTTCCACTGAAAGAATAGTTAGCAAGCATAGTAGATATTGCATCATTAGGAACTTTTCTTTTGTTAGTGACAATATCTTTCATATATTTTGAGTAAGGGAGTAACTTAATAGCATCAGTCAAAGGAATTTGAAGAAAAGGAGGTTTAATCCATTCACAAAACTTATTGTAATGCTCTTCTTCTTTAGATTTGATGGACTTACCTGGAAAGGGCATGGGTTTCTGTACCCATGGTTCTTTCTCCTTCCCATGTTTTCTTGCGATGAAGTCTTCTTTAGTGTACCTCTTACGTTTGTCAGGTGCTTCTTCTTCTCGAACTTCAGGCGGATCATTCTTCTCATTATCATTACCTTCAGGTTCAGCACCGTCTTCAGTCTCAGCATCGGAGATAGATACACTGTTGGGATCAATGGCTGGCTCTTCATCTGTAATAGGGTCATTAGAATTGTCAGCCTCTTTATGTTTCTTCTTCTTATTTGGAGAGACAACAATTTCTTCTTCCTGCATTTGAGAATCTGGCTCGATTCTCTTCGGATGTCCCTCTGGACAAAGAGGATCTTGAGTACTAGTTCCTCCTCGGGTCTTAATCCCAAAAGCTTGCAATTTATCTTGTTTGGCATTGTTAGCAAGTAAATCTCTTTGCACATTAGAAATTTGATCGAGCTGAGTTTGAACCATATGAAAATGCTTCACAAGACATTGAACATCATTAACTGTTCTATCTAAAACACCAAGCAACTTTTTGATAGCAAGGGAATTATCATGCAACTGACTTTCTATCCTCTCATTAAAATGATTCTGTTTCATAATAAAATTATCAAACTCATCTAAACATTGATCAGGAGGCTTACCATGAGGGATGTCACTTGCGTTGAAATCTAAAAGAGAATGTACCTCTACCATAGGAGGGTGAGTGGTAGGCTCACACAGCTTCTCAATAGGGGGTAGATTCTTCACGTCTTCAGCTTTAATACCTTTCTCTTTAATAGACTTCTTTGCTTCTCGCATATCCTCGGGGCTTAGAACAAACATGCCCCTCTTCTTTGTTGGTGGAGGTGGTTCAGGGACGGACCAATCTTCATGGTTTTTGGCAATCCTGCCCATTAAATCTTCCGCGTCGTCCGGTGTTCTTTTCCTGAAAACACAACCAGCACAACTGTCCAGATAGGACCTAGATTCATCAGTTAGACCAGCATAGAATATATCAATTAATTCATTCTTAGGAATTTCATGTCCTGGTCTAGCCCGAATCAGACCGCATTACCTCCCCCAAGCTTTAGGGAGGGACACATCCTGCAACTGTTTAAAGTTGTAAATTCTTTGTAAAGCAGCATGTTGCATGTGAGCAGGAAAGTACTTATCAACAAAAGAGTGAGCTAAGTCCTGAGGACTCTTAATAGAACCGCATGGGAGTGAATCATACCATGCTTTAGCACCTTCCTTCAAGGAGAAAGGAAGAAGCTTGGTCACATAAAAGTAGCGTATCTTTTCATCTGTGGTAAACAGGCTACCTAGCTCACCAAGTTTAGTTAGGTGTGCAATAGCATCATCATTTTCTCTGCCATAAAAGGGGTCAGCTTCAACCATAGGTATAAGTGAAAGATCAACAGAGAAATCAAAATCAGGATCATCAATGCATATAGGAGATGTAGCAAACTCAGGGTTAGGAACGGTTTTGTTTTTCAAAGAGTGTTTTTCAAATATTTTCTTAATAACTTCAGGGTCAGAGCCAGCAAACTCTGTCAGTTCCCTGCATAAATCTTCATCAAGTATATAGTAATCATCATCAAGGAGCCTCTCCTGGAGTTTACTCAAATCAGGATAATCATAAGTTTCACCAATAGGGTAGCGAGCAACAGGAAGTTCAATTCCATATTTTTCAGCAGCAGCAGTAATTTGTTTCTCAAGAGCATAACCAAGCGAACTAATATCATCATCAAAAGTAGTAGAAGCATCATCAAGAGTATCAGACATAATAACAGATTCAGTAGGAGCATCATGTGGTGGTGGTGAGGCAAACTTACTCATAACAGAAGGTGAATCAAGCGTAGCACTAGTGCTCAGAGCAGTACCTCTTCTTGTAGTGGATAGTAAGATCGAAACCTTGGGGTCACCTTTCTTACCCATAGTGAATAAAGTGCAGCAGGTAGGATACCTCAAGTAGACTTGTAAATATTGCTATGCTCCCCGGCAACGGCGCCAGAAAACGGTACTTGATAACCCTCAACCGTAAGGGATCGAGATAGTCTTCGCGGGTAAGAATAACCCAATTTATTGATTCGACACACGGGGAGCCAAAGAGTATTTATAAGCTTTAACAGTTGAGTTGTCAATTCAACCACACCTGAAATATACTAACTTGCAACAAAAGATAAGTGGTAACAGTGATATGATAGTGATGATAGTAACAGTAAAAGTAAACAGCAAAAGTAAATAGCAGTAGTAAATGGCAGAAGTAGCAACTAGTGACATGCAAGGTTTAAAATACTGTAGGCTATGGAGATGGATGGTTGGGCGCTGCATGGATGAGATAGATTCTAACCTGGGGCACGGCACACGGAAAAGTAATGATCATCTAGGCAAATATCAAACATTAGGCATGTATCCCGTAGGTAGTTGTACGTGCTTGCAATAAGAACTTGCACAACATATTTTGTCCTACCATCCCGCTACGAACGGGGCCAAAAGGAACTAATGGATATTAAGGTGCTCCTGTCAAAGAGCACCGGAACAAAGCAATGAACTCAATGGATACATGTAATCCTCAAACTACGAACCATCCCCTTTGGTGTCCCAAGCTGTCACTTTTGGGATCGCCGGTTCCGAACCGTAACAGGTGCATACAACTCATAGATAGGATCAAGAACACAAATATATTCATGCAAACACAATATGGTTCAGATCTGAAATCATGGCACTCGGGCCCTAAGTGTCAAGCATTAAGAATAACAAGTTGTAGCAAAGATGATAAACACCATACTAGATGATAGGCAACATGCCCCCAACAATCTGACGAACTATTACATGATCTAACTCATCCAATCCCTACCATCCCCTTCGCCTACAGCAAGGGAATTACTCACACATGAAGGGGGAAGTCATGAGGGATGATGGAGTGGTGATGATGATGACGATGGCGACGATCTCCCCTCTCCGGAGGCCAAATCAGCCTCCAGATTAGCCCTCCCGAAGAAGAACAGAGGGTGGCGGCGGCTCTGCGACGAAAAACAGCGAAAGAACTTCCGATCTGGGTTTTTTTGCGTCGGGAGGAAAAATACGGGCTAAAGTAGGGCACCAGGGGGTGTGGGCCCCACCCAGGTGCCCCCCCGGCGCGGCCCAGGAGGGCGCCCACAGGGCGCCTGGGCACCCCCTGGCCGCCCTCTGGCCCCACTTCTGGCATTTGGTTTCTTCGGGTGCGTGGATTTTTCGTGATTTTTCGTGGATTTTTCTGAGATGCTTAAAAATTCGTTTTCCTGCACACAAATAAACCATACAGGCAGCTCTGCTGAAAACAGCGTCAGTCCGGGTTAGTTTAGTCCAAATCATGCAAGAATGAGGTCAAAACAATATCAAAAGTGTTTGGAAAAGTAGATACGTTTGAGACGTATCAGGGAGGGAACCCTAGATGGGGGCGCAGCCCCTCCCCTCCCCCTATATACATGTGGGGTTTCGGGGCTGCCAGATGCACGAGAACCTCTCCCTCTTGGCGCAGCCCTACCCCTCTCCCTCCTCGTCTCTTGCGGTGCTTGGCGAAGCCCTGCTGGAGTGCCACGCTCCTCCACCACCACCACGCCATCGTGCTGCTACTGGACGGAGTCGTCCCCAACCTCTCCCTCCCCCCTTGCTGCATCAAGGCGCGGGAGACGTCATCGGGCTGCACGTGTGTTGAACGCGGAGGCGCCGTTGTTCGGCGCTTAGATCGGAATCAACCGCGATCTGAATCGCTACGAGTACGACTCCTTCATTCGCGTTTTTGCAACGCTTCCGCATTGCGATCTCCAAAGGTATGAAGATGCACTCCCCTCTCGTTGCTAGTAGACTCCATAGATAGATCTTGGTGATGCGTAGGATTTTTTTTTGATTTTCTGCAACGATCCCCAACGATGGCATCATGAGCTAGGTCTATGCGTAGTTACTATGCACGAGTAGAACACAAGATTGTTGTGGGCGTAGATCATGTCAATTTACTTGCCGCTACTAGTCTTATCTTGATTCGGCAGCATCGTGGGATGAAGCGGCCCGGTCCGACCTTACACGTACGCTTACGTGAGACAGGTTGCATCGACTGACATGCACTAGTTGCATAAGGTGGCTAGCGGGTGTCTGTCTCTCCCACTTTAGTCGGATCGTATTCGATGAAAAGGGTCCTTATGAATGGTAAATAGAAATTGGCATATCACGTTGTGGTTTTTGCGTAGGTAAGAAACGTTCTTGCTAGGAACCTATAGCAGGCACGTAAAACTTGCAACAACAATTAGAGGACGTCTAACTTGTTCTTGCAGCATGTGCTGTGTGATGTGATATGGCCAAAAGGATGTGATGAATGATATATATATATATGTGATGTATGAGATTGATCATGTTCTTGTAATAGGAATCACGACTTGCATGTCGATGAGTATGACAACCGGCAGGAGCCATAGGAGTTGTCTTATTTTATTGTATGACCTGGAGTCATCGAAAACGCCATGTAATTACTTTACTTTATTGCTAACTGTTAGCCATAGTAGTAGAAGTAATGTTTGGCGAGACAACTTCATGAAGACACGATGATGGAGATCACGATGACGGAGATCATAGTGTCATGCCGGTGACAATGATGATCATGGAGCCCCGAAGATGAAGATCAAAAGGAGCAGAATGATATTGGCCATATCATGTCACTATTTGATTGCATGTGATATTTATCACGTTTTACATCTTATTTGCTTAGAACGACGATAGTGAATAAGATGATCTCTCACTAAAATTTCAAGAATTGTGTTCCCCCTAATTGTGCACCGTTGCTAAGGTTCGTTGTTCCGAAGCACCACATGATGATCGGGTGTGATAGGCTCTAACGTTCGCATACAACGGGTGTAAGCCAGATTTACACACGCAATACACTTAGGGTTGACTTGACGAGCCTAGCATGTAAAGACATGGCCTCAGAACACGGAAGATCGAAAGGTCGAACATGAGTCGTATAGAAGATACGATCAACATAAAGATGTTCACCGTTGATGACTAGTCCGTCTCACGTGATGATCGGACACGGCCTAGTCGATTCGGATCATGTATCACTTAGATGACTAGAGAGATGTCTATCTGAGTGGGAGTTCATTAAATTTGTTTAGATGAACTTAATTGTCATGAACATAGTCTAAAATCTTTACAATATGTCTTGTAGATCCAATGGCCCACGCTAATGTTGCCCTCAACTTCAACGCGTTCCTAGAGAAAACCAAGCTGAAAGACGATGGTAGCAACTATACGGATTGGGTCCGTAACTTGAGGATCATCCTCATAGCTGCCAAGAAAGCATATGTCCTTGAAGCACCGCTAGGTGATGTACCCATTTTCCCAGCAACTCAAGACGTTATGAACGCCTGGCAGTCGCGTAGTGATGATTACTCCCTGGTTCAGTGCGGCATGCTTTACAGCTTAGAATCGGGGCTCCAAAAGCGTTTTGAGCAGCACAGAGCATATGAGATGTTCTAAGAGCTGAAAATGGTTTTCCAAGCTCATGCCCGAGTCGAGAGATATGAAGTCTCCGACAAGTTCTACAGTTGTAAGATTGAGGAGAATAGTTCTGTCAGCGAACATATACTCAAAATGTCTGGGTTGCACAACCGCTTGTCTCAGCTGGGAATTAATCTCCCAGATGATGCGGTCGTTGACAAAATCCTCCAGTCGCTCCCACCTAGCTACAAGAGCTTCGTGATGAACTTCAATATGCGGGGGATGGAGAAGTCCATTCCCGAGGTATATTCAATGCTGATATCAGCGGAGGTGGAGATCAAAAAGGAACATCAAGTGTTGATGGTGAATAAAACCACTAAGTTCAAGAAAGGCAAGGGTAAGAAGAACTTCAAGAAGGACGACAAAGGAGTTGCCTCGCCCGGTAAGCCAGTTGCCGGGAAGAAGCCAAAGAATGGACCCAAGCCTGAGACTGAGTGCTTTTATTGCAAGGGAAAGAGTCATTGGAAGCAGAACTGTCCCAAATACCCCAAATACTTAGCGGATAAGAAGGCCGGCAACGTCAAAGGTATATGTGATATACATGTTATTGATGTGTACCTTACCAGCGCTCGTAGTAGCTCCTGTATATTTGATACCGGTGAAGTTGCTCACATTTGTAACTCAAAGCAGGAGCTGCGGAATAAGCGGAGACTGGCGAAGGACGAGGTGATGATGCGCGTCGGGAATGGTTCCAAGGTCGATGTGATCGCCGTCGGCACGCTACCTCTGCATCTACCTTCGGGATTAGTTTTAAACCTCAATAATTGTTATTTAGTACCAGCTTTGAGCATGAACATTGTATCTGGATCTCGTTTAATGCGAGATGGCTACTCATTTAAATCTGAGAATAATGGTTGTTCTATTTATATGAGAGAAATGTTTTATGGGCATGCCCCGCTGGTCAATGGTTTATTCTTAATGAATCTCGAACGCGATGTTACACATATTCATAGTGTGGATGCCAAAAGATGTAAGGTTGATAATGATAGTCCCACATACTTGTGGCACTGCCACCTTGGTCATATTGGTGTCAAACATATGAAGAAGCTCCATGCAGATGGACTTTTGGAGTCTCTTGATTATGAATCATTTGACACGTGTGAACCATGCCTCTTGGGCAAGATGACCAAGACTCCGTTCTCCGGAACAATGGAGCGAGCAACCAACTTGTTGGAAATCATACATACTGATGTGTGCGGTCCAATAAGTGTTGAAGCTCGCGGTGGCTATTGTTATGTTCTCACCCTCACAGATGACTTAAGTAGATATGGGTATGTCTACTTGATGAAACACAAGTCTGAGACCTTTGAAAAGTTCAAGGAATTTCAGAATGAGGTTGAGAATCAGCGTGACAGAAAAATAAAGTTCTTACGATCAGATCGTAGAGGAGAATATTTAAGTCACGAATTTGGCATGCACCTAAGGAACTGTGGAATTGTTTCACAATTGACGCCGCCTAGAACACCTCAGTGTAATGGTGTGTCCGAACATCGTAATCGTACTCTGTTGGACATGGTACGATCTATGATGTCTCTTACCGACTTACCGATGTCATTCTGGGGTTATGCTTTAGAGACTGCCGCATTCACTTTAAATAGGGCACCATCTAAGTCCGTTGAGACGACACTGTATGAACTATGGTTTGGGAAGAAACCTAAGTTGCCGTTTCTAAAAGTTTGGGGATGCGATGCTTATGTCAAGAAACTTGAACCTGAAAAGCTCGAACCCAAATTGAAAAAATGCGTCTTCATAGGATACCCCAAGGAAACTATAGGGTATACCTTCTACCTCAGATCCGAAGGCAAGGTCTTTGTTGCCAAGAATGGATCCTTTCTGGAGAAAGAGTTTCTCTCGAAAAAAGTAAGTGGGAGGAAAGTGGAACTTGATGAGGTGATTGTCACCCCTTCCGAACCAGAAAGTAGCGCAGCGCAGGAAGATGTTTCTATGGTGCCTGCGCCGACTAGAGAGGAAGTTAATGATAATGATCATGAAGCTTCAGATCAAGTTACTGCTGAACTTCGTAGGCCCACAAGGACACGTTCCGCACCAGAGTGGTACGGCAACCCTGTCATGGAAATCATGTTGTCAGACAATAGTGAACCTTTGAACTATGAAGAAGCGATGGAGGGCCCGGACTCCAACAAATGGCTTGAAGCCTTGAAATCCGAGATAGGATCCATGTATGATCACAAAGTATGGACTTTGGTGGACTTGCCCGATGATCGGCAATCCATAGAAAATAAATGGATCTTTAAGAAGAAGACTGACACGGATGGTAATGTGACCATCTATAAGGCTCGGCTTGTCGCTAAAGGTTATCGACAAGTTCAAGGGATTGACTACGATGAGACTTTTTCTCCCGTAGCGATGCTGAAGTCCGTCCGAATCATGTTAGCAATTGTTGCGTTCTATGATTATGAGATATGGCAAATGGACGTCAAAACGGCATTCCTTAATGGATTCCTTAAGGAAGAACTGTATATGATGCAGCCGGAAGGTTTTGTCGATCCTGAGAATGCTAACAAGGTATGCAAGCTCCAGTGCTCCATCTATGGGCTGGTGCAAGCATCTCGGAGTTGGAACATTCGCTTTGATGAGGTGATCAAAGCGTTTGGGTTTATCCAGACTTGGGGAGAATCCTGTATTTACAAGAAAGTGAGTGGGAGCTCTGTGGCATTTCTCATATTATATGTGGATGACATATTGCTGATGGGAAATGATGTAGAACTCTTGGAAAGCATAAAGGCCTACTTGAATAAATGTTTTCCAATGAAGGACCTTGGAGAAGCTGCTTACATATTAGGCATCAAGATCTATAGAGATAGATCGAGACGCCTCATTGGTCTTTTCACAAAGCACATACCTTGACAAGATATTGAAGAAGTTCAATATGGATCAGTCCAAGAAAGGGTTCTTGCCTGTATTGCAAGGTATGAAATTGAGCACAGCTCAATGCCCGACCTCGACAGAAGATAGAGAAAAGATGAGTGTCATGCCATATGCCTCGGCCATAGGTTCTATTATGTATGCCATGCTGTGTACCAGACCTGATGTGAACCTTGCCATAAGTTTGGTGGGGAGGTACCAAAGTGATCCCGGTATGGAACACTGGACAACGGTCAAGAACATCCTAAAGTACCTGAAAAGGACTAAGGATATGTTTCTCGTTTATGGAGGTGACGAAGAGCTCGTCGTAAAGGTTTACGTCGATGCTAGCTTCGACACAGATCTGGATGACTCCAAGTCACAAACCGGATACATGTATATTTTGAATGGAGGGGCAGTCAGCTGGTGCAGTTGCAAGCAAAGCGTCGTGGCGGCATCTACATGTGAAGCGGAGTACATAGCTGCTTCCAAAGCAGCGCACGAAGGAGTCTGGATAAAGGAGTTCATCACCGACCTAGGAGTTATTCCAAGCGCGTCGGGCCCGATGACTCTCTTCTGTGACAACACTGGAGCTATTGCCATTGCCAAGGAGCCCAGGTTTCACAAGAAGACCAAGCACATCAAGTGCCATTTCAACTCCATCCGGAATTATATTCAAGATGGGGACATAGATATTTGTAAAGTGCATACGGATCTGAATGTCGCAGATCCTTTGACTAAACCTCTTCCACGAGCAAAACATGATCAACACCAGAACTCTATGGGTGTTCGATTCATCACAATGTAACTAGATTATTGACTCTAGTGCAAGTGGGAGACTGTTGGAAATAAGCCCTAGAGGCAATAATAAAATGGTTATTATTATATTTCCTTGTTCATGATAATTGTCTATTGTTCATGCTTTAATTGTATTATCCGGAAACAGTAATGCATGTGTGAATACATAGACCACAACATGTCCCTAGTAAGCCTCTAGTTGACTAGCTCGTTGATCATTAGATGGTTACGATTTCTTGACCATGACATTGGATGTCATTGAAAACGGGATCACATCATTAGGAGAATGATGTGATGGACAAGACCCAATCCTAAGCCTAGCACAATATCGTGTAGTTCGTATGCTAAAGCTTTTCCAATGTCAAGTATCTGTTCCTTAGACCATGAGGTTGTGCAACTCCCGGATACCGTAGGAATACTTTGGGTGTGCTAAACGTCACAACGTAACTGGGTGGCTATAAAGGTACACTACGGGTATCTCCGAAAGTATCTGTTGGGTTGGCACGAATCGAGACTAGGATTTATCACTCCATATGACGGAGAGGTATCTCTAGGCCCACTCGGTAAGACATCATCATAATGAGCTCAATGTGATTAAGGGGTTGGTCTCGGGATGATGTGTTATGGAACGAGTAAAGAGACTTGCCGTAACGAGATTGAACAAGGTATCGGTATACCGACGATCGAATCTCAGGCAAGTGCTATACCGATAGACAAAGGGAATCGTATACGGGATTGATTGAATACTTGACATCGTGGTTCATCCGATGAGATCATCGTGGAACATGTGGGAGCCAACATGGGTATCCAGATCCCGCTGTTGGTTATTGGACGGAGATATGTCTCAGTCATGACTGCATGGTTCCCGAACCCCTAGTGTCGTGGAATTGGCACGACATATGTCCGGTTTAGAGGACTTAGGTGTGGAGCCATCGTGCGGGTTATCTTGAAGAGGTTAGAGCGCACAAAGAACACAGAGGGTTTATACTAGTTCGGCCCCTTCGATGAAGGTAAAAGCCTACGTCTAGTTTGGTTTGGTATTGCTTGGGCGTCGATGAACAGGGAGCGGATTGCTTGCCTATGTCTCGACGGGTTGTTGCTTGTCCTTGAACCGTCGCCGGGTGGTCCCTTTATATAGGAGGCAACGCCCGGTCCGGTTTACAGAGTCCCGAGGCCGGCTCATAATCGTGTCCGCCTCGGTCTCTGCTCTTCCTATCTCGTACCTCAAGTTACATGATATGACGGTTCATAAACCGTAAGCTTTACATACGGGCCCTAAGCCTCTATGGGCCGTAACTTCTGATTCATATTCTACTGGGCTTTATGATAATACAACTATGTTTACATAATCCGGATCTTCCTGGCCGGTTTATACCTGCTAGTAATATCCCTGACATTAGGCCCCAGATTGATTTGAACTTGTTCATGTCAGTCTTCTAAGTCTTTGCATGGATTTCTTCTCTGCAGCTCATCTGCTTTGTAAACCGGCCATGACATCATCTCCGTGAATCATCTTAATCCGTCATGACGTCACCTCCGCATTTATTGCTCTCTTCTGTTTGTTACCTTTGTTAAATGCTATCCCGAAGATCGAGGCGACAGCATAATCTTTATCCAATCTCTGACCTCCTTGATTCCCGCTCTTGCCGTTTCACCTCTTCGGCTTATAAATACCGCTGAGGCATGTCCCTTTTCTTCCTTCTGCCTTCGTCTTCCTCCGTCACCCGAAGCTCCGCCGCTGCTCTTCGAGCCCGTCGCCGTCGTCGAGCTAGGCCGCTGCATCACCCTGAATCGCGTCCAAAGCAACTCACCGTCGCCCGCTTCTTCATCAGGTATTCCTTCTTCCTCACTGTAGATCCAATCTAGGGTTTCTTCCATAGCCTCCGCCATGAAACTATGAAGTTTTCTGTTCATCACTGTAGGTTACACTTGCAGTAGATTCAAACCTTGGATTCGTTTTGAGTGCGCTCCTGCTCCGCGGTTTAAACCTTAGGTTCAAACCTTAGACTCAAACCTTAGATTCATTTGGTCTGTAGAAACCCTTCGTGGTTCTTCCTGTATAAGACTTGCATATATTTCATCTTTTTCTTATGTCTCAGATCTATTTTTTACTTTAGCTTTCTGTAGAAACCTGGTTCTTCGTCTTGTAGATCTGTAAGTTATTCACCGGTTTAACCAATCACATGCTCTTCTTGTAAAGAATTAGTCATAAGCCCGACGGTTTAGCCTCCTCTTTTCCTGTTATCATAAACCGGTAGCTGCTTGATACGTCCAAAACGTATCTATAATTTATGCTTACTCCATGCTTCTTTTGTGTGATATTGCTATGATATTGATGCACTTCCATACACTTTTGATCATATTTGGACTAACCTATTAACTCAGTGCACCACAGTGTCAGTTCCTGTTTTCTGCTGTTTTCCTATTTCAGGTTTCCCCCATATTAAAAGTGCTCCAAAAATTCCAGGAAAAATATAGGAAAAATCAGCGTACAGGAAGCTTCATGAAGAACCAAAGATGGGCCAGAGGGGAGCCAGGGGAGGCCCAGGCGGCCACCTGGCGCGGCCCCACCCCTGGCCGCGCCAGGGGGGCGCCTGGGGCCCCTGCTCCGCCTCTGGCTGCCCCCCTTCGCCTATATATCCCTCTCGTCCCGAAACCCTCGAGGACAGAACCCTTTTTCGCGATCTCACCTCTGTTCCGCCGCCGCAGCGCTTCCAAGATCGGGAGCATCAGCAGAACTCTTCCCGGCACCCTGCCGGAGGGGAGAACCACCACTGGGAGCTTCTCCACCACCATGGACGCTTCCCGGATGAGTCGTGAGTAGTCCACCTTGGACCATGGGTCCATGATCAGTAGCTATGTGATGTTCTCCTCCCCTCTTTGCTCTTCATGGTTTAGACCTCGTGAGCTGCCCTACATGATCGAGGCACATATGTAATCTTTCTGCTGTTGCTTTGCTGAGTTTGCTGGGATCTGATGGATTATGAGACTATGTTCAGATTGTGTTTGAGTAATATATTTGATTCACCTCTTTTATATCTTTGTTCTTGAGTAATTCTTGCATGTTCTCCGTTGCTGTTTATTGCTTTGGCCAAGTAGTAGGTAGTAACTCCAAGAGGGAGCTGATACGTCCAAAACGTATCTATAATTTCTGCTTGCTCCATGCCTCTTTTGGGTGATATTGCTATGATATTTATACACTTCCATACACTTTTGATCATATTTGGACTAACATATTAACTCAGTGCACCCCAGTGCCAGTTTCTGTTTTCGGCTGTTTTTGTATTTCAGGTTTTCACATTACGAGAACTGCCAGGAAAAATCCAGAAAAAATATATAAAAAATCAGCGTTCCAGGAGCTACCGTGCGGCCAAAGTGCAGCCGAGGGGGACCCACAGGGGCTCCAGGCGCCCTGTGGGTGCGGCCCCCCCTGGGCCGCGCCGGGAGGGCCCCTGGGCCCCCCGAGGCACCTCCGATGCCCCCCTTTGGCATATATTTAAGGTCCGTCGCGGAAACCCTGAATCCGGAACCCTTTTCTCCAGACGCGATTCCGATCTCCGCCGCCATCGCCATCAAGCTTCGGGGGACCAGAATTCCTGCGCCGGCACCCTGCCGGGACGGGGAAGTGCCCCCGGATTCATCTCCATCGACGTTGCTTCCTCCCTCCATGGTGCGGGAGTAGTTCCTCCTCGGGGCTGAGGTTCTTACCAGTAGCTATGTGGTCAATTCTCTCTCCCATGATGTGATCTTCGTTGTGATCATATGCTATGTTAATCTAGGGTGATCCCATGATATTTCCCCTTCCTCTATGTATTGGATTGATGTACTCACTTGTCTTTATCTAGTATAATCCCCGAGACCAAGGTGACAGCGGTCTATTGGACATGGATTAGAACAATATTTTCATGAGTGATTTCCTCTCTTGTGTGTTGATTGAAGATTGAGAGTCTCTTGGTGCTTGTCTTTGACTATCCTTTAGATATGTTGTGGTGATTGTGGGTCTCTCTTTGGATGGCCGCGGTGACATTGGGAAATCCTTAGATTGAGAACTACGAACTTTGAGGTGTGCTTTTGTAGCCCTACATAATTCTCGTCCTCTCTTGACCACGAAGGAATGACCTCCGAGTGTGTCCCCTTTGCATGTTTTATGGGAAATATCATGTGATTCGATTATGTTAATGTTGTTGGGAGTTGCCACTAGTGAAAGTATGAACCCTAGGCCTCGTTTCCACCATTGCAATACCGTTTGTGCTCACGTTTACTACTTGTTTGCTTGCTGCACTTTTTATTACATATTTATATTACCTTGTTTTGCCATCCATATCACTTGCCATTTAACCTCTCTTCGCCGAACTAGTGCACCTATACATCTAACAAGTGTATTAGGTGTGTTGGGGACACAAGAGACTTCTTGTATCTTAGTTGCAGGGTTGCTTGAGAGAGACCATCTTCAACCTCTACTTCCCTGAGTTCGGTAAACCTTAGGTCATCCACTTGAGGGAAATTGCTGCTGTCCTACAAACCTCTACGCTTGGAGGCCCAACATAGTCTACAAGAGTAGAAGCGTGTGTAGACATCAAGCTATTTCTGGCGCCGTTGCCGGGGAGGTGAGCGCTTGAAGGTATATCTTTAGATCTTGCAATTAAATCTTTTTGTTTCTTGTTTTTAATTCACTAGTTATGTTTATGGAAAACCGTGCTATTGGATCGTTGCTTGCGGGAAGACACCCCACACCTGTGGTGGTTGCTCCTCCCCCTACTGAAATTGTGCCCTATAAAATACCGGCTGGTATTATCAATTATGTTTTGGCTAATCGTTATGCAGGAGATAGACATCCCGGTGAACACTTGCTATATCTGTCACAACTATGTTCATTATTTAAGCTTGCAGGTGTATCAAGGGAGTTTGTCATGAGGAAATTATTTGCCTTGTCACTGAAAGGAAAAGCATTGGAATGGTATAGGCTACTAAATGACTCTCACCTGCTGGAGTGGGAAGAGATCCATTCTCTCTTTTACTCCAAGTTTTATCCTCTTCATGAAGTCCATAAGAATAGGAATTATGTTTATAATTTTTATCCTCATGACGGAGAGAGCATAGCTCAAGCTTGGGGGAGACTGAAAACGTTAATGCTAAAATGTCCTAACCATGGGCTCCCCAAAGATATTATTATTACTAACTTCTATGCGAGGCTCTCTCGACAGGATAAGGATTTGCTCGACGCTTCCTCTATGGGTTCTTTCACAAACAAAAAGATTGATGCTAAATGGGAACTCCTTGAAAGAATTCAACGCAACACTGAAGATTGGGAGATCGACAAAGGTAAAGAGTCAGGTATAATTTATGAGTATGATTGCATTAAGTCCTTTGTTGAAACTACAAGTTTTAATAAGTTTAGTGCTAAGTTTGGGCTAGATTCTCAACTCCTTGTTGATTTCCTCAAATCTTTTGCTTCACATCTTAATATGCCTAAGGAGGATTGGATCAAGCATCATAAACCTTTTAAAGAGACTTGCAAAGAAAATGAAATTGTTCATGATGATTGCAACATGCATGATCCAATTCCTAAAAATGAAGTTTTATATAAGCATGTTAATTTTTGTGGAGTGGATAGACCTTGTGAAAGGCCTATGATTGAAGAAGAGAAGTATTGTAAGCAACATAAGCATGAAAAAACAATCACTTGGGTCAGAGATTTAAATGAAATTGCTAGAGAATTGTGTGACCTTTATCCTTTTACGTTTGAACTTTGCCGTATAGAGGGTCACTTTAATTTTCAATGCATGAACTCTCAAAACATAACTGTTAACCGGTTGTGTGATGACATGATCACCTCTGATCTTTATGATGAGCTTATGTTATTTTTGATGTGTGAAGAGCTATCAGAAAAGACTTCTTGGCTGGATGATAATTCCATAGGAATAAAAAACACTTTGCAAAATTGCCATCTCTATTGTGTTGTTAATTGCCATGAAAATGATTACATAAGTAAGATTAGAAAGGAGGGAACTTTGCCAAAGTATAAAAATGTCTCTTATATTTCTGCTAATAAAAAGGAGAGTTTTTCCCAAGTTTCCCCTATTGTTTCTAATGATAAACCAGGATATGTGGAGAAGCTTCATCTCCAACCACCCCCTCCTAAGGTGAAGAAGAAGAAAAAGAAGAATGGGTATCAACCTGGCCTGAGCATATTCCTTCTGTCAACTTTTATCCTAACGGTTGTAAGTTTAAAGAAGAAGGTGAAGTTTATTGCCTTAATTATCATCTTGATGATACATCCGTAGGTACTATTGAAGATGATTTTGATTATGATATGCATGTTACTTATTGTGATTGGGAAAATGATGATAATGCTGCTTATGATCTTGAAAATCTTTTTGGTACCAACTCTGAAAGTGAAGATATGGGAAGCTCTAAGCTTTGGGATGATAGGATTGCAAATCCTATCCCCACTAGTGATGTGATAATTGATTATTCTCTTGCTAGTAAGAATAAAGACAACATGTTTACAAATATAGTTGCTAGCAATGATAATGCCCTTCTCTACCATGATGATGTTATAACTCCAATCTATAGTGATTATAAAGGTACCTATGACATAAGGAGAAATTATCCTTATGAAACTTGTCATAATCATGAAGGGAATTACTCCCTTGTTGAACACCACCCTCCTACTACACAATTAATCTATAGTGTTCAAGTGGTTTATGATAGTCCTACTCCCACTATTACCAATGAGAAAGATTATGCTTATGTGGAGAGTAAGAGTACCTTTTTGCATGTGGATCATGGTAACAATGCTTTATGTGATGCTTATATTGTTGAGTTCATCCATGATGCCACTGAAATTTATAATGAGATATGGAGACTTGGTTCTAAATATCTTAATAATAAGAAGTTTCCTTTCTTTATGGTGAATATTTTGAAGTTATGCTTGTTTTGCCTTCCTATGCTAGTTGCTTCGTGCTTCAATGAATTATTCTATTGCAATATTCCTATGCATAGGAAGCATGTTAGGCTTAAATGTGTTTGGTATTTGCTTCTTGATACTCTCTTTTGCTCTTCAACTCTTATTCCTACGAGAGCATCATTAAAGTCTTAAGCCTATCTTTATGGCTATAAAGAAAGAGCTCTAGGGAGACAACCCTTGTTATCTTTGCTTTCAGTTTTAGTGGTCTTGATGTTTGTTACTACTGTAGCAACATCATTGTATCTTTATTTTTCAGCTTTGTGCCAAGTATAGCCTCTGATTGCTAGAAAGTTCAAAAGTTGTGAGGTGCTGTCCAGGAAACAAATTCTGTCCTTGGATAGAAAAAATCGTATAAAATCACCAGATCATCTTTTTGGTCTGAATTTTTTCGACAGCGTTCTCTATATAATTGTCTTTCGTGCGTCTGTTCTGAGTTTTTTATTTGAGTTGCAGAAGTGCCCCGAACAAATCAATTACTACCTGCTGTTCTGTTTTTCACAGATTCTGTCCTGTTTTGCCTTTCCTTCATTTCGCAAACCAAGAGCTTGCTTTTTCTTTGCAAAAACCTTTTGGAAATCTTGAGAAACAGTAGACCTTCAAGAATATCTTTATTTCCAGCAAGGAACAATTATTTTATTATGGGTACTAACCTCGCTAATCAGATTATGATGGGTTATGTATGAAGGGAGTTTTCAAGTGTGCGAGGGAAGATGATAAAAAGATTCAGGAGTGTCAAACGCTCAAGCTTGGGGATGCCCCCATGCACCCCAAGAAATATTCAAGGAGATTCAAGCGTCTAAGCTTGGGGATGCCCCCGTGCATCCCCTTCTCCATCAACATTATCAGTTCGTCTTTCGTTCCACTATATTTTTATCACTTCATGTGTTATGCGCTATGCTTGGAGCGTCTTGCTTTTAGTTTTCCTTTTTAGTTTTATTTAGCTTTTCATAACGAGTCAGAACTCAGCATTCTTTATGTGGGAGAGAAACACGCTCCACTTCTACCTAGAACACAACATAGAATTTTCATGTCTATCTTTGCTGTGTGTGTTCTTTGTCTTTTAATAGCTACTATCATGCTTAGCTCTTTACTTTCATGCTTATCTTTCTAAAAGAGCTTTGTTTAGTTGGTTGCTTGAACTCTCTTTAATTACCATGCTCATCTTATTAAGAGAGTTTGCTTCCGTTGCATTGGTTGATATGTCTATGGTAAAGATGCTACGTGCATAATGGCGCTTAGTAGTTCATGTTTTCTTATGGTTAGTCTCAAATAGCTGGGGGATTCCCAATGTGTTATTGGAGTACCAACATGATTTGTTTGCCTATGATGTGGTATGTTTAGTAATATCTTCCTTCAAGAAGTTATTTTGATTGACTTGGCGTATGCTCACGCATATTTAAGACTGTAAAGAAAGTCTGTCAAGCCTTGATGATCTTTTGTTTCTGAGTAGCGATATAACTACCATGCCTGATTCAATGTTGCTTTGTCGCTCTGCATGATTATGACCGTCATTGCTCTTTTAGTTGGTCGCTCCCAGTCTTTTGCTAACCTTCGCCTGTACTAAGCGGACTGACTGCTTGTGCATCCAAAATCTTTTAAACCAGTTATGCCATATGAGTCCACCATACCTTCCTATACATGGTATTTACCTGCCATTCCTAACGAAGACTTTCATGTGCCATCTCGAAATTAGTAAAAAAAAATGCATTTCTATTTTGTGCCTCTGTTTTAGCTCATGAGGAAGTAGTAGTTAATTCATGATCTTTTTAAGTTGGACAAGCTTCACCCCGGGATTGCATGTATAATGTGCAAACCCATAATACGAGAAGGAACTGGCAATGAGTGCGCCCGGCTCAAAATTAATATAACAAACAAACCCTCTTTCACGCTTTGTTCATGAGAAATCAGAAAACTTTGGTAGTGATAAACAAAGGAGATTAAGAGGATGTGATCGTCCTCATTCGGGAGCCGTTCCTCGAAACTTGTCCATCTCAAAAAGTAATTGAGTTATCTGCTAGCATTCGTTGACGAAACATGCATATTCAAAAAAAAAATTATTACCTCTGTTTTTTTAAAACCAAGAGCTCTGGTACATGTTTTGTCTTTGCTTCCGACCACGGGTTTTCAACCTTGCCAACAAAAGCCACGGTTCGAGAGTCTCCACCTTCTTTTAAAAAGCACCAACTACTGAGAGCATGATTGTCATTCTGAGTGAAATGTGCATTGTCCCAAAGTAGCATTGTCTTTTGCATGATTATGATATCGTTTATTTTGAAATCATTGTATCTAGTCATCACTTAAACCTTGGAGGTGCCCCTGCATTTATGTTTTGCTTCACTAAAGGGGGCAAGCTAGATATCACTTTATCATATTTGCACATCATGTTCATTACAAATCTATTCGATGTTTCAATATCATATTGCAAAACTTTCAGTTCTTTGTGATTTTCTCATGAGGCAACTTAATTACTATAGATTCATTGTCTCAGTAAGCTTTTGTCATATGACTATGAAAAAGTCCTATATGGTTAATAGCATGTCACCACAGAAATTATTCTTGTTATCATTTACCTACTCGAGGACGAGCAGGAATTAAGCTTGGGGATGTTGATACGTCCAAAACGTATCTATAATTTCTGCTTGCTCCATGCCTCTTTTGGGTGATATTGCTATGATATTTATACACTTACATACACTTTTGATCATATTTGGACTAACATATTAACTCAGTGCACCCCAGTGCCAGTTTCTGTTTTCGGCTGTTTTTGTATTTCAGGTTTTCACATTACGAGAACTGACATGAAAAATCCAGAAAAAATATATAAAAAATCAGCGTTCCTGGAGCTACCGTGCGGCCAAAGTGCAGCCGGGGGGACCCACAGGGGCTCCAGGCGCCCTGTGGGCGCGGCCCCCCTGGGCCACGCCGGGAGGGCCCCTGGGCCCCCCGAGGCACCTCCGATGCCCCCCTTTGGCATATATTTAAGGTCCGTCGCGGAAACCCTGAATCCGGAACCCTTTTCTCCAAACACGATTCCGATCTCCGCCGCCATCACCATCAAGCTTCGGGGGACCAGAATTCCTGCGCCGGCACCCTGCCGGGACGGGGAAGTGCCCCCGGATTCATCTCCATCGACGTTGCTTCCTCCCTCCATGGTGCGGGAGTAGTTCCTCCTCGGGGCTGAGGTTCTTACCAGTAGCTATGTGGTCAATTCTCTCTCCCATGATGTGATCTTCGTTGTGATCATAGGCTATGTTAATCTAGGGTGATCCCATGATATTTCCCCTTCCTCTATGTATTGGATTGATGTACTCACTTTTCTTTATCTAGTATAATCCCCGAGACCAAGGTGACAGCGGTCTATTGGACATGGATTAGAACAATATTTTCATGAGTGATTTCCTCTCTTGTGTGTTGATTGAAGATTGAGAGTCTCTTGGTGCTTGTCTTTGACTATCCTTTAGATATGTTGTGTTGATTGTGGGACTCTCTTTGGATGGCCGCGGTGACATTGGGAAATCCTTAGATTGAGAACTACGAACTTTGAGGTGTGCTTTTGTAGCCCTACATAATTCTCGTCCTCTCTTGACCACGAAGGAATGACCTCCGAGTGTGTCCCCTTTGCATGTTTTATGGGAAATATCATGTGATTCGATTATGTTAATGTTGTTGGGAGTTGCCACTAGTGAAAGTATGAACCCTAGGCCTCGTTTCCACCATTGCAATACCGTTTGTGCTCACGTTTACTACTTGTTTGCTTGCTGCACTTTTTATTACATATTTATATTACCTTGTTTTGCCATCCATATCACTTGCCATTTAACCTCTCTTTGCCGAACTAGTGCACCTATACATCTAACAAGTGTATTAGGTGTGTTGGGGACACAAGAGACTTCTTGTATCTTAGTTGCAGGGTTGCTTGAGAGAGACCATCTTCAACCTCTACTTCCCTGAGTTCGATAAACCTTAGGTCATCCACTTGATGGAAATTGCTGCTGTCCTACAAACCTCTGCGCTTGGAGGCCCAACATAGTCAACAAGAGTAGAAGCGTGTGTAGACATCAGGAGTGTTATGCTTGATTGTGGGTTCATGCCCCCTGATGACTAGCTTGAGTGACAGAAACATGAGTCTAGGGGATGTGCTATTGCCACAAGGGAGAAAACAACGGTGCTTGTACTTGCGGGTGCAAGGATTGTTTACTTTACGCAAAGTTCTTTTAATGCAGTTGTCTGTTGCTTTGAGTTTACACTTTGGGTGGGATTCGCAACTTAATACCAGCGAGATGTTCTGGATAGATATCTCAAGGTGGATGATTAGTAGTAGATGCAGATGGATTTCGGTCTACTTGCCTTGGCGTACCGCCCATGCTTTTGAGCCTCTACCTTTCTTTGCAGCATAGTTAGCATTGGTTTGCGCACATAATCCTGTCAATTGCCCAGTTGTAATTTGTTTACCTCGCTTTGCTATTTTATCGTCTTTTGGGAGAGAGACATCACTAGTGAACATCATGGGACCCCGGTCCATATTACCACCGCTGATCACACCTTCTATTTACTTCCTGTTTTTATTTCCTAGTTGCAGTCATAGCTATCATTATTATCTCTTGTGTTTGATCCTTTGTAAACAACAAGGCCGGAGGGATTGACAACCTCTCTGTACTCGTTGGGAGCAAAGTTATCTGTATCTGTGTGCAGGTCCCGTCAACCGCTAAGTTTCTGGCGCCGTTGACACCTACTTGTCGACCCTCGGAGTCTCACGGGATTCGATCCTTGGTATCTTTGCCAAGGGAAATTTGCCGCTACGCTACATCTCAACCTTCCACTTGGGGTAACCAACGAGGGGCGAGAAGCCATCAAACAAGTTTCTGGTGCCGTTGCCGGGGACTCCACTCTATAGGGGAGTTGCACGCTATCTTTTATCTTTGCTTTTTAGTCTTGTTAGTTTACCTTTCAGTTTTTGCTTTAGTGTCCTTTACCAAAAATCACAAAATAGTTATCTTGTTTGCTGCTGCTATGGGTTCCACCGAGAACACCAAGTTGTGTGACTTCACTAGTCATAACAACAGTGACTTTATCTGCACGCCTATTGCTACACCTGCCACTTCAGCACCTTCTTATGAGATTAAACCTGCTTTGCTGAACCTAGTTATGAAAGATCAATTCTCCGGTGCTGGAGATGATGCTGCTTTGCACTTAAATAATTTTGTTGAGCTCTGTGATATGCAAAAGTACAAAGAAGTAGATGGTGATATTGTTAAGCTTAAGCTTTTTCCTTTCTCCTTGAGAGGAGGAGCTAAAATCTGGTTTCAATCCTTGCCTAGGAATAGTATAGATTCTTGGGACAAGTGCAAGGATGCCTTTATTGGGAAGTACTACCCCCCTGCTAAAATTATCCAACTAAGGAGTAACATAATGAATTTTAAACAATTGGATAATGAACACGTTGCCCAAGCTTGGGAACGCATGAAATCTCTTGTCAAGAACTGCCCTACTCATGGTTTGACTACTTGGATGGTTATCCAAACTTTTTATGCAGGCTTGAACTTTACCTCGCGGAACTTGTTAGATTCGGCCGCGGGAGGAACCTTTATGTCAACTACACTTGGTGCTGCCACGAAACTTCTCGACGAGATGATGACCAATTATTACCAATGGCACACCGAACGCGCTCCAACAGGTAGGAAGGTAAACTCTGTCGAGGAGATTTCCTCCCTAAATGAAAAAGTTGACTTGATCATGTCTCTACTTTCCAAGCAATCTTCTATTGATCCTCATGATGTTCCTTTAAATTCTTTGATTGCTCAAGATCAAGTAGATGTGAACTTTATCTCTAGAAACAATTTCAATAACAATGCTTATAGGAGTAATTTTGGTAGCAACCCTAGACCGTTCCCCTCTAATTCCTATGGGAACAACAATGCTTATCCTAGCACCAAGAACTCCACTTCTGAACTAGAGATTATGCTTAAAGACTTCATCACTACCCAAAAGGCCTTCAATAAGAGTGTAGAAGAAAAACTAGACAAACTAGATAATCTCTCTTCGAAGGTAGACAATTTAGCCCATGAGGTAGAGTTGCTTAAAATTAGAACTTCTCCTCTTGAGGAGAGGAAGACCACTCCTATGAATGCTATTCAAGTGCAAATTAATGAAAACATTAGGATGATGGCTAAACTTAAAGAGAGATGGGCTAGAGAAAAGGAGGAAGAAGATAGAATTAAGAGCCTTCCTACCCACCACACTGTTGCTACTATCCAAGTTGTTGAGGATATCCAAACTCTTAGCACCCAATCCACTCCTAGTCCCATTGGACCTATTAATGGTGATGCTATGACCTCAACCGTAGAAGAAGAAACTCCTATAACCATAGAAGCTACCAAACAAGTGAGCCTAAAGGACACCACTACCACTTTACTTGATAGTAGTGACCTTGATTTTGATAATTGCACCCTTTCTGAAGTTATTGGTTTTCTTCACAAGATGTCTAGAGATCCCCACACTAGCACACTTAATCTTGCCTTCACAGAGCATATCACTAATGCTCTCATCAAAGCTAGGGAGGAGAAGCTTAGGGTAGAAGCCTCCATACCTAGAAAGCTAGAAGATAGTTGGGATCCTATGATTAAAATTAAGTTGAATAACTTCTCTTGCTATGCTTTATGTGATGTTGGAGCTAGTACCTCCGTTATGCCCAAAAGATTGTATGATATGTTTGAATTGAAACCTTTTGATCCTTGTTCTTTTGGTGTTCGTCTTGTTGATTCTTCCGTAAAGAAACCTTTGGGGAAGATCGACGATGTTCTTATCATTGTCAATGACAATTATGTTCCCGTTGATTTTACTATTATGGATATTGAATGAGAACCTTCATGTCCAATTATTTTGGGACGTCCTTTTCTTCGCACCGTTGGTGCTATCATTGACATGAAAGAGGGGAATATAAAATTCCAATTCCCTCTCAAGAAAGGGATGGAACACTTCCCTAGAAAGAAGATTAAGTTGCCTTTTGAGTCCGTTACACGGGCTAGCTATTCTCTTACTCTTGATAAAACTTGATCTTCTCTTTTTGCATCATGCCTAGCTTAAAGGCATAAAAGAAAGCGCTTTTGGGAGGCAGCCCACAACGAATTAGGTTTTATTTTTCTTTTGTTGTGTCTTGATGTTTGTTACTACAGTAGTAGCATCATTGTATCTTTTCTTTTCAGCTTTGTGCCAAGTTTAGCCTCCGATTGCAAGAAAGTTCAAAAGTTGTGACGTGCTGTCCAGAAAACAGATTCTGTCCTTGGACAGAAAAATTCGAATAAAATCAACAGATCATCTTTTTGATCTGAATTTTTTTGACAGCGTGCTCTATACAATTGGCTTTCGAGCGTCTGTTCTGAGTTTTTTGATTTGAGTTGCAGCAGTGCCCCGAAAAAATTATTTACTACCTGCTGGTATGTTTTTCACAGATTCTGTCCTGTTTTGCCTTTTCTTCGTTTTGCAAACCTTGAGCTTGCTTTTTCTTTGCAAAAACCTTTTGGCAATCTTGAGAAATAGTAGCTCTTCAAGATTATCTTTATTTCCAGTAGGGAAAAATTATTTTATTGTGGGTACTAACCTCGCTAATCAGATTATGATGAGTTATGTATGAAGGGAGTTTTCAAGTGTGCGAGGGAAGATGATAAAAGAAGATTCAGGAGGGTCAAACGCTCAAGCTTGGGGATGCCCCCGTGCACCCCCAAGAAATATTCAAGAAGACTCAAGCGTCTAAGCTTGGGGATGCCCCCATGCATCCCCTTCTCCATCAACAATTATCAGTTCGTCTTTCGTTCCACTATAATTTTATCACTTCATGCGTTATGTGCTATGCTTGGAGCGTCTTGCTCTTAGTTTCTTTTTTTAGTTTTCTTTAGCTTTGCTTTCTGTTCATAACAAGTTAGAACCCAGCTTTCTTTGTGTGGGAGAGAAACACGCTCCACTTCAACCTAGAACACAACATAGGATTTTCATGCTTATCTTTGTTGTGTGTGTTCTTTGTCTTTCCATAGCTGCTGTCATGTTTAGCTCTTAGTTTTCATGCTTTTCTTTTTAAAGAGCTTTTGTTTAGTTGGTTGCTGAACTCTCTTGAGTTTTCATGTTTATCTTGTTAAGAGAGTTTGCCTGTTGCACTGAGTTGTGTGTCTTAACTTAAAGTAGGTAATTGAGGTTGCTATTTAATTTTAGTAGTAACTTGCAATAGTTTTGAGGTATTGCCATGAGTAATGTCTGAACTTTTGGTGTCAAGAGCTTTAGCCTATTAGTGATAGATGTCGTATTTTGGGCAATCCGTGTTTATTTTCGAAAACCTACAAAATAGTTGAGAACTTTAGCTACTAGATGGATCACTAATCTTTGGAGGGATCGAATATTAGAGTACACTCACGTACCATGAGTCGAGGATGCACAAGGATAACCAAACCCCCATACACTCCTCCTCGGGGTACTTGTCTCTTTGTGAATCTCCTAATTAGATTGAGAGTTACCGATAATAAGTGCATGAGTTCTTCGGACTAATGTGAGTGTTCGAAAGTTGACACTTCCACCTAGCCATATTTTTCTAGCCTCTTCGGTACCGTGCATTGCCCTTTCTCACCTCGAGAGTTGGCGCATACTTCGCCGGTGCATCCAAATCCTTGGCACGATACGCTCTGTCATCATAAGCCTCATTATATCCTTCCTCAAAACAGCCACCATACCTACCTATCAAGGCATTTCCATAGCCTTTCCGAGATACATTGCCATGCAACATCCATCTTCTCAGGACTTGATCTTCATGTCATACATGCTTTTTGCTTGATCGATGAGCCGCATGCTAGTTGGGCCTTGCCCTAATCATTGCTACATGACACGCTAGTATCATTGCATATCCTGCTACACCGGCAGAGGCATACATTTGCATACATCATGATAGTTTCATTTTCTTTATGTTGAGTACTTTTGTAATGTGTGAAAGATCTTCTATACTTCTTGTAATATATAGAGTGTTGCCCCTAAAGTGAGGAAAAGATCCCAAAGAGGACAAAATCAAAAGATCCCAAAGAGGACAAATGAGAGTTAAATAGAAAGAGCCATTGAGGCCACAAAAAAATAAAAAAAATAGAAAAAAGAGAAAAAGAAATAAAAAGAGAGAAGGGGGCACACTACTATTCCTTTTGAGAGATCCACACTCGTACTCCATCTTATACCTTGTACTCCATAGAGATTATCATTCATGCATATAGCTATGTGGGGACCTTCACACTATAGAACTTGGCTTGTATATTCCAATGATGAGCCTCCTCAAAAGAGCTCTAGGTCTTCTTGAGCGAGCAAGTTGGATGCACCCCCACTAGTTCCATTGGAGAGCTTACCTTAGCTCATATGTGCATTCGTTGCATGGCAATCCCTACTCCTCACATCATATCTATCATTTGGCTTTCTCTCGCCTATGATTGTCCTCATTGATGTGAGCCTTTCACACCTTTTTTGTCTTCCCCCTTCATCATTTTTCTCTCTTTGCCATCCTAAGTGTCAACTTTCTTGCTTACGCTCATCCATTGCATGAGTGCTCAAAATATCGAAAGGGAGTGGATCATTTTGACTTGTACCTGGCTAGTGGTCCGGGGATGAGTCAAGATAAGATTCCAAAGAAGACCAAGTGTGAAACTTTAGTAGATTAAGTTCTCAACAATACAAAAACTATGTTTTACTCTCTCGTATATCCCTATCCCCTTTCTTGCACGCAAACACCATTTGAAGACATTCGAGTCACGGACAGCGAGAGCTCTTGCACCTTTATGTTCTTATGTTGCTTGTTACAATGCTAATATAGACTCTTGCTTGTTATGACTTGAATTGAATTACATGCCTTGATTGCTTTACTTAAAAAGTTCTTATATGGTTGGTAGCATGTCACCACAGAAATTATGCTTGTTATCATTTACCTACTCGAGGACGAGCAGGAATTAAGCTTGGGGATGTTGATACGTCCAAAACGTATCTATAATTTCTGCTTGCTCCATGCTTCTTTTGTGTGATATTGCTATGATATTGATGCACATCCATACACTTTTGATCATATTTGGACTAACCTATTAACTCAGTGCACCACAGTGCCAGTTCCTGTTTTCTGCTGTTTTTCTATTTCAGGTTTCCCCCATATTAAAAGTGCTCGAAAAATTCCAGGAAAAATATAGGAAAAATCAGCGTACAGGAAGCTTCGCGAAGAACCAAAGATGGGCCAGAGGGGAGCCAAGGGAGGCCCAGGCGGCCACCTGGCGCGGCCCCACCCCTGGCCGCGCCAGGGGGGCGCCTGGGGCCCCTGCTCCGCCTCTGGCTGCCCCCCTTCGCCTATATATCCCTCTCGTCCGAAACCCTCGAGGACAGAACCCTTTTTCGCGATCTCGCCTCTGTTCCGCCGCCGCAGCGCTTCCAAGATCGGGAGCATCAGCAAAACTCTTCCCGGCACCCTGCCGGAGGGGAGAACCACCACCGGGAGCTTCTCCACCACCATGGACGCTTCCCGGATGAGTCGTGAGTAGTCCACCTTGGACCATGGGTCCATGATCAGTAGCTATGTGATGTTCTCCTCCCCTCTTTGCTCTTCATGGTTTAGACCTCGTGAGCGCTACATGATCGAGGCACATATGTAATCTTTCTGCTGTTGCTTTGCTGAGTTTGCTGGGATCTGATGGATTATGAGACTATGTTCAGATTGTGTTTGAGTAATATATTTGATTCACCTCTTTTATATCTTTGTTCTTGAGTAATTCTTGCATGTTCTCCGTTGCTGTTTATTGCTTTGGCCAAGTAGTAGGTAGTAACTCCAAGAGGGAGCGTTATGCTTGATTGTGGGTTCATGCCCCCTGATGACTAGCTTGAGTGACAGAAACATGAGTCTAGGGGATGTGCTGTTGCCACAAGGGAGAAAACAACGGTGCTTGTACTTGCGGGTGCAAGGATTGTTTACTTTACGCAAAGTTCTTTTAATGCAGTTGTCTGTTGCTTTGAGTTTACACTTTGGGTGGGATTCGCAACTTAATACCAGCGAGATGTTCTGGATAGATATCTCAAGGTGGATGATTAGTAGTAGATGCAGATGGATTTCGGTCTACTTGCCTTGGCGTACCGCCCATGCTTTTGAGCCTCTACCTTTCTTTGCAGCGTAGTTAGCATTTGTTTGCGCACATAATCCTGTCAATTGCCCAGCTGTAGTTTGTTTACCTCGCTTTGTTGTTTTATCGTCTTTTAGGAGAGAGACATCACTAGTGAACATCATGGGACCCCGGTCCATATTACCACCGCTGATCACACCTTCTATTTACTTCCTGTTTTTATTTCCTAGTTGCAGTCATAGCTATCATTATTATCTCTTGTGTTTGATCCTTTGTAAACAACCAGGCCGGAGGGATTGACAACCTCTCTGTACTCGTTGGGAGCAAAGTTATCTGTATCTGTGTGCAGGTCCCGTCAACCGCTAAGTTTCTGGCGCCGTTGACACCTACTTGTCGACCCTCGGAGTCTCACGGGATTCGATCCTTGGTATCTTTGCCAAGGGAAATTTGCCGCTACGCTACATCTCAACCTTCCACTTGGGGTAACCAACGAGGGGCGAGAAGCCATCACTGCTCGCTTCACATCTGCTTCCAGGTTGTCAATGCCATTAGTCCCTTGTCTAAACCGTCGATATAATTTGATGTTACGCTCCGGTTTATGCTTCAGTACTTAGTAATCCGGATGTTGTACTGTATCTTTCAGCGTTTCCTTTAGTCGAGATGACTGCCAAACAGTTCGTTTGTTGCAACTGGGCTCCTTCCCGTATTACGGAAGAGGATTTAACCAGTGCCGCTTCAATTGGTCTTCTGGGCCCCAAAGCGGTTCTGAAATGGCGGGCCCCAGAAGATGAGTGTCCCCCTACCCCTAAAGAAGAAGAAGTCATCGTTTTCTTCGATCACCTAGCCCGGGGTTTTAGTCCTCCCGGTTCAAAATTCTTCTGGGATGTACTAGCCGCTTTTCAGCTCCATCCTCAGGACATAGGTCCCAATTCTATATCAAATGTCTGCAATTTTCAAGTCTTCTCAGAAGCATACCTTCAAGAAGAACCTTCAGTGGATCTGTTCAGAGACTTTTTCCACTTAAACCGGCGGACAGAATTTTCTGACGGACCGCATCAAGAATTGGGTGGCGCCAGTATTCAAAAGAGAAAGAATGTGACCTTTCCTCACGCTGCCCTTCACACACACCCCAAGGAATGGAATCAATCGTGGTTCTATTGCATAGATACCTCACCTGAAGGGGAAAACCCACTGCCGGGTTACCGCGCATATCGCCTACCTGAAGATCATCCCCTGCCGCAGCGCCTCAGTGCTCCAGACCGTGCCCGGTTTGCCCCTCAACTGTCCAAGCTTAGAGCCTTTATGGCCAATGGTTTAACCGGAGTAGAATTCGTTCGCTGTTGGCTTGCCTGGAGCATCCTTCCACTGAGCCGGCGCTCAGGCCTGATGTGTGAGTACACCGGTAAACCGGATGATCCGCTGCGCCATATTGATGTAATACTTCCTGAAGAAGAAGTTGCCGAATCCGCAAAGAAAATGCTCAACATCTCTCTTGAAGAGTGCAGCCGGACCGGTTTAGCTCCATTTTGTGCAAACAATAAACCGCCAGCAGTAAGTTCTTTCTGATCTTTTCTGCTTGTTCTAATCCGTCCATATCAAATATCTTCTATTTATTTTCGTTCTTCTACACAGGCCAACGACCCCTTCTGGAAGAGGAAACCTCAAGACAAACTGGGCAAACAACCACGCCGGAAGACGTATGTCGTCAAGAAGAAGAAGGTGGCTGCCCCCTCCGGTTCACGTCCTGAGGAAGATGATCCGAATTCCGAGGTATGAGTTGATCCTGATATATTGCAATCTCCCTTTATCAAATTTATTTTAACAATGTTCCTCCGCAGGACCTGGCTGAAGGAAGTAAAGCGGCGGAAGTTGAGGTAATCTCTCTCTCTTCAGATTCTGAACCGCTGGCACCCAAAATCCGCCGGGCGTCTCGGAAATATCCTTTTTCTCATCCTTACGCTCAATTGGACCCCAAATTTCTTTTGAAGAAGCAACAGCATGAGGCGCGCCGGACTGCGCGCCATAGTGGCCATGTAGTGGAGTCCTCCGGAATACATCTTACTCCGGCTCGCAGGCGCCACTCTGAGGTTTTACTTTTTCCAACTCTTCTTCATCCAAAGGCCGGAATTATACGTAGACCGCTTAAACCGTCTGATCCTAACTATCAAGAGGCTCCCTTGTCCTCTTCTGGCGAGTCAACTGCCACACAGGTCCCTGTGCTGAAGACCGTGCCTGGGTAAGTCCTTTTCAACATCCGGTTCATCTTTGTATTTGCACCTTGATGATTCTCATTGTTCCTTTGATTTTATCCAGCAAGCCGAAGCCTAGCAAGAGGGCGAAAGCGACCAAAGTGGCTGCCGAAACTGCTAATGTTGAACCGGCCGCTGATCCGGACGAAGTTATCCCTCCAGAAGACAATCCTGCAGCTCAGTTTGATGACCCTGCTCCCATGGATCATGATGATATTGTTGCTCCGGAGAATATTAATACGGAGAATGTAGTTGATCCGGCTAGTCCAGTCCGGGTTAGCCCTCATCGGGCTAGCCCGGCTCCTGTTAATCCGGTGCCTACAGCTGCCCCTTCTCAATCAACTACTGCTTCTTCCCCGGACGTTCAGATAACCGGGTTAGGTTTTACCGCTCCTGCTGAGCCTATCGTCTTGGCCAAACACACTGCCAAAGAGGAGAAGCTTCAACAAGAGAAGGGCAAGTGGAGCACGGACTTATCCAGCTATGCCCAATTAAGTGCCCAGGAACTTTATTCCGGGTATTTGAACCGGCTTCATACCAGCCGCGATTATGAATCCGGGATGGTTAATATGATGAAGGATAAGTACGAGGTAACTTCCTTTACTTGTCTCTGTTTTGTGTTTTTTGTACTCATGTCTTTAGGCCATAGTAGCCCCCAAGTGCTGGTTTAGCTTCGTTGTAGGTGAACCGGCACTTCCAATGTATGCAAAAATGAACTTACATTAGCCCCCAAGTGCCAGGGGCATAACTTGTTTTATGTGCCTGGGACTTGTCTGAATTTCTCTTTTGATACTTCAACTGTACATTAGCCCCCAAGTGTCAGGTGGATAACTTGTTTATATGCTTGAGACTTGTTTGAATTGTCTTTTAATCCATTTGATTTCCCTGTAGGCTGACTTGACCCAGAGGGCTGCAGAGGTAACTGAGCTCCAGAATAGACTGGCTGCTACTGAAACTGCTTCTGCCAAAGCCAAGGACGAGCTTGCGCTGAGCTTAACCAATACAGAAAAGTTGAAAAAAGACTTTGAAGCGGAGCGGTCAGCCTGGGAGGTGCAGAGGAATGCTCTTGAGAAAAGAGCAAAGGATGTTGAAGCTGCCCTTAATCCGGTGACGCAAGAGCTGACCAGTTTAAGACATCAAATAGAACTTATGACCTCTGCTATCTTTGGTGAGCACTCAATTTGCATATGTTTTCACCTCTGCAATCTTTGTTCCACTCCGGTTTAACTTTAACAATCATATGTAGGGCGACGCATAACTCATCTTGGAGATGACGTTCGAAAGAAGCTCAAGGCCTCTTGTACCTTGGTGGAGCAGCTGTATTCCGGCGCTCAAAGGATTATAAGTGCAATGTCTCATCAGAAAGCGGCCCCAACCACTATCCAAGGTACCTTAGAGAAGCTATCCATCCTGCCTGTGCGCTTGGTGGAAGTGAAGAAATCTGCTGCAAGGGCCGGTTCTCTTGTAGCACTGACTCGGGCCAAGGCATGGGTTCCGGATTTTGATCCGGAGGAAGCTATGAACGGATATCCCAGTAATAAGGAAGATGGATCTGCCTTCTCTGGCCAGGTCCTCCATGCTTTAACCAAGGAGATGCGCCCTCTTGCCAGCAAGCTTGCTGATGAAGCGGATCTGACCAGGTATCATCTGGCATACGACTTAGAAAATGAACGGGTGGACCGACCGGTTTATGATACCGAGAATCTGATCCCGCCAGTGCGCGCCCATACTTTCGCTCCAGATATTGATCTGTCCGATCTTATTACTGAGGAAATGTACTTCCGTGCACTATCCAAGATTGACTGGCGCGTTCCCGACTTCCAGCTACTTCATGAAGACGAAGAAGTTCCGGAACAAGCCGATCCTCAGCCTTCGCAGCAGGAAGAAGAATCATAAACCGTTCAGTTTAACTCTTAGCTGCTGAAATCTGTTGCCAAAAACTTTAATCCGTTTAGGCCTGCAAGCGCCTTGTAATAGGATAGTTCGGAACATTGTCTGTCTCAATTCGGATGTCACAACTTGACTTGGCGTCTGCCAATTTTAATCCCTTGTCTGCTATGGTTGATCCGTTTATGTTATCTGTATCTGCATAGACAACGCTAAAAAGATGTCCTGGCGGTTTACCACCGGACCTATTACATTGCTCCCATAGGCATATATACTAAAAGAGCATCTGTTTTATATCCAAAAATACCTCATACCTTTGATTAAGTGTGCTTGACATCTTTAATCCGGTAGGCATAATTGAACGTGTATATTCTGATTAGGCTCTTGGCCCTCTTGACGTATGCCCAATGACTGTTCTGGGTTATGATAAACGCCGGTTTAAATCATGCTGGTGTTTATGACCCAGACTTTGAACTTATGCTGGTATTCATGATCCAGACTTTTACTTTGTAGATATGTGGTCAACTTTGAAGTTGCCCAGTTACGGATCAAAAACTTGGTTACCCACGAAAAACTTTGAAAAATCACAAAAAACAAAGCATTGTTGCAAATAAGACCATGTAGTCGAGGCTTTTTGCGAGCTGCCAGGCTCCAAATCAAGGCTTCTGATTCGAATGCGATCAGTAATCCGGAAATTTTGCCAATCAATGGATGCAATCCAAGGAGCTATGATTCATTTTGCCAATCAATGGATGCAATCCAAGGAGCTATGATTCATTTTGCCAATCAATGGATGCAGTCCAAGGAGCTATGATTCATTTTGCCAATCAATGGATGCAATCCAAGGAGCTATGATTCATTTTGCCAATCAATGGATGCGATCCAAGGAGCTATGATTCATTTTGCCAATCAATGGATGTGATCCAAGGAGCAATGATTCATTTTGCCAATCAATGGATGTGATCCAAGGAGCAATGATTTATTTTGCCAATCAATGGATGTGATCCAAGGAGCAATGATTTATTTTGCCAATCAATGGATGTGATCCAAGGAGCAATGATTTATTTTGCCAATCAATGGATGTGATCCAAGGAGCAATGATTTATTTGAATACGATCATACAAATCGGACCAAAAGGGGTTAAGCTAGGATTCGAATACGATCCGTAGCCCCCTAGTGACCGTGGAGGCAAGTCCTGTTTGGTCCCTTATAGAATTGTCCTACGTAGCAAAAATAGACTGATCAAAGCATCGTGTTCTTCTTGATGAAAATGATATATATCAAGAGAAGTAAACTTTAGATGGATATCACCTGAGTGAACTCCCATAAGACATTTTATTTAGAAGAAAAAAGGCTCCTCCCCGGCTGGCTGCTGAACCGGTGCGCCTGCTCCTGGGGCTCCTCCCCGGTTTACTTCTAGGTTATTCCTGGCTCCCGCTCCTGGTGTGCCAAAGAGATTCATCGCCTCATAGACCGGCGGTAGACGAGTTTGCTACCTTCTGTTCCTTACCTCCTGCGCAGAAGCCTGATCAATCCTGAACCGGAAAGCTTGGGAATCCAGCTCTGCTTGCCTTGTAACCATCATGGCTTTCTCTGCGTCCAGATCCCGTTTAGCTTGCTCAATCCGGCCCTTCAGCTGAAGGATCTCCGCATCATGCTGCGCCTTGTTGGCAGGAGCTACTTCTGCTATTGCGCGTGCTGTCAACTCCTCGACCAAGGTGGATAGAGCGTCAGAGGGTGAGAGGGCTTGGCTGCTCGCCCCTGCACCAGCTACCTCTGCTGTGAACGCCCCATTCACCGTGGGCTGCTGCATAGACTATGATCCAGCCATGAAGACAGCCACCCGGTTTGGCGGATCAAAGGGGTCCGAAATACTGTCACCATCGGATATACCCCCGGATCGGCCGTCCTGCAACAGATACAAAGATTCGGTCTCCCCGAATGAAGATTCATCGTCAGAGTAGACAACTGTCTCGCCACCAGAATCCGATCCGTCCTCGGCTTGGACTCCATGTACTGCTCCAACGAAAATACGCTTCATGGCGGGCTGAATCCGGGCCGATCTCGCACGCTGAGCCGGCTCGACGGTGTTGGGGAAGATGTCCGGCTCAGGTCCCGGTTCACCAATCTTGCCGATGAAGACGTGGATGCCGCCGAAGAGGACCCGGTACCCGTATTCGATTGAATCAGCCTCGGGGCCCCAGCCTGCGTCGTCGATGTAGATCCGGCCGCGGCGACTCTTGGTCATCCAGCCAACCGCGTAACCCTTGAGTCCTTCAAAGCTGCCCTTCAAGAACTCGAAACCATCGTGCGATAGCCCCACGGTGGGCGCCAACTGTCGTGGAATTGGCACGACAAATGTCCGGTTTAGAGGACTTAGGTGTGGAGCCATCGCGCGGGTTAGCTTGAAGAGGTTAGAGCGCACAAAGAACACATAGGGTTTATACTAGTTCGGCCCCTTCGATGAAGGTAAAAGCCTACGTCTAGTTTGGTTTGGTATTGCTTGGGCGTCGATGAACAGGGAGCGGATTGCTTGCCTGTGTCTCGACGGGTTGTTGCTTGTCCTTGAACCGTCGCCGGGTCGTCCATTTATATAGGAGGCAACGCCCGGTCCGGTTTATAGAGTCCCGAGGCCGGCTCATAATCGTGTCCGCCTCGGTCTCTGCTCTTTCTATCTCGTACCTCAAGTTACATGATATGACGGTTCATAAACCGTAAGCTTTACATACGGGCCCTAAGCCTCTATGGGCCGTAACTTATGATTCATATTCTACTGGGCTTTATGATAATACAACTATGTTTACATAATCCAGATCTTCCTGGCCGGTTTATACCTGCTAGTAATATCCCTGACACCTAGGGTCTACACACTAAAGGTTCGATGACGCTAGGGTTATAGGGAATGTAGTACATGGTTACCGAATGTTGTTTGGAGTCCCGGATGAGATCGCGGACGTCACGAGGAGTTCCGAAATGGTCCGGAAGTAAAGATTTATATATGGGAAGTCCAGTTTTGGTCACCGGAAATGTTCCACGCGTTATCCGTAACGTACCGGGTCCACCGGGAGGGGCCACCAGCCCCAGAGGGTTGCGTGGGCCAAGTGTGGGAAGGGACCAGCCCCAGGTGGGCTGGTGCGCCCCCCACCAAGGCCCAAGGCGCAGGGAGAGAGGGAGGGGGCAAACCCTAGGTCTAGATGGGCCTTAAGGCCCACCCTAGGGCGCCCCCCTCTCCCCCCTCCTGGCTGCCCCCTAGATGGGATCTAGGGGCTGCCACCACCCCTAGGGAGGGAACCCTAGATGGGGGCGCAGCCCCTCTCCTCCCCCTATATATATGTGGGGTTTCGGGGCCGCCAGATGCACGAGAACCTCTCCCTCTTGGCGCAGCCCTACCCCTCTCCCTCCTCGTCTCTTGCGGTGCTTGGCGAAGCCCTGCTGGAGTTTCACGCTCCTCCACCACCATCACGCCGTCGTGCTGCTGCTGGACGGAGTCTTTCCCAACTTCTCCCTCTCCCCTTGCTGGATCAAGGCGCGGGAGACGTCACCGGGCTGCACGTGTGTTGAACGCGAAGGCGCCGTTGTTCGGCGCTTAGATCGGAATCAACCGCGATCTGAATCGCTACGAGTACGACTCCTTGATACGTCTCCAACGTATATATAATTTTTGATTGTTCCATGCTATTATTTATGAAGTCTTGGATGCTTAATGGGCTTTATCATTCACTTTTATATCATTTTTGGGACTAACCTACTAACCCAAAGGCCCAGTCCAGATTGTTGTTTTTTTGCCTATTTCAGGGTTTTGCAGAAAAGGAATATCAAACGGAGTCCAAACGGAATGAAACCGTCGCGAGAGATATTTTTGGAGGAAATCACGCTCGGGAAACTTCAGGACCAAGTCAGGGGACGAAAGGCCTGCCCTCGAGGGTGGGGGGGGCGCCCCCCTGCCTCGAAGCTGGCCCACACGGCCCCCGGTGCCCTCCTTCTTCCTATATATACCTACGTATCCCAGAAACTCCATATGCAGAGAGAAAACCCTAATTCCACCGCCGTAGCTTCTGTTCCCGTGGAGATCCCATCTTGGAGCCTGTTCCGGGAGGGGGATCCATCACAGAGGCCTTCCTCATCATCATCATCGCTCTCACCATGAGTTGTGATTAGTTTACCGCAGACCTTCGGGTCCATAGCTAGTATCTAGATGGCTTCTTCTCTCTCTTGATCTCAATACAAAGTTCTCCTCGGTCTTCGAGGAGATCTATTCGATGTAATCTCTTTTTGCGGTGTGTTTGTCGAGATCCGATGAATTTTGAGTTTATGATCAAGGTTATCTATGAAACATATTTGGTTCTTCTCTGAACTTTTTATGTGTGCTCATAATATCCTTGCAAGTCTCTTCGAATTATTGGTTTGGTTTGGCCTACTAGATCTATAGTTCTTGCAATGGGAGAAGTGCCAGGCTTTGGGTTCAATCTTGCGGTGTCTTTTCCCAGTGATAGTAGGGGCAGCAAGGCACGTATTGTATTGTTGCCATCGAGGATAAAAAGATGGGGTTTTCATCATATTGCTTGAGTTTATCCCTCTACATCATGTCATCTTTCTTAAAGCGTTACTCTGTTCGTATGAACTCAATACACTAGATGCATGCTGGATAGCGGTCGATGTGTGGAGTAATAGTAGTACATGCAGAATCGTTTCGGTCTACTTGTCTCGGACGTGATGCCTATATACAATGATCATGCCTAGATAGTCTCATAATTATTCGCTTTTCTATCAATTGCTCGACAGTAATTTGTTTACCCGCCGTAGAATACCGCTATCATGAGAGAAGCCACTAGAGAAAACTATGGCCCCTGGGTCTATTCTCAACATATAAATCTACATCTACTTTACTTTTCTTGCTTTTATTTGCTATTTTATTAAACCAAAAATACCAAAAATATAATTATCATCTCTATCAGATCTCACTCTCGTAAGTGACCGTAAAGGGATTGACAACCCCTTATCGTGTTGGCTGCGAAGTTCTTATTTGTTTGTGCAGGTGCGAGGGACTGGCGCGTGGTCTCCTACTGGATTGATACCTTGGTTCACAAAAACTGAGGGAAATACTTACGCTACTGTGCTGCATCTCCCTTTCCTCTTCGAGGGAATACAACACAAGCTCAAGATGTAGCAAGAAGAATTTCTGGCGCCATTGCCGGGGAGGCTTACGCAAAATTCATATACCAAGTACCTATCACAAACGCTTATCCTTCGCATTACATTTATTTGCCTCTCGTTTTCCTCTCCCCCACTTCACCCTTGCCGTTTTATTTGCCCTTCTTCCGCCGTGTGTTTATCGTTCGCGTGCCTCTTGTTTGCTTGTGTTGCTATGTGCCCTCAATTAGCTTGCATCTTCGCTTGCTAAAGTATGAATCCTCATCCACTTGCTAATCTCTTTAAGAGATACAATTATGTTGAACCTATTGCTAGTGAGCTGCGTGCACTAGATTATCTTTATGGGGTTTTGCTTGAAATTTATGAATCTGAAAATTGTGATGAAGTGCTTAAAGAGATTCATGATAGCTCCTTAAATAAAAAGCATGATTGCAATGATGTTATTATAAATTCTCTTGATGTCAATTGTGCTAATGATATGCAAAACCCTAAGTTTGGGGATGCTAGTTTTGCTATGACTACTATTTGTTGCAATGATCATGATTGGGGTGATTCTTCTTATGATCTTGAAAATTTATTTAATCCCCATGATGAATATAAGATTGATAATAATAGCATTAATATTGAAAGTGGGTTTGGAAGAGTGTCAACTTTAGATCCCACATATTTGGAGAATGTTCAATCTTATGATTTTTTTTTTATAAAAGTGGGTTTGGAGAGGTCATGACTTTAGTTAATGTTAATCCCACTATTTTGGAAGAGTGTCAACTTTGCATGCATGTGGATCGTGTTGAGAATATGTTATGTGATAGCTATTTTGTTGAATTTGATCATGATCCTACATGCAACTATTATGAGAGAGGGAAATATGGTTGTAGAAATTTTCATGTTACTAAATTACCTCTCGTTATTTGAGATTGATATTGTTTATTTCTCCTTCCTTGCATATGCTAGATCTTGCTTGTCTTGGTAATTTGTTTTCCTATAAGATGCCTATGCATAGGAAGTATATTAGACTTATATGTGTTTGTCACATGTCTTATGATGCTCTCTTTGTGCTTCAATCCTTGTCTTTCATGTGAGCATCATTGAATTCTCAAGCCTATCTTAATGGCTATAAAGAAAGAGCTTGTTGGGAGGCAACCCAACTTTATATTTGTTGTTTTTGTTGCTGTTAGGGAATAAATATTGCATCTAGCCTATGATTAGATGTGGTTTCATGTTTTGTTTAGTGTTTGTGCCAAGTAGAACCTTTGGTAAGACTTGTGTGAAGTTTATTTGATCTTGCTGTGAAAAACAGAATCGTTAGCGCTCGCTAAAGTAGTCTTCAGATTTTACTGGAGCGTGATTTTTAGTTGATTCTTTTTGCTTCTAATTGGTAGACAAATTGCGCAAATTTACCAATTTAGTTTTAAATTTTTGGAGTTCCAGAAGTAGGCAAACCCAGCATATTACTACAGACTGTTCTGTCTTTGACAGATTCTGTTTTTCGTGTGTTGTTTGCTTATTCTGATGCATCTATGAGTAATATTAGAGGATATGAACCATAGAGAACTTGTGAAATTTGTGAGTTTACCTGTTGCTCTAAGAACCCTGAAAAACACCTCCCCTACCTTTGTGAGTTTAATGATAATGAAATCTTATCTTCTTATGCAAAGGGTGTTTATAGTTCCTATGATATCGAACGAACTGAAGAATTCGTTGCTTTTAAGGGTGCTTATGAAGTTGCTTCTTTGATTGAAAAGTATGATATTACTCTCTATGGATCTGAAAATTTTGACATACTTAAATATTGCTATGAAAACTATGCTCATAATGCCAATATCAAAGAATTTATTGAAGGAATGACCGTTGCTTTGAAGGAAAATAATGATATGCATGAATCTATAGATAATTATGATTCCGATGATTTGATTGAAATATCCCTTGATGAACATGATGCTTGCTATTCTTGTGGACATGATGCCAATATTTATGAAGAAGAATTTGCTATAGTTCCCTATGTTAAACATGAGATCGTTGCTATTGCACCCATACTTGATAGTTCCTTCGATAAAAAGCATGATTGCAATGATGTTACTATAAATTCTATTGATGTCAATTGTGCTAATAATATGCAAAACCCTAAGCTTGGGGATGCTAGTTTTGCTATGTCTACTACTTGTTACAATGATCATGATTGGGGTGATTCTTCTTATGATCTTGAAAATTTATTTAATCCCCATGATGAATATAAGATTGATAATAATGTTTACATTAATATTGAAAGTGGGTTTCGAAGAGTGTCAACTTTAGATCCCACATACTTGGAGAATGTTCAATCTTATGAAACTTTTGATAAAAGTGGGTTTGGAGAGGTCATGACTTTAGTTAATGTTAATCCCACTATTTGGGAAGAGTGTCAACTTTGCATGCATGTGGATCGTGTTGAGAATATGTTATTTGATAGCTATTTTGTTGAATTTGATCATGATCCTACATGAAATTATTATGAGAGAGGAAAATATGGTTGTAGAAATTTTCATGTTACTAAATTACCTCTCGTTATGTTGAGATTGCTATTGTTTCTTTCTTCTTCCTTGCTTATGCTCGATCTTGCTTGCCTTGATAATTTGTTTGCTTATAAAATGCCTATGCATAGGAAGTATGTTAGACTTAGATGTGATTTTCACGTGCTATATGATGCTCTTTTTGTGCTTAAAGTCTTGTCTTTCATGAGAGCATCACTAAAATCGTGCCTAGCTAGGGGCGTAAAACGATAGCGCTTGTTGGGAGGCAACCCAATTTTTTGTTTTTTTGTTTTTGTTGCTGTTAGGGAATAAATATTGTATCTAGCCTCTGATTAGATGTGGTTTCATGTTTTTTTAGTGTTTGTGCCAAGTGCAACCTTTGGTAAGACTTGTGTGAAGTTTATTTGATCTTGCTGTGAAAAACAGAATCCTTAGCGCTCGCTAAAGTAGACTTCAGATTTTACTGGAGAGTGCTTTTTAGTTGATTATTTTTTCTGCTGATTGGTAGACAAATTGCAAAAAATTACCAATTTAGTTTGAATTTTTTTGGAGTTCCAGAAGTAGGTGAACCCTGCAGATTACTACAGACTGTTCTGTCTTTGACAGATTCTGTTTTTCGTGTGTTGTTTGCTTATTCCGATGCATCTATGAGTAATATTAGAGGATATGAATCATAGAGAACTTGGAGTACAGTAGGTTTAACACCAATATAAACAAAGAATAAATTCCCTTATGTACCTTTGAGTAGTGGTTTGCATTCTCTTACTAACGGAGCTCACGAGAATTTTTGTCTAAGTTTTGTGTTGTGAAGTTTTCAAGTTTTGAGTATTGCTTTGATGGACTATGGAACAAGGAGTAGCAAAGGCCTAAGATTGGGGATGGCCATGGCACCCCAAGTAAAATCAAGATAATCAAAAGCCTAAGCTTGCGGATGCCCCGGGAAGGCATCCCCTCTTTCGTCTTCATCCATCGGTAACTATACTTGGAGCTATATTTTTATTCGCAACATGCTATGTGTTTTGCTTGGAGCGTCTTGTATAATTTGAGTATTTGCTTGTTAGTTTGCCACAATAATCCTTGCTGGACACACCTATTTGAGAGAGTTAAATATGGCCTAGAAATTATTAGAACACTCTATGTGCTTCACTTATATCTTTTGAGTTGAATAGTTTTGCTCTAGTGCTTCACTTATATCTTTTAGAGCACGGTGGTGGTAATATTTTGTAGAAATTGTTGAACTCTCATGATTCACTTATATCTATTTGAGAGTCCATTAAAACAGCATGGTAATGTGTTTAGGCTAAAGAAACTAGTCTTCACATGATAAACATCCAATGCTAATGTAGTAAAATTTTCACACCAAGTGCATTGAATAGAATGAGATGTTGGATGCTTGATAATTGTTTTGAGACATGAGGATAGTGATATTAGAGTCATGATAGTGGAGTTATTATGAAATTGAGAAATACTTGTGTTAAGGTTAGTGATTCCCGTATCATGCACGTATGGTGAACCGCTATGTGATGAAGTTAGAGCATGAGGTATTTGTAGAGTGCCAACCTTTGTGTGGAGGTCGGGGGCGCGCGATGGTTAACTCCTACCAACCTCCCACCTAGGAGCATGCGTTGATTGCTTTGTTTTTGATGACTCGTAGATTTTTGCAATAAGTACATGAGTTCTTATGACTAATGTTGAGTCCATGGATTATACGCACTCTCACCCTTCCACCATTGCTAGCCTCTCTTGTACCGCACAACTTTCGCCGGTACCATAAACCCACTATATATCCTTCCTCAAAACGGCCACCATATTGTTCCTCAAAACAGCCACCATACCTACCTATCATGGCATTTCCATAGCCATTCCGAGATATATTGCCATGCAACTTTCCACCGTTCCGTTCATATGACACGCATCATATTGTCATAGTGCCATGCATGATCATGTAGTTGACATCGTAGTTGTGGCAAAGCCACCATGCATAATTTTTCATACATGTCACTCTTGATTCATTGCTTATGCCGGTACACCGCCGGAGGCATTCATGTAGAGTCATACTTGTTGTAGTATCGAGTTGTAATTTCGAGTTGTAAATCACTATAAGTGTGATGATCATCACTATTAGAGCATTGTCCCAAAGAAAAAAAAAGAAAAAAAAGAGAAAAAAAGAAAAGGAAAGGCCAAGAAAAAGAAAGGCCAAAAAAAAGGGACAATGCTAGTATCTTTTTCCACACTTGTGCTTCAAAGTAGCACCATATTCTCCATGATAGTGAGTCTATTATTTAGTCACTTTCATATACTAGTGGGAATTTTCATTATAGAACTTGGCTTGTATATTCCAATAATGGGCTTCGTCAAATGCCCTAGGTCTTCGTGAGCAAGCAAGTTGGATGCACACCCACTTAAATTCTTTTGTTGAGCCTTCATAGATTTATAGCTCTAGTGCATCCGTTGCATGGCAATCCCTACTCACTCACATTGATATCTATTGTTGGGCATCTCCATAGCCCGTTGATACGCCTAGTCGATGTGAGACTATCTTCCTCCTTTTTGTCTTCTCCACAACCACCACTCTATTCCACCTATAGTGTTATATCCATGGCTCACGCTCATGTATTGCGTGAAAGTTGAAAGGTTTGAAAAAATTGAGTATGAAAACAAGTGCTTGGCTGAAATCGGGGTTGTGCATGATATGAATATTTTGTGTGATGAGGAGGGAGCATAGCCAGACTACATGATATTGTAGGGATAACTTTCTTTGGCCATGTTATTTTGAGAAGACATGATTGCTTTGTTAGTATGCTTGAAGTGTTATTATTTCTTATGTCAATATAGACTTTTGCCTTGAATCTTTCGGATCTAAACATTCATGCCACAATAAAGAAATTACGTTGAAAATTATGTTGGTTAGCATTCCACATCAAAAATTCTGTTTTTATCATTTACCTACTCGAGGACGAGCAGGAATTAAGCTTGGGGATGCTTGATACGTCTCCAACGTATCTATATTTTTTGATTGTTCCATGCTATTATATATGCTGTTTTGGATGTTTAATGGGCTTTATCATACACTTTTATATTATTTTTGGGACTAACCTATTAACCCAAAGGCCCAATGCAGATTGATGTTTCTTCCTATTTCAGGGTTTCGCAGAAAAGGAATATCAAACGGAATCCAAACAGAATGAAACCTTCGCGAGAGTTATTTTTGGAACGATATCAACACAGAAGACTTGGAGTACATGCGAGGGAACGAAGGAGGCGGCCACGAGGGTCCAGGGAGCGCCCCCTCCTACGAGGCGCGCCCCCCAACCTCGTGGGCCCCCTCTGGCTCCCCCAATGCCCTCCTTCCTCCTATATATACCCATGTACCCTGAAAACATCGAGGCAACAGAGAAAACCCTAATCCCACTGTCGTAACCTTCTGTTCCCGTGAGATCCAATCTTGGGGTCTGTTCCGGAGCTCCGCCGAAGGGGGGATCTTCCACGAAGTGCTTCTACATCAACACCATTGCCTCACCATGAGTTGTGAGTAGTTTACCACAGACCTTCAGGTCCATAGTTATTAGCTAGATGGCTTCTTCTCTCTTTTTGGATCTCAATACCAAGTTCTCCTCGGTCTTCGAGGAGATCTATTCGATGTAATCTTTTTGCGATGTGTTTGTCGAGATCCGATGAATTGTGGGTTTATGATCAAGTTTATCTATGAGAAATATTTGGTTCTTTTCTGAATTCTGTCATTTATGATTATAATATCCTTGCAAGTCTCTTCGAATTATCGGTTTGGTTTGGCCTACTAGATCTATAGTTCTTGTCATGGGAGAAGTGCTTGGCTTTGGGTTCAATCTTGCGGTGTCCTTTCCCAGTGACAGCAGGGGCAGCAAGGCACATATTGTATTGTTGCCATCGAGGATAAAAAGATGGGGTTTATATCATATTGCTTGAGTTTATCCCTCTACATCATGTCATCTTGCTTAAAGCATTACTCTGTTCTTATGAACTTAATACTCTAGATGCATGCTGGATAGCGGTCGATGTGTGGAGTAATAGTAGTAGATGCAGAATCGTTTTGGTCTACTTGTCACGGATGTGATGCCTATATATAATAATCATGCCTAGATATTCTCATAATTATTCGCTTTTTTATCAATTGCTCGACAGTAATTTGTTCACCCACCGTAGAATTCTGCTATCATGAGATAAGCCACTAGTGAAACCTATGGCCCCCGGGTCTATTCTCAAACATATTAATATACAATCTACTTTACTTTGTTGTTTTTACTTTCTGTTCTTATATCCAAAAATACCAAAAATATCAAACTATCCTATCTATCAGATCTCACTTTCATAAGTGACCGTAAAGGGATTGACAACCCCTTATCGCGTTGGCTGCGAAGTTCTTATTTGTTTGTGCAGGTGCGAGGGACTCGCGCGTGGTCTCCTACTGGATTGATACCTTGGTTCTCAAAAACTGAGGGAAATACTTACGCTACTGTGCTGCATCACCCTTTCCTCTTCGAGGGAATACAACGCAAGCTCGAGAAGTAGCAGTAGTAAAGGTAAATTCTCTTTATAGACTTGATGAAGGTGATATTCCTCGTTATAAGTCTGCTAGCCAATGCTTAGATGAGTTTGATAATTTTATTGTGAAACAAGAAAACTTTAATGCTTATGTTAGTAGACAATTGCAACGTAATTCTTATGTGATTGAACGCTTGAGTGATTATATGTCTAGAGTTAAAGGTGAATTGAAACTCATTAGTAAACATGCTTCTATGGTTACCACTCAATTAGAACAAGTACTTAAGGCTCAGAATGATTTGCTCAATGAATTAAATAGTAAGAATAATGACTTTGCTGTTAGAGTTGCAACTAGAGGAGGTAAACTTACTCAGGAACCTTTGTATCCTGAGGGCCGCCCTAAGAGAATTGAGCAAGATTCTCAGAGGGCTAATTTAGATGCACCTAGTTCTTCTAAGAAGAAGAAAAAGAAAAATGATAAGACTTTGCATGCTTCTAGTGAACCTATAGCTGACACACCTGAGAATCCCAATGGTATCTCTGTTTCTGATGCTGAGACACAATCTGGTACTGAACATGAACCTAGTGATAATGTTAATGATGATGTTCATGCTGATGCTCAACCTAGCAATGATAATGATGTGGATATTGAACCTACTGTTGATCTTGATTACCCACAATCAAAGAATCAACGTTATGATAAGAGAGACTTTGTTGCTAGGAAGCACGGTAAGGAAAGAGAACCATGGGTTCAGGAACCCATGCCTTTTCCTCCTAACCCATCCAAGAAAAAGGATGATGAGGATTTTGAGCGCTTTGCTGAAATGATTAGATCTATCTTTTTGCGTATGCGTTTGACTGATATGCTTAAAACAAATCCTTATGCTAAGTATATGAAAGATAGTATTACCAATAAAAGAAAGATACCTGAAGTTGAAATTTCCACCATGCTTACTAATTACACTTTTAAGGGTGGAATACCTAAGAAACTAGGAGATCCAGGAGTACCTACTATACCTTGTTCCATTAAGAGAAACTATGTTAAAACTGCTTTGTGTGATCTTGGAGCCGGTGTTAGTGTTATGCCTCTCTCTTTATATCGTAGACTTGACTTGAGTAAGTTGACACCTACTGAAATATCTTTGCAAATGGCCGATAAATCAACTGCTATACCTGTCGGTATTTGTGAGGATGTGCCTGTTGTGGTTGCATATGTTACTATTTTAACGGAATTTGTTATCCTTGGTATTCCCGAGGACGATAGTATGTCTATTATCCTTGGTAGACCCTTTTTGAATACTACAGGGGCTGTTATTGATTGCAAAAAAGGCAATGTCACTTTTCGTGGTAATGAGCATACGGTACACTTTCCGAGGAAACAACCTCAGGTCCACAGTATCAATTCTATTGGAAAAATTTCAATGATTACTATTGGAGATTTTGAATTTCCTCTTCCTATTGTCAAGAAGACATATGATATTCTTATTGCTGGGGACATGCATATCCCCATTGAGGCAATCTAGTGTTAGTCAAAAAATCTCTGGTTTCATGTTATTCGGAAAGAGTTTATTAACAAGACTTGATCAACCTTGTTAATGGATTCCTTTTGATGAGCATGAGATGGGTGAATCTAGATAGCACAACTTTCTGTATCCTCCTTTTACTTTCTGTTAATTAGATTAAATAAAGCAAAATTAGTATTTTCTGTCTGTTTCTAGACTTATCCATGCAATGAAAAAAATACCCCGAAAATAAAAGTTCTCCAAATGCCCTGAAAATGAAATATGATTTTTTTTTCTAGAATATTTGAGAATATTTAGCACAGAGAACACAACACGGGGAGCCAGCACCTGGCCACGAGGGTCCAGGGTGCGCCCCACCCTCACTGAGTGCGCCCACCTGCCTCGTGGGCTCCACGTGGCACCCCTCCACTTATTCCTGCACCCACACACTCCTTCTTCCTTCCAAAAAATCACTATCCAGCTCAAGCACGAGTTCTAGCTCATCTTGCTGCCATTTTCGATCTCCTTGCTCAAAGCTCCATTCACGAAACTGTTTGGGGAGATTGTTCCTTGGTATGTGACTCCTCAATTAGTCGAATTAGTTTTTGTTCTAGTGCTTTATTTATTGCAAATTTTTGTTGTTGTGGTGACCTTGTTCTTGAGCTTGCATGTCAAATTTCTTTGGTCCCAAGTAGTTCTAACGCATGATATAGTCTCTAGACACTTGTAGGAGTTGTTGCTATCAACCTTGTTGAATTTGGTTCACTTTTATTTTGAGTTACTAAAAATTTCAGAAAAATGCATAGGAAAATCTTCCAAGGTGGTTCCTCAAGGAAGCAAGGACCAAGGCTCGCGATGCGTGAGCCGGACGATGAATTACCTAGGGAAGCTCAAGTGCGGTCTTGTGAATGGCCGTCAGAGGAGTTTATGGTTCGGACAGGCATTAAGGAGGAGTTTGACGCATATGTGCGTAATGCTGACCTCGAGGGCTTCATGCTAGATAAGTGCCCTCAGTACCATTACTTAACTGATACCTTTGTAAGAAGGTTTAAATTTACATCTTCATGTAATTCTCACACTGTCCTGTTTGATCTATATGATAAATCTTATACCATGGACCTAGAAGGTTTTAATGATGCTTGTAAGCTCCCGCAGTGGGGCAATATTAGTGAACCTCGCAAATCTGAATATAAAGACTTCCTTGCTAGTATCACTGTGGGGGAATCTAGAGAGATCACACAAGCTACCATAGGAAGCATTCATTTTCCTGCTATTCATTGATTTGCTCTTTTTATTGGTAGATGCATCAGCGGTAAAGATGAGGCTTGCCATATGTGCGTCCCAGATCTTAGTGTTCTCAAGAGTGCTATATTAGGTGATAGACAATATAATTTGGGGGCCATTGTTGCACGTAGGTTACATCATAATGGTTTAAATGGAGATTTATTTGGTGGGATTTATGCCACTCGCATAGCCAATCGTCTTGGTGTGCCTATACATGAAAATGATGCACTATTACCACTTGCTTATTTAGATTATAATGCTATGGTTAGCCATCGGTTTGTAGAGAGGGATGAACAATCCCTCCAGTATCGACTAATCTTTGACAGGCGTCACACTGTCCATATTGCTCTCCCTGCTCCTACCTTCTTTGACTCTCAGGCAAAAGGGAGATATATTATAACCAGGGAGGAGGCAAATGAGTATAAGGAGACAATGAGAGCAGCTTGTCTTCAGGATGCAGCTCGCCAGGCAGTAGCCGCTGCATCTCAGTACAACCCCAACTACGACTTTGGATATCCATCAGGCCAGTACTGGCCATAGACCAACTTAGGCCAAAAGCCTAAGCTTGGGGGAGTACGTATTTCTCACCGACATTACATTCATGTTCACACACTTATTCTAGTTGCCGGTGCTCACACTCTTTCATTGTACTATCCATGCTAGTTTCATTTCTTTTCTTAGTATTTTTCTTGTGTGTTAGAAAGACCTTAAGAAAAAAAATTAGTTGTAGTTTTTAGCTAGTTTGCTTTCCATGCCTGTAGTAGTAGTAATTAAAAGAAAACCCAAAAAGATTCTCGTTCTTCTTTCGCTTGTTAGGAGCTTTCTCATGTAAATAGTTTCTTTTCTTTCTTTGGGGGTCAAGAAGAGAAGACCATGATGAAAATGTTTAGTTGCTCTCATATGCTTTATTGTTAATTTAACCTGGAGCCATATTACTTTGTCTTCTCTCTTGTATTAAATGCTCGCAGATTCCAGCTTAGTCCAATGCACGTGCACTATTATTATTATCCACACTGTTCGGTCGTGCGAGTGAAAGGCAATAATGACGATATATGATGAATTGATTGAGATGAGAAAAGCTGGTATGAACTCGACCTCTCTTGTTTTTGTAAATATGATAGTTCACCGTTCCTGATTCAGCTTATTATGAATGAAACATGCTTGCAATGACAATTAGAGATCATAGCTGCTCATGCCATGCTTAATTAGCTAGGAGTTTATAATGGTCTATCTTGCGTGCCAACATGATATTAAAATGGTTGTGATGTGGTATGATAGGGTGGTATCCTCCTTTGAACGATTCAAGTGGTTTGACTTGGCACATGTTCACGCATGTAGTTGAAACAAAATCAACATAGCCTCCACAATATTTATGTTCATGGTGATTTATATCCTACTCATGCTTGCATTCATTGTTGATTAATTTTAATGCATGCTCATGACTGTTGTCGCTCTCTAGCTGGTCGCTTCCTAGTCTCTTTCTAGCCTTCACCTGTACTAAACGGGAATACTGCTTGTGCATCCACTTCCATAAACCCCAAAGTTATTCCACATGAGTCCACCATACCTTCCTATATGCGGTATCTACATGCCGTTCAAAGTAAATTTGTATGTGCCAAACTCTAAACCTTCAAATAAAATTCTGTTTTGTATGCTCGAACAGCTCATGTATCAACCAGGGTTGTCTATATCTTCCATGCTAGGTAGGTTATTCTCACAATGAGTGGACTCCACTCATCATTCATGAGAAAATGGCTGGTTACCGGGATGCCCAGTCCCATGCTCAAATCATTATAATTAAACAAAACTCCCCCAGGGCTGTTGCTGGTTTGGACGGTACCCATTGTTTCGGGCTAGCCGTGGAGTGTGCTTGTTGGTGGTTGGGGAAGTATAAACTTTACCATTCTGTTTGAGAACCGCCTATAATGTGTGTAGCATGGAAGATATCGAGATTCTTGGTTGTTATGTTGACAATGAGAGTATACCGCTCAAAATATTATTCATCTCTATTTAAAAATCGAGCTCTGGCACCTCTACAAATCCCTGCTTCCCTCTGCGAAGGGCGTATCTATTTATTTTTATGTTGAGTCACCATCCTCTTATTAAAGAGCACCAGTTGGGGAGCACCGCTATCATTTGCATGTATTGCTATTAATTTGCATTGAGTATGACTGTAACTGGATCTCTTTTACCATGAATTACAATGTTTAGTCAGTCCCCGATCTTTAAAGGTGCTCTGCATTTATGTTTTGCAGTCTCAGAAAGGGCTAGCGAGATACCATCTTGTTATATCATATTATGATTGTTTTGAGAAAGTCTTGTCATCCGAGGTTTATTATTATTGCTCGCTAGTTGATTATGCCATTGATATGAGTAAACATGAGACCTGAAAGTTATTGTGAATGTGGTTAGTTCATGATCTTTGCTGAAAACCTGAATGTTGGCTTTACAAATTTACAACAACAAGAGCAAACAGAGTTTTTCAAAGTTTTTTCTTTATCACTTTCAGTTTATCAACTGAATTGCTTGATGACAAGCAAAGGTTTAAGCTTGGGGGAGTTGATACGTCTCCAACGTATCTACTTTTCCAAACACTTTTGCCCTTGTTTTGGACTCTAACTTGCATGATTTGAATGGAACTAACCCGGACTGACGCTGTTTTCAGTAGAACTGCCATGGTGTTATTTTTGTGCAGAAATAAAAGTTCTCGGAATGACCTGAAATTCAACGGAGAATTATTTTGGAATATATAAAAAATATCTGCGGAAAGAACCAAGCCAGGGGGCTCACACCCTGTCCACGAGGGTGGGGGCGCGCCCCCTCCCCCTGGCGCGCCCCCTGCCTCGTGGGCCTCCTGTTGCTCCACCGACATCTACCCCGACTCCATATATTCACTTTCGGGGAGAAAAAAATCAGAGAGGAAGAATTATCGCATTTTACGATACGGAGCCGCTGCCAAGCCCTAATCTCTCTCGGGAGGGCTTATCTGGAGTCCGTTCGGGGCTCCGGAGAGGGGAGATCGCTGCCATCGTCATCATCAACCTTCCTCCATCACCAATTCCATGATGCTCATCGCTGTGCGTGAGTAATCCCATCGTAGGCTTGCTAGACGGTGATGAGTTGGATGAGATTTACCATGTAATCGAGTTAATTTTGTTAGGGTTTGATCCCTAGTATCCACTATGTTCTAAGATTGATGTTGCTATGACTTTGCCATGCTTAATGCTTGTCACTAGGGCCCGAGTGCCATGATTTCAGATCTGAACCTATTATGTTTTCATGAATATATGTGTGTTCTTGATCCTATCTTGCAAGTCAATAGTCACCTACTATGTGTTATGATCCAGCAACCCCGAAGTGACAATAATCGGGACCACTCCCGGTGATGACCGTAGTTTGAGGAGTTCATGTATTCACTATGTGTTAATGCTTTGGTCCGGTACTCTATTAAAAGGAGGCCTTAATATCCCTTAGTTTCCACTAGGACTCCGCTGCCACGGGAGGGTAGGACAAAAGATTTCATGCAAGTTCTTTTCCATAAGCATGTATGACTATATTCGGAATACATGCCTACATTACATTGATGAACTGGAGCTAGTTCTGTGTCACCCTAGGTTATAACTATTACATGAGGAATCACATCCGACATAATTCTCCATCACCGACCCAATACCTACGAGCTTTTCACATATTGCTTGTTGCTTATTTACTTTTCCGCTGCTACTGTTACGAAAACTACAAAAATACTACCGTTACTTTTATTGTTGTTACCACTATTTCCATATTACCGTGCTACTAAATTACCTTGCCGCGGATACTAAATTTCCAGGTGTGGTTGAATTAACAACTTAGCTGCTAATACTTAAGAGTATTCTTTGGCTCCCCTTGTGTCGAACTAATAAATTTGGGTTGAATACTTTACCCTTGAAAACTATTGCGATCCCCTACACTTGTGGGTTATCACATGCCAATGTCCACTGGCTTCACGGAGCACATGCCCACCATGCAACCGGAGGTCGTGATGATGATGAACATTGGCCGTGCCTAGAAAATCACATTCCGATCCAGCAACGACAGGCTCACCCTTGATAAAGGGTGCCCAACTTTGTTGTCCTTGATAAAGGGTGCCCAACTTTGTTGTAGATCATCGCCTAAAAACAAGTACCTCATGACCTTCAAGGTGGTGATTATCGGTATCTTCAAGGTGATCATGTTTGACACCAACAACATAAAGGTGATGGCCAAGTGCAAGCCGCACGAGGAAGCATTTGCCCTGGACAGTTAGGGTGTTATCTTTTGATGTTGTGTGCTAGTTTATTTTTGCATTCGATTGTTAATGTATGGCTTTTAAGACTATGGTTTAATCACGTATGACTATGATGAGCCTATGGTAATGTTCTGTGTACAAGACTTTATGTGTGTTGACAACCACAACACTGATACGTCTCCAACGTATCTATAATTTTTGATTGTTCCATGCTATTATTTATGAAGTCTTGGATGTTTAATGGGCTTTATCATTCACTTTTATATCATTTTTGGGACTAACCTACTAACCCAAAGGCCGAGTCCAGATTGCTGTTTTTTGCCTATTTCGGGGTTTTGCAGAAAAAGAATATCAAACAGAGTCCAAACGGAATGAAACCTTCGCGAGAGATATTTTTGAAGGAAATCACGCTCGGGAAACTTCAGGACCAAGTCATGGGACAGAAGGGCCGCCCTCGAGGGTGGGGGGGCGCGCCCCCCTTCCCAGGGCGTGCCCCCCTGTCTCGAGGCTGGCCCGTGTGGCCCCCGGTGCCCCCCTTCTTCCTATATATACCTACGTACCCCAGAAACTCCATACGTAGAGAGAAAACCCTAATTCCATCGTCGTAGCTTCTGTTCCCGTGGAGATCCCATCTTGGAGCCTGTTCCGGGAGGGGGGTCCATCACGGAGGCCTTGATCATCATCATCATCGCCCTCACCATGAGTTGTGAGTAGTTTACCACAGACCTTCGGGTCCATAGCTAGTATCTAGATGGCTTCTTCTCTCTCTCCGGATCTCAATACAAAGTTCTCCTCGGTCTTCGAGGAGATCTATTCGATGTAATCTCTTTTTGTGGTGTGTTTATCGAGATCCAATGAATTGTGAGTTTATGATCAAGGTTATCTATGAAAGATATTTGGTTCTTCTCTGAACTTTTTATGTGTGCTCATAATATCCTTGCAAGTCTCTTCGAATTATTGGTTTGGTTTGGCTTACTAGATCTATAGTTCTTGCAATGGGAGAAGTGCTTGGCTTTGGGTTCAATCTTGCGGTGTCCTTTCCCAGTGACAGTAGGGGCAGCAAGGCACGTATTGTATTGTTGCCATCGAGGATAAAAAGATGGGGTTTTCATCATATTGCTTGAGTTTATACCTCTACATCATGTCATCTTGCTTAAGGCGTTACTCTGTTCGTATGAACTCAATACACTAGATGCATGCTGGATAGCGGTCGATGTGTGGAGTAATAGTAGTAGATGCAGAATCGTTTTGGTCTACTCGTCTCGGACGTGATGCCTATATACAATGATCATGCCTAGATAGTCTCATAATTATTCGCTTTTCTATCAATTGCTCGACAGTAATTTGTTTACCCGCTGTAGAATATCGCTATCATGAGAGAAGCCACTAGAGAAAACTATGGCCCCCGGGTCTATCCTCAACATATCAATCACTACTTTACTTTTCTTGCTTTTTTTGCTGTTTTATTAAACTAAAAATACCAAAAATATAAACTATCATCTCTATCAGATCTCACTCTCGTAAGTGACCGTAAAGGGATTGACAACCCCTTATCGCGTTGGCTGCGGAGTTATTATTTGTTTGTGCAGGTGCGAGGGACTGGCGCGTGGTCTCCTACTGGATTGATACCTTGGTTCTCAAAAACTGAGGGAAATACTTACGCTAGTGTGCTGCATCTCCCTTTCCTCTTCGAGGGAATACAACACAAGCTCAAGAGGTAGCAAGAAGAATTTCTGGCGCCTTTGCCGGGGAGGCTTACGCAAAAGTCATATACCAAGTACCTATCACAAACTCTTATCCTTCGCATTACATTTATTTGCCTCTCGTTTTCCTCTCCCCCACTTCACCCTTGCCATTTTATTTGCCCTTCTTCTGCCGTGTTTATCGTTCGCTTGCTTCTTGTTTGCCTGTGTGTGTTGGATTGCTTGATTGTCATTATGGCTAGCCCCTTATCCGCTCCTTTGTCTCCCGAGTTTGAAGTACTTCACTTCAAGAAAAGGCAAGGAGAAAACTTAAAAGATGCTTGGTTTAGGATGATGTAATCTTATCGTAAGTGCACCTTAGAAGTGAATTTTAGAATCTTGCTTCGCAATTTTTATGTTGGATTGAATATGTCTCATAGACAACTCTTGGATTGCGTTGCCAAGGGAAATTTTATCGAAGTTGATCCTATTTTCATGCATGAAATCATAGAGGGAATAGTGGGAACACTACCTCCCCAAAAGGAGTCAAACTCAACCCCGGAAGGGACGCAAGTTTTTGAGAAAATTTGCGAAGTAACGAATATATTACAAAAATCTCTTGAACCTCTTAAGAGTGTTAGTGGGAATCTCCACCGCATGAATATGTTGATTACTCTTTGCAATAAGCGGTTAGATGCTTTAGATCTTAAGATTTCTGAATATGAAGGGAAATGCAAAGAACCTCCGTGATTCGATCTTGACACCATTAAAAGGGTGAAGACCAAAGATGGTAATACTTAGATCTATCTTGTATCGTGCCTAGCTAGGGGCGTAAAACGATAGCTCTTGTTGGGAGGCAACCCAATTTTATGTTTTTTGCTTTTGTTGCTGTTAGGGAATAAATATTGCATCTAGCCTCTGATTAGATGTGTTTTCATGTTTTGTTTAGTGTTTGTGCCAAGTAGAACCTTTGGTAAGTCTTGTGTGAAATTTATATGATCTTGCTGTGAAAAACAGAATCGTTAGCGCTGGCTAAAGTAGTCGTCGGATTTTACTGGAGCGTGATTTTTAGTTGATTCTTTTTGCTGCTGATTGGGAGACAAATTGCGCAAATTTACCAATTTAGTTTGAATTTTTTGGAGTTCCAGAAGTAAGTGAACCCTGCAGATTACTACAGACTGTTCTGTCTTTGACAGATTCTGTTTTTCGTGTGTTGTTTGCTTATTCCGATGCATCTATGAGTAATATTGAAGGATATGAACCATAGAGAACTTGGAGTACAGTTGGTTTAACACCAATATAAACAAAGAATGAATTCATTGATGTACCTTTGAGTAGTGGTCTGCTTTCTCATACTAACGGAGCTCACGAGAATTTTTGTCTAAGTTTTGTGTTGTGAAGTTTTCAAGTTTTGAGTATTGCTTTGATGGACTATGGAACAAGGAGTAGCAAAGGCCTAAGCTTGGGGATGCCCATGGCACCCCAAGTAAATTCAAGATAATCAAAAGCCTAAGCTTGGGGATGCCCCGGGAAGGCATCCCCTCTTTCGTCTTCATCCATCGGTAACTATACTTGGAGCTATATTTTTATTCGCAACATGCTATGTGTTTTGCCTGGAGCGTCTTGTATAATTCGAGTCTTTGCTTGTTAGTTTGCCACAATCATCCTTGCTGGACACACCTATTTGAGAGAGTTAAACATGGCCTAGAAATTGTTAGAACACTCAAAGTGCATCACTTATATCTTTTGAGTTGAATAGTTTTTCCTCTAGTGCTTCACTTATATCTTTTAGAGCATGGTGGTGGTAATATTTTGTAGAAATTGTTGAACTCTCATGCTTCACTTATATCTATTTGAGAGTCTATTAAAACAACCTGGTAAAGTGTTTAGGCTAAAGAAACTAGTCTTCACATGATAAACATCCAATGTCAATGTAGTAAAAAAAATCACACCAAGTGCATTGAATAGAATGAGATGTTGGATGCTTGATAATTGTTTTGAGACATGAGGATAGTGATATTAGAGTCATGCTAGTGGAGTTATTATGAAATTGAGAAATACTTGTGTTAAGGTTAGTGATTCCCGTAGCATGCACGTATGGTGAACCGTTGTGTGACTAAGTTAGAGCATGAGGTATTTGTAGAGTATCAAACTTTGTGTGGAGGTCGGGGGCGCGCGATGGTTAACTCCTACCAACCTCCCCCTAGGAGCATGCGTTGATTGCTTTGTTTTGATGACTCGTAAATTTTTGCAATAAGTATATGAGTTCTTATGACTAATGTTGAGTCCATGGATTATATGCACTCTCACCCTTCCACCATTGCTAGCCTCTCTTGTACCGCGCAACTTTCGCCGGTGCCATAAACCACTATATATCCTTCCTCAAAACAGCCACCATATTATTCCTCAAAACAACCACCATACCTACCTATCATGGCATTTCCATAGCCATGCCGAGATATATTTCCATGCAACTTTCCACCATTCCGTTTATATGACACGCATCATAATGTCATATTGCCATGCATGATCATGTAGTTGACATCGTATTTGTGGCAAAGCCACCATGCATAATCTTTTCATACATGTCACTCTTGTTTCATTGCACATACCGGTACACCGCGGGAGGCATTCATATAGAGTCATACTTTGTTGTTGTAGTATCGAGTTGTAATTTCGTGTTGTAATGAAAGTGTGATGATCATCATTATTAGAGCATTGTCCCATGGGAGGAAAGTCTGAATCTATAAAGCCCCTCCGCAAAAAAAGGAAGAAAGGCCAAAGAAAGAAAAAAAGAAAGGCCCGAAAAAATGAGAAAAAAAGAAACAAAAAAGAAAAGAAAAAGGGACAATTGCTACTATATTTTTTTCCACACTTGTGCTTCAAAGTAGCACCATGATCTTCATTGTAGAGAGTCTCATGCTTATTCATTTTCATATGCTAGTGGGAATTTTTCATTATAGAACTTGGCTTGTATATTCCAACGATGGGCTTCCTTAAATGCCCTAGGTCTTCGTGAGCAAGCAAGTTGGATGCACACCCACTAGTTTCTTTTGTTGAGCTTTCATTCATATTTAGCTCTAGTGCATCCGTTGCATGGCAATCCCTACTCACTCACATTGATATCTATTGATGGGCATCTCCATAGCCCGTTGATACGCCTAGTCGATGTGAGACTATCTCCCTCTTTTTGTCTTCTCCACAACCACCTCTATTCCACCCATAGTGCTATATCCATGGCTCACGCTCATGTATTGCGTAAAAGTTGAAAGGTTTGAAAAGATAGAGTATTAAAACAAATGCTTGGCTGAAATCGGGGTTGTGCATGATATGAATATTTTTGTGTGATAATAAGGGAGCATAGCCAACACTATATGATTTTGTAGGGATAACTTTCTTTAGCCATAGTATTTTGAGAAGACATGATTGCTTTGTTAGTATTGCTTGAAGTATTGTTATTTCTTATGTCAATATAGACTTTCATCTTGAATCTTTCAAATCTGAACATTCATGCCACAATTAAGAGAATTACATTGAAAAACTATATTGGTTAGCATTCCACATCAAAAATTCTTGCTTTATCATTTACCTATTCGAGGACGAGCAGGAATTAAGCTTGGGGATGCTTGATACGTCTCCAACGTATCTATAATTTTTTATTGTTCCATGCTATTATTTATGAAGTCTTGGATGTTTAATGGGCTTTATCATTCACTTTTATATCATTTTTGGGACTAACCTACTAACCCAAAGGCCCAGTCCAGATTGCTGTTTTTTGCCTATTTCAGGGTTTTGCAGAAAAAGAATATCAAACGGAGTCCAAACGGAATGAAACCTTCGCGAGAGATATTTTTGGAGGAAATCATGCTCGGGAAACTTCAGGACCAAGTCAGGGGACAGAAGGACTGCCCTCGAGGGTGGGGGCGCGCCCTCCTGCCTCGAGGCTGGCCTGTGTGGCCCCCGGTGCCCTCCTTCTTCCTATATATACCTACGTACCCCAGAAACTCCATACGCAGAGAGAAAACCCTAATTCCACCACCGTAGCTTCTGTTCCCGTGGAGATCCCATCTTGGAGCCTGTTCCGGGAGGGGGGTCCATCACGGAGGCCTTGATCATCATCATCATCGCCCTCACCATGAGTTGTGAGTAGTTTACCACAGACCTTCGGGTCCATAGCTAGTATCTAGATGGCTTCTTCTCTCTCTCCGGATCTCAATACAAAGTTCGCCTCGGTCTTCGAGGAGATCTATTCGATGTAATCTCTTTTTGCGGTGTGTTTGTTGAGATCCGATGAATTGTGAGTTTATGATCAAGGTTATCTATGAAAGATATTTGGTTCCTCTCTGAACTTTTTATGTGTGCTCATAATATCCTAGCAAGTCTCTTCAAATTGTTGGTTTGGTTTGGCCTACTAGATCTATAGTTCTTGCAATGGGAGAAGTGCTTGGCTTTGGATTCAGTCTTGCGGCGTCCTTTCGCAGTGACAGTAGGGGCAGCAAGGCACGTATTGTATTGTTGCCATCGAGGATAAAAAGATGGGGTTTTCATCATATTGCTTGAGTTTATCCCTCTACATCATGTCATCTTGCTTAAGGCGTTACTTTGTTCGTATGAACTCAATACACTAGATGCATGCTGGATAGCGGTCGATGTGTGGAGTAATAGTAGTAGATGCAGAATCGTTTCGGTCTAATTGTCTCGGACGTGATGCCTATATACAATGATCATGCCTAGATAGTCTCATAATTATTCGCTTTCCTATCAATTGCTCGACAGTAATTTGTTTACCCGCCGTAGAATATCGCTATCATGAGAGAAGCCACTAGAGAAAACTATGGCCCCCGGGTCTATTCTCAACATATCAATCTACATCTACTTTACTTTTCTTGCTTTTATTTGTTGTTTTATTAAACTAAAAATACCAAAAATATAAACTATCATCTCTATCAAATCTCACTCTCGTAAGTGACCGTAAAGGGATTGACAACCCCTTATCGCGTTGGCTGCGAAGTTCTTATTTGTTTGTGCAGGTGTGAGGGACTCGCGCGTGGTCTCCTACTGGATTGATACCTTGGTTCTCAAAAACTAAGGGAAATACCTACGCTACTGTGCTGCATTTCCCTTTCCTCTTCGAGGAAATACAACGCAAGCTCAAGAGGTAGCAAACACTCGAACAAGAGGTTACAGGACCACATATCTTGCATGTTACCAAACAACAACACTTTGCATCTACGTAGAACATGCCTACAACCAAACACTATTTTAGGCGTTTCTGCTCGGCATGCTACTGAGAAATGGAGAGATGTCGATGCCGCAGGTGGCTGGGCTATTAGGGAAGAGGATGAGGAGATCTAGGGGGCGGGCAGGTCCGATGGTGCTAGGTCCGGCCGCCAGAGGAAAGCAAGATGGTGGTGGCAGTGTGTATCGGGAACATGGCGGCGACGGTGTGTTTCAGGAACATGGCGGCGGTGTGGACATGACTCCAAACCCTATCGAGTGACAACATTATGTGTTGTGCGGGGAAAGGGAGGCCCAATTCGAGGTTTCTGTACATAAGGGGCAGCTTGATTAATCAGAATATTGATGATAAATCGTCCCTGATAAATCGTCCCAATAGATTAATGGTTAAGATATGGCCTAATCTTAGTGGTCATCCCCGAGTAGCGATTAATCGACTGATAAATTGCTGAATCAGACGATTTTTGAACATCACTTGTACATGGCGGAGGTCCGTATCCCGCAAAGCCCCCTGGTTTGCTTTCGGTTTGCGAAGAAACTGACGTGGACACGTTCGCCACTGATGCATAACGATGTTGGATGGCTTATAGCGTCCCGACACGTTGATCCGGACATTTGCGAGCATTTCGAGGGTCCGCGTTGAAGATGCGTTTATACTCTAGAAATGTATTGCCTCTCAAAAAGCTTGTTTTTGAATTTATCTAGATGCGCATGAATCTAACACTAAAATGTGTCTAAATGCATTTGTATCTAGAAAAATCTAAGACAAGCTTTCTCGGACGGAGGGAGTATGATCTGGCATGGAAAGAAGCATCATCTCCCTAACCTTTCACCAAAAGAGAAAAGTCCACATAGTTTAATTGTACCCTCATCTTTGAAACTGGTTGAATTGTACCCTCATCTCCCCGACCATTTTGATTTACAACCCTCATCTTTGAAACTGGTTGAATTGTACCCTCAACTTACCACATAGTTCAAAAAACTACCCTTTACTCGGTTTTGAGCCGGCCAACCAGGTTTGACTAAGTCAAAGCTGACTGGACAACCAACTCAACTCAAAGCTGACTCAGTCAAAGCTGACAGTTCAAAAAACTATCTTATTCGCCCCTTCTCTTTCTGTGTTCATTCCAGCCATAGCCCCGATCTAGTCTCCGCAGCCGCCGCTTGGGTCGCCTGGGATGCCAAGGCCCGCCATCGCCCCACCACCACCCCTGCCGTCGACGACCGGAGAACGGCAACCGAAGACCCGTGGCGCCGCCAACCCGCCGCCACGCGTTGTAGCCGCAAGGCTGCAAAGGCCCGAACCCGACGCTAGGGACGTGCCCGCGAGCTAGTCATCGTCGCCGACCGCCTCAACCTTAGCTACCGGCCACCCCTCGAAGCGCTGCCATGTCCCTTAGCTTCGTCGTGCCTCCCTCTTCATGCTTGTCCAAGTGATTTACGCAGGATGCCTCCAGTCTTACCATCTGAGACCATCTTCTTCGCCTCCGACCGATCATCTTCTGTCGTAGATCTCAGCTACGTTGCACGGATACTTCGGAAAGCGCCCGTATCCAGCCGGATACTGCCCCGATACTCGGATACTGCCCCGATACTTTCCGATACGTATCCCGTAAGTATCCCTCGATATTTTGATATTAAAAAAGAAAATAATGTTTGATACTCCTAGGATACTTCTGCGATACGTTTTGGATACCCGAAACCCCTCGTTCGACGTGAAATCCCCTCAATAATAAAGACGCACCTTTGAAGATTCCCAACATGGGCGTGAGTTCATGTGAAAACATGTCTGTCAATGTTTTTTATTCAATTAAAAGGTGAGTAAGAGAGAGTCGATGCATTGATTGGAACAGCAAACCTGATCAAATCTCACTGCCAATTAATGGAAGTGGACTAAGTGCAAGAAAAGAAAGGAGTAATCGTATTGAGGCATGCTTTGACCTAGAAGCTCCTTAATTTTTTCTTCATATTTGTAATAATTAATATATGTAACATCTATATATGAACGTATCCCGTATCCATGTTTTTAGAAAATTGACGTATCGGGCGTATCCCCGTATCGCGTATCCGATACGTATCCAAGTATCGGTGCAACGTAGGATCTCAGTTTCCACCTTGACACTGCCCTCACCGTCTGCTCCCTCAGTGTCGCGACGTCCTGGCGAAGCTTCTGGCGTGCTCACATGCAGCGCCGCTTCCCCGAACCTACCTTGCCAAACACCCATGCCCCGGCGCCCGCCATTGACGACGAGGTCGACTCCCCTGAGCTCCCTTTGTATTCCCGACCTAGCTAGCTGTCATCGTCAGGGTGAGTTCCCGGTCCTCCTCGACCCCTCTCCTCGCTCTCCCGCTGCCGCCGCCGAACCACGCAAAACCCGGCCAGGGTGGAGGCGTTCCAGGCGGACGTGGTGGCGGGGCTCGAGCTAGATTGTGGGTGGGGCGAGCGGTGCCGGTCGCCGGCGGTAGCCGATGTCAGGTGTGGCGGCGGCGGGCACGACAACGGTAACGGCGGCGACTTTGTTGCGTGATGAGAAGAGGGTCGTGGTCGAGTGGAGACAGAGCCACAGAGGAGATCGATCCAATATTTTTCTATCATCCTGCTGAGTTGGCTTGCTTAGTCAACTTTGACTTGGTTAAAACAGGTTGACTTGCTCAAGACTGAGTCAAGGGTTGTTTTTTTGAACTACCATGTCATAAGTTGAGGGTGCAATTCAACCGGCTTCAAAGATGGGGTTGTGAATCAAACAAACTGTTAGTTCAGGGTTGAAATGTGGACATTTGTCTCATCCAAAACGACACCTCCTAACATATTCAGACACAGAACCACAATCATGACAAGATGCTCCACACAACTCTGTGTGTTTGCCTAGAAGAAGTTTACCAAAACAAAGCCTATTCGGCATGATCAATACATAGCATTCATTCACTCGTTTATTCCACAGCAAATTCAATTCCACACACACTGGCACACACAACGTGATGGAACTAGAACTTGGTAGGCATACTGGCGCAGACCCTCTTGACCGAGGGCCTGGCCATGAGGTCCTCCCACCATGCCTTCACCCTGGGGTACTCGTCGAAGAGGGCGGCGTACGGGGTGGCCATGAAGTAGAAGGTGAAGGGGAAGTGGTTGAGGTCCGCGAAGCTGAAGGAGTCCCCGGCCAGGTACCTGCTCTTGGACAGCCGCTCCTCGTACGTCCCCAGCACCCCCCTCAGCCTCTCCAGGCTCTCGTCGACGACCTTCTGGTCCGTCTTGGCGCCGCGCATGACGGGGAAGATGATGCACTCGAACACCACCGGCGAGATGGCCGGGTGGTACTGCTGGGCCTCCACCTCCGTCCACACGTCCACCATCGCCGCCTCCTCGGCGCCGCCCTTCTCTCCCAGCAGGTCCGGCGAGCCCGGCGTCCTGTACTTGCGGAGGATGTACCTCGCGATCGCGCGCGACTCTGTTGGTTGGCACACAATCGATCGATCAGGCGCATTGGCATCGCGGACATGATGATGGAATTAATGGAATGATGATATGGATGGGCTAACAACGAAGAGACTCACCGAACAGGACGAGGTCGCCGTCTTGGAACGCGGGGATCTTCCCGAATGGCTGCAAGGAACTCAACCACGATCATCATCGGCGGCAATGAGTGGTACTGACATGAAATAAAGAGATGACCGGCCGAGAGAGATGTTGGCCACGTACGTTCCGCTGGACGTGCTCGGGGGTGTTGTGCTCGCCGGCGAGGAAGTCGACGGGCACCAGCTCGTACTCGGCGCCCACCTCCTCCAGGCAGAGCAGCACCCGCGCCACGTTCGTCGACATCGCGTGCCCGAACACCTTCACCGGCGAAGACATCTTTCGCCTGTCAATGTGATGGATGCTCCACAGATCTGGTATTGGAACAAGGCTCTGCTTTGCTCTGCTCTGAGTAGTGGTGAGACGGGCTTTGGAAATTGCTCTGCCTTTATGCAGCTGGGAGCAGAGAGCACAGCGTCCACCCCTCGAAGACTTTCCAGGTCTCTGTCCAGATCTTGCTGCCTGCTCCAAATTTAAATCTATATTTTTGGACCGTTGCTCACAGAAAACGAAGAGTGGGTAGTAGTTGTGTAGGAAAAAATGTATGCATTGACGCTGACTTGACTAGGGCAGCCCGGTCATAATTTGTACCTATGCGATATCAATTTTACTAGTACGGAGTAGAAGGGTTAGACGTGCTTTGCAGCATCGTTGGTGTTGTTGGGTTTCTTAAAAAAAACTTACTCTGTTTCAAAATATATGATGTGTTACTTTTTTGAAAAGCTACACCTTTTAAGTTTGATCAAATTTGTAGACAAAGATGTCAAAATTCATAATATCAAATCGGTATGATTAGATTCGTCATGAAATGAATTTCCATACCTTTTTCTGTTTAATATTGTGGATGTCGATATTTTTTTTGCTCTGAACTTGGTCAAAATTAAAGAAATTTATCTTTCCAAAAAAAAAAGTAATACCCCTTATATTTTGGAACTGGTGGAATATTTAGCTTGGAGGGTAGGGGTGATGATGTAGTGAGTTTTATTTTTATTTATAATGCAATGATTTGATGGGCCTTTTGTGGTGTGGTTTTGTGTGATCCGCTAACCAACCTATATTTATGTGGGGAAATTATGTGTCAGTGTCTGTATGTATTATATTGATGCTACAGTATCACATAGTGATGCTTCTTTCTCTAGGTGGTGGGAGGGTGCACGGGGTTGATATGTTTGTATAGGCTAGTTGTTGCTGATTGCTTTGAACAATCATTGGCCCGGTCAAAATCGTAAACAAATCCAAAATTGAATACCCCAATTGAACGAAAAGGATTCAAAAATGAGAACATAGGGAATTAAAATAATTGAATTGGAGGGCCCTTGAGATTTATTTTTTGACCCGGTCAAAATCGAGCTGAACTAATTCTAAATTGAAGATCTCAATCAACTGCGAGGCCTTAAAAATTAGGAAGCATAGTGGTACAGAAGTAAATGAGATATCTTTGAGAAATTGTTGACCCGATCAAAATCGGGTGACCCAATCTTAATTGGAGACCTCAATTGAGTGTGGGCTCTTTAAAACTAATGAGCATAGTGAGGATTTCACTAAAGCTTGTAACAGATTAAAAGCATGGCATATGAAGTAAATTACACAAAACCACCATGTTTGTAGGGGGGGAGTATCAGGTGCCCCAGCAGCTCAGGTGCTATCGTGATACGAACATCTAGACCCTAGGATCTCAGATTGGATGGCATCTGAGGAGTTGCTGGAACCGGTGGACTTTTGCACAATTTTTACATTCTCAAGGTTTGTTTGCAAAAAAAACACGAGCTCACTGTAGCACCCGAACGCCCGGAGCACCAGATATTTCCCTCGTTTGGAGCTAGGTTAACATATACTACTATTCGTGATTAAAATGATGCAAAACCATAAGTCTGGGGCACGTATATGTAACATATAGCATTGGTTCGGCGTTTTGCTAGGTTTAATGGCATTTATGACCGGTTGGGCCTACCTTGGCTACAATAGCCGGCGTCGGGCGACGACCTTTAGGGTGTTTGCATGTGTGCTCAAGGGGGCATCCTCTTTTCCTTATATTTCTCATTTCTGTAGCCGCTTCTGCTCACTCTCTCTTCCCCTATGGTCGCCACCCTGGGTTTACCATCGTCGCTGCTGCCACCACATTAGTGTCACTGGGAGAAGGGGTTGATTCTTTCGAATGATTTGATGTTGATTCTGTGTAGCGAAGTCAGTTGTTCTGTTTTTAATAGCTAGGGTTATGTAGGGTTCATTTGGGAATATTTTCTATTTCAGCTCCATTCAATTTGTTATTTTTTTCATTCATATGTCATTTGTTAGGTCTCCAAAACCATTTATGACTCGAATTATTGCGGTCGAGCAATGAATTTACGTGTCGGTTGCCATCACGGAGCTCTGTGTGAGAAATATTTAGCTTTTGAAGGAGATGACATAGGCATGATGATTTTGGGTTGCGCAGGCCAGGTTAATGATGTGTTAGATAGTTGATTTGTTATTCCGACCACTGAGTAGTCATTAAGACTATTAGTTGTGCATGTGTTCATTGTAATGGCACTCGATAATTAAAGCTAGTTGGTTACTTTCTAAACTTGTCAAAAATTAGCAAGGTGTAAGAGGTTGGGAAAGTAGTTAGTTGTGAACTAATTTAAGTTGTGAAGTTTTGGCATCAAACCAATCAGCCTTATTATCCAAAGGTAATGATATGGTATTTCCTATTTTTAATTAAAAAGGACTTCTACATGTAAAATTGTTCCTACTAAAATTGATCCGAAGGTAATGTTCCTACTAATTATGCACAAAAAATATTCGCAAGAAAAAGTATGTGTGCAAATCTTGATAGGTTAGTATTAATGGATACATTTTCAATTCAATATGTTGCTAAACCATTTTAACAATCATGTAAGGTTCTAACTTTTTCCATACGATCCATCATGGATCGGGTTCCACTATCAAAAGATAAGGGAACCGAAAAAGCATCCTGGCGCAAAAGCAAAAAATAGAAAGCCTATTGTAGGTTGTTGCCATAAAAGACTAGCAATACAAGCCAAGATGCAAAGAAGCCACGCCAGGCACCAAGGATTTTTTTTACAAGGGGTATCATGCAATCCCCAACCACATCATCAGACCAAAAGGGCAAGTACAATTTCTCCAGTTAGTCATCTTTGTTGGTGCCCCTCCATCGCATCATAAACGTTCTCTTCCTCTTGGTTGTTTGCTTCGATCATCATCACATCGCTCCTACGTTTCGCGCGCCCATGATCATGCATCGCCAAAGCCCTAGCCTGCAAAGTAGCCACCCCCTGTTCCGGCACCGCACGATCACCTTTGTTTTGTAAACCTACCCAATATCGCATAAAGGATATTGAACCAACTTCTTATCAATGCATGCTCTATTGCGTAATTTTGGATCAGAACATATAATATCTAAACCCACAATTTGTAATTTTCTACTTCTAAGAAGATGGAGATCCACTAGAAGTATTTGTGAGAAGCGGCTAGGTTTCTTCCTAGCACCAGTGCTTTGCATATCACACCCAAACATATTTCATAGCAGAAGAACAAAAGAAAAGTAGCGGATTCTCTCAAGTTTTGGGCAAAGAGACATTTTAATTTTTATGAGATTCTAGATTTCCACATGTGTTTAAAGGATGTTAGGACCAACATCATGATTGTACATAGTTTTGACAGTGAATTTGTCATTTTTGTTCCACACCCACCAAGGACCAACATCATCACTAGTCAAGTTGGCATTTTGTAACATGATCCTCAACCTATGCAATTGGATCATCTACTCACTCTTAGCCATGTTTTCAAAGTAAAACTCCACCCACTATCAGCCATCTGTTTCCCATTTTTCCCATTTTCATTGTTGATCAAGAAGAGCTCAGGAAACTGATCTCTTACAGGTGTATTATCATACCAGGTGTAACATCGAAAATCAGTTTGTTGGACACCCCTCAAAGTGTAGCTCTTCCTCTAGCATACAATTGCTTAACTTGCAGGATATCGGCCCAACATGGAGAATCTCTAACCATACTTTTAATCCACGTGATGTCGTTCTTTCTTTCATAACTATCTCCCACCGCATCCCCTTTTTGCTCACTAGATTCCACCACCTTTTGCATAAAAGGCTAATATTAAATCTTTCAAGATTTCCAATGCCATACCCCCTTTCTTCTTGGGCCTACATACCACACACCACCTCACTGTGTGCTATCTCCTTTTTTTACTACTCCACTACCAAAAAACTTCCTTGTAGCTTCTCCATTCTTCCCATATTTGTTTTAGAGAACATGTACATAGAAAAATAGTATACTACCATACTAGTCAGGCAAGCATTTATTCTTTTCACTTTACTATCACACACACGGAGTATTTGATAGGCCAAGATCTAGTTTGGCTATTTAAGAGATCAACATACATATGACCTCTTTCATCATCACGCAAAGCCAACAATACCTCGCATTTTTTAAAATTGATCTTCAAGCTAGAGACATTTGATCAAACAGGTATAGGAGCAGTTTCGGATTTTTTCCCATTGTCAACATCATCTTGTATAAACATAATAGCATCATCGACATCATGCAGAATTCCAACTCCTTTGTCAATCAAATGTGGGATCAGCCCCACAATTTTTCCACCACTTTGAGCTAGTTGCACCAACCTTTGTAGCATTTTGCAACAATATTGAACAGGGAAGGAGAAAGTGAATCTCCATGTCTCAAACCTTTGAAGTTGCCAAAAAATTAACAACATAACATTAATTGTCCCTCATTTCACAATTGTATCAAACCAATTCATCCACAAATCATGCCAAAAAAATCACAACATAACATTAATTGTCCCTCCTTTCACAACTGTATCAAACCAATTCATCCACAAATCATTGAGACTGCTCACAATGAGTAACTTCTACTAGTAACATGCATATGTTACTACCTTCATAGTGGGGAGTAACATATGTGTTGTGTCATGCAACACTTCATTTATTGGCTTGTAGACTCATCGTCTTGGTATGTGTGATGTTACTCGTAGTATGAGTAACTAACTATGTTACTCAATTCATCTCTATCCTTATTAAATCATTGCCACATAAGCAAATTTGTTGAGTTGGAATTTATGTTATTGCTGAAGTTACTCTCATTGTGGGTAGTCTGAGTCCCTTTTCTTTCAGGCTGCAAAACAAGAAGTCATAATTAACTTTATCAAACCAATTCATCCACAATGCATTGAGTCCCTTTTCTTTCAGACTGTGAATTCAAAATCTTGTTTCGAAGCAACCCCTTATTGTTTCATTCGTATTGATTCATGTAGGACTCCATCCATGATGTTCCTCCCGTTCATGAAAGCATTCTGGCTCACAAAGATTAGCTTCTCCAAAAATGGTGTCACCCATCCATGACTTTTTGGAGAAGGCATAAAGAGCACAGGGAGAAGACAAAAATAGGTCTAAATTTATGTATTGTGTCAGCGTTAGCCCCTTAGAGACATACCAAAATTAATTTTACTAAGCACATTATGACAGTCTTCATCCAGCCATACCTAGAGCCCTATTCGTTTTCATCACATCTATCACATTCTTAATTTCCTCTTCACTAAAGAGTCTACTAAGTTCCCTGTTGTCCTCAAATATGTTGTCCTCCTCAAATAATTTTGCATGGACAACCCAAACATCACTCCTTAATCTGCAGGTAAAACCTTCAACACGACCAAACAAGTTTTTGTAGAACTTGGTAGCAGCTAGTGTTGTTGTCCCCATTAAGCATCCAGTCTTCACTTGACCTCCTATGCCAGCATTGCTCTTCTTTCAGAGATTCACATAGTGAGCTTTCAATAAGACTCCTACCATATGTACATTATTTAGGGGTTGGATCTCTTCCAGTTCTTCAAGATCATTCAGCTAATCTGTTAAATTAGATCTCTCTCCCACCCTTCCAAATAACTTTCTTTAATTTCTTCTACATCACAACTATAACTTCTCCGTCCCATAATATAGGACCATTTTTTACACTACACCAATGTCAAAACCACCCTTATATTATGGGACAGAGGGAGTTGATACATTTCAGATTCTTCCCACCCTTTCTAAAAAATCGTTTCCTAAAAGCCGGCTATGTTCAAATCTGAAGGATTTGTGCTTAATTTCCTTTGTATTAAGTATTAAAGGATTATGAAAAAAAAACAATTCAGGTCAACTTATACACAGCTAAAGTTTCTAACTAGCCCGTGCATTTTGCTAGCTTCCCATATCTCCACTTACCACTGGAGCATTAACATTTCCAGTTTGTCGTTCACCCTCAAAATTGCCAAGATTTTTTTTCCACAGAGCTATTAGAGCAAGTACAATAGGATGACGTGGGCTGGTTGTAAGCCTTTAAATATTATATTTTGGATGAATTGGAGGAGAAAGAGGAGGAGAGAGAAGATAAGCGGGCTCTTGGTTAGTAGCCGACTCTTGCGCGAGACCGAAGATGCTTTGTGAGATTGTAAGGTGGGCCAACTACTAATGAAGTAATACACATATAAAACTCACTAATATTGTACATGCCGGCTACAAGGTTGGCTATAGATGACATGGTAACTCCTTATAGCCGATTGTTGGCTGTATTATTAACCATGCTCTTAGGGTTGGGCTTCTGTAAGGTCAGGAGACACATTCACCAATGCTGCTGCAGTGGTGTCAAGCTCTAGCATTTCCAGCTATTTGAACAAACCAGTACACAGCTTTGTGAGAACCAAATGGACTTCAAAAGTCATTAAGAGTTACTGACCTCATCAGGATATACACCACTTTAAATTAAGATGAGCAATTATCAATTGTTATACACCACTTTAAATTCAGATGAGCAATTATCAATTGTTATACACCACTTTAAATTCAGATGAGCATAGCCAAGCAGAGTAACCAAATTAAATTATTTACTTTGAAAGTTGGAATGATCAACATTCAACATTGGTTTCATTCGCCCCCTGTTAGAACATGTTATGTACAAAGCAGGAAACCTGTAAAATTTCCTATCAGCAACTATAGTATATAAACATGTAAAATGGGTGAAGTTTCACCAGGTAGACCTCATCGTTGTGTGGGGTGGTAAACATTTGTTATTCAGTATCATGCTAAAATTGTGCCCTTATCTGCAGCCTACACCTCAAAGGAGAACTTCGATCCCGCATGAGCACAAACTAGTTCTACAGGCCAAGCACATCAAACTCATGGGGCATGTAATCTTCGCTCGGACGGTAATACTTGTTGGGAGAATACAACCCAAAGTCTGTAACTTGGCTGCAGTATAGGCACGCAAATCTCTCAACCTGTGGAATGTTGACACAAGCAAAAGTAGAACATTTCAGTCGACTGCTAAGAATTAGTGTGCATATTTTTTTACAGGTATATCACCTGGTGAGCAAACCGAGAATTTTGGTACCCAGTCTTCATAAGCTGTCCCCACACCTTGTGAAACTGGACGGAAACAAATAATATTAACAGAGAGAGAGAGAGAGAGAGAGAGTGCATAGTTATGATTGCTTTGCAGGTGATATTTTCTACGATTAAGCATATCACCGAATTTTTGCAAATTACCTTCTGATGATGTTGCATCTGAGCATCTCGGAGAAGGCACCGGATACCCTTCAGCTTTTGCTGCAATCAGAGAAAAAACTACCACGAGTTAAAAAGCAAGCTACCTAGAAGTTGATACAGCATGAGTCATATGGAGGGCTACCATATTGTTCACCAACCCTACGCTTTTTTCAGTCCAAATGGCACGTTAGATGCTACCAGTTCGCTTCATGTGAAACAACTACTCCCACCGATCCATATTATACTAAACCAGCGTCAATTAATATGGATCGGAGGGAGTACTAATTTCTTCCAAATACCCACCAACCAACAAGACTAGAACAGAACAAGGACTTACCAGTAGATTATCATGCTCAGATAACAACTTTCCTTTCTCATTCTCTGTAAGATCTTCAAATCTAGAAAATACAAGGTTAGACATAGTGATTCAGAGATAAAATAAAAATAACTAAGCAGAACTGTTTTATGCACTATATACAGAAATTGTACTAGGTATTGGTAAAAGTTAAAATACTGACTAAATTTTTTTTTGGCGCTACGCAAGTGAACGTTTAACACTAACTTCACATTAAAGTGTGTGCACAATGATTAGAAAGTTTGATCTTTCGACATTAATGTCATTGTTGTGATTTTTGCATACCTTGCATGCAAAACGCAAAAATATGTGTGCGCCTTCTGAATTACGCTTGTGACATGCTATCTTCTTCAAAAAATAATAATTAGAGAGTAAATTGCATTTTGGAACAAGCCCTCCAGGGTGATGACCAGTTAAGAGGAGCATCACAAATGTAACCGGATGGAGAAGCCTGACACGAAGCTTGCATAAGTCGTTTCAGACACCATCAATGTCGGCATGCTACTGCAGCTTGGAGACAGGAAGGTCAGAGCCAGATCCGCCATGAGAGGCCACCCATTCCTCCAAATGCTGCCGGCCTAGAGCAACACCCCCGCGAGCGATGCCAGCGGCTTGCAACGTTCTTTCCTTTTTTACCTTCTCCCTAAATGCACCTTCCCTCTGGCTTTCTTGCTGAGTTTCGTCACTCTAATAGTCTAATCACAACCCCCGCTCCCAATCCCTTCTCTGTTTGATAAGTTAGTAAAACAAAGTTCGACAAACTTAGGAAATAGCAAGCAGAGTTTTTCACAACGCATTTGACAGATCCTTGAAGCCCGTCATTTTTCATCCTTAAGTGTGTGTGATGGCATTAGCATCTGACATAATCATTGAGCATTCCAAATGCCACCGCGCAGCCAAGAACGTAGGAAGCAGAGATCAATATTGTGGAGGTAAAGAAGCTACAAAGGTGGGATCTGGACAACCCATTGGCCAATTGGAGACAGCACGGATATTGAATTGGAAAATGGCCCACGTTGCAGCAACAAAATGAAGCATACAAAAAACCATCTGTTTGAAACAACAAATTGGTCGGTGCATCACATTCAACTTAAATTGAATTTCCTAAGCAAGGAATTTACCATTCATCCTTTCGAAAGGCAATGTGGAGAATACCAATACTCTTGGAAAAGATTAAGATTCAGAGGAAGGGCCGAGGTAAATCAACTGTGCAAGAGTGTGAATGATAAATCTCTCACGCTGCAAATCCAAGTCAACTTGGAATGCGATGCAACACTTGCTCTTTCACACTGATAAGAGTAGGGTTTAGCAAAGTGATGACTCAAATGGGGAGGGGCAGTGGGGCACGACTCAAATGGGGAGGGGCTCTGCTAGAGGAGTAGGCTGTCGAAGAAGAGAAGAACATGAAGGTGGTTGCTGCTGCTGAATGTGGCCTACTCTGTCTTACAATTGCTTGTCTTGAGTTCAACCACGGTGTCGTCCCAAGCACGCAGCGGCCTCGCCGCTGATTTCTTTAATCTCATCGCTGGTGAGAGGTGGTCATTTATTGTGGTAGTGTTTCTGCTTCTGTATTTGCTCTCAGGTATGTCTCCTACAGAGAGAAGTGATAAAAAATGAACGAAGATGTCATGGCAGTTGGCCCCAAAGGATCTATCGATGGACAAAGATTTCAAACACTCATACAGAAATAGATGCACACACTTGAGAAAGACGACCAAAAAGCCAACATTGTTTCAACTCAACTTGGCTTGGTTTATTCATTGGCCATATGTATCTTTCATGAGGGTTCTAAATGCAAAAGATTTAAATATGTGGGCAAAAAACAAGCAAATATTAAGCACTATGAAGTTACACACCAATTAATTTCATGCACGCTATAAGAAAATGCCCAATGCTTTCACACTAAAGCTTCAAGGGTACAATTTGACCATTCATACGAGGGCCAGCTTGAATTATTCTAGGAGCATTTGAATGGTCAATTCAATACCCCGAGGAAAATTAGTGTGGAAGTATCGGAGAATTTCTTAAGAGTGTGCACAGAGTTAATAGGTGCATAAATTCCCAATGCTTCGTACTATTTGCCAAGTATTTGTTCACATATGTAAATTGATGGCATCCTAAACCCTATAACAACTACATACAACCGATGAAGAAAAGAACACAAGTTAAGTGAAAAAATTCTTGCTTGCTGTTCATCTTTCATAAAGGTGTGTGTGCGTCATGTTGTATGTGCATTTGATATTTTTGTGCAACATTAGATCCATTGATGCTAACAGCCCTAGCATCTCCGTTCACTTGTGGCCACTTCTCTTTGCAGGACCCAAACTAGAGAGCATACGCAACAGCAGAAGCACTGCCACAACAAGCGACCAATTCTCACCAGAGAACAGATGAACAAATCAGCGGCGAAGCTGTTGCGTGCTCGCGACGACACTGTGGTTCATCTCAAGACGACCAACTATGAAACAAAGTAGTTCACATTCAGCAGCAGTATGCACCCACATACATCTCCTGCAACTTGCACAACCATGAGCTTTGCATCTGAAACATCATTACCATCCATGTTCTGACCTTCCTTCCATGGACATGCAGGTTACATCAAGCACACCTTTAAAAGGAAGGTTCCAAAGTACTCTCTTTGCATTAAATAAAGAATTATCACCCTACTAAACACTGTTTCACGATCATTAAAAGTAGTCTCAAAAGTCCAAACCTTAAACTAGTTGTTGCCCTATTTGGTGTATGCACGTAATGAGTTGATGATTTGATCATATGCATAAAAATTGTAATGATTCACAAAATCATTCCTATAAATTTTGGTTCATCTATAGAAGTATTCAAGTAAACCCTTAAATGTTGAATCAAGAATATATTAAAAATGAGTGACTCAAAAGGCAGAAAGGTACCAAAACTGATCTACTTACTGAAGAGACCATTCAAGGCGATGGATCGTGTCTTCAACTGAATCACGCTCCATTCTAAGGTGTCTAAGCTCCTGAGTAGGGTGACAAGCATAAAAAGAGCCATCAAGAAGATTGCCAACACACAGATTGACAAATGGAAGCTCAACAGAGAATAAACTCGAATGCATACTTTTGGCACGAGATATTTATTTTGCATGTGCACCTTGTGTACCTTTTCCAGTAATGATGTACTCCCTCCGTTCCAATTTACTTGTCGTGGTTTTAGTTCAAATTTGAAGACGAGTAAATCGGAACGGAGGGAGTATTAACCAATGGAGAATGCATATTTTTTTGGGAAGAAGTCCATCGCCCTTTTGCTATGCTTTCCTAACATGAATACAGAAACAATCTGATCTGCCGCTCAATTTCTTCTCATAGTACTTGTGATGTGCAAGCACCCTCAGATCATTGTGCCTATGTGACAGGAAACTTCTGAGTTTGCAAAGCTTTCAGGCCAGATATACCAACTAAAATTCATCCCTAGGGTGTAATAATGATTTAGTTTCACTTCTACTAATCCTAACAAACTCCTTGTTCTGACACGAACTTTACTAGACTATTCAAATCTCAGAAAAAATCTCATAAGACCCTTTCCGGTCAAGACTAATCAATTTAACATGCAGGGCCAATAAAGTGCTGGACACAAATAACACCTGTAGTCCAAAGGTTTCACTTCTAAATTCTAATAATCCTAACAAACTCCTTGTTTTTGACACGGACCTTATTAGACTGTATGTATTGAAATCTGAGATAAAAACACAGAAGGCCCTTTCCTGGTCAAGATTGTAATCAATTTAACATGCGAATCTGAACAGTGACTAATCAATTGAACATGCAGGGCCAATAAAGTGCTGGCCACAAATAACACCTGTAGTCCAAAGGTTTCGCTTCTAATAATCCTCACAAACTCCTTGTTTTTGACACGGACCTTATTAGACTGTATTGAAATCTGAAATAAAAACACAGAAGGCCCTTTCCTGGTCAAGATTGTAATCAATTTAACATGCGAATCTGAACAGTCACGTGCAACTTGTGGTCATCAAAGTTTAGTTAAATTTACCACCATTAGAAAGCTGTTGGGCCACCAAGTTTTGCTGCAGTTCTAAAGGCAACAATTCTGGTGCAACACTAAGCTCTCGTGGAACCACAATGAAAATCTTACAGACTGCTATTTGCGAATCATGCAAATTTAAATCTGGTATAGCTTATGCTCAGTTATTATATGTTGCTAAAATTCATTTTCAGGATTACTGAGTAATATATCTATACCTTTCGAGTTGACTTTGATTCTGATTGAAGCTTCACCTCATGCTCCAGCTCAGGTATTACCAGCATAGTCCGCCAACCTTTTAAATAAACACGGCACATAATCACTGGAGAAATGGAAAGTAAAATGCAGAATCGACCACCAACCACAACTCAGAGGACATCCGTAACACAGGCTGACTTTTTAACTAAGCATTGGTATCTACTTCATACTGAATTTGACACCATCAGCAGCATCAATTGACGATGAGTGCAGAGAAAAAAATAAAGTATTTTTATCTATAAAAATTACAAGAACATCATTAAATCTTCCGCACAATCAAATTGAATCAATTTAACAGCAGGTGGCGATTTTAAGTGTACTAACATTATAGATCGAATAACACATACCTAGAACTTTCTTGCTGCGGAGTATGTCTCCATATATGTGATCACCAACATAGAGGATCTATATGGTAAGATATTGCATTATTTGACTTGATTAATGGAATTCCAAGTAAACAGGAAACTCCTTGCAACCAGACACAAACAGAGAAATACAGCTAATATGTACCAAACCTACAACAGATTTATAATTAGTACAGAAAGTTACCTGCGAACTAGAAGCAACAGAAAGTAGTCTGTGAAGATGACCAACATTGCCTCCCTGGAAAATAATTTCTTCGCTTATTAGAGCAAAGATACATAGCGTAGCCATCACAAGTACATTCACGAAATGCTAATTGACCAGGTTGACATTTGCACTATTAGAAAGTAATAAGAGAGATTTTTGTATTCTACTTTTAGAGTTTTACACACATCCAGAAAGCCAAGTATGCTCATGATTTTTTCTCAACACCATATCAGGAAAACAAGTACCTGGTAAACTTTGTGAATTGGTTTTGGCTGATGTTGACTTGATCTTGGGCTTCCAATCTACACAAAGAACACATATTATAAAACATGGTTCATAGAAATGGGTTAGACATTAAAACCACTTTACTTTCCTGAAGATCAGCATTTAGAAGTTTCCCAGAATCAGGCTCAACTTCAAACAATCCTGTTCGATTATCATCATGAAAAAAGCTTGGCTTTGAACTGAAAAGTTCAGAAAGGATGGGCTTGAGTTGAGAAGACATATAACTAAGCATAAATTTACAAAAATAAAATAAAATAAACAAGATATACCAACCTGCCTGTTATAACAACATCAAAACACTCAAGCCACTTGTGGTTGTGACTTGAGCTTACATCTGACATATATGGCCCACATAGGTAGTTCATTACAACATCAGTGTAGTCCCATAAACTGCATAAACAAGCTCATCTCCAGATAGTAAGAGACAGAAACTAAAATTGGAAAATGCGAAATGCGGCCAGACAAAAATTATCAAATTATTTCATTTGACCATCAAATAAACTGCCTCCGTTTGGGTGGACATCTATCAAACCTGAAATGATATAAGGAAGAGCATACCTGTTTGTCACCAAGAATGTGGAGCGTCCAGATTTTCTAAGCATTTGAAGCATCGGCACAATTGCCAAGTCTTCATTGATATACCTGGCAAGTTTGAATACACAAATCAGCTGTGCCAGTTAAAACCTAATTGTACAAATTCTTACATCATAAACAATGGGGGGAATATATGCACGTGAACAAACAAAAAGAGAACCATACCAAATTATAGCAAAAAAAGAAAGAAAAATGATGTCCACTCTTTGTTGTGCCTAGCACTATGATCTAGAATAACCACTACATGGTTGTGTAAGATTATACAGAACTACCTGCTAGGTTCCTTTGCAACCATTCGTTTTAAAGTTCCATCACGATGGCACAGATCAACCGCAGACCTCACATCTCTATACATCAGCGCATAGCTGTAACAACAAAATAATCCAAGATAGCAAATACATTAGCATATCAATACAAGTAAATTGGAAGATGCAGATCAGAATATATGGAATAAAATGTCTACCCAATATTTTACGTATAGGCAGAGGAACAGAGGAAAATAAATAGAGAAACATACATGAAAGCATCATTTTCACCTATGCTTGCCAATATCCATACACATTTGGTACATTGCAATCATTTTCAAATCATTTTTGAAAGAATCATAAGCGTATATGGATCTAATTATCATACTCAGTGCCTGAAGGTACTTTTGCAGGATTGCTGTCCATGAAATCAACAAGCTGAGCAAACAGATAGGCTTCACCCAGTGAGAAAAGTGTATCTATAAGGGCATAATCAGGTTCATCAAAGGAATCCCTTATCAATGTACTCCCATAAGCAGCAACTTTTTCTTCCTTCGACATCTCCCTAAATCCATGGTATGCAACTTTTACATACTTGTGCCGGTCCATCTGATATTGCACACCATAGTTAAAATGGCAGTTAAAGTGATCACTGATTCAGAAAGTATAAAAGTAAAATTAACCAACAGTAGCAAGTAGTGAATAACCAGTGGCAATTTAATTTATGCTAGGTCTATTTTGTGTTGTTGTTGTTAAGCTTCATGCACTAACCAACGCAACCAAAGGTCCGAACTGATGGAAAGGGCTAGGAAATCCACATATACACTCCAACAGTTGGATCCTATCATGCAGAACTTTTGCATTAAGAGACGATTGAATATTTTCAACATGATGGGAAGGGTTTAGTGAACAATTGGTGTTTTCAACTGTCAAGTATGAATAGGGAACTACAACATGCAATCTTAAAGTGAAAACTAGATATAAAAGTAAAAAAGAAAAGGTAGAAATTAGGTCGGCACTCGTATCATTCAAGCACAAACAAAAGGGATCCAGGCATCAATGTAAACTTGGAACTTTGATTTTGTAAATAATATGGATGCATGACCCCTTTGTTACTAAATTCAAAAAATTGCTCCCTGTCCACCCATGGGTTTCCTGCATCTTGTTTTCATTTTTCTTCATTTAGATCCTATGCCCACTGCTTGCAAAAGTTTTTAAAGAGATCAGTCAAACATTCTTAAGTTTAACAAGCACTGATTTTTTTAATAACATTGGTTACATGAAATTTATATTAGTAAATCTGATATGAAATATTTTTCAGTGAATAATCATTTTTAGTTGAAGCAATGTACTTTCATAGAAACTGATGGTCAAAGTTTCGCCTTGTAGATCATGCCAATATCCAAAACAATGTACGTTTCTGATTAGACAGAGTAATGTCGTTTCTATGTGTTACAAGTTCATTTTCAGTCAACAAAGTGAAGTGAGTTCAAGCAAATACAGCAGACCTTCAAGATATTTCCTCTTTTCTTGTCAAGAACTAGTCCTCTGACCATATATTTCCAGTCAAATTGCCATGTCAACAGCTGCAGAATGAAACAGAGTAAATCCAATTCAGAACAAGAACTCGCAAGCCAAGAGAATATTAAGCCCACAAGTCCCAGCATCAAATTACAAGTCCTAAGAAAAACTAAATGTCCTTCACAAAGAATTCCACACTTCTGTAATAAACAGATATTCACTTGATAGTATGAATCTTTTGCTACTACATTAGGGCAGAAATTGGTGATCCTCCCTAAGATAAATAGCAATAACTAACACAAATTCTTTGGTTCAGAGCAGCAACAAATTTCATGCATTTATACTACCAGAAAAAATTCATGGTCAAAATCATGGACTATCACAGGTGGGAATATTGCTCAAAAGTCGAAACAGGTAAAGACATGATGTTGGTACTGTGTTAAATGCAACTATTAAGTTACTTTGAGGCAACCATGAAATCTTGGACACGACAACAGACCCCAAGTATCTATATCAAATCTAAAATTACATAAAATGGGAGAAGTAACTATTGACATCAACCTCCTCAGGGTAGTTGAGATCCTTCACGAGCTTCTCAATGGTGCCATGGTAAGCAAGGGCCTCAAATGTCTCGGGTTTGTACTGCGCAAGAGTGTAGTCCATATCAAATCCTACAGCGGTGATGTTCCTCATGTTGAGTGACCTGTTGCAGAATATCTGCTTCCCAATTGAAATGCTTCTCGGCTCCACCGACGGTGTTGACCAGATTGCCCCCGTTGAAGCTGGTTCCACGGCACCGCTATCCATCCTTAGAGCACTGCAGCCTGATGCGAGGTGAATAGAGCAAAGTACATCAGAGATATCACACTGTAATTTCAGTGGTAGAACTCGGGTGTTTCAACCAGGAATTTAACAAAGGTCGGTGAAAGCCTAGTGATCGACCGATCAAAAAAGGAGGCAGAACTGAAGCTCTGCCACATTCAGACTACCGTAACGACACGATAAGGAAACGGGATTTAAACCGCATAATTCAGCCAAATTCAAACGATATTCCAGAGCGTCGTCAGCAGTTCAGAACAAACGTCCGATCAACCCATAAATACGAATCTCAAAATCACATCGTAAACGGATACGAACCACGAAATTCGTTAAGACGGGCACGAAAACAGAGCAAAACATACACGATTATGCTTCAGCATTCCCCCATGGACCGGAAACCGAATTGGGTTGTCCCTCTGTAGCCTCGGATCAAAACCGACATTCCAATACTTACGCAGCACCAAAATTAGAGAGGAGCAGCCAACGCAGGCATCGCTAAATTTAAACGTACCACCGCGAAACCGACACACACCAAAAACGCCCGGAATCAAACGAATGCCCAGGAGCGCGCACCTCTGGGGCCCGAGGCCGATGCGGCGGGGGAGGAGCAGGAGGCGGGCGACGACGAGGAGGAGGCGAAGAAGAGGAGGAGGGGAGGCGAGAGGGGGGCGAGGCGTAGCGCGGCGGCGAGCGGCCTCCTGGAGAGCATGTCGCTGGGCCGGCCTTAAATAGGCGAGCAGAAGTGCGGATGAGGATGACGGGATGTTGTTGTTGGCCCGGGGGAATAAATGAAGTGGGGGGGGATCCGAGAGGGTGGGGGTGGCGCGAGCACCGCCGAGCGGCGGCGCCATCTCACCGGAGGGCGGGCATTGGGCGGCGAGGGACAAGTGGCGCGGGGATCGTGTGCGGTGCGGTGCCGGTGCGGATTCGGATGCCGCGTGCGTCGGAAGCCAGCAGCGACCGCGAGCGACGGAGCGGGGGTGGGCGAGGGAGTTCCGGGAGCGGGGGGAGGTGGGGGCTGGGCTGGGGGCCGCGGGGCAATAATGAGGTCGGGTCGGGTCGGTTCGTGGGTGAGGGAATAACGGAACGGGTGGTGCGGCTCCGCTTCCGCTTCCGCTTCCGCCTTCGGGATTGGATTTTCCTCCGCCCACACGCGCTCATGCGCGCACGAGCCGGATTTCATCCTGCTTATCGTGTTGTTAGGGTGACACGTGGATACCCTGGATTTTTCTTTTTTGCAACTGCAAAACCAAATTCTTCGGGTTTTTAAATTTAGGTACAAGTGTAGATTGCCCCACAACTTTGATTCTGTTTTCGGTGGGTGTTGTGTGCATGTGTGCATCTCTGATTATTTTTTGCGGCTATGAACGTGAAACATGTTTTACTAAAAAATGTAAGGACTTTGATAACTAGTGAAAGCCTTCTTCTATAAAGCTATGGTACGCAACCTCGATCAATAAAAATGGTTATGGTACTACCTCCGTCTAGATGAATAAGTCATTCGCGTAGTTTTAGGTCATCTATTTGAGGAATTAAATATGTGTTATATGTCATGAAAAGTATATCACTAGATTTTTACGCGGATGTAGTTTTTAAATATATATTTTTTGTCACATATAATTCATATTTAAATAGTTAAATCATCGACCTAGAACTACGCGAATGACTTATTCACCTAGACGGAGGTAGTACACAACTTTCATATTCTAAGAAAAAACGTACTCTCGAAAGAGGATAACTACCGAACGCCTTTGGGGCCATCATATCCCAGTCTAACACATGGCAATTACTTTCAGCAATGTGGCAATTTCCAGCCATTTTTTCACATGGCAATTTTTTCTTTAGATGATGGCAAATCTCTTCCAAGCAACATGATTATTTTATATTTTTTAGCAATTTTGGGCGTTTGCTGTGAAATGTTAAAATTGTGACGTCAACCTTTTTAGCATTTTCCAGACATAATAATTGAATTTGCACGTATAGGTCACGCTGGCTCAACACTTTTGTGTTGCTACAAAGGACAAATTCCTCTACCAGCCATGTCATGTCGACTCATATCAACTAGTGATCTCAAATTTGGTTGTCTAACACCACTCGCACTCGATGGCAGGGACACTTTTTATGCTCAATAAACCCACCCGCTTTGCAACAAATTTTACTAGTAGTAAGCATAGTAGGTGATACACGACTACCTCCACCGACTAGAAGTTATAAGAGTAAAGATAGTCCTAGTGAATCGGCAACACTATATATACACATATGCTTACGAGTAGCTTTATTGACATAGAAGCGAGCTTCCAAAATTAATATGGCATAGCATACCATTAATGGAAGACTTTGCGGCATTGGTATATCAATAGGGCATTGCTTGCCAAGTCAGAATGACCGATAAAAAACGATATGAATGGTTTTATCAACATGGCTTTCTTCCAACACAACTATGGAGAACAATATATATTTGGTTAGATCGGTTGTGTGCTCGCATGGTTACCATACCCGTAATCGACACGTAGGAGTTATCATGAGTGATGACAATGACATATTTATGATAGCAGTGAATAAGTGGGACTAGGAATATCTAGGCATGAAGAGGAATATCGTGTTACGATTTGGAACGAGGATAATTTAGAAGGTGACGCAGAAACGACATATGCGAAGAAGAAACCAAGCGACGACGATGATACCACGGTTTTATGGAGCCTATGGGCTCAGACTTATACAGAAGCATATACGCACCTAGAAGAAGCTCGTGGAATTGGAATGTTTTTTTCTTTCAGATGGTCCTTCATATATATTCTCGTGTGTATTTACGTGTGAGCAAAGGGAAAACTATATCATACGTGCGGATAAAGGCCGGCGGCATGCCGGGGATGCATCACAGCTGTTGAGCAGATTCTCCGACGCGATCTGCGCCGTGGATTCCACGCTGGCTCTGGATCAAGAACCCCTGGAGGAGAGGCGATGGCCCCCATCAAATCGGTTGGGTTGGGATGCATGATGATATGTGGACATATCTTAGCGGGAGCTTCACGTCACGTGAACCACGTGATGGGTTTGAGTGGCCTGCTTATCCCCACACATGACCTGTGAAATGGTCGCTTTTGTATGCTGGCAAGATTGCTTATACTGGCAGGGATATGTAAGTGATAACGCATCGTGCCCTTTCCGTTGAACTCTTTTCAGTTGCGTGCTGTTCTCATTTTATAGCCCAGTTTGCTTGTGGGAGTGGGAGTGGCAACAGATCTGGAAAAGAGGGGTACAGCAGTGCAGAGATTGGATCTAGAGACGAGCCGGAGAAGTGCTCCAAGCGGTTTGTCGTTTTTCTCTGTTTAGGCTCGGATTAGGACAGTGTGATCAGATTAGATCAGACTAATCGACAGCAAAGCTGGGATCTGATTCATGGCCGGGACGGAGCAAGTGGACGGACCCCAGTGCCCAACATCCGGTGTCGGTCGCGCTGGCATCCGCATCGAATGAAAAGATGCCAAATCCGAAGGTATCTCTCTTGGTCTTGGAGAGTTTTCACCGTACGTACACTTGTTGCTTGGAGAGGAGGAGGACGAGTCGATGGATTCCAAAAATGCTTTCGCGGGCCTGGAGAAAATTAAAGGAGGCGAGCAGATCAAAAGTTGGTGACGGGACCCTGGCATTTCGTCTAGTTGGTACTACTACCATGGATTCCAGCAGTGCGTTGTCGTTCGGTCTGGCTTCCAGTTTTGCTCGCACCTAGTTTTTTTTAGCATCAGAACAACGCAAGCGTTCATATACACGCGCATACACCCACATCTATGAACGTACACATGATCCCTATGAGCACCTCCCAGAGACTGAGCCGGCATATCATCTTGATTTACGAAGTCATCGTAGGCACCTCGTCGTCGACGGGAACGTCTCCTCCCACTGAAAGCGCATCGTCGAAATCCTGAAATAAATCCAAAAATAATGCGAGCACCAGGATTTGAACCCTGATGGATTGGGGATACCACTGTCCACCTAACCATCTTAACCACATGTTGGTTCGCTGCTCGCACCTAGTTGGCGTAGGTGGGTGTCGTGCAAGCCTGCACGTATCGCCTGTGCTTTGCACACAAAAAAAAATCAATTCAGACTAATCCTTGTTGGCTTTTCTTATAGGTGAAACTTCGCGAGCACCCCGCGTCGAAGTCGAGGCTTGAACTCGGGCGGGCTGGTAGCTACCTCAGCTGACCAACCAACGGGTCGACGCCCTATCTGCCCCAAATTTCTAGAAGGGTTTATCTTTTTTCGATAAAGAGAATAATTGATATTAATATCAAGATGATACCAAATACACCTAGTATGTGCAACAACATAATGTTTAGATTAAGTCTAATGCACACAACCAAAAGAAAACAAAAGAAGAAGAAATAGAAAACAAAGACCCAGCCGAAGCAAATAGACATTCGCGGCAGCAAGAGCACACCAGGTGGTGATGACACGTAGACTTCGAAGAAGGTTCTCCAAAATGACGCCTTCATGAAGGTAACGGTGCACAAACACCGTCGTCGTCCGGTCTAACCAACATGGTTAGATCCTGGATTCTCACACTGGAGAAAAACGACTAGGGAGCCGCCATTGCCGGGTATAAGTATAACAACTGAAGGCTAGACCTAAGGTTTTCACCCCGGAAACTGAGACGCGAAACTCAAAGAGCACCGCCAAGAATGAAGTCTGCTAGTGTCGTTGCCCCCACTCACTGAGAATACTACTGCAATCGCCAATCATTCGACACGCATACTTCTTTCGGTCTGCTATGCGTACTCTCTGGAATCTTCACTGGCTCTCGACTCGATATGAGCATGTGAAATGGAACCTCCAGAGCCTATTCGGTCTTCTTCAAACACGACCGCCTTGATCCCCCCATCAACACATTGGTTAAGGCTGCATAAAGGTGCCAAGGCGGACCCAAGGTGGATTGTTGTCATCACTAGCCATAGAAAATGGATCTTCAGGTTGCCAATGGCAGCGGCATGACACCAGGTCACACTCATGTGGCAACGGCAGAACAAGCCATGTGCCCATCGCTCTGCCCACCACAGTCATCGATCCAGTGCTTGTTGAACCAAGTGCACATGCGCGCCTCTTGGGCGAGTTGTCGTGCGTGTGCTAGGTTGTCGCAGTCCACGAGAGATCTTGATGTCGCGTGATTGGCGTCAGGGAAACTACTGTGAGAAGTGGCCACGCCAGGATCTTGCCTCCCAAACCATTCTGGCATCGCGGTAGTGGACGCACACAACGGAGGTGGAAGTAAACGGTAGGGCCAAAAAAGCACCACTCTGACCTGCCAGATCTGCATCGCTATGGCGATTTGGGCATGGAAGGAGCAAGGTGGGAGGAGGCATGGGTGAAATATCGTGGATGTCGCCTAGAGGAGGGTGAATAGGCGCTTTAAAATAATTACGGTTTAGGCTTGAACAGATGCAGAATAAACCTAGCGGTTGATTTGCCAAGTACAAGACCTACAACAACTAGGCTCACCTATGTGCACCAACAACTTATGCTAAGCAAGATAAATAACTAAGTGATAGCAAGATATATAACATGAAACACTAAGGCTATCACAAAGTAAAGTGCATAAGTAAAGGGCTCATGTAAGAGATAATCGAGGCACGCGGACGACGGCGGTGTAACCCGAACTTCACACCCTTGCGGATGCTAATCTCTATTTGGAGCGGTGTGGAGGTACAATGCCCCCCCCCCCCCAAGAAGCCACTAGGGCCACCGTAATCTTCTCACGCCCTCACACAATGCAAGATATCGTGATTCCACTAAGGGACCCTTGAGGGCGGTCACAGAACCTGTACAAATGGCAACCCTTGGGGTGGTCACCGAACTCATACACTTTGGCAATCCTTGGGGGCGATCACCGGAACCCGTCAAATTGCTTGGGGCGATCTCCACAACCTAACTGGAGACCCCGTCGGTTGCCCAGAGCTTTACATCGCAATGATTGAGCTCCGAACACCACCAACCGTCTAGGGCACCAAGGCACCCAAGATGAACAAGCTCAATGGTACCAAGCACCCAAGAGTAATAAGCTTCTCAACTTGTAACTTTCACGTATCACCGTGGAGAACTCAAACCGATGCACCAAATGCAATGGCAAGGGCACACGGAGTGCCCAAGTCCTTCTCTCCCAAATCCCACCAAAGCAACTAAAGCTAGGGAGGAAAATGAGAGGAAGAACGAAGAAAAGAACACGAAGAACTCCAAGATCTACATCCAAAGGGTTCCCCTCACATCGAGGAGAAAGTGATTGGTGGAAACGCAGATCTAGATCTCCTC
>LR738713.1:731339766-731353573 GCA_902687465.1 Secale cereale
CCCCCCGCGGATTGAGAGATAGCAAGCTCGAAGAAGGTCAACAATGTGGGAAGAACACGAGCTAAAAGGATAAGGCTCAATGGGGAAGAAGACCCCCTTTTATAGGGGGGAATCCAACTGTTATCCCCATTCTTAGCCCGCAGCGAGCGGTACTACTGCTCTAGGGAGCGGTACTACCGCTGAGACCTCGCACCGTGCTTAAGGAAGAAGGAACAAAGAGAAGGGCCGTTGAGCGGCACTAGTAGCGGTAGTAGGGGTGGTACTGCTGCTTACAAGCAGCACTACCGCTCCTACTGCCATTGCTACTGCCACTGAACCTGACACAAGAAACGCAGGGCTGGAGTCGAGGCGGTACCAGGGCGGACCTGGAGCCGCACTACCGCTTGTAGTCATAGGCGGTACTACTGCTGTGAAACAACGATACTACTGCGTGTGGCTATAAGTGGTATTTCGCTCCGCGGCCGCGGTACTGCCGCTGGTGCCTCCCAAAGTCACTTCCAAGCAAAACAGATGCACCAGGAAAACTAGAACTGACACGACTTCTGCAAATGAGCTCCGAATTGAGCAAACTCAAGCTTGTTGGAAAGAGGACGACAAATACTATGCAACAACGACTAGTTATAATAAGAAGGGGAAGATGAGGTATATCTAAGATATAGAAGAGTGAAACCTCCGACAGAGAAGAACCGTCATAACCTCCAACATCAAAAACATCATAGAAGATGCATGTGAACTCCATTTTCGATGAACTCGAGCTTGTCATCAAGATGACCATAAGCTCCAATTCTCACAAGGATAAGAACCAAACAAGAACCGATAAAGATGACGCAAGGATACAATGGTTTGAGCTCTCTACGAATATTACGATCAAGCTACTCATCGAGAGCCCCCCTTGATAGTACGACAATCCATCCTATAACCCGGTCTCCCAACTACCACCATGAGACCGGTAAAATAGAAAACCTATCAAGGGCAAACCTTTGCCTTGCACATAGTCCAGTTGAGCTAGATGATGACGATCTTGACTCCCTCAAGTTGGACCATCTTTCTTGATTGTGTTGGCTCGATGAAGACTAGTTGATTGGTCCCCCATACTCCACCATGGTGAGCCACTCATTGGCATATCTTCACAAGTCCATTGTCACTACAATGGACGACAAGCTTAAAGCACTTGATCTCTTCGTGATGCTCCACTTGAACTTAGACACCGCAATCTTGATGACGATTACCACTTGATGTCATCCTCCATGGGTTGCATAATATCTTCCTCTTGACGCAAGCCCATGGAAACATACCTAACCCCACATAGAACTCTCACGTAGACCATGGGTTAGTACACAAAGCGTAAAGGACAATGCTTACCTTACCATGGGATCACTTGATCCCTCTCGGTACATCTTGTACACTTTGTGTGTTGATCAACTTGAATCACTCTCTGTACTTAGTCTTAATCAACCTTGAATCTTTCCAACTCTCTTCATTTGGATGATGACTTGAAGGTAAACATGAATGATCACACACTCTTGTTCTTCAAGACATGCTTGCAATAAGCTCAACACTCACATGACCAATCTTTGGATAATTCCTTAATAGCACCTTGGTCATCACAAACTCTCCCTGAAACCAACAAATGGACCGCAAGAAAAGCCTATGGAGAAACCCTTCAAATATAACTCAAGGCAACCATTAGTCCATAGAGATTGTCATCAATTACCAAAACCAAACATGGGGGCACCGCATGTTCTTTCAATGGGTGCTTGGGAGCGCGGGGAGGGGCGGTGATGTCTACTACATAACTTATTCTTGTATAGACTCGTGTTGGGCCTCCAAGCGCAGAGTTTTGTAGAACAGTAGCAATTTCCCCTCAAGTGGATGACCTGAGGTTTATTAACCCGTGGGAGGCGTAGGATGAAGATGGTCTATCTCAAACAACCCTACAACCAAATAACAAAGAGTCTTTTGTGCCCCCAACACACCCAATATAATGGCATATTGTATAGGTGCACTAGTTCGGCGAAGAGATGACGATAAAACTGTAATATGGATAGCAAATAAAAACAAGGTAGCAAGTAACAAAAGTGATCACAAATGGTATTGCAATGCTTGAAAACAAGGTTCATACTTTCACTAGTGCAATCTCTCAACAATGCTAACATAGTTATATCATATAACCATCCCTCAACGTGCGACGAAGAATCACTCCAAAGTTCTTATCTAGCGGAGAACATAAGAATAAATTATTTTTAGGGTAAGAAACCACCCCAAAGTTATTCTATATGATCGATCTATCCAATAATTCATACTAAAATAACACAAAATTATTGATGTCTACTACACAACCTTTCTTCTGGTAGACTCGTGTTGGGCCTCCAAGCGTAGAGTTTTGTAGAACAGTACCAATTTTCCCTCAAGTGGATGACCTAAGATTTATCAATTCATGGGAGACATAGGATGAAGATGGTCTATCTCAAACAACCCTGTAACCAAATAACAAGGAGTCTTTTGTGTCCCCAACACACCCAATACAATGGTAAATTGTATAGGTGCACTAGTTCGGCGAAGAGATGGTGATAAAAGTGTAGTATGGATGGTAGAATTATATTTTTATAATCTAAATAAATAAAAACAACAAGGTAACTAGTAACAGAAGTGAGCAAAATGGTATTGCAATGCTTGAAAACAAGGCCTAGGGTTTATATTTTTACTAGTGCAAGTTCTCTCAACAATGATTACATAATTGGATCATATAACAATCCCTCAACATGCAATGAAGAATCACTTCAAAGTTCCTATCGCGAAGAACATAAGAAGAAATTGTGTGTAGGGTACAAAACCACCTCAAAGTTATTATTTTTGATCTATCTATTGGGCTATTCCTATAAGTGTCACAAACAACCCTATAGTTCATACAAAAATAACACCATATGACACACATCAATCAACCCTAATGTCACCTACATACTCCAATGTTATCACAAGTATCTGTGGGCTAATTATATGATGTGCATCACACAATTTCATATTCATAATATTCAATCCAACACACAAAAATTCAAATAGTACCCCAAGATTTCTATCAGAGAAAGGAATATGAAAATGCGTATCAACCCTATGCATAGATTACCCCAATGTCACCACAGGAATCCGCAAGTTGATAACCAAAACATACATCAAGTGAATCAATAGAACATCCCATTGTCACCACGAATATCCCATCGCAAGACATGCATCAAGCGCACTCACATCCAAAAGATTCAATCTGACATAACAAAACCTCAAAGGAAAAGATTCAATTCATCATAAGAAGGTAGAGAGGGAAGAACACCATAAGATCCAACTATAATAACAAAGCTCGCGGTACATCAAGATTGTGCCAAACCAAGAACACGAGAGAGAGAGAGAGAGAGAGAGAGAGAGAGAGAGAGAGATCAAATACATAGCTACCGATACATACCCTCAACCCCGAGGGTGAATTACTCCCTCCTCATGGAGACCGTCGAGATGATAAAAATGGCATTCAGAGATGATTTCCTGCTTCGGCAGAGTGCCAGAACGGGGGTCCCAATTGAGTTTTCGTGGATACAGAGGCTTGCGGCGGCAAAACTTCTCATCTAGGGTTCTTTTCGGGGTTTTTGGTATTTATAGAAATTTTTAGCGCCAGTCTCACGTTAGGGGGTCCACGAGGCAGCGAGAAGCTCGAGGGGATCGTCCTAGGGGGTGGGCGCGTCCCCCTGGCTTGTCGGGCACTCGTGGCTCTCCTGGCCTGAGTCTGGTGCTTCGGGGGTCTCTTCTGGTCCATAAAAAATAATCGTAAATTTTCAGCCCATTCCGAGAACTTCTATTTTTGAACAGAAAATGAAACCATGGTAGGTCTGCTGAAAACATCGTTAGTCCATATCAGATCTAATAAAATCATACCAACCATATAATTTTCTTGTAAACATGGCATGAATACGTCATAAATTATACTCCCTTCGTTCCAAAATAGAACTAAGTGTGTGTGCATCTAACTTGCATGCTCATGAAGACCTTAGGCACTTGAGAAAGCCCATCATCGGAATATACAAGCCAAGTTATATAATGAAATATTCCCACTAGTAATATATGAAAGTGACAAAATAGGAGATTCCCTATATGAAGAACATGGTGCTACTTTGAAGCACACGTGTGGAAAAGGATAGTACCATTGACCCTTCTCTCATTTTTTCTTTCCTTTTTTCTTTTCTTTTTTGGTAGGCACTTTGGACTCTCTTTTTTGGGCTTATTTGGCCTCTTTTTTGTTCTCACATGGGACAATGCTCTAATAATGATCATCACATTTTTATTTGATGGGTTCTACCGTAGGGTGCATCGACTGCAAATTTAAATTTCCTACGCGAAGAACATCCAGGAACATTCTAGGGGAGATGGATCATAGATCGTTACCACTAGACGCGCAGTGCCGTGCAGCAGAAGAACAGTTGGGGCAGCGCGTCTCCGGAGTCATCTCCTCCTCGTTGGTCTCCCACGTAGCTGATCGGATCCCGCGAACAAGTTCGCCGGAGCGGCGCAAGTGCACCGCCTCTAACGGTATCAGTGCATGCAGGAGGAACGTCGTGCGGCGGACTGCTAGGTCCGCTCACACAACCGGAGGCGAGTGGATGTGGCTAGTTGCAACACATACAAAGCCCTAATGACGACACCAAAGTGATCAACCGAATGAATGTGCCACACCTCCACTATATATAGGCATCCGTCGCGGGATCAACACTTGGGCCTCGCACGGACCCTAAAGCCCAAAGTATGTTCGGTCGGTATCCGAGTCCGAGTAGGACCAAGTCTGACTCGTGGAGTCGGATCCAACCTCACAGGTTCCTTCCCTTAAGCGCGCGACCCCTTAGGTTCAAGTCGGCTTGGTCACATTTTGGATCACCTCCGACCTGTACGGTTGGTAGTGGCCTCTAGCAAGGCGTGCCGACCACTAAACAGACTATGAAGCTGGCTAGCGAACCTGTACAACATGTCACACTTCCATTCCCTTTGCCACATGTTATATGTTGTCGGGCTCAAGGTGAGACTGTCATCCTTGTGCTAGCCCGACCTCTTTCTCATTCCAGTGATGCCGGCCCTAACCGGATTATCTCATAATCCTTGTCGCATGGCCATGCTTATCCTGATCGGATCACACGACGAGCCCAGAGTATATCTCTCCTGATCGGAGGGGTAAATCCCATCTTGCTCGACCACGTCTCGCAGCATGGGTCTGGACAAGTCCGAAACCTACCTTTGTAACTACCCCGTTACGGAGTAGTGATACGTCTCCAACGTATCTATAATTTTTTTTATTGTTCCATGCTATTATTTATGATGTTTTGGATGTTTAATGGGCTTTGTCATACACTTTTATATTATTTTTGGGACAAACCTACTAACCCAAAGCCCCCGTCCAGATTGCTGTTTTTTGCCTATTTCAGGGTTTTGCAGAAAAGGAATATCAAATGGAGTCCAAACGGAATGAAACCTTCGGGAGAGATATTTTTGGAGAAAATCACGCACGGGAGACTTGAGAACCACGGAGTTGGGGCCACGTAGTGCCCACGAGGGTGGGGGGGCGCCCCCCCTAGGGCACACCCCCATGCCTCATGGGTCCCACGTAAGGCCCCCGGTGCCCTCCTTCCTCCTATATAAGCCTACGTACCCCGAAACCATCAGAAGAGAAGAGAAAACCCTAATTCCACCGCCGTAACCTTCTGTTCCCGTGAGATCCCATCTTGGGGCCTGTTCCGGAGCTCCGCCAGAGGGGGGATCTACCACGGAGTGCTTCTACATCATCATCGTCGCCTCACCATGAGTTGTGAGTAGTTTACCACAGACCTTCGGGTCCATAGCTAGTATCTAGATGGCTTCTTCTCTCTCTTTGGATCTGAATACAAAGTTCTCCTCGGTCTTCGAGGAGATCTATTCGATGTAATCTATTTTTGCGGTGTGTTTGTCGAGATCCGATGAATTGTAGGTTTATGATCAAGATTATCTATGAGAAATATTTGGTTCTTTTATGAACTCTTTATGTGTGCTCATAATATCCTTGCAAGTCTCTTCGAATTATTGGTTTGGTTTGGCCTGCTAGATCTATAGTTCTTGCAATGGGAGAAGTGCTTGGCTTTGGGTTCAATCTTGCGGTGTCCTTTCCCAGTGACAGTAGGGGCAGCAAGGCACATATTGTATTGTTACCATCGAAGATAAAAAGATGGGGTTTATATCATATTGCTTGAGTTTATCCCTCTACATCATGTCATCTTGCTTAAGGCGTTACTCTGTTCTTATGAACTCAATACACTACATGCATGCTGGATAGCGGTCGATGTGTGGAGTAATAGTAGTAGATGTAGGCAGGAGTCGGTCTACTTGTCTCGGACATGATGCCTATATACAACGATCATGCCTAGATAGTCTCATAATTATTCGCTTTTCTATCAATTGCTCGACAGTAATTTGTTTACCCGCCGTAGAATATCGCTATCATGAGAGAAGCCACTGGAGAACACTATGGCCCCCGGGTCTATTCTCAACATATCAATCTACAATATACTTTACTTTTTCCGCTTTTACTTTCTGTTCTTATAATAAAAAATACCAAAAATATAAACTATCATCTCTATCAGATCTCACTTTCGTAAGTGATCGTAAAGGGATTGACAACCCCTTATCGCCTTGGCTGCGAAGTTCTTATTTGTTTGTGCAGGTGCGAGGGACTCGTGCGTGGTCTCCTACTGGATTGATACCTTGGTTCTCAATAACTGAGGGAAATACTTATGCTAATGTGCTACATATCCCTTTCCTCTTTGAAGGAATACAACGCAAGCTCGAGAAGTAGCAAGAAGAATTTCTGACGCCGTTGCCGGGGAGGCTTACGCAAAAGTCATATACCAAGTACCTATCACAAACCCTTATCCTTCGCATTACATTTTTGTCTCTCGTTTTCCTCTCCCCCACTTCACCCTTGTCGTTTTATTTGCCCTTATTCTGTCGTGTTTCTATCGTTCGCTTGCTTCTTGTTTGCTTGTGTGTTGCTTGCTTGCTTGCCATCATGTCTAGCACACCTATCATTATAAACACTCCTGAGAGTGAGGTCCTCAACTTTAAATAAAGGGAGGAAGAAAACTTAAAAGATGCCTGGTATAGAATTTGCAATGCTCAAAATAGATCTAATAGGAAGCTTTCCACTTTCGTGCTTCTTTGCTATTTTTATATTGGCATAACCCATTGGAATAGGCTTGTTCTTGATACCGTTACCGGAGGAAATTTCTTGGGGAATCATACCCTTAATTCTTACAATGTCCTGATAGATTTATTCGGGCAACCTTCTACCCAGGAAGAGACTCAAGTTTTTGAGAAAATATGTGAAGTAACAAAGATATTACAAAAGTCTCTTGAACCTCTTAAGAATGTTAGTGGAAATATCCATCGCATGAATATGTTGATTACCCTTTGCAAAAAGTGATTCGATTCGTTAGATCTAAAGATTTCTAAATATGAAGGGAAACGTAATAAAACCGGATTCGAACTTGATACCACTAAAAAGGCAAAAACCCAAGATGGTAATACCTAGATCTATCCATGTATCGTGCCTAGCTAGGGGCGTAAAACGATAGCGCTTGTTGGGAGGCAACCCAATTTTATTTTTTTTGTTTTTGCTGCTCTTAGGGAATAAATATTGCATCTAGCTTCTGTTTAGATGTGGTTTTGTATTTTGTTTAGTGTTTGTGCCAAGTAGAACCTTTGGGAAGACTTGTGTGAAGTTTATGTCATCTTGCTGTGAAAAATAGAATCGTTAGCGCGCGCTAGAATGGTCATCAGATTTTACTGGAGTGTGCTATTTAGTTGATTATTTTTTAAGATGATTAATAGACAAATTCCTCATGTTTACCAATTTAGTTTGAATTTTTTGGAGTTACAGAAGTATGCGAAACCTGCGGATTACTACAGACTGTTCTGTTTTTGACAGATTCTGATTTTCGTGTGTTGTTTGCTTATTTCAATGCATCTATGAGTAATATTGGGAGGTATGAACCATAGAGAAGTTAGAATACAGTAGGTTTAACACCAATATAAACAAATAATGAATTCATTGCAGTACCTTTGAGTAGTGGTTTGCTTTCTTATACTAACGGAGCTCATGAGATTTTTATCTAAGTTTTGTGTTGTGAAGTTTTCAAGTTTTGAGTATTGATTTGATGGACTATGGAACAAAGAGTGGAAAGAGCCTAAGATTGGGTATGCCCATGGCACCCCAAGGTAAAATTCAAGGACAACCAAAAGCCTAGGCTTGGGGATGCCCCGGGAAGGCATCCCCTCTTTCGTCTTCATCCATCGGTAACTATACTCGGAGCTATATTTTTATTCACCACATGATATGTGTTTTGCTTGGAGCGTCATGTATTATTTGAGTCTTTGCTTGTTAGTTTGCCACAATAATCCTTGATGGACACACCTATTTGAGAGAGTTAAATATGTCCTAGGAATTGTTAGAACACTCTATGTGCTTCACTTATATCTTTTGAGTTGAATAGTTTTTGCTCTAGTGCTTCACTTATATCTTTTGAGTAGAATAGTTTTTGCTCTAGTGCTTCACTTATATCTTTTAGAGCACGGCGGTGATAATATTTTGAAGAAATTGTTGAACTCTCATGCTTCACTTATATCTATTTGAGAGTCTATTAAAACAGCATGGTAATGTGTTTAGGCTATAAAACTAGTCTTCACATGATAGACATCCAATATCGATGTAGTAAAAACTTTCACACTAAGTGCATTGAATATGATGAGAAGTTGGATGCTTGATAATTGTTTTGAGATATGAGGATAGTGATATTAGAGTCATGCTAATGGATTTATTATGAAATTGAGAAATTCTTGTGTTAAGGTTAGTGATTCTCGTAGCATGCACGTATGGTGAACCGCTATGTGACGAAGTTAGAGCATGAGATATTTGTAAAGTGTCAACCTTTGTGTGGAGGTCGGGGGCGCGCGATGGTTAACTCCTACCAACCTCCCCCTAGGAGCTTGCGTTAATTGCTTTGTTTTGATGACTCGTAGATTTTTGCAATAAGTATATGAGTTCTTATGACTAATGTTGAGTCCATGGATTATACGCACTCTCACCCTTCCACCATTGCTAGCCTCTCTTGTACCGCGCAACTTTCGCCGGTACCATACACCCACTATATATCCTTCCTCAACACAGCCACCATATTATTCCTCAAAACAGCAACCATACCTATCTATCATGGCATTTCCATAGCCATTCCGAGATATATTGCCATGCAACTTTCCACCGTTCCGTTCATATGACGCGCTTCATATTGTCATATTGCCATGCATGATCATGTAGTTGACATCGTATTTGTGGCAAAGACACCATGCATAATTTTTCATACATGTCACTCTTGATTCATTGCACATCCCGGTACACCGCCGTAGGCATTCATATAGAGTCATACTTGTTCTAGTATATATCGAGTTGTAATATCGAGTTGTAATTCAATGAAAGTGTGATGATCATCATTATTAGAGCATTGTCCCTTGAGAGGAACGGCTAAATCAATAAAGCCCCTCCACAAAAGAAAAGGGACAATTGCTACTATCTTTTTCCACACTTGTGCTTCAAAGTAGCACCATGTTCTTCATGATAGAGAGTCTCATGTTTAGTCACTTTCATATACTAGTGGGAATTTTCATTATAGAACTTGGCTTGTATATTCCAACGATGGGCTTCCTCAAATTCCCTATGTCTTCGTGAGCAAGCAAGTTGGATGCACACCCACTAGTTTCTTTTGTTGAGCTTTCATACATATTGAGCTCTAGTGCATCCGTTGCATGACAATCCCTACTCACTCACATTTATATCTATTGATGGGCATATCCATAGCCCGTTGATACGCCTAGTCAATGTGATACTATCTCCCTCCTTTTTGTCTTCTCCACAACCACCTCTCTATTCCACCCATAGTGCTATGTCCATGGCTCACGCTCATGTATTTCGTGAAAGTTGAAAGGTTTGAAAGAATAGAGTATGACAACAAGTGCTTGGATGAAATCGGGGTTGTGCATGATATGAATATTTTGTGTGATGAAGAGAGAGCATAGCCAGACTATATGATTTTGTAGGGATAACTTTATTTAGCCATAGTATTTTGAGAAGACATGATTGCTTTGTTAGTATGCTTGAAGTATTATTATTTCTTATGTCAACATAGACTTTTGTCTTGAAACTTTCAGATCTGAACATTCATGCCACAATTATGAGAATTACATTAAAAAACTATGTTGGTTAGCATTCCACATCAAAAAATCTGTTTTTATCATTTACCTACTCGAGGACGAGCGGGAATTAAGCTTGGGGATGCTTGATACGTCTCCAACGTATCTATAATTTTTGATTGTTCCATGCTATTATTTATGATGTTTTGGATGTTTAATGGGCTTTGTCATACACTTTTATATTATTTTTGAGACTAACCTACTAACCCAAAGGCCCAGTCCAGATTGCTAATTTTTTTTGCCTATTTCAGGGTTTTGCAGAAAAGGAATATCAAATAGAGTCCAAACAGAATGAAACCTTTGGGAGAGATATTTTTGGAGAAAATCACGCACGGGAGACTTGAGAACAACGGAGTTGGGGCCACGTGCTGCCCAGGAGGGTGGGGGACGCGCCCCCTAGGGCATGCGCCCTGCCTCGTGGGTCCCACGTAAGGCCCCCGGTTCCCTCCTTCCTCCTATATAAGCCTACGTACCCCGAAACCATCAGAAGAGAAGAGAAAACCCTAATTCCACCGCCGTAACCTTCCGTTCCCGTGAGATCCCATCTTGGGGCCTATTCCGAAGCTCCGCCGGAGGGGGGGGGGGGTCTACCACGGAGTGCTTCTACATCATCATCATCGCCTCACCATGAGTTGTGAGTAGTTTACCACAGACCTTCGGGTCCATAGCTAGTATCTAGATCTATTCGATGTAATCTCTTTTTGCGGTGTGTTTGTCGAGATCCGATGATTTGTGGGTTTATGATCAAGATTATCTATGAGAAATATTTGGTTCTTTTCTGAACTCTTTATGTGTGCTCATAATATCCTTGCAAGTCTCTTCAAATTATTGGTTTGGTTTGGCCTACTAGATCTATAGTTCTTGCAATGGGAGAAGTGCTTGGCTTTGGGTTCAATCTTGCGGTGTCCTTTCCCAGTGACAGTAGGGGCAGCAAGGCACATATTGTATTGTTGCCATCGAGGATAAAAAGATGGGGTTTATACAATATTGCATGAGTTTATCCCTCTACATCATGTCATCTTGCTTAAGGTGTTACTGTGTTCTTATGAACTCAATACACTAGATGCATGCTGGATAGCGGTCTATGTGTGGAGTAATAGTAGTAGATGGAGGCAGGAGTCGGTCTACTTGTCTCGGACGTGATGCCTATATACAATGATCATGCCTAGATAGTCTCATAATTATTCGCTTTTTTATCAATTGCTTGACAGTAATTTGTTTACCCGCCGTAGAATATCGCTATCATGAGAGAAGCCACTAGAGAACACTATGGCCCCCGGGTCTATTCTCAACATATCAATCTACAATCTACTTTACTTTTTCCGCTTTTACTTTCTGTTCTTATAATAAAAAATACCAAAAATATAAACTATCATCTCTATCAGGTCTCACTTTTGTAAGTGACCGTAAAGGGATTGGCAACCCCTTATCGGGTTGGCTGCGAAGTTCTTATTTGTTTGTGCAGGCGCGAGGGACTCGCGCGTGGTCTCCTACTGGATTGATACCTTGGTTCTCAAAAACTGAGGGAAATACTTACGCTACTGTGCTGCATCTCCCTTTCCTCTTCGAGGGAATACAACGCAAGCTCGAGAAGTAGCAAGTAGCGTTTGGTCGGCCTAAAGCAAGCTAGTCACCATCCCGAGTACATGCGTCAGCTCAGGTCTTAGGGCATATAACATATGTTGTATGAGAGACTCATAGATGACATATCGTTGCGTCTCATAGTTGGGTCTGTCCAACTCGGACCTTATCTCGACTCGGATCCGACTATGTCGAATCCGACCAGACCTCCATATTATCCGGTTAGCACCCAATGAACCATGGCTAGTGAGACTGTAATGCCCAGGATGGGACTATATCTCCTACGTGTCGAGGCACGACTTAAAGATATAAGAGCATCTCTAGTAGAACCCTCAAATCCTTAAATATAAAACCAGTTTTGAGGGTTGAGAATTGCCCAATTTTGACACTTTTAATGGTTGAAAAACAGGGGCAAAGAGTAGAACCCTCAAACCCAACCCGTATAACCGAATATTCGGTTATACAGGTTGGGTTTGAGGGTTCTACTCTTTGCCCCAACCCCAACCCTTAAACCTGTCATTTGGCATTGCATAATTTTCACTAGAAAAACACAATAAACCTCCAAACAAACACGGAAATAAAGATCATTGATGCATGGTTTAATAGTTTTTACATCACACAATCATCATCTTCCCCATCTACTCGGCACCATCACCAAAAAATTACATTTGGCGCCATTTCCTAGACCACTTCCACGTCCATCAAGCACCTCCATCGGTGGTGGAGTCTTCCACACCGCCATCGCCACCACAACTCATCGGAGTGTCACCTCGAAGAGTAGAGGACGCACCACGGAATATCCTCTTCCTCTCCGCGATGTCCTCCTTGTAGTCCTTCCACCATTGCAATTGTTCTTGATCCATGTCCTTCTTGGACATCATCATGTGCTCCTTCTCTTCCACCATGAGTTCTTTCCATACCTTTGCCTCTTTCACCTTGATCATCCTCTCCTCCAAGTCGGCCTTGCGCTTTACTTCTTCACGCTTTGCTTCCACTCGTGCAAGCTTGACCTCTTTCTTCTTCTCGGTGATAAGAAGCTTCGTCTCCAATGTCTTCTTTGTCAATTCCTCTCTTGCCTTCATCATTTGCTCCATCTTCTCCCTTAGGCTTGACGCCTCTTCTTCCATCTTCACCCTTACCTTGCCCTTCTTGGTTCCCTCGGGCTTGCCCAAGTTCCTCTCCCCATCCTCATCTTCACTATCATCCATCCTAAGCATTGCCGACCTCTTGGGTGCGGTCTCTTGATCCCTCAACTTCCACTTGTCAAATGTTTGAAGAATTGCCCAAGCATGTTTAAATGGGAATGGCTTGCCCTTGGAAGCGGCCATCTCTTTGTACCTCATGCCGGCAATTGTCTCCTATCAACCACACATAATCACATAAGAACAATAGCCACACATAATCACATAAGAACAATAGCCACACATAATCACATAAGAACAATAGCCACACACACATAATCAAAATAGTGAAGATATGTACTCACATAGTCACTCTCCACGGTTCCACTAGGTGGTGCTTCCCTCACTTGGTCCATGGCCGCACTCCAACGAGCACAAGCGGGCTTCATCAACTCCCACCGGCCTTGAAGCGACCGGTAAGTGCGAGAGATGAACCCACTATTCTTCGGCTTGATCCTACAATATGTGTCCTCGATCCTTTGCCAATAACGTTTACCGGTTTGGTCGGTGCCGGTGGTTGCATCCATCCCCACAGCTGCCCAAGCACGAACCAAGAGGATATCTTCCGCCTCGGTGTAGTTTGTAGACCGCACGTGTGGGCGGGAAGCGGCGGTGAATGCCTCCTCCCCTATCTCGGCCACCTCCTCCTCGTCATCCCCTTCATCCTCCTCATCTTCCTCCAAGTCATCACCAACCCTAAAGGGTTCTAGAGGCGGAGCCCCGAGGTCCACCTCCGCGTCTTGGAG
>LR738713.1:731353621-731453502 GCA_902687465.1 Secale cereale
GGCGGGCGCGGGGGCGGGGGCGGGCGCGGCGGGCGCGGCGGCGGGGGCGGGGGCGGCGGGGGCGGGGGCGGCGGCCGGCGCGGCGGCCGGCGGAGGCGAGGTGGCGGCGGGGAACTCCATGGGGGCGCGGTTGCGAGCGGGAGCAGCTTCCCGCGCTGGATCGGAAATGAAGTGCGGGTTGGGAGGAGAAACTCCTCCCAACCCTCACTTCTACATGCTGAAATCTAGTTTGAGGGTTGGACCTCTAATTTTTTTTACAGTTTTAAGGGTTTAAGGGTTCTAGTCTATGTGGTTTTTCGGACGAAACCTGTAAAAAAGCGGTTATTTCAAAGGGTTTGGGGGTTTGAGGGTTCTGCTAGAGATGCTCTAAGCCCATTCTGGAATGATCGCAAGTTTGGTATCTTTGCACGACTCATGTAAAAGAGGGATGAAATTGTAAAAGGAGATAGTTGGCTTACACTCGCCACTTCACACAATACATTACATAAGCAAAACATCATTCAAAACATCACAACCCATCTAAGGGTAAGCTCCAAAAGACAAGATACCAAACATAACGTTAAACCACAGGTCTAGATCGAATCCTAGTAGAAACCACTACTGATCGTCGAAAACATCACAAGCATACGGACACTCTCTTCATCGAGCTCCCAGTGAAGTACTTGAACCGGCTCCTGCATCATACTCGGCTGAACCTGCATCTGGTGTTGTAGTATCTGTGAGCCACGAGGACTCAGCAATCCCATAACCATGGGTATCAAGACTAGCAAAGCTTTATGGGTAGGAAGAGGTAAAGTGGTGAGGTTGCAGCAGCGGCTAAGCATAATATGGTGGCTAACTTACGAGTACCAGAATAAGATGAGCATCTACGCAAACGGTCGCAAAAGTAGTGATCGCTAAAGATCCTAAACTACATACGAGTCAAACATAACCCCACCGTGTTCTCTTCTCAAAGTGAAAAGAGACAATCACGGTTACTCACACAGTTGTGTCTTTTACTTCGGATCCTCTGTCAAGTTTTCTACAACCGGACATCAACAAATTCCAATCTGCCACATAACCGCGGGCACGGCTTTCGAAAGATCATATCCCTGCAGGGGTGTCCCAACTTAGCCCATCACAAGCTCTCACGATTAGCTGAAGTGATAAATATAATATCATCACTCCTTATCTTAGGGAAATCCGATCAGGCTCGGCATCCCGGTGCACAAGACATTTCGACAATGGTAAAACAAGTCCAGCAAGACCTCCCGGTGTGTCGACACCCTGATAGTAGCCGCGCGTATCTCGTCTCAAGCCACGACCTGATGGGCGATTCTACAGGTTATACTAGATACCTCGAGTTTCCCCAAGGCGGCCCCGCAGAACCCCCATTTGGGACCAACACCATCAGCACTGGCCCCCCTGTTATGTAGAATTAAGAACCCGGAGACACGACCCCCTATGCAAAATTAATTAATTAATTAAGTTGTTATTATGAGGCAAATTAAAACCAATGTTGGGCCTTGCTGGAGGAGTTTTATTCAAAGTCGAACTGTCAAGGGGTCCCCATCCACCCATCGTGTAAGGAACGCAAAATCAAGGAACATAATGCCGGTTTATCGGCGCCTAAGGTGGCATGAGTGGAACAAAACACCGAGCAAAAGGCCAAGCCTTCCACCCATGCCCAGTATATAGGTGTGTTAATAATAATTATAGATATTGTGATATACCAACAACAAGTTCCCTCCTGGAACGAACTTCATCTTCACCTGCAACTAACATCGCTATAAGAGGGGCTGAGCAAGCGAGTAACATAGCCAAACAGTGGTTTTGCTAGGAAGGTGTCAAGAGGTTAGCGGTTTCATGGCAACAAGGAGAGGCTGACATAAAAGATGGGTAGCGCGACATGTAACGATAGCATCGAGACAACTAAGCATGGCAATGGTAGTAAAGGTATCCAAGGGTATGATCATCTTGCCTGGGATTCCGCGAGGGAGAAGAACAAGTCCATGAAGTAGACGGAGCAACATAGTCGAACGAAATCCTCACAACTCCGGAACGGAACCGAAGCTAACAAGAGAAGCAACCGGAAAGAAGCAAACAACACGGTAAACACACAAGCATAAACATGGCATACGATGCACATCCAAGTATGATGCATGTCCGGTTTAATTATGCATGGCATGGCAATGTGCACAAACAAAACTACAAGTTAAGTGGAGCTCAATATGCAATGAGTTGCATATTGACGAAACCCCACATTTTATTTATTTAGTTGACTCTCGTTTATTTACAAGACAAGGTTAAATGTTTTTAACATAGCAAGAGGTGAAGCAAAAATAAACTACCTATCTAGGCAATTTAAATGAGGCCGGAAATAACAACAACAATTCCGGTAAAAACCCCATATGCATGTTTAGCAATTTTTAAGCAACAACAATTCACACATTTTTAATGTTGTTAACATGATGCGGATGACATGATCAAGTTTATGCAATTTTTGTTAAAGGTTGACATGAAGAGATAAGACGTATTGTCACCGTGGTGGAAAGAAAGGATGCCACGGCAACGATCCGAAAGTGATGCAGCGCAACATCTCGGTTCCGGCAACTCGTTGAGAGTCCGGTGCAAAAGATGACGGAGAGCGAGTCGAACGAGATGAAAAAGGTGGGGTGATCCCGTTGCCGGGTTCCCACGGGTCGGCGACGAGGCAACCGAGGAACATGACAAAAGATGGGCACAACGGGCACGGAGCACACAAGGGAAACATTTCATACAACACATGCAAGCATTCGCACACGGGTCATCGACTCGGGGTTATACCTTCGAAACATTCGTCCTCGAAGCGGTTCGAGTTCGTAGTGGAAGTAGTTGTACACGGGTCGTAGAGGAAGTAGTCGTTCACGTTTCCGAAGATGTACTTGACGAATCCCTCGTTTCCGGGGCGAAGGTAGTCGTTCACGTTGGCGACGGTAGTGGAAGTAGTTGTACACGGGGTCGTCGTGGAACTTGTCGGTCTCGAGACTTGGCGACGGTAGTGGTACACGTTTCGTAGAGGTACTTGACGGTTCCGATGGCTCCGGGCGTCGAGGTACTTGATGTCCGTCTTTTCCACGGGGTCCTCGAGGGTCTACGGTAGTCGTTCACGGTCGTCGGTAGGGGTACTTGTCGCGTCCCGGATGTGTAGTCGAACTTGATGCTCCGTGGAACTTGGCGCAAACCACGTAGTTGAACTAGAAGATCCGACGACATTCACGGTGTAGTGGTACTTGGCAAAAAACCTAGGCGGTCTTGCGATTCCAACAACAACAAAAACACAAAGCCTCGGTCATGGCTATGGCAGCGACATGGCGGTGAGGAGACGAGGCAGGGGCCGGGCTGGAGGAGACGAGGCAGGGGCCCCGGGTCACGCAAGGAGCTGCTCGTCCATGGCGCTGGAGACGAAGGTGCGGTGGCGCGCAGGCGCTGGTCGAGGGGGCTCTGGACGAGGAGCTGCAGAGGAGGCGAAGGCGGCGGACGACGGAGGGGCGCGCTGGAGATCGAAGGGGTTGCGGCCCTGGGGCTCCTGGCACGGAGGGAGCCGTTCGGGGGCGAGGCGCGGGCGTCGCAGGGAGCGAGGACGGGCTCTGTCGAAGCTGCGGCCTCGGCTTCAGCGGGTGAAGTGGCCGGCTGTGGCCTCGTGGCCTGGAGGCGGCGCTGGACGGCCTTGGCGCGGAGAAGAGAGGCCGCTTCGAGGAGGAGGCTTGCGCGGCACGGCTGCAGCTCCTGGCCGGCCCTGGCTGAGCTGGAGATGCGGCGGGGCTCGATCGCGCGCGCTCGAAGGAGGGCGGGACGAGGGCGCAGGCTTCGGCTGGAGAGCTCCAGCGGGCCTCGACGAGGGAATCGACAGAGGGGGCGAGCGGGGCCGCGAGCGAGAGAGGTGGAGGGATCGAGGGGTGAGGCTCGATGGGTCGGGACGAGGCCAGAGGGGATCGAGGGAACCGAGAGGTGCAGGCGCTGGCTCGAACGAGCGAGAGAAAAGGGAGTGGCGGCGGACAGGGGGAGAGCGAGGGGAGATGGTGCGGCGCTAGGGTTAGCTAGAGTCGGGCCTGATGGGCCAGGAGGCTGAGGCCCGAGCGGCTGGGAGGGAGGCCTGCGGCTGGGCCAAAGGAGGCCGGTGGGCTATTGTAGACAGCTGCGGCTGGGCTCTCCTTTCTTATTTTCCCTTTTAGCAGAAAACAAATAAGAGAAGAAAAGAATGAGGAGGGGGTTTAGGGCAAAACACAAGAGGTTATTTTTCTCGGGCATCATAAAATGAGCACGGTCCGAGAAAAATAGAAAAGGCAAGAACGAGATATAATTCAAACTTATTTGAATTTAATCAAATGGGTTTGAACTAAGACTTGATTATTGAAGTGTCCAAAAATGTTCGAATTTTTGGAGGAACCTCGATAAAATGGATAAGAATTGTTGGCATGGTTTAGATGGTGAAACTTGAAGTAAAGAGGCATGGAGAATATATGCAAGTGTGTTGGGTTATTCCGAAGCAATGGAATATTATTATAATAGCTCCCTAAAATATTGGGAGTATATGTTATAAAGAGAAGACATTCTTCCCTCGATTTAAATGGATCGAAGATCCACACAATTTATTTAGGTTGAGATGCAAAGATTAATGACATGATGCAATGCAAAATAAATAACACAAGCACAAAAGAAACACACGGGAGAACTCGGAACATCTGGAATCTTCTGGCACGTCGATCTTCGGGCGTCACAACTCTCCCACACTAACAGAGGATCTCGACCCGAGATCCTAGAGATATCACCGGGTAAAACGGAAGAGGAAGAGGTAAAGCAAAGTTGCTTCTTTGACAGACGAGTGAAACCACAAGCCTTGAAAGGTTGAACAAATTGAAAGAAGAATACAACAGAGATGAACGAAGTTAAGAGCACTCCGGTAAAAGGAGGAACAAGGAACATTATGAGAACCTTGAAGGTTGACAGTCATGAAACAAGAGCTTACGAACCAAAAGAATATGAAACTGCAACGGTATAGCCAAGGAATAAGAATGACAGAATTCGGGCAGCACTCCGACTGAAAAATGGAATGAATTAACATGAACTTGCCGAGTTGGGAAGATACTTGAATAAATGAACAACACATTGCCTCTGAAACAAATAAAAGGATGGCACAAGAGGTAAGAAAGATTTAGACAACACTCCGGTTGAAAAGAGAGGCAAAACTAGATAAGATGACGGAACTTGAATGGAGGACACAACACTCGAGTTAAATAGATAAACAAGAAAAAGAACATGATCTTGACAAAACGATATGATGGTAAAAGAGAGCAATATCACAAAGCCTCCGGAATGAAAGAATATATGCTAGGTCATTTGAAAGAAAAGAACGGAGAAGAAAAATGACAACTTCTCCCACAGACGAATTAGGAAATCCTCCTTACAAGAAGTGTTGAACGAAGTTGTTGGAAAAATCCAACAACGAAAGGAATAAGCTCGTTGTGGGCTTATGGAAAACATCTCAAAATTATGAGGTGACAACCAGCCACTGACGAAAACATTTGATTGGATTGAGATCAACAATGAGATGAAAACTTATATCACCGGAATGATAAATGAAGAACTTGTGTCATTTATAAGCACCATAATTAGCAACAATCCTTAGGGAAAGCTTTTAGGTGAAACACAACCCAAGATTACTCCAACGAATAATTGAAGGGTTGTAAAGATCTCCTGAACAAGGAAAAATGATGGTTTTAAATATCTCATTCCTGACAACTCGTGAATCATAAAACATGAAGGAATTGTCAAGAATGACATAACACCATTTGAAAAGACAAGGTAGAAAGAATTGCAATTGGAAGCATGATGAAGAATGCTTGAGCTCGAACAAGAATCTTGATGAAGACTTCGAGGATGAATTAAAACATGATGAACCACCATGAAGAACTCCGGTAACAAAAGGATGGGAAGTGAAAGATGAAAAGAATAAGATTCAAGGCCTGTAATGAATTAGATGGAGCTTAGAAATGATATAAAAGAAATAACTAGGAACTCCGGAAAACAAGATGAACAACTTGAAACCTAGAATTTATTCCTCATGAATAAACTCTAAACGAAGGGATTAATCCACTTGGATGAAATAAGAATAAGAATTATGTTATGCATATCCTTCACCAATTTAAATTGGCGACAAGCAATGGATTTTGCATACTACTTATTCTCGTTGGAAAGAATTAAGAGAGATCTCGCACAAGCTTGGGTAAAACTTCAACGTACCACCGGTAGGATTATGAAAAGAACAAGTGAATTAATGCGATAACAATGGAAGAGTGACTTGAATGAACCACCGTAATAATATGGAGACGAACGAAGAGACATCAATGAAGAATATTTTGGAGGACAAAGTTGAAAACCGAGAACGAAGAAATATACTGAAATGATGGCCTTCGGAGGAACACAATAGGAAGAATTCATGAAATGCTTCGGATGGTATAAAAGAATTCCTCACAATCTGAACAATAATGAGGATGACATGAAGTTAGAACCACAACTCATCAAGAAAACGGGCCAAGATTTAAGAGAAACACTTCTCCGATCTTCAAATGTTGAGAATGAAGACGAGAAATGCCATGAAGAATTTTAGATACTCCGGAAGAATGAATTAAAAGGTTGAACCAATGATGAAAAAGAATTTTGAAAGCGATCTTGGAGAAGGCATGTGACTGATGGAAATCATTCTTACGTCACACTTTGAAAAGAATTTGAGAATAACTCCGGAAAAATAGAAGAGTCAGGTAAGATCCTGGGAAAAGACCTGTGGGTTAGGGCCCACTCAAAAGAAATCACCGTTGGAAAAGATTGCTTAAGAGATATTGCACCGGTTGAATTAAAATGGCTTGAGTAAGATGACAATCCTCAAAATAGTTTGAACGTATTAAGAATGGAATTATGAATCTTCAGCACTCCGGATATGAATAGCAAGAGGAGAATGATTAATTGGTGCACCGGAATAAGAAAGCATTGTGAAAAGAGGAAAAAGGATAAGATCAACACCGAAATCTTGAATTACATCCACCGGCAGAATATGAGAACAAAAGAATGATGAACTTGAAACTCTTGAGCATCTTCACGTTAAAGCGCCGTATAAGAACATTGAAGGAAAAGAATAAAGAAACATCACATGAATAAAATGGATACTTCATTTGAGAATTCTAGCTCCATAAAGAAAAAGGGTGGGAGGGTGGGGAAAACAAAGAGAACTTGGGATGAATGAAACAGACAAATCGTTAGATTTCCCAACGGCATCCGTATGGAATAACTTGAAGAGAAGGCACACCGGTTGAAAAAGGATTAACATGAAGATCTCGATGGTCAAGAAGAATTAGCACTCCCATAGAAATATGAGAACACCGATTAGGAAGGTATGGAATCAACACTTGACATCGAAGCAACTCGAATACCAGAATCAAATCAAAACAAAGGATAGATATGTTTATGAAGAAGATTATGTTGCAACATATCTATCCGAACAGAGAAATGAACAAATGAATTCCGCGGGTACATCAACTTGTCGAGAAGCCACTTGGAGAACAAAAGGTAAATAAAAAAAAGGAACAAGGAACAGATAGAACAAATACAAGATAGAAGTTTCGTCCCACATATTCGTGCTGAAGCTCATGGAACGTGTTACAAAAGGGTTTTGCAATCCCCGGATCAGCATAGCCAAGGACCCTTTAAGATGCAACTCCCGATCGGAACAAGCCCATAAAACCACTTCACTCAATGTAGAACCCCGAACTTCATATCATGCACTCGTTGGAAGAATGTCTAGAACTACTAGATGAACCCATCTATTAATTTCCGAAAGTTTCCAGTTATGCAATCAGGTGTTTGGGATACAGGGGAAGCACCACGCAATCAACTCTAAACCTACATCTAGCTGTATCCATCCTTCAACACATAACCAGTCTTTCTCGGAAACCATTTACCTCGGACCTTCGAAACGCATCTACTATACAAGCTATGGCAATACTCCCGAACTACCTCCCCAGTACTGGGTGATGTCGGGGTTATCTTGCCACTAACCGCATAGGAGAGTTTTCGATGTCGGCCGTCTTAAGTATTCTAGTACTGTTGCGATGGATTTGTGACGACAACACCTCGGAGCTCAACTCCCCGGGACACTGCCACAACCCCTAATGACAGGAGGCATCGAGAACAATGTTCTCGTCACAAAGACATCGGAACAATTCAAACAATACTCGCGTGATCCTAAAAAAATTTGGCGCGATTTTGGAGAGTAGAAGAGGCAAGAGTAATCGTCAGGAGTCCTCACCAGAGTGAAAAGAGATGAGGAGCAAAAGAAATCCTACTCTCCGATATATATAGGACTCAAAACATTTTCAAGTGTGTGCCTAGACTCAACCGTCAACGATTCGATCAATCAGTGGGGGCTTCTAGGTCAGAGAAGGCTCTGATACCAATTTGTAATGCCCAGGATGGGACTATATCTCCTACGTGTCGAGGCACGACTTAAAGATATAAGCCCATTCTGGAATGATCGCAAGTTTGGTATCTTTGCACGACTAATGTAAAAGAGGGATGAAATTGTAAAAGGAGATAGTTGGCTTACACTCGCCACTTCACACAATACATTACATAAGCAAAACATCATTCAAAACATCACAACCCATCTAAGGGTAAGCTCCAAAAGACAAGATACCAAACATAACATTAAACCACATGTCTAGATCGAATCCTAGTAGAAACCACTACTGATCGTCGAAAACATCACAAGCATACGGACACTCTCTTCATCGAGCTCCAAGTGAAGTACTTGAACCGGCTCCTGCATCATACTCGGCTGAACCTGCATCTGGTGTTGTAGTATCTGTGAGCCACGAGGACTCAGCAATCCCATAACCATGGGTATCAAGACTAGCAAAGCTTTATGGGTAGGAAGAGGTAAAGTGGTGAGGTTGCAGCAGCGGCTAAGCATAATATGGTGGCTAACTTACGAGTACCAGAATAAGATGAGCATCTACGCAAACGGTCGCAAAAGTAGTGATCGCTAAAGATCCTAAACTACATACGAGTCAAACATAACCCCACCGTGTTCTCTTCTCAAAGTGAAAAGAGACAATCACGGTTACTCACACAGTTGTGTCTTTTACTTCGGATCCTCTGTCAAGTTTTCTACAACCGGACATCAACAAATTCCAATCTGCCACATAACCGCGGGCACGGCTTTCGAAAGATCATATCCCTGCAGGGGTGTCCCAACTTAGCCCATCACAAGCTCTCACGATTAGCTGAAGTGATAAATATAATATCATCACTCCTTATCTTAGGGAAATCCGATCAGGCTCGGCATCCCGGTGCACAAGACATTTCGACAATGGTAAAACAAGTCCATCAAGACCTCCCGGTGTGTCGACACCCTGATAGTAGCCGCGCGTATCTCGTCTCAGGCCACGACCGGATGGGCGATTCTACAGGTTATACCAGATATCACGAGTTTCCCCAAGGCGGCCCCGCAGAACCCCCGTTTGGGACCAACACCATCAGCACTGGCCCCCCTGTTATGTAGAATTAAGAACCCGGGGACGCGACCCCCTATGCAAAATTAATTAATTAATTAAGTTGTTATTATGAGGCAAATTAAAACCAATGTTGGGCCTTGCTGGAGGAGTTTTATTCAAAGTCGAACTGTCAAGGGGTCCCCATCCACCCATCGTGTAAGGAACGCAAAATCAAGGAACATAATGCCGGTTTATCGGCGCCTAAGGTGGCATGAGTGGAACAAAACACCGAGCAAAAGGCCAAGCCTTCCACCCATGCCCAGTATATAGGTGTGTTAATAATAATTATAGATATTGTGATATACCAACAACAAGTTCCCTCCTGGAACGAACTTCATCTTCACCTGCAACTAACAACGCTATAAGAGGGGCTGAGCAAGCGAGTAACATAGCCAAACAGTGGTTTTGCTAGGAAGGTGTCTAGAGGTTAGAGGTTTCATGGCAACAAGGAGAGGCTGACATAAAAGATGGGTAGCGCGACATGTAACGATAGCATCGAGACAACTAAGCATGGCAATGGTAGTAAAGGTATCCAAGGGTATGATCATCTTGCCTGGGATTCCGCGAGGGAGAAGAACAAGTCCATGAAGTAGACGGAGCAACATAGTCGAACGAAATCCTCACAACTCCGGAACGGAACCGAAGCTAACAAGAGAAGCAACCGGAAAGAAGCAAACAACACGGTAAACACACAAGCATAAACATGGCATACGATGCACATCCAAGTATGATGCATGTCCGGTTTAATTATGCATGGCATGGCAATGTGCACAAACAAAACTACAAGTTAAGTGGAGCTCAATATGCAATGAGTTGCATATTGACGAAACCCCACATTTTATTTATTTAGTTGACTCTCGTTTATTTACAAGACAAGGTTAAATGTTTTTAACATAGCAAGAGGTGAAGCAAAAATAAACTACCTATCTAGGCAATTTAAATGAGGCCGGAAATAACAACAACAATTCCGGTAAAAACCCCATATGCATGTTTAGCAATTTTTAAGCAACAACAATTCACACATTTTTAATGTTGTTAACATGATGCGGATGACATGATCAAGTTTATGCAATTTTTGTTAAAGGTTGACATGAAGAGATAAGAAGTATTGTCACCGTGGTGGAAAGAAAGGATGCCACGGCAACGATCCGAAAGTGATGCAACACAACATCTCGGTTCCGGCAACTCGTTGAGAGTCCGGTGCAAAAGATGACGGAGAGCGAGTCGAACGAGATGAAAAAGGTGGGGTGATCCCGTTGCCGGGTTCCCACGGGTCGGCGACGAGGCAACCGAGGAACATGACAAAAGATGGGCACAACGGGCACGGAGCACACAAGGGAAACATTTCATACAACACATGCAAGCATTCGCACACGGGTCATCGACTCGGGGTTATACCTTCGAAACATTCGTCCTCGAAGCGGTTAGAGTTCTTAGTGGAAGTAGTTGTACACGGGTCGTAGAGGAAGTAGTCGTTCACGTTTCCGAAGAGGTACTTGACGAATCCCTCGTTTCCGGGGCGAAGGTAGTCGTTCACGTTGGCGACGGTAGTGGAAGTAGTTGTATGCGGGGTCGTCGTGGAACTTGTCAGTCTCGAGACTTGGCGACGGTAGTGGTACACGTTTCGTAGAGGTACTTGACGGTTCCAATGGCTCCGGGCGTCGAGGTACTTGATGTCCGTCTTTTCCACGGGGTCCTCGAGGATCTACGGTAGTCGTTCACGGTCGTCGGTAGGGGTACTTGTCGCGTCCCGGATGTGTAGTCGAACTTGATGCTCCGTGGAACTTGGCGCAAACCACATAGTTGAACTAGAAGATCCGACGACGTTCACGGTGTAGTGGTACTTGGCAAAAAACCTGGGCGGTCTTGCGATTCCAACAACAACAAAAACACAAAGCCTCGGTCATGGCTATGGCAGCGACATGGCGGTGAGGAGACGAGGCAGGGGCCGGGCTGGAGGAGACGAGGCAGGGGCCCCGGGTCGCGCAAGGAGCTGCTCGTCCATGGCGCTGGAGACGAAGGTGCGGTGGCGCGCAGGCGCTGGTCGAGGGGGCTCTGGACGAGGAGCTGCAGAGGAGGCGAAGGCGGCGGACGACGGAGGGGCGCGCTGGAGATTGAAGGGGTTGCGGCCCTGGGGCTCCTGGCGCGGAGGGAGCCGTTCGGGGGCGAGGCGTGGGCGTCGTAGGGAGCGAGGACGGGCGCTGTCGAAGCTGCGGCCTCGGCTTCAGCGGGTGAAGTGGCCGGCTGCGGCCTCGTGGCCTGGAGGCGGCGCTGGACGACCTTGGCGCGGAGAAGAGAGTCCGCTTCGAGGAGGAGGCTTGCGCGGCGCGGCTGCAGCTTGATACGTCCAAAACGTATCTATAATTTCTGCTTGCTCCATGCCTCTTTTGGGTGATATTGCTATGATATTTATACACTTCCATACACTTTTGATCATATTTGGACTAACCTATTAACTTAGTGCACCCCAGTGCCAGTTTCTGTTTTCTGCTGTTTTTGTATTTCAGGTTTTCACGTTACGAGAACTGCCAGAAAAATCCCGGAAAAATTATATAAAAAATCAGCGTTCCAGAAGCTTCCCAGCTGCCAAAGGACAGCCGCAGGGGGGCCACCAGGGCTCCAGGCGCCCTGGTGGCGCGGGCCCCCCTGGCCGCGCCGGGGGGGCGCCTGGGCCCCCCGAGCCTCCGCTGATGCCCCCCTTTGGCATATATTTATATCGCGCCCCGAAACCCTGGAGACGGGAACCCTTTTTCGCGATCTCATCTATGTTCTGCCGCCGCCGCCGCTTCCAAGATCGGGAGCACCAGGAGAACTCTTCTCGGCACCCTGCCGGAGGGGAGGATCACCACCGGGAGCTTCTCCACCACCATGGACGCCTCCCGGATGAGTTGTGAGTAGTCTCCCTTGGACCATGGGTCCATGACCAGTAGCTATGTGATGTTCTCCTCCCGTTCTTGTGCTTCACTAATTAGTCCTCGTGAGCTGCCCTACATGATCGAGGCACATATGTAATCCTTATGCTGTTGCTATGATGAGTTTGCTGGGATCCGATGGATTGTGAGATTATGTTCAGATTGTGTTTGAGTAATATATTTGATCTACCTCTTTTACATTTATGTTCGTAAGTAATTCTTTCATGTTCCCCGTTGTTATTTATTGCTTTGGCCAAGTAGTAGGTAGTGACTCCAAGAGGGAACGTTATGCTTGATTGTGGGTTCATGCCCCTCGATGACTAGCTTGAGTGACAGAAACATGAGTCTAGGGGATGTGCTGTTGCCACAAGGGGGAAAACAACGGTGCTTGTGCCCGCGGATGCAATGATTGTTTACTTTACGCAAAGTTCTTTTAATGCAGTTGTCTGTTGCTTTGAGTTTACAATATGGGTGGGACTCGCAACTTAATACCAGCGAGATGTTCTGGATAGATATCTCAAGGTGGATGATTAGTAGTAGATGCAGATGGATTTTGGTCTACTTGCCTTGGCGTACCGCCCATGCTTTGAACCTCTACCTTTCTTGCAATATAATTAGCATTGGTTTGCGCACATAATCCCGTCAATTGCCCAGCTGTAATTCGTTTACCTCATATAGCTGTTTTATCGTCTTTTGGGAGAGAGACATCACTAGTGAACATCATGGGACCCCGGTCCATATTACCATCATTGATCACATCCACTATTTACTTTACGCTTTTACTTACTATTGCAGCATTACCTATCACTATTATCACTTGCGTTTGATCCTCTGTAAACTACAAGGCCGGAGAGATTGACAACCTCTCTGTACTCGTTGGGAGCAAAGTTATTTGTATCTGTGTGCAGGTCCACGTTGATTGCTAATATATCTGGCGCCGTTAGCAGTTGACACCTTCTTGTTGAAACTGGGAGTCTTAGGGAAATCGATCCTTGGTATCTTTGCCAAGGGAAAACTTCCGCTACACTGCATCTCAAACCTTCCACTTGGGGTAACCAACGAGGGGCGAGAAGCCATCAAGCAAAGTTTTCTGGCGCCATTGCCGGGGACTCCACTCTTCAAGATAGGGGAGTTGCACGCTATCTTTTACCTTTGCTTTTTAGTCTTGTTAGTTTACCTTTCAGTTTTCTTTATGTCTTTTCACTAGTTTTGCTTAATGGAAAACAACAAAAATATGAGAGAGCTTTATAAGCTCTACCTTGCTTTGGGACATGATGTGTTTGAAGAGAAAATTAAAAAACCTATGGAACTTTATTATTTGCATAACAATCATGATGATGGTGATGTTATTAGTATGCTTTCTTTGAATATCAATATTGCTAATGACATGGAAAGCTCTAAGCTTGGGGATGACAAGTTTGATGAACATGATATTTTTAGTCCCCCAACTTTTGAAGAGAAAATTTACCTTGATGATACTTTGCTTCCTATACATGATGATTACAATGATGAATATGATGTTTTCAGTCCACCTACTATTGAGGATAAAATTTATTATGATTATGATATGCCTCCTAAATACAATGATTACCATGATGGTTATGATTGCTTTACTCTCACTATCCCTAATAAGAAAGATTTTGCTTATATGAAGAGTAATGATACCTTTTTGCATGTGGATCATGGTAACAATGCTTTATGTGATGCTTATATTGTTGAGTTTATTCGTGATCCCACTGAAAATTATTATGAGAAGGGAACATATGCTTATAGATATTTCAATGATATCAAGTTCCCTCTCTTTATGTTGAAGGTTTTGAAGCTACACTTGTTTTGCCTTCCGATGCTTATTGCTTTGTGCTTCAATGAATTATTGTATTGCAATATTCCTATGCATAGGAAGCATGTTAGGCTTAAATGTGTTTGGTATTTGCTTCTTGATGCTCTCTTTTGTTCTTCAACTCTTATTCCTACGAGAGCATCATTAAAGTCTCATGCCTAGCTTAAAGGCATAAAAGAAAGCGCTTTTGGGAGGCAGCCCACATGAATAAAATTTTGCTTTTGTTGTGTCTTGATGTTGTTACTACAGTAGCATCATCATTGTATCTTTACTTTTCAATTTTGTGCCAAGTGTAGCCTCTGATTGCAAGAAAGTTCAAAAGTTGTGACGTGCTGTCCAGGAAACAGATTCTGTCCTTGGATAGAAAAATTCGTATAAAATCACCAGATCATCTTTTTGGTCTGAGTTTTTTCGACAGCGTGCTCTATACAATTGTCTTTCGCGCGTCTGTTCTGAGTTTTTCGATTAGAGTTGCAGAAGTGCCCAGAAAAAATAATTTACTACCTACTGTTCTGTTTTTCACAGATTCTGTCCTGTTTTGCCTTTCCTTCATTTTGCAAACCTAGAGCTTCCTTTTTCTTTGCAAAAACCTTTTGGAAATCTTGAGAAACAGTAGATCTTCAAGAATATACTTATTTCCAGCAAGGAACAATTATTTTATTAAGGGTACTAACCTCGCTAATCAGATTATGATGAGTTATGTATGAAGGGAGTTTTCAAGTGCGCGAGGGAAGATGATAAAAAGATTCAGGAGTGTCAAACGCTCAAGCTTGGGGATGCCCCCGTGCACCCCCAAGAAATATTCAAGGAGACTCAAGCGTCTAAGCTTGGGGATGCCCCCGTGCATCCCCTTCTCCATCAACATTATCAGTTCGTCTTTCGTTCCACTATATTTTTATCACTTCATGTGTTATGTACTATGCTTGGAGCGTCTTGCTTTTAGTTTTCATTTTTAGTTTTCTTTAGCTTTTCATAACGAGTCGGAACTCAGCTTTCTTTATGTGGGAGAGAAACACGCTCCACTTCTACCTAGAACATAACATAGAATTTTCATGTCTATCTTTGCTGTGTGTGTTCTTTGTCTTTCAATAGCTACTATCATGCTTAGCTTTTAGTTTTCATGCTTATCTTTTTAAAGAGCTTTTGTTTAGTTGGTTGCTTGAACTCTCTTTACTTATCATGATTATCTTATTAAGAGAGTTTGCTTCCGTTGCACTGGTTGGTATGTCTATGATAAAGATGCTACGTGCATAATGGTGCTTAGTAGTTCATGTTTTCTTATGGTTAGTCTCAAATAGCTGGAGGGTTTCCAATGTGTTATTGGAGTACCAACATGATTTGTTTGCCTATGATGTGGTATGGTTTAGTAATATCTTCCTTCAAGAATTTATTTTGATTGACTTGGCGTATGCTCACGCATATTTAAGACTGTAAAGAAAGTCTGTCAAGCCTTGATGATCTTTTGTTTCTGAGTAGCGATATAACTACCATGCCTGATTCAATGTTGCTTTGTCGCTCTGCATGATTATGACCGTCATTGCTCTCTTAGTTGGTCGCTCCCAGTATTTTGCTAACCTCCACCTGTACTAAGCGGACTGACTGCTTGTGCATCCAAATTCCTTTAAACCAGTTATGCCATATGAGTCCACCATACCTTCCTACATGGTATTTACCTGCCATTCCTAACGGAGACTTTCATGTACCATCTCGAAATTATTCAAAGAAAAAGAAAGAAAATGCATTCCTATTTTGTGCCTCTGTTTTAAATCCATGAGGAAGTAGTAGTTAATTCATGATCTTTTTAAGTTGGACAAGCTTCACCCCGGGATTGCATGTATAATGTGCAAACCCATAACACGAGAAGGAACTGGCATTGAGTGCGCCAGGCTCAAAATTAATATAACAAACAAACCCTCCTTCACGCTTTGTTCATGAGAAATCAGAAAACTTTGGCAGTGATAAACAAAGGAGATTAAGAGGATGTGATCGTCCTCATTCGGGAGCCGTTCCTCGAAACTTGTCCCTCTCAAGAAGTGATTGAGTTATCTGCTAGCATTCGTTGACGAAACATGCATGATCTAAGAAGAAAATAATAATTATTACCTCTGTTTTTAAAACCAAGAGCTCTGGTACATGCTTTGTCTTTGTTTCCGATTACGGGTTTTCAACCTTGCCAACAAAAGCCACGGTTCGAGAGTCTCCACCTTCTTTTAAAGCACCAACTACTGAGAGCATGATTGTCATTCTGAGTGTAATGTGCATTGTCCCAAAGTAGCATTGTCTTTTGCATGATTGTGATATCGTTTATTCTGAAATCATTGTATCTAGTCATCACTTAAACCTTGGAGGTGCCCCTGCATTTATGCATTGCTTCACTAAAGGGGGCAAGCGAGATATCACTTTATCATATTTGCACACCATGCTCATTACAAATCTATTTGATGTTTCAATACCATATTGTAAAACTTTCAGTTCTTTGTGATTTTCTCATGAGGCAACTTAATTACTACAGATTCATTGTCTCAGTAAGCTTTTGTCATATGACTATGAAAAATCCTTATATGGTTAATCGCATGTCACCACAGAAATTATTCTTGTTATCATTTACCTACTCGAGGACGAGCAGGAATTAAGCTTGGGGATGTTGATACGTCCAAAACGTATCTATAATTTCTGCTTGCTCCATGCCTCTTTTGGGTGATATTGCTATGATATTTATACACTTCCATACACTTTTGATCATATTTGGACTAACCTATTAACTTAGTGCACCCCAGTGCCAGTTTCTGTTTTCTGCTGTTTTTGTATTTCAGGTTTTCACGTTACGAGAACTGCCAGAAAAATCCCGGAAAAATTATATAAAAAATCAGCGTTCCAGAATCTTCCCAGCTGCCAAAGGACAGTCGGAGGGGGGCCACCAGGGCTCCAGGCGCCCTGGTGGCGCGGGCCCCCCCTGGCCGCGCCGGGGGGGCGCCTGGGCCCCCCGAGCCTCCGCTGATGCCCCCCTTTGGCATATATTTATATCGCGTCCCGAAACCCTCGAGACGGGAACCCTTTTTCACGATCTCATCTCTGTTCCGCCGCCGCCGCCGCTTCCAAGATCGGGAGCACCAGGAGAACTCTTCCCGGCACCCTGCCGGAGGGGAGGATCACCACCGGGAGCTTCTCCACCACCATGGACGCCTCCCGGATGAGTTGTGAGTAGTCTCCCTTGGACCATGGGTCCATGACCAGTAGCTATGTGATGTTCTCCTCCCGTTCTTGTGCTTCACTAATTAGTCCTCGTGAGCTGCCCTACATGATCGAGGCACATATGTAATCCTTATGCTGTTGCTATGTTGAGTTTGCTGGGATCCGATGGATTGTGAGATTATGTTCAGATTGTGTTTGAGTAATATATTTGATCTACCTCTTTTATATTTATGTTCGTAAGTAATTCTTGCATGTTCCCCGTTGTTATTTATTGCTTTGGCCAAGTAGTAGGTAGTGACTCCAAGAGGGAACGTTATGCTTGATTGTGGGTCATGCCCCTCGATGACTAGCTTGAGTGACAGAAACATGAGTCTAGGGGATGTGCTGTTGCCACAAGGGGGAAAACAACGGTGCTTGTGCCCGCGGGTGCAAGGATTGTTTACTTTACGCAAAGTTCTTTTAATGCAGTTGTCTGTTGCTTTGAGTTTACACTATGGGTGGGACTCGCAACTTAATACCAGCGAGATGTTCTGGATAGATATCTCAAGGTGGATGATTAGTAGTAGATATTGATGGATTTCGGTCTACTTGCCTTGGCGTACCGCCCATGCTTTGAACCTCTACCTTTCTTGCAATATAATTAGCATTGGTTTGCGCACATAATCCTGTCAATTGCCCAGCTGTAATTCGTTTACCTCACATAGCTGTTTTATTGTCTTTTGGGAGAGAGACATCACTAGTGAACATCATGGGACCCCGGTCCATATTACCATCATTGATCACATCGACTATTTACTTTACGCTTTTACTTACTATTGCAGCATTACCTATCACTATTATCACTTGCGTTTGATCCTTTGTAAACTACAAGGCCGGAGAGATTGACAACCTCTCTGTACTCGTTGGGAGCAAAGTTATTTGTATCTGTGTGCAGGTCCACGTTGATTGCTAATATATCTGGCGCCGTTAGCAGTTGACACCTTCTTGTTAAAACTGGGAGTCTCAGGGAAATCGATCCTTGGTATCTTTGCCAAGGGAAAACTTCCGCTACACTGCATCTCAAACCTTCCACTTGGGGTAACCAACGAGGGGCGAGAAGCCATCAGCGCACCACATGGGCCCCCCTCCCCATGCGCCTAGGGTTGAAACCCTAGGGGGAGGGGGCGCCCCCTTGCCTTGGGGGGCAAGACTCTCCCCCAGGCCGCCGCCCCCCCTTGCAGATCCCATCTGCAGGGGCTGGCGCACCCCCCTGGCCCCCTATATATATGTGGGGGGGGGGGAGAGGGCAGCCGCACCCAAGTCTCTGGCGCCTCTCCCCCTCCCGTCACACCTCATACTCCCTCCGCAGGGCGCCGGCGAAGCCCTGCAGGATTCTCCACTGCATCCACCACCACGCCATCGTGCTGCTGGATCTCCGACGACCTCTCCTCCCCCCTTGCTGGATCAAGAAGGAGGTGACGTTGCTATACCGGACGTGTGTTGAACACGGAGGTGCCGTCCGTTCGGTGCTAGATCATCGGTGACGAAGAACGAGAAGAGTACGACTACTTCATCCTCGCTTCTTCGAAAGCTTCCGCTCACGATCTACAAAACAGTATGTAGATGCACTCTAACTTGCTCGTTGCTAGATGTCTCCTTAGATGGATCTTGGTGTAAGCGTAGAATTTTTTTGAATTCTGCTACGTTCCCCAACAGTGGCATCTGAGCTAGGTCTTATGCGTAGCATCTTGCACGAGTAGAACACAAAGCAGTTGTGGGCGTTTGAGTTTGCTCAATTTTCTTGCCGTTACTAGTCTAGTCTTGATTCGGCGGTATTGTGGGATGAAGCGGCCCGGACCGACTTTACACGTACGCTTACGTGAGACTGGTTCCACCGACAGACATGCACTAGTTGCATAAGGTGGCTGGCGGGTGTCTGTCTCTCCTACTTTAGTTGGATCGGATTCGATGAACAGGGTCCTTATGAAGGGTAAATAGAAATTGACAAATCATGTTGTTGTTTTGGCGTAGGTAAGAAACGTGCTTGCTAGAAAACCTATAGAAGCCACGTAAAAACTTGCAACAACAATTAGAGGACGTCTAACTTGTTTTTGCAGCATGTGCTATGTGACGTGGTATGGCCAAAAGAAGATGTGATGAATGATATATGTGATGTATGAGATTGATCATGTTCTTGTAATAGGGAATCACGACTTGCATGTCGATGAACTTGACAACCGGCAGGAGCCATAGGAGTTGTCTTAATTATTGTATGACCTGCGTGTCACTGAATAAACGCTATGTAATTACTTTACTTTATTGCTAAACGTTAGCCATAGTAGTAGAAGTAATAGTTGGCGTGACGACTTCTTCAAGACACGATGATGGAGATCATGATGATGAAGATCATGGTGTCGAGCCGGTGACAAGATGATCATGGTGCCCCGAAGATGGAGATCCAAGGAGCAAGATGATATTGGCCATATCATGTCACTTTAATTGATTGCATGTGATGTTTATCATGTTTATGCATCTTGTTTACTTAGAACGACGGTAGTAAATAAGATGATATATCACTAAATATATCAAAAATTGTGTTCCCCCTAACTGTGCACCGTTGCTAAAGTTCGTTGTTCCGAAGCACCACGTGATGATCGGGTGTGATAGGTTCTAACATTCGCATACAACGGTTGTAAGCCAGATTTACACACGCAATACACTTAGGGTTCACTTGACGAGCCTAGCATGTACAGACATGGCCTCGGAACACGGAAGACCGAAAGGTCGAACACGAGTCGTATAGAAGATACGATCAACATGAAGATGTTCACCGTTGATGACTAGTCCGTCTCACGTGATGATCGGACACGGGCTAGTCGATTCGGATTGTGTATCACTTAGATGACTAGAGAGATGTCATTCTGAGTGGGAGTTCATTAAAATTTGATTAAGATGAACTTAATTATCATGAACTTAGTCTAAATTCTTTACAATATCTCTTGTAGATCAAATGGCCCACCCTCAAGTTTCCCTGAACTTCAACGCGTTCCTAGAGAAAACCAAGCTGAAAGACGATGGTAGCAACTATACGGATTGGGTCCGTAACCTGAGGATTATCCTCATAGCTGCCAAGAGATCATATGTCCTTGAAGCACCGCTAGGTGATGCACCCGGTCCCGATGCGACCCAAGACGTTTTGAACGTCTGGTAGTTGCGTAGTGATGATTACTCCCTGGTTCAGTGCGGCATGCTTTACAGCTTAGAGTCGGGGCTCCAAAAACGTTTTGAGAACCACAGAGCATATGAGATGTTCGAAGAGCTGAAAATGGTTTTCCAAGCTCATGCCCGAGTCGAGAGATATGACGTCTCCGACGCATTCTACAGCTGTAAGATGGAGGAAAATAGTTCTGTCAGTGAGCACATCCTCAAGATTTCTGGATTGCACAACCGCTTGTCTCAGCTGGGAATGAATCTCCCAGATGAAGCGGTCGTTGACAGAATCCTCCAGTCGCTCCCACCAAGCTTCAAGAGCTTCGTGTTAAACTTCAATATGCAGGGGATGGAGAAGTCCATTCCCGAGGTGTATTCGATGCTGAAATCAGCGGAGGTGGATATCAAGAAAGAACATCAAGTGTTGATGGTCAATAAAACCACTAAGTTCAAGAAAGGCAAGGGTAAGAAGAACTTCAAGAAGGACGGCAAGGGAGTTGCCGCGCCCGGTAAGCCTGTTGCCGGGAAGAAGCCAAAGCATGGACCCAAGCCTGAGACAGAGTGCTTTTATTGCAAGGGAACGGGTCACTGGAAGCGGAACTGCCCCAAATACTTAGCAGACAAGAAGGCCGGCAACATCAAAGGTATATGTGATATACATGTTATTGATGTGTACCTTACCAGCGCTCGTAGTAGCTTATGGGTATTTGATACCGGTGCGGTTGCTCACATTTGTAACTCAAAACAGGAGCTGCGGAATAAGCGGAGACTGGCGAAGGATGAGGTGACGATGCGCGTCGGGAATGGTTCCAAGGTCGATGTGATCGCCGTCGGCACGCTACCTCTACATCTACCCTCGGGATTAGTTTTAAACCTTAATAATTGTTATTTAGTACCAGCTTTGAGCATGAACATTGTATCTGGATCTCGTCTTATGCGAGATGGCTACTCTTTCAAATCGGAGAATAATGGTTGTTCTATTTATTTGAGAGATATGTTTTATGGTCATGCCCCGCTGGTCAATGGTTTATTTTTGATGAATCTCGAATGTGATGATACACATATTCATAGTGTAGATGCCAAAAGATGTAAAGTTGATAATGATAGTCCCACATACTTGTGGCATTGCCGCCTTGGTCATATTGGTGTCAAACGTATGAAGAAGCTCCATTCAGATGGACTTCTAGAGTCTCTTGATTATGAATCATTTGACACGTGCGAACCATGCCTATTGGGCAAGATGACCAAGACTCCGTTCTCCGGAACAATGGAGCGAGCAACCAACTTGTTGGAAATCATACATACCGATGTGTGCGGTCCAATGAGTGTTGAGGCTCGCGGAGGCTATCGTTATGTTCTCACCCTCACAGATGACTTGAGTAGATACGGGTATATCTATTTGATGAAACACAAGTCTGAGACCTTTGAAAAGTTCAAGGAATTTCAGAATGAGGTTGAGAATCAACGTGACAGAAAAATAAAGTTCTTACGATCAGATCGTGGGGGTGAATATTTAAGTCATGAATTTGCCACGCACCTTAGGAACCGTGGAATTGTTTCACAATTGACACCGCCCAGAACACCTCAACGTAACGGTGTGTCCGAACATCGAAATCGTACTCTGTTGGACATGGTGCGATCTATGATGTCCCTCACCAATTTACCGCTATCTTTTTGGGGTTATGCTTTAGAGACTGCCGCATTCACTTTAAATAGGGCTCCATCAAAATCCGTTGAGACGACTCCGTATGAACTTTGGTTTGGCAAGAAACCGAACCTGTCGTTTCTAAAAGTTTGGGGTTGCGATGCTTATGTCAAGAAACTTCAACCTGAAAAGCTCGAACCCAAATCGGAAAAATGCGTCTTCATAGGATACCCAAAGGAAACGATTGGGTACACCTTCTACCACAGATCCGAAGGCAAAGTATTTGTTGCCAAGAATGGATGCTTTCTGGAGAAAGAGTTTCTCTCGAAAGAAGTGAGTGGGAGGAAAGTAGAACTTGATGAGGTGACAATCACCCCTCCTGAACCAGAAAGTAGCACAGCACAGGAAATTGTTCCTGAGGTGCCTGCACCGACAAGGGAGGAAGTTAATGATGATGATCATGAAGAAACATATCAAGTTACTACTGAACTTCAAAGGTCCACAAGGGCACGTTCCGCACCAGAGTGGTACGACAACCCTGTCCTGGAAATCATGTTGTTAGACAACGGTGAACCTTCAAACTATGAAGAAGCGATGGCGGGCCCGGATTCCAATAAATGGCTTGGAGCCATGAAATCTGAGATAGAATCCATGTATGAAAACAAAGTATTGACTTTGGTGGACTTGCCTGATGATAGGCACGCCATAGAAAACAAATGGATATTTAAGAAGAAGACAGACGCGGATGGTAATGTGACCATCTATAAGGCTCGGCTTGCCGCTAAGGGTTATCGACAAGTTCAAGGGATTGACTACGACGAGACTTTCTCTCCCGTAGCGATGCTGAAGTCAGTCAGAATCATGTTAGCTATTGCCGCATTCTATGATTATGAGATATGGCAAATGGACGTCAAAACAGCATTCCTTAATGGCTTCCTCAAGGAAGAGTTGTATATGATGCAGCCGGAAGGTTTTGTCGATCTAGAGAACGCTAACAAGGTATGCAAGCTCCAGCGCTCAATTTACGGGCTGGTGCAAGCATCTCGGAGTTGGAATATTCGCTTTAATGATGTGATCAAAGCGTTTGGCTTTATACAGACTTATGGAGAAGCCTGTATCTACAAGAAAGTGAGTGGGAGCTCTGTGGCATTTCTCATATTATATGTGGATGACATATTGCTGATGGGAAATGATATAGAATTCTTGGAAAATGTAAAGGCCTACTTGAATAAGAGTTTTTCAATGAAGGACCTTGGAGAAGCTGCTTACATATTAGGCATCAAAATCTATAGAGATAGATCAAGACGCCTCATTGGTCTTTCTCAAAGCACATACCTTGATAAGATATTGAAAAGTTTAATATGGATCAGTCCAAGAAGGGGTTCTTGCCTGTTTTGCAAGGTATGAGATTGAGCAAGGCTCAGTCTCCGAGCACGGCAGAAGATAGAGAAAAGATGAGTGTCATTCCCTATGCCTCGGCCATAGGTTCTATCATGTATGCCATGCTGTGTACCAGACCTGATGTGAACCTTGCCATAAGTTTGGTAGGGAGGTACCAAAGTGATCCCGGTATGGAACACTGGACAGCGGTCAAGAACATCCTGAAGTACCTGAAAAGGACTAAGGATATGTTTCTCGTTTATGGAGGTGACGAAGAGCTCATCGTAAAGGGTTACGTCGATGCTAGCTTCGATACAGATCTGGATGACTCTAAGTCTCAAACCGGATACGTGTATATTTTGAACGGAGGGGCAGTCAGCTGGTGCAGTTGCAAGCAAAGTGTCGTGGCGGCATCTAAATGTGAAGCGCAGTACATAGCTGCTTCCGAAGCAGCGCAGGAAGGAGTCTGGATGAAGGAGTTCATCACCGACCTAGGAGTCATTCCAAGCGCGTCAAGCCCGATGACTCTCTTCTGTGACAACACTGGTGCTATTGCCATTACCAAGGAGCCCAGGTTTCACAAGAAGACCAAGCACATCAAGCGCCGTTTCAACTCCATCCGGAATTATGTTCAGGATGGAGACATAGATATTTGTAAAGTTCATACGGATCTGAATGTTGCAGACCCATTGACTAAACCTCTTCCACGGGCAAAACATGATCAACACCAGAACTCTATGGGTGTTCGATTCATCACAATGTAACTAGATTATTGACTCTAGTGCAAGTGGGAGACTGTTGGAAATATGCCCTAGAGGCAATAATAAAAGTATTATTATTATATTTCCTTGTTCGTGATAATCGTCTGTTATTCATGCTTGAATTGTATTGTACGGAAACAACGATACATGTGTGAATACATAGACCACAATGAGTCCCTGGTAAGCCTCTAGTTACTAGCTCGTTGATCAACAGATGGTCACGGTTTCCTGACCATGGACATAGGATGTCAGTGATAACGGGATCACATCATTAGGAGAATGATGTGATGGACAAGACCCAATCCTGAGCATAGCACGAGATCGTATAGTTCGTAATGCATAAGCTTTTCGGTGTCAAGTATTTATTCCTTAGACGATGAGGTTGTACAACTCCCGGATGCCGTAGGAATACTTTGGGTGTGCCAAACGTCACAACGTAACTGGGTGGCTATAAAGGTACGCATCGGGTATCACCGAAAGTGTCTGTTGGGTTGGTACGAACCGAGACTGGGATATTGTCACTCCGTATGACGGAGAGGTTCCTCTGGGCCCACTCGGTAAGACATCATCATAATGAGCTCAAGGTGACTAAGGAGTTAGTCATGGGATCATGGATTACAGATCGAGTAAAGAGACTTGCCATGACGAGATTGAACAAGGTATCGGGAATACCGACGATCGAATCTCGGGCAAGTACCGTACCGATGGACAAAGGGAATAACATACGGGATTGAGTGAATCCTTGACACGGTGGTTCATCCGATGAAGATCATCGAGGAACACGTGGGAACCAACATGGGTATCCAGATCCCGCTGTTGGTTATTGACCGGAGAGTGGTTACGGTCATGTCTACGTGTCTCCCGAACCCGTAGGGTCTACACTCTTAAGGTTCGGTAACGCTAGGGTCTTAGAGATACATGCACGTGGAAACCGGAAAGTTGTTCGGAGTCCCGGATGAGATCCCGGATGTCACGAGGAGTTCCGGAATGGTCTGGAGGTAAAGAATGATATATAGGAAGTCCAGTTTCGGCCATGGGGTGATCTCCGGGGGTCACCGGGAGTGTCCCGGGACCACCGGAGGGGTCCCGGGGGTCCACCGGGTGGGGCCACCCATCCCGGTGGGGCCCCTAGGCTGCGTGGGGGAAGTGTCCAGCCCCTGGTGGGCTGGTGCACCACATGGGCCCCCCTCCCCATGCGCCTAGGGTTGAAACCCTAGGGGGAGGGGGCGCCCCCCTTGCCTTGGGGGGCAAGACTCCCCCCAGGCCGCCGCCCCCCCTTGCAGATCCCATCTGCAGGGGCTGGCGCACCCCCTGGCCCCCTATATATATGTGGGAGGGGGGAGGAGAGGGCAGCCGCACCCAAGTCTCTGGCGCCTCTCCCCCTCCCGTCACACCTCATACTCCCTCCACAGGGCGCCGGCGAAGCCCTGCAGGATTCTCCACTGCATCCACCACCACGCCGTCGTGCTGCTGGATCTCCGACGACCTCTCCTCCCCCCTTGCTGGATCAACAAGGAGGTGACGTTGTTGTACCGGACGTGTGTTGAACACGGAGGTGCCGTCCGTTCGGCGCTAGATCATCGGTGACGAAGAACGAGAAGAGTACAACTACTTCATCCTCGCTTCTTCGAAAGCTTCCGCTCGCGATCTACAAAACGGTATGTAGATGCACTCTAACTTGCTCGTTGCTAGATGTCTCCTTAGATGGATCTTGGTGTAAGCGTATAATTTTTTTGAATTCTGCTACGTTCCCCAACAGTGGCATCTGAGCTAGGTCTTATGCGTAGCATCTTGCACGAGTAGAACACAAAGCAGTTGTGGGCGTTTGAGTTTGCTCAATTTTCTTGCCGTTACTAGTGTAGTCTTGATTCGGCGGTATTGTGGGATGAAGCGGCCCGGACCGACTTTACACGTACGCTTACGTGAGACTGGTTCCACCGAGCACTAGTTGCATAAGGTGGCTGGCGGGTGTCTGTCTCTCCTACTTTAGTCGGATCGGATTCGATGAACAGGGTCCTTATGAAGGGTAAATAGAAATTGACAAATCACGTTGTGGTTTTGGCGTAGGTAAGAAACGTTCTTGCTAGAAAACCTATAGAAGCCACGTAAAAACTTGCAACAGCAATTAGAGGACGTCTAACTTGTTTTTGCAGCATGTGCTATGTGACGTGGTATGGCCAAAAGAAGATGTGATGGATGATATATGTGATGTATGAGATTGATCATGTTCTTGTAATAGGGAATCACGACTTGCATGTCGATGAACTTGACAACTGGCAGGAGCCATAGGAGTTGTCTTAATTATTGTATGACCTGCGTGTCACTGAATAAACACTATGTAATTACTTTACTTTACTGCTAAACGTTAGCCATAGTAGTAGAAGTAATAGTTGACGTGATGACTTCTTCAAGACACGATGATGGAGATCATGATGATGAAGATCATGGTGTCGAGCCGGTGACAAGATGATCATGGTGCCCCGAAGATGGAGATCCAAGGAGCAAGATGATATTGGCCAAATCATGTCACTTTAATTGATTGCATGTGATGTTTATCATGTTTATGCATCTTGTTTACTTAGAACGACGGTAGTAAATAAGATGATCTCTCACAAAAAATTTCAAAAATTGTGTTCCCCCTAACTGTGCACCGTTGCTAAAGTTCGTTGTTCCGAAGCACCACGTGATGATCGGGTGTGATAGGTTCTAACGTTCGCATACAACGGGTGTAAGCCAGATTTACACACGCAATACACTTAGGGTTCACTTGACCAGCCTAGCATTTACAGACATGGCCTTGGAACACGGAAGACCGAAAGGTCGAACACGAGTCGTATAGAAGATACGATCAACATGAAGATGTTCACCGTTGATGACTAGTCCGTCTCACGTGATGATCGGACACGGGCTAGTCGATTCGTATCGTGTATCACTTAGATGACTAGAGAGATGTCATTCTGAGTGGGAGTTCATTAAAATTTGATTAAGATGAACTTAATTATCATGAACTTAGTCTAAATTCTTTACAATATCTCTTGTAGATCAAATGGCCCACGCTCAAGTTTCCCTCAACTTCAACGCGTTCCTAGAGAAAACCAAGCTGAAAGACGATGGTAGCAACTATACGGATTGCGTCCGTAACCTGAGGATTATCCTCATAGCTGCCAAGAGATCATATGTCCTTGAAGCACCGCTAGGTGATGCACCCGGTCCCGATACGACCCAAGACGTTTTGAACGTCTGGCAGTCGCGTAGTGATGATTACTCCCTGGTTCAGTGCGGCATGCTTTACAGCTTAGAGTCGAGGCTCCAAAAATGTTTTGAGAACCACAGAGGATATGAGATGTTCGAAGAGCTGAAAATGGTTTTCCAAGCTCATGCCCGAGTCGAGAGATATGACGTCTCCGACGCATTCTACAACTGTAAGATGGAGGGAAACAGTTCTGCCAGTGAGCACATCCTCAAGATTTCTCTACATCTACCTTCGGGATTAGTTTTAAACCTCAATAATTGTTATTTAGTACCAGCTTTGAGCATGAACATTGTATCTGGATCTCTTTTAATGCGAAATGGCTACTCATTTAAATCCGAGAATAATGGTTGTTCTATTTATATGAGAGAAATGTTTTATTGTCATGCCCGCTGGTCAATGGTTTATTCTTAATGAATCTCGAACGTGATGTTACACATATTCATAGTGTGAGTGCCAAAAGATGTAATGTTGATAATGATAGTCCCACATACTTGTGCCATTGCCGCCTTGGTCATATTGGTGTCAAACGTATGAAGAAGCTCCATGCAGATGGACTTTTGGAGTCTCTCGATTATGAATCATTTGACACGTGCGAACCATGCCTCTTGGGCAAGATGTCCAAGACTCCGTTCTCCGGAACAATGGAGCGAGCAACCAACTTATTGGAAATCATACATACTAATGTGTGCGGTCCAATGAGTGTTGAAGCTCGCGGAGGCTATCGTTATGTTCTCATCCTCACAGATGACAAAGGTAGATATGGGTATGTCTACTTGACGAAACACAAGTATGCGACTTTTGAAAAGTTCAAGGAATTTTAGAATGAGGTTGAGAATCAACGTGACAGAAAAATAAAGTTCTGACGATCGGATCGTGGAGGAGAATATTTAAGTCACGAATTTGGCACGCACCTAAGGAATTGTGGAGTTGTTTCACAATTGACACCGCCTGGAACACCTCAGCGTGATGGTGTGTCCGAACGTCGTAATTGTACTCTGTTGGACATGGTGCGATCTATGATGTCTCGTACCGACTTACCGCTATCATTTTGGGGTTATGCTTTCGAGACTGCCGCATTCACTTTAAATAGGGAACCATCTAAATCCGTTGAGACGACACCGTATGAACTTTGGTTTGGCAAGAAACCTAAGTTGTCGTTTCTAAAAGTTTGGGGATGCGATGCTTATGTCAAGAAACTTCAAACTGAAAAGCTCGAACCCAAATCGGAAAAATGCGTCTTCATAGGATACCCTAAGGAAACTATTGGGTACACCTTCTACCTCAGATCCGAAGGCAAGGTCTTTGTTGCAAAGAATGGATCCTTTCAAGAGAAGGATTTTCTCTCGAAAGAAGTGAGTGGGAGGAAAGTGGAACTTGATGAGGTGACAGTCACCCCTTCCGAACAGGAAAGTAGCGCAGCGCAGGAAGATGTTCCTGTGGTGCCTGCTCCGACTAGGGAGGAAGTTAATGATGATGATCATGAAGCTTCGGATCAAGTTACTACTGAACTTCATAGGTCCACAAGGACACGTTCCGCACCAGAGTGGTACGGCAACCCTGTCCTGGAAATCATGTTGTTAGACAACGGTGAACCTTCGAACTATGAAGAAGCGATGGCGGGCCTGGATTCCAACAAATGGCTTGAAGCCATGAAATCCGAGATAGGATCCATATATGAAAACAAAGTATGGACTTTGGTGGACTTGCCCGATGATCAGCACACCATAGAAAATAAATGGATCTTTAAGAAGAAGACTGACGCGGATGGTAATGTGACCATCTATAAGGCTCGGCTTGTCGCTAAAGGTTATCGACAAGTTCAAGGGATTGACTACGACGAGACTTTCTCTCCCATAGTGATGCTAAATCCGTCCGAATCATGTTAGCAATTGCTGCATTCTATGATTATGAGATATGGCAAATGGATGTCAAAACGACATTCCTTAATGGCTTCCTGAAGGAAGAACTGTATATGATGCAGCCGGAAGGTTTTGTCGATCCTGAGAATGTTAACAAGGTATGCAAGCTCCAGCGCTTAATTTATGGGCTGGTGCAAGCATCTCGGAGTTGGAACATTCGCTTTGATGAGGTGATCAAAGCGTTTGGGTTCATACAAACTTATGGAGAAGCCTGTATTTACAAAAAAGTGAGTGGGCGCTCTGTAGCATTTCTCATATTATATGTGGATGATATATTGCTGAGGGGAAATGATGTAGAGTTCTTGGAAAGCGTAAAGGCCTACTTGAATAAGAGTTTTTCAATGAAGGACCTTGGAGAAGCTGCTTACATATTAGGCATCAAGATCTATAGAGATAGATCGAGACGCCTCATTGGTCTTTCACAAAGCACATACCTTGACAGGATATTGAAGAAGTTCAATATGGATCAGTCCAAGAAAGGGTTCTTGCCTGTATTGCAAGGTATGAGATTGAGCACGGCTCAATGCCCGACCACGGTAGAAGATAGGGAAAAGATGAGTGTCATCCCCTATGCCTCAGCCATAGGTTCTCTTATGTATGCCATGCTGTGTACGAGACCTGATGTGAACCTTGCCATAAGTTTGGTAGGGAGGTACCAAAGTGATCCCGGTATGGAACACTGGACATCGGTCAAGAACATCCTGAAGTACCTGAAAAGGACTAAGGATATGTTTCTCGTTTATGGAGGTGACGAAGAGCTCGTCATAAAGGGTTACGTCGATGCTAGCTTCGACACTGATCTGGATGACTCCAAGTCACAAACCAGATATGTGTATATTTTGAGTGGTGGGGCAGTCAGCTGTTGCAGTTGCAAGCAAAGCATCGTGGCGCAGTCTATATGCAAGCAAGGAGTTCACCACCGACCTAGGAGTTATTCTAAACACCTCGGGCCCGATGACTATCTTTTGTGACAACACTGGAGCTATTGCCATTGCCAAGGAGCCCATGTTTCACAAAAAGACCAAGCACATCAAGCGCCGTTTCAACTCCATCCGTAATTATATTCAAGACGGAGACATAGATATTTGTAAAGTGCATATGGATCTGAATGTCGCAGATCCGTTGACTAAACCTCTTCCACGAGCAAAACATGATCAACACCAGAACTCTATGGGTGTTTGATTCATCACAATGTAACTAGATTATTGACTCTAGTGCAAGTGGGAGACTGTTGAAAATATGCCCTAGAGGCAATAATAAAATGGTTATTATTATATTTCCTTGTTCGTGATAATTGTCTGTTATTCATGCTTGAATTGTATTATCTGGAAACAGTGATACATGTGTGAATACATAGACCACAACATGTCCCTGGTAAACCTCTAGTTACTAGCTCGTTGATCAACAGATGGTTACGGTTTCCTAACCATGGACATTGGATGTCATTGATAACGGGATCACATCATTAGGAGAATGATGTGATGGACAAGACCCAATCCTAAGCCTAGCACAAGATCGTGTAGTTCGTAATGCTAAAGCTTTTTCAATGTCAAGTATCTTTTCCTTAGACCATGAGGTTGTGCAACTCCCGGATACCGTAGGAATACTTTGGGTGTGCCAAACGTCACAACGTTACTGGGTGGCTATAAAGGTACACTACAGGTATCTCCGAAAGTATCTGTTGGGTTGGCACGAACCGAGACTGGGATTTGTCACTCCGTATGACGGAGAGGTATCTCTGGGCCCACTCGGTAAGACATCATCATAATGAGCTCAATGTGACTAAGGTGTTGGTCACGGGATGATGTATTACTGAACGAGTAAAGAGACTTGTCATGACGAGATTGAACAAGGTATCGGTATACCGACGATCGAATCTCGGGCAAGTACTATACCGATAGACAAAGGGAATTGCATACGGGATAGATTGAATCCTTGACATTGTGGTTCATCTGATGAGATCATCGAGGAGCATGTGGGAGCCAACATGGGTATCCAGATCCCTCTATTGGTTATTGACCGGAGAGTCGTCTCGGTCATGTCTACGTGTCTCCCGAACCCGTAGGGTCTACACACTTAAGGTTCGATGACGCTAGGGTTGTAGAGACATAAGTATGCGGTAACCCGAAAGTTGTTCGGAGTCCCGGATGAGATCCCGGACGTCACGAGGAGTTCCGGAATGGTCCGGAGGTAAATTATTATATATAGGAAGTCCAGTTTCGGCCACCGGGAGAGTTTCGGGGGTCACCGGTATTGTACCGGGACCACAGGAATGGTCCCGGGGGTCCACCGGGTGGGGCCACCTGTCCCGTAGGGGCCCATGGGCTGAAAGGGGAAGAGAACCAGCCCCTAGTGGCTGGTGCGCCCCCCCTTGGGCCTCCCCTGCGCCTAGGGTTGGAAACCCTAGTGGTGGGGGGCGCCCACTTGACTTGGGGGGCAAGTCCCCCCCCCTTGGCCGCCGCCCCCCTAGGAGATTGGATCTCCTAGGGCCGGCGCCTCCCAGGGCCCCTATATATAGTGGGGGGAGGGACGGCAGCCGCACCCCATGCCCTGGGGCCTCCCTCTCCCTCCCGTGACACCCGTTTCTCCTCCAGTTGCGCTTGGTGAAGCCCTACTAGAATCCTGCTACTTCCACCACCACGCCGTCGTGCTGCTGGATCTCCATCAACCTCTCCTCCCCCCTTGCTGGATCAAGAAAGAGGAGACGTCGCTGCTCCGTACGTGTGTTGAACGCGGAGGTGCCGTTCGTTCAGCGCTAGGATCATCGGTGATTTGGATCAGGAGGAGTACGACTCCATCATCCCCGTTCTCTTGAACGCTTCCGCTTGCGATCTACAAGGGTATGTAGATGCACTCACCTCTCCCTCGTTGCTAGATGACTCCATAGATTGATCTTGGTGAAGCGTAGAATTTTTTTGATTTCTGCTACGTTCCCCAACAATATGAACCATAGAGAAGTTGGAATACATTAGGTTTAACACCAATACAAACAAAGAATGAATTCACTGCAGTACCTTTGAGTAGTGGTTTGCTTTCTTATACTAACAGAGCTCACGAGATTTTTTGTCTAAGTTTTGTGTTGTGAAGTTTTCAAGTTTTGAGTATTGCTTTGATGGACTATGGAACAAAGAGTAGCAAGGGCCTAAGCTTGGGGATGCCCATGGCACCCCAAGTAAAATTCTAGGACAATCAAAAGCTTAAGCTTGGGGATGGCCCGGGAAGGCATCCCCTCTTTCGTCTTCATCCATCGGTAACTATACTTGGAGCTATATTTTTATTCACCACATGATATGTGTTTTGCCTGGAGCATCTTGTATAATTTGAGTCTTTGCTTGTTAGTTTGCCACAATTATCCTTGCTGGACACACCTATTTGAGAGAGTTAAATATGGCCTAGGAATTGTTAGAACACTCTATGTGCTTCACTTATATCTTTTGAGTTGAATAGTTTTGCCATAGTGCTTCACTTATATCTTTTAGAGCACGGTGGTGATAATATTTTGAATAAATTGTTGAACTCTCATACTTCACTTATATTCATTTGAGAGTCCATTAAAATAGCATGGTAATGTGTTTAGGCTATAAAACTAGTCTTCACATGATAGACACCCAAGATCAATGTAGTCAAAACTTTCACACTAAGTGCATTGAATATGATGAGATGTTGGATGCTTGATAATTGTTTTGAGATATGAGGATAGTGATATTAGAGTCATGCTAGTGGAGTTATTATGAAATTGAGAAAATACTTGTGTTAAGGTTAGTGGTTCCCGTAGCATGCACGTATGGTGAACCGCTATGTGACGAAGTTAGAGCATGAAGTATTTGTAAAGTGCCAACCTTTGTGTGGAGGTCGGGGGCGCGCGATGGTTAACTCCTACCAACCTCCCCCTAGGAGCATGCGTTGATTGCTTTGTTTTGATGACTCGTAGATTTTTGCAATAAGTATATGAGTTCTTATGACTAATGTTGAGTCCATGGATTATACGCACTCTCACCTTTCCACCATTGCTAGCCTCTCTTGTACCGTGCAACTTTCGCCGGTACAATACACCCACTATATAACCTTCCTCAAAACAGCCACCATATTATTCCTCAAAACAGCCACCATACCTACCCATCATGGCATTTCCATAGCCATTCCGAGATATATTGCAATGCAACTTTCCACCGTTCCGTTCATATGACACGCATCATATTGTCATGCATGATCATGTAGTTGACATCGTATTTGTGGCAAGGCAACCATGCATAACTTTTCATACATGTCACTCTTGTTTCATTGCACATCCCGGTACACCGCCGGAGGCATTCATATAGAGTCATACTTTGTTGTAGTATCGAGTTGTAATGAAAGTGCGATGATCATCATTATTAGAGCATTGTCCCATGGGAGGAAAGGCTAAATCAATAAAGCACCTCCGCAAAAAAAAGAAAAAAAGAAGAGAAAAGAAAGGCCAAAAAAAGGGACAATTGCTACTATCTTTTTTCCACACTTGTGCTTCAAATTAGCACCATGTTCTTCATTGTAGAGAGTCTCATGATTAGTCACTTTATATACTAGTGGGAATTTTTCGTTATAGAACTCGGCTTGTATATTCCAACGATGGGCTTCCTCAAATGCCCTAGGTGTTCGTGAGCAAGCAAGTTGGATGCACACCCACTAGTTTCTTTTGTTGAGCTTTCATACATATTTAGCTCTAATGCATCCGTTGCATGGCTATCCCTACTCACTCACATTGATATCTATTGATGGGCATATCCATAGCCCGTTGTTACGCCTAGTTGATGTGAGACTATCTCCCTTCTTTTTGTCTTCTCCACAACCACTTCTCTATTCCACCCATAATGCTATGTCCATGGCTCATGCTCATGTATTGCGTGAAAGTTGAAAGGTTTGAAAGAATAGAGTATGAACATAAGTGCTTGGCTGAAATCGGGGTTGTGCATGATATGAATATTTTGTGTGATGAAGACGGAGCATAGCCAGACTATATGATTTTGTAGGGATAACTTTCTTTAGCCATAGTATTTTGAGAAGACATGATTGCTTTGTTAGTATGCTTGAAGTATTATTATTTCTTATGTCAACATAGACATTTTTCATGAATCTTTCAGATCTGAACATTCATGCCACAATTAACAGAATTACATTGAAAAACTATGTTGGTTAGCATTCCACATCAAAAATTCTGTTTTTATCATTTACCTACTCGAGGACGAGCAAGAATTAAGCTTGGGGATGCTTGATACGTCTCCAACGTATCTATAATTTTGTATTGTTCCATGCTATTATTTATGATGTCTTGGATGTTTAATGGGCATTGTCATACACTTTTATATTATTTTTGAGACTAACCTACTAACCCAAAGTCCCAGTCCAGATTGCTGTTTTTTGCCTGTTTCGGGGTATTGCAGAAAAGGAATATCAAACGGAGTCCAAACGGAATGAAACCTTCGGGAGAGATATTTTTGGAGAAAATCACGCACGGGAGACTTGAGAACCACGAAGTAGGGGCCACGAGGTGCGCACGAGGGTGGGGGGCGCGCCCCTGCCTCTTGGGTCCCTCGTGAGTCCCCCGGTGTCCTTCTTCCTCCTATATAAGCCTACGTACCCCGAAACCATCAACAACAGAGAGAAAACCCTAATTCCACTGCCGTAACCTTCTGTTCCCATGAGATCCCATCTTGGAGCCTGTTTCGGAGCTCCTCCAGAGGGGGGATCCATCACGGAGTGCTTCTACATCATCATCATCACCCTCACCATGAGTTGTGAGTAGTTTACCACAGACCTTCGGGTCCATAGCTAGTATCTAGATGGCTTCTTCTCTCTCTCTCTATCTGGATCTCAATACAAAGTTCTCCTCGGTCTTCGAGGAGATCTATTCGATGTAATCTCTTTTTGCGGTGTGTTTGTCGAGATCCGATGAATTGTGAGTTTATGATCGACATTATCTATGAGAAATATTTGGTTCTTTTCTGAACTCTTTATGTGTGCTCATAATATCCTTGCAAGTCTCTTCGAATTATTGGTTTGGTTTGGCCTACTAGATCTATAGTTCTTGCAATGGGAGAAGTGCTTGGCTTTGGGTTCAATCTTGCGGTGTCCTTTCCCAGTGACAGTAGGGGCAGCAAGGCACGTATTGTATTGTTGCCATCGAGGATAAAAAGATGTGGTTTATATCATATTGCTTGAGTTTATCCCTCCACATCATGTCATCTTGCTTAAGGCGTTACTCTGTTCTTATGAACTCAATACACTAGATGCATGCTGGATAGCGGTCGATGTGTGGAGTAACAGTAGTAGATGCAGGCATGAGTCGGTCTACTTGTCTCGGACGTGATGCCTATATACAATGATCATGCCTAGATAGTATCATAATTATTCTCTTTTCTATCAATTGCTCGACAGTAATTTGTTTACCCGCCGTAGAATATCGATATCATGAGAGAAGCCACTAGAGAACACTATGGCCCCCGGGTCTATTCTCAACATATCAATCTACATCTACTTTACTCTTTCCGCTTTTACTTTCTATTCTTATAAACAAAAATACCAAAAATATAAACTATCATCTCTATCAGATCTCACTTTCGTAAGTGACCGTAAAGGGATTGACAACCCCTTATCGCGTTGGCTGCGAAGTTCTTACTTGTTTGTGCAGGTGCGAGGGACTCGCGCACGGTCTCCTACTGGATTTATACCTTGGTTATCAAAAACTGAGGGAAATACTTATGCTACTGTGCTGCATCTCCCTTTCCTCTTCGAGGGAATACAACGCAAGCTCGAGAAGTAGCATGCCGTCAGTCGCTGACGTCAAGAAGGCTTCGGCTGATACCACGACGTCGAGAGCCCATAACTATTCCCATGTAGCTGGTTAGTGCGTATAGTCCAGTGGCCAGACTCAGATCAAATATCCAAACTCGTTAAGCGTGTTATTATGAAATCACCATGGACAACGACTAGGGCCAGACCACCTCTCGACTGGGTGTCTCAACCTGCCATGTCGCTCCGCCACAAAGATCCTCTCGGGGGGCCGTCAGGAACCCAGGCCCACCGCTACCTGGATGGAGCCACCTGTCCTTTCAGCCCCCACATCAGAATCACTTGCGGGTACTCAATGAGCCAACCCGACTTTAGTCACATCATGTCAAGGGAAAACCAACGCATGCTCAAGAGGTAGCAAGAAGGATTTCTAGCGCCGTTTCCGGGGAGATCTATGCCATGTCAAGACATACCAAGTACCCATCATAAGCTCTTTTCCCTCGTATTACATTATTTTCCATTCGCCTCTCGTTTTCCTCCCCCCCACTTCTAAAACGATTTTCGAAAACCTTTGCCTTTTTCTTCGCCTCTCTTTCGTTTGCCTCTTCCCGCTTGCCTCTTGTGTGTTCGTTTTAGTGCGGTTTGTTGCCATCATGTCTGAAACTGGGGAGGTTATGATTGAAAAAGATAGTAGTAACTATGGGAGAAACTTTGATGCTTTTGATAATCCTCATGAAGAACCTACTATTTTACACACTAAAAAATTCTGGATTGGTAGTGGTAATATTGTTGGAAAAGGAGTTATTCAAAACTTATTTACTTGTGCTGGTGCTTTGCCCACTATGGGTGGGTCTATTCTTCATAGAACTAGTAGTCTTGCGGATGCTATATTGCTCGTAGTTGAACTTGAAAGACAATTTATCCACATGCATCCTTGCTTACAAATGATTTTTCTAGAATTTTCCAATATTGAGCATTCTTCTGTTAAGCGAGCGGCTACCATCTTTTTAGCACATGAGTTCAGATTTATAATAAAAGAGGCCAATGCAAATTTTGCGCATTATAGGGTGGTCCTCCCATAGAAGCAATCCTTTTTAATAAAAAAGACATAATGTGTTTACGATCTTTAGATCATGTTGCTTATAATGAAAACCTTAGAAAAAGGTTCCTACCGATGTTCTAGCCGATAGGATTTATGAACTTAATGATAATTTTGCTATTCAGAACAATGGGTTAGGTTTTCCCCTTGAACAAAGGCTCGTGACTTTTTGCCAAAAGAATGCTTATAATGATGAATTCGTAGTGTAATATGAGGGGCCAAAGGAGGAACCGATACCTCCCGAGCTTGATCTTGGGGACTTTTGTCTCATTAAATTTAACCCTTTTGATTACTTTTTCCTGCTACAAAAAAAACTTGTTGCTGAACTAGGGAGTATGAGATGAGTTTTTGCGATTTTCCCTATCATTATTATGGCAATACCTATATATATTCTTGTTTTTATGCCTAGCTAGGGGCGTTAAACGATAGCGCTTGTTGGGAGACAATCCAATTTTATTTGTGTTCTTTGCTTTTTGCCCCTGTTTAGTAATAAATAATTCATCTAGCTTCTGTTTAGATGCGGTTTTATGTTTTAATTAGTATTTGTGCCAAGTAGAACCTTTGGGAAGACTTTGGTGAAGTCTTTACGATCTTGCTGTAAAAAAAAGAAACTTTTGCGCTCACGAGATTAGCTATCATTTTTTACTGGAGAGTACTTTTAGGTTGATTCTTTTTGCAATTGATTAATAGACAAATTCCTCACATCCACCAATTTATTTCAGAATTTTTGGAGTTACATAAGTATTCGAAAGTTATAGATTGCTACAGACTGTTCTGTTTTTGACAGATTCCGTTTTTCGTGTGTTGTTTGCTTATTTGGATGAATCTATGAGTAGTATCGGGGGGTATGAACCATAGAGAAGTTGGAATACATTAGGTTTAACACCAATATAAATAAAGAATGATTTCATCACATTACCTTAAAGTGGTGGTTTATTTTCTTGTACTAACGGAGCTCATGAGATTTTCTGTTGAAGTTTTGTGTTGTGAAGTTTTCAAGTTTTTGGGTAAAGATTTGATGGATTTTGGAATAAGGAGTAGCAAGAGCCTAAGCTTGGGGATTCCCAAGGCACACCAAGGTAAAATTCAAGGACAACCAAAAGCCTAAGCTTGGGGATGCCCCGGAAGGCATCCCCTCTTTCGTCTTCGTCTACCGGTAACTTTACTTGATGCTATATTTTTATTTACCACATGATATGTGTTTTGCTTGGAGCATCTTGTATGATTTGAGTCTTTGCTTTTTAGGTTTACCACAATCATCCTTGATGTACACACATTTTGTGAGAGACACGCATGAATCAGGATTTATTAGAATACTCTATGTGCTTCACTTATATCTTTTGAGGTAGATAATTTTGCTCTAGTGCTTCACTTATATCTTTTTAGAGCACGGTGGTGGTTTTATTTTATAGAAATTATTGATCTCTCATGCTTCACTTATATTATTTTGAGAGTCTTTTAGAACAACATGGTAATTTTCTTTGGCTATAAAACTAGTCCTAATATGATGGGCATCCAAGATGGGTACAATAAAAACTTTCATATAAAGTGCGTTAAATACTATGAGAAGTTTGATGCTTGATGATTGTTTTGAGATATGAGGATGGTGATATTAGAGTCATGCTAGTAGAGTAATTGTGAATTTTAGAAATACTTGTGTTGAGGTTAGCAAGTCATGTAGCATGCATGTATGGTAACCGTTGTGTAACAAATTTGAAGCATGAGGTGTTTCTTTGATTGTCTTCCTTATGTGTGGAGGTCGGAATCGCGCGATGGTTAACTCCTACCAACCCTTGCCCTAGGAGCATGCGCGTAGTGCTTGGTTTTGATGACTTGTTGATTTTTGCAATAAGTATGTGAGTTCTTTATGACTAATGCTGAGTCCATGGATTATACGCACTCTCACCCTTCCACCGTTGCTAGCCTCTCTAGTACCGCACAACTTTCGCCGGTACCATAAACCCACCATTTACTTTCCTCAAAACAGCCACCATACCTACCTATTATGGCATTTCCATAGCCATTCCGAGATATATTGCCATGCAACTTTCACCGTTCTGTTTATTATGACACGCTCCATCATTGTCATATTGCCTTGCATGATCATGTAGTTGACATCGTATTTGTGGCAAAGCCACCATTCATAATTTTTTCATACATGTCACTCTTGATTCATTGCACATCCTGGTACACCATCGTAGGAACTCGTATAGAGTCATATTTTGTTATAATTATCGAGTTGTAATCCTTGAGTTGTAAATAAATAGAAGTGTGATGATCATCATTATTAGAGCATTGTCCCGTGTGAGGAAATAGAAAAGGAGAGGCCAAAAAATCCCATGAGAAAAAGAGGCCAAAGAAGCCAAACAAAAAAAAGAGAAAAAAAAGAGAAGGGACAATGTGCTACTATCCTTTTTCCACACTTGTGCTTCAAAGTACCACCATGATCTTCATGATAGAGAGTCTCTTATTTTGTCACTTTCACATACTAGTGGGAATTTTCGTTATAGAACTTGGCTTGTATATTCCAATGATGGGCTTCCTCAAAATGCCATAGGTCTTCGTGAGCAAGCAAGTTGGATGCACACCCACTTAGTTTCTTTTGTTAAGCTTTCATACATCTATAGCTCTAGTGCATTGCATGGCAATCCCTACTCACTCACATTGATATCTATTGATGGGCATCTCCATAGCCCATTATTATGCCTAGTTGATGTGAGACCATCTTCCTCCTTTTTGTCTTCTCCACAACTACCATTCTAGTCCACCTATAGTGCTATGTCCATGGCTCACGCTCATGTATTGCGTGAAAGTTGAGAAAGTTTGAGAATACTAAAGTATGAAGCAATTGCTTGGCTGAAACCGGGGTTGTGCATGATTTGAATATTTTGTGTGACGAAGATGGAGCATAGCCAAACTATATGATTTTGTAGGGATGAACTTTCTTTGGCCATGTTATTTTGAGAAGACATGATTACTTTGTTAGTATGCTTGAAGTATTATTATGTTTATGTCAATATTAAACTTTTGTCTTGAATCTTTCGGATCTGAACATTCATCCACAATAAAGAAAATTACTTTGATAATTATGTTAGGTAGCATTCCATATCAAAAATCCTGTATTATCATTTACCTACTCGAGGACGAGCAGGAATTAAGCTTGGGTATGCTTGATACGTCTCCAACGTATCTATTATTTTTTATTGTTCCATGCTATTATAGTATATATTTTGGATGTTTAATGGGCTTTAATATGCTCTTTTATACTATTTTTGGGACTAACCTATTAACCTGAGGCCCAGTGCTAGTTTCTGTTTTTTTTGCCTATTTTAGAGTTTGTCATAAAAGGAATACCAAACGGAGTCCAAACGGAATGAAACCTTCGTGATGATCTTTCTTGGACCAAAAGCAATCCAGAAGACTTGGAGTCGAAGTCTGGAACTCCACAAGGATGCCATGAGGCAGGAGGGCGCGCCCCCCACCCTCGTGGGTCCCTCGTAGCTCCACCGACGTACTTCTTTCTCCTATATGTACTCTTACACCCTAGAAACATCAGAGGGAGCCACGAAACCACTTTTCCACCACCGCAACCTTCTGCACCCGTGAGATCCCATCTTGGGGCCTTTTCCGACGATCTGTCGGAGGGGGAATCGATCACGGAGGGCTTCTACATCAACACCATTGCCTCTCCGATGAAGCGTGATTAGTTTACCACAGACCTTCGGGTCCATAGTTATTAGCTAGATGGATTCTTCTCTCTCTTTGATTCTCAATACAAAGTTCTCCTCGATGTTCTTGGAGATCTATTCGATGTAATACTCTTTTGCGGTGTGTTTGCCGAGATCCGATGAATTGTGGATTTATGAACAAGATTATCTATGAATATTATTTGTTTTTTCTCTGAATTCTTATATGCATGATTTGATATCTTTGCAAGTCTCTTTGAATTATCGTTTTAGTTTGGCCTACTAGATTGATCTTTCTTGCAACGGGAGAAGTGCTTAGCTTTCGGTTCAATCTTGTGGTGTCCTTTCCCAGTGACGGTAGGGGCAGCAAGGCACGTATTGTATTGTTGCCATCAAGGATAAAAAGATGGGGTTTATATCATATTGCTTGAGTTTATCTCTCTACATCATGTCATCTTGCTTAATGTGTTACTCCGTTCTTATGAACTTAATACTGTAGATGCATGATGGATAGCGGTTGATGTGTGGAGTAATAGTAGTAGATACATTATCGTTTCGGTCTACTTGACACGGACGTGATGCCTATATTCATGATCATTGCCTTAGATATCTTCATAACTATGCGTTTTTTTATCAATTGCTCGGCAGTAATTTGTTCACCCACCGTAATACATGCTATCATGAGAGAATCCACTAGTGAAACCTATGGCCCCCGGGTCTCTTTCCTATTATATTACATCTCTTTTATTTACATCGCATCTCATTTACTATTTTGCAATCTTTACTTTCCAATATATACAACAAAAATACCAAAAATATTTACTTTACTATCTCTATTAGATCTCACTTTTGCGAGTGACCGTGAAGGGATTGACAACCCCTTTATCACGTTGGTTGCAAGGTTCTTGATTGTTTGTGCAGGTACTAGGTGACTTGTGTGTTGTCTCCTACTGGATTGATACCTTGGTTCTCAAAACTGAGGGAAATACTTACGCTACTCTGCTGTATCACCCTTTCCTCTTCAAGGGAAAACCAATGCATGCTCAAGAGGTAGCACGTATCTTGCTTGTAACTCGTCCAGCTCACTACTCCTCCGTTCATGACATACACGAATCCAGACTGTGATCGACAATCATCTCTATCGGTTTGGAAACTAGCATCGGCGTAACCCTTTACTACGAGCTCTTGCTCACCTCCATAAACTAGGAACATCTCTTTAGTCCTTTTCAGGTACTTCATAATATTCTTTACCGCCGCCCAGTGACTCTCACCTGGATTTGCCTGGTATGTACTTGTTAGGCTTATTGCAAAAGCAACATCATGTTGTGTACATATCATGGCATACATGATGGATCCGATTGCCGAGGCATACGGAATCCTACTCATCCTGCTTCGCTCATCAGATGTCGAAGCACTCTTAGTCTCACTTAGCCTTATACCATGTGAGACAGCCAAGAACCCTTTCTTGGCCTCACTCATGTTGAACCGCTTCAACACTTTATCTATGTACATGCATTGGCTCAAGCCGAGCAGCCTCCTCGATCTATCTCTATAGATCTTAATGCCCAATATGTAAACCGCTTCACCGAGGTCCTTCATTGAAAACTTTCCATTCGATGATTCCTTGACCGATTTCAGCATCGAAACATCGTTTCCGATCAGCAATATGTCATCCACATATTGTATAAAAAACACTATCGATCTCCCGCTCAACTGCTTGTATAAACAAGCGTCCTCTTCACTTTTGATAAAACCGAGACCAGTGACGACCTCATCAAAATGAATGTTCCAGCTCCGAGATGCTTGTCTCAACCCATAAATGGATCTCTTGAGCCTGCATACCTTACTAGTGCTAGTCAGATCGACAAAACCCTCGGGCTGTATCATATACACATCCTCGGTTAAATTTCCATGAAGGAAAGCCGTTTTGACATCCATCTGCCATATCTCATAATCCAAGTATGCAGTTATAGCTAGTATGATCCTCACCGACTTCAGCATCACTACCGGCGAGTAAGTGTCGTCATAGTCAATTCCTTGAACTTGTCCATAACCTTTAGCGACAAGCCGAGCTTTGTGGACCTGAACATTTCCATCCACATCTGTTTTCTTCTTAAAGACACATTTGCAACCTATGGCTTTTACGCCAGGTGTCGGATCAACCAAGTCCCAAACTTGATTTTCATCCATGGACTTTAATTCGGACCTCATGGCCTCCAGCCATGCCTCGGAATCCGGGGTTACCATCACTTCCGCATACGTAGCCAGCTCGTCGCTTTCTAGCAACAACACGTCACGCACTCTGTGCAATCTTTCCGACCTTCGTGGTTCCGGTGCTGCTTCCACCTCGGGTTCCCTGACAGACTCCGGTATGATCACATCACCCGCCGAGTTGTCCCCAAGTGGTGCTCGAACTTCTTCGAGTTGCACATGCCTCCCACTAGCCTCCGGCTGTCGGTGTACTAAGGTAGAGGTACCTTAGTATCCCGACTTGTGCATGGGTAGTAGCAGCGTCCCGTGGCCGGGCTCGCCACGCGCCCGCCAAGGGCCGCTCTGGATCCCTTAGAGCCATTCAGGAACAAAGTATTCGAGTTAAAGAAACAAGGCCCTGGCAAGAGGAGCTTGCCGGGAAGGCCGTACCAGGCTCAAGACCACCCCTTTGGCGCAAGACCCTGGCAAGAAGAGCTTGTCAGGAAGGCCAAACATGGCATTTCAGAAGACTTGCCGTGGCGCATCGCGCGCCCCGGCAAGGCCCGGAGAGCGACAAGCTTCCGGGCCCGGCAAGGCACTTGCCGCGGCAAGCTTCCACTGTGTGCCCGCGCTCGAGCTCATCCGGCCACGCGTCGCCCTGGGGCCCCTCCAGGAGCACGCGGCGGAAGACTGTGCAGCCTGGGGGACACGGTGGCAAGCCACGATGACAAGGCCACCGTCGTGGCGAACGGAGACGCCCGGACGGACGCTTTTTGCACTGTTTGGGGGCGACGGCGACGGGCATTCAATGTCCTTGTCCCCTACCGTCAGGGTTAGGTATAGACCACTGTACATACACTGTTCCAACTACCACCACTTTTACGTTTTTACCCTCACCTACGTTGCCACCAGTCGGTGACCCCTTTGACCTATAAAAGGAGGCCCATGCGCAACGTAAGGGAGGTTCCGATCCCTGATCACTCTCATGCTCGGTGTAGTTAGCAACCAGTTCTACAGCTCTTCGTGCTCCCGAGCCAAGAACACAATACAACCAAGGCAGGACTAGGGTTTTACGCATCCGTGCGGCCCGAACCTGGATAAACTGCCCGCGTGTGCACCTCGATCCGCTCTTTGTGCTCCCTCCACTCCCTTGCCGTACCGAAAAGGGGCTCCGGTCCCATAGGTGTTCGTGGGCGATCAGTTTCCCCGACATCTTTGGCGCGCTAGGTAGGGGGCGTCGAGGTTGTGCGAACCTGATCCGGCGTTCACGCGGGCTCAGCCTTCAGCAACTTCATCAACTTCGTTAACTTCATGGACATGCCGCCGAAGAAGAAAGCTTCGGAGGTAGGAGGCCCGTCCGCGTCGGTCCCGCCACCACCAGAACCAACGGTTGGTGGGGTAGACGCTGGAGGAAGGGCGCACGCCGGCGAGGAAACTCACGGCGCCGCCAAGTCCAAGGACAAGACGGATGACCGAGCGCACTCCAAGACCTCGGCGTCCGTGCACGCACCGCGCCCCTCTCAGGAGGTGCCGGAACGGCAGCGGCATGGTACGCAGGGTACCATCCGCTTGCTGGGCCAAGGACAAGTTGGCGGGTCGCGGGACGCTCAAGGCCAACGTGCTGGCACGAGCAAGGCGCGGTCGCCGGGATGAGACCCTGCTCCTTCTAACGCTGTTAGAAGTCCGAGCATATCTCGCTCCTCGCACGGCTCGCCACCGCTCCCCTCCACTCCAGCAGAAGCTCTAGCTAGAGCTCAGCTACTCCTCGACTTCCCTCCAGCGGCAGACAAGGCCGAAGACTGGAGGGCCACTATCCAAAGCCTCATCGCCTTCGCCAACAACGACACGCCGCAGGAGCCGGCAACGTCGCGGCCGCGACAAGTCAGCCAGGCGCGGGCTGATGGAGACAAGACCGCCGGGGGTGCAACTACCGTGCACTCCCCGCCGCGAAGGCCGAAATCGCCGACTCGTCGGATCAACATCGACGACGACTCCACGGCGTCGTCGGATCCACGAGCTCGCCGCGATCAACGCCAAGTCCTCGACGACAGACGACAAGAAGACGCTCGAACCCGCATCGAGCGTCGAAGAGAAGCGCGACGACAGTCTGACCAGTGCTGGGACCGCTGTCGACATGCACGCGCCCGGAGAACCGGGCGACTTGCCGTACGCGGCAGGTTGCCCTGCGTTCACCCGTGAGCTGCGGCAGGTCCAGTGGCCCAGCATGAAGAACTTCAAGCCCGACGTACCCGAGAAGTACGACGGCAAGACCCATCCCTCAGAGTTCCTCAGCATCTACACCATCGCGGTGCAGGCTGCCGGGGGACGCGACGAGAAGATACTAGCGAACTACTTCCCGCTCGTGCTCAAGCCAAATGTCAGATCTTGGCTCATGCACTTGCCGGAGAACTCCATCTCCTCTTGGGCAGACCTGTGCCACCAGTTTGTCGGCGCCTTTACGGGCGGCCACAAGCCCCATGGCCAGGAAAGCGATCTTCACATACTTGCCCAGAAGGAGGGAGAGTCCCTACGAAAGTACATCCAAAGATTCAGCCGCGTCCAGCACAACATCCCGGATGTCCACCCTGCCGCGGTTATTAGCGCGTTCCACCAGAACGTGCGTAATCGCCGCATGAGGGAGGAAATGGCGATGTGCAAAATACGGGACGTCGGTGAGCTTTATGCCCTGGCCGACAAGTGCGCACGCGTTGAAGAGGGGAGGAGGATCCCTGAAGAGGATGTTGGAGCAGGAGGAACGGACAGTGAGGATGCCGCCCGGGCAAGGAAGAACCGGAGGCGAAACAACAACAAGAAGAAGAACAAGGAAGTACTGGCCGTCGAGCAGTCCGGCAAGGAGGCTGGCGCCAAGAGGGCTCAGGCTGGTGGCTCCGGCAAGGAAGCCACCACCGTAGCGGCCGCCGACAAGCAAGACGGCTCCGACAAGCAGTACTGCAAGATCCACCGCACCAAGGGCCACGATCTCCAGAACTGCAAGAGGGTCGAGTACCTCGTCGAACATCAGAAGGCTGAGTACGAGCGACGCGACAAGGAGAAGGCCCAAGGAGGCGGAGGAGAGTCCGGCAAGAAGCGGCCATTCAATGGCCGGGGAGGACGCCGTGGCAAGGCTAAGCAGCGGCAAGGAGATAGACCTCCCCACGGCCGCGACAAGGTCGAAGACGAAGACAACGACGAGGACATGGACGACGGAGACAACAGCGAGCAGGAGTTCCAGAAGGCCACAGAAGTTCTGTGCGTCGATGGTGGTGCCTCTCTGCATACTTCCCACTGCCAACTCAAGCAATGGGTATGGGAAGTTAATGCAGCAGAGCCACCAATCGAGTCGCGCAAACTTTTGAAGTGGTCCAGCACACCCATCATCTTCGACATTGAGGATCACCCTGACCGCACAACTGCGGTCGGGTGCTTGCCGATGTTGGTTTCGCCAACCATCCGCAACCTCAAGGTCACCAAAATGCTGGTTGACGGCGGGGCCGGCCTGAACCTGATCTCCTCTGCTGTAGTCTGAAAGCTGCAGATCCCCGACATCGAGCTCGAGGAAACCGGAACTTTCCAAGGAATCAACCCGGGAAGGAGCAAGCCGAAGGGGAAGATCACACTGCCAGTAACCTTTGGCGGAGAGCTCAACTTCAGGACTGAGAGGATCACCTTTGACGTTGCCGACATCCCGTTGCCATACAACGGGATACTTGGCCGTCCAGCGCTCGCCAAGTTCATGGCAGCCTCTCATTACGCCTACAACATGCTCAAGATGCCGGGCCCGATAGGCGTCATCTCTGTCCCCGGCGACAAGAAGGACGCGCTTATCTGTGCCGACAAGATCTACCGGGACGCAGCAGCTGCGGCAGATAGCAAAACACTTGCCGCTGAAGCTCCCGGGGGGAAGAACAAGACCAAGTCCGGCAAGAGCTCTGGGGCCCACTCCGGCAAACGCACCTCTTCGGAGTGCTGTGCTGCCGTCGAGGACGCGCCATCGAGCTCCACCGGCAAGTGCAAGAAGGGAATGGCAGCTCCACCTGTAACCTAGAAGGTGTCCGCCAAGGAGGACGGCACTGGTGGTACTTTCACCATCAGTGCCACGCTCGATCCTAAATAGGAAAGCACGCTCGTTGCTTTCCTGCGGGCGAATGTCGACGTGTTTGCATGGCAACCGTCTGACATCCCCGGCGTTCCCAGGAAAGTGATTGAGCACAAGCTTGTCGTTTGTCCTCACGCGTGGCCCGTCAAGCAGAAGGTCAGAAAGCAAGCAGTGGAGCGCCAAGAGTTTATTGCCGAAGAAATCAAGAAGTTGGAAGCAGCAGGCCTTGTTAGGGGTGTGCTTCATCCCACGTGGCTGGCCAACCCTGTTGTCGTGCGCAAAGCTAATGGGAAGTGGAGGCTTTGTATAGACTTCACTGATGTGAATAAAGCTTGTCCTAAGGATCCATTTCCCTTGCCGCGCATTGACCAGATCGTTGACTCCATGGCTGGATGTGAGTTGCTTTCATTCCTTGATGCATACTCCGGGTACCACCAGATATTCATGGCTGAAGAGGATGAAGAGAAGACCGCATTCATTACTCCATGTGGCACCTATTGCTTCATACGCATGCCCTTTGGATTGAAGAATGCGGGTTCAACATTTGCAAGGGTGGTCCACACCGCTTTTGAGCCACAAATACACAGGAATGTAGAAGCTTACATGGATGATATAGTGGTCAAGAGCAAGGACAAGGATACCCTGATTCAAGACCTGGATGAAACTTTTGCGAATCTGTGCAAGATACAACTCAAGCTTAACCCCGAGAAGTGTGTGTTCGGAGTCCCTTCCGGCAAGCTTCTCGGGTTCTTTGTGTCCCAGAGGGGGATTGAAGCCAATCCCGACAAGATCAAAGCCATAGAGCAGATCGAAGCTCCGAAGCGCGTCAAGGATGTACGAAGGCTTGCCGGCTGTGTGGCTGCCCTCAGCAGGTTCATTTCTAAGTCCGCAGAACGCGCCCTGCCGTTTTTCAAAATCTTGAAAAAGGCAGGTCCAATGAAATGGACTCCGGAAGCGGAGGCAGCGCTGCAAGACTTGAAAGAGTACCTGTCCTCCACTCCAATACTTGTCGCACCTAGGCCACAAGAGAAGTTGCTGCTGTACTTGGCAGCGACCAATCAAGTGGTTAGTGCTGCGTTGGTAGCGGAAAGGGAGGCAGATGAGGAACCCACAGCCCCGACAAGCACGTCCAGCGACAAGCAGGGGGCTTCCCCGACAAGCTCCGGCCCTGATAAGGATGAGTCTGTGCAGATGCAAGAAGAAGTGCGGAAGAAGATGGTGCAGCGGCCAGTCTATTTTGTCAGTTCCCTCCTGCAGGGGGCTAGGTCAAGATACTCTGGGGTGCAGAAGCTGCTTTTCGGCCTCCTCATGGCCTCGAGAAAGCTGCGCCACTACTTCCAGGCACATGAGATAACAGTGGTCACTCGCTTTCCGCTGAAGAGGATATTGCATAATCCAGAAGCAACGGGCAGGATTGTCGAGTGGGCACTGGAGCTGTCAAGCTTTGGTCTTAAGTTTGAAAGTACTTCAACTATACAAAGCAGAGCATTGGCAGAGTTCATAGCAGAATGGACACCAACGCCAGACGAAGAAGTTCCAGAGACAAGCATCCCCGCCAAAGAAGCAAGCAAAGAATGGGTAATGTACTTCGATGGTGCCTTCTCGCTGCAAGGCGCCGGTGCTGGTGTGCTGCTTGTCGCACCCACCGGCGAGCACCTCAAGTACGTCGTCCAGATGCACTTTCCCAAGGAGCAAGCAACAAACAATACTGCAGAGTATGAAGGTTTGCTTGCCGGCCTCAGAATTGCAGCAGAACTTGGGATCAAGAAGCTGATTGTGCGGGGAGATTCGCAGTTGGTTGTCCGACAAGTGAACAAGAGCTACCAGAGCCCATTGATGGAAGCTTACGTCGACGAAGTGAGAAAGCTTGAAGAACACTTTGAAGGCCTACAGATGGAGCACATTCCAAGAGCTCAAAATGACATCGCAGACGGCCTGTCAAAGTGTGCTGCATTGAAGCTACCTGTGGAACCAGGAACCTTCATGCTCAAGCTAACTCAACCATCTGTTACACCATCAATTGGGCAAAACAAGAAGAGAAAGTTGGTCTCCGGTGACTACTTGCCGGCAGGGCTTCCCGAAGCCGCCGCCAACATGGTCCCCAAGATCAACGACAGAGTTGCTGAGGAACAGTCTGCTCCTGCAGACCCTAGGGTTTGTACAGTTGAAGCAGACGTCCCCGACAAGTTTTGCTCCGGCAGGCTTGTCGGGGAGCGTCAAGCTCCGGCAGAGCCATAGGTCCTTGCCGTAGAAGCTGTCGTTCCCGCAGCAGCAATGATGCCTTTAGTCCTTGTTGTTGAGCCTCAAGCTCCAACATGGGCACAACAAATCGTCCGTTTTCTTCAAACCGGAGAACTTCCCGAAGAGCCAGAAGAAGTAGAGAGAATAACCAGGCAGTCAAGTATGTACCAGTTCGTCGGCAACGAAATGTACAGAAGAAGACTCAACAGTGTCAGGTTGAAGTGCATTTCCCGGGAAGATGGGCAAAATCTGTTGGCAGTGATACATGGAGGCATATGTGGCCACCACATTGGCGCAAGAGCACTTGCCGGGAAGGCGTTCCGGCAAGGTTTCTTTTGGCCAGAAGCCCTCCAAGATGCAACTGCACAAGTAACCAAGTGTGAAGCGTGCCAGTTCCATGCCAAGCAAATACATCAGCCAGCTCAAGCTCTCCAGACGATCCCTTTGTCCTGGCCATTTTCGGTCTGGGGGCTCGACATCCTCGGCTCCTTTCCCCGCGCAGTCGGGGGCTTCGAGTACTTGTACGTTGCCATCGACAAGTTCACAAAGTGGCCGAAAGTGGAACCAGTGAGAAAGGTGATCGCACAGTCAGCAGTCAAGTTCTTCAGGTCAATTGCTCGCCGTTTCGGAATCCCTAACAGGATCATCACCGACAACGGCACACAGTTCACAAGTCGCACCTTCATGCAATACGTCCAAGACCTTGGCGCCAAGGTCTGCTTCGCATCTGTTGCTCACCCGAGGAGCAACGGTCAAGCGAAGAGGGCAAACGCTAAAGTGTTGCGCGGGCTCAAGACAAGAACTTTCGACAGGCTGCACAAATGCGGAAGAAACTGGATTGAGGAGTTGCCGGCGGCTCTTTGGTCGATCAGAACGACACCAAATCGAGCCACCGGACAGACACCCTTTGCTTTTGTCTATGGAGCAGAGGCAGTTCTCCCCACGGAACTCGTATATGGGTCTCCTCGAGTACTCGCTTACGATGAGCTCGAGCAAGAGCAGCTGCGGCAAGATGATGCACTGCTCCTCGAGGAGAACCGTCTTCAGGCTGCTGTACGAGCTGCTCGATACCAGCAAGCTTTGCGCCGCTACCATAGCTGCAAAGTTAAGGCCAGAAGTCTCGAGGAAGGCGACCTTGTTCTTCGACGTGTTCAGTCCGCCAAGAACTCCAACAAGTTGACGCCGAAGTGGGAAGGCCCTTATCGGGTGAGACAAGTCACAAGACCCGGCGCTGTCCTCCTTGAGACCGAAGAGGGCTTACCAGTGAGCAACTCCTGGAACATTGAGCACCTTCGCAAGTTTCACCCATAAGGCGCGGTTTCCGTGATCCGCTCCGGCAACCACCTTTTGTACAAGTCTTGCCGCTGCTGCATGTAAACCTTTGTACAAAGCCGGGCGCAGACCCCGTGCATCAGTAAAACTTTTGTGCCTTGCACAACTTGTTGTTTCATGCATTTTCCTTTTTTTACTTGCATGTATTATATGACACCTCGTGCAGCACACACCCCCGGTAAGCAATAACGAGCCGCAAGGCTCCATATCTATGTTTCCTCCTTTTCCCTTTTCACTTAAGCAGAAGAAGGATTCCTCGCGCACAAGTTTGTCGGGGGGGAAGGAGACAGTAGTATGGACCAAGTGCCGTTCAAGAAAGCCTCGCCTTGCCGGGAAGCAGACCATACACAAAAGCTAAGTTACCAAAGTTTTAGCATTGAAATTTTTAAATTTAAAGTTATCTTCCTTGAACGACCACACTTTGTATGGAAAACCTGTGCGCGGAGGAACCTACCCGTGGCTAGCCGCGCGCTTACTTTGTTTTCGAGCACGCTCAACGGCTTAAGTGAGCTGCAACAAGTGTCGCGCCCTTACTTCGTTTTCGAGTTCGCTCAACAACCTAAGTGTGCTACGACTAGCTGCGGCAAGGTTTCTTGCCGGTAGAGGCATTGCTGGTAGGCTGCTGAAGTTCCGCACTCAGCGCTCGCGACAAGGGTTCCTTTGCCGGCAAGTTCCCTAGAAGCGTAGGGTAAAAGCATACAGAGTAAAAGAGGTCGAACAAGAGAAATAACACTGCATTGACTACCCAAAATAAAGTTATATTACAAGATGACTTGTCGCGGTTCTAATAAACTACTGTCCATGACTTAATTGGCAGCGACAAGGGAAGCAGAAAGAAGGCAGCCTAGTCTGCACGGTCGCCATCAATTCTCCTGATCTTGCCCACTTTGGCCACGATGGGAGCGACAAGAGCCTTCAATGCCTCCTGGTCGGCGTCGGGCGGCAAGGTCCGGAGGACGTTCTCAAGATTGATCCCGGGGTTGCGGTAGACTATCTTCGTTAGCACTCTCTCCACATCCCCCGTGCAAAGCCTACGCGCCTCGTTCGCCAGCTGCGTGGGGAGCCTTTCCCGCAGCTGCTCGAGGGCCGGTGCTACTCCCCTGAAGAATAGGCTCAGCTTGGCGCTGTGAGGGAGTTTCGCGTCGGGGGAGTACCCGAGGTGCTCCGTCCCTAGCGCCGCCATCTCCTTGTCGATGTCAGCGGCGGCGGCGACGAGCTCCTCGGTCCACTGCTCCACCGTCTGCCTGAAGTGGTTTTGCGTTTTGTAGGATCGAAGAAGTAGGTCTAGAGGGGGGGTGATTAGACTACTTGACAAGATAAAAAATCTGCCTTTTGGTTGAGCAAAGTTTTAGGCAGTTTTGCAATTAAGATCAAGTCAAGTAACATACTACACATGCAATTCTAGAGTATGGGCAGCGGAAAGTAAATTGCATATATAGTAAATGGAAGTGGAGAAGATCAAACGCAGTTTGGTGACACGGAGATTTTTGTCGTGGTTCCGATAGGTGGTGCTATCGTACATCCACGTTGATGGAGACTTCAACCCACGGAGGGTAACGGCTGCGCGAGTCCACGGAGGGCTCCACCCACGAAGGGTCCACGAAGAAGCAACCTTGTCTATTCCATCACGGCCTACGCCCACGGAGGACTAGCCTTACTCGGGGTAGATCTTCACGAAGTAGGCGATCTCCTTGCCCTTACAAACTTCTTGGTTCAACTCCACATCTCAAAGACGGAGGCTCCCAAGCGACACCTAACCAATCTAGGAGGCACCACCCTCCAAAAGGTAATAGATGGTGTTGATGATGATGAACTCCTTGCTCTTGTGCTTCAGATGATAATCTCCCTAACACTCAACTCTCCTCACTGATATAGCTGTGGTGGAAGAAAGGTTTGAGTGGAAAGCAACTTGGGAAGGCTAGAAATCAAGTTTCATATGGTAGGAATGGAATGGCTTGATCTCAACACAAGGGTAGGTGGTTCTCTTCTCAGAAAGTGTATGGTAGGAGTGGTAGACTTTCTGATGGCTCTCTCCACGAATGAAGAGGGGGTGGAGGGGTATATATAGCCTCCACACAAAATCCAACCGTTACACACACATTTGACCAATCTCGGTGAGACCGAAGTGAAAACTCGGTCAGACCGAAAGTTCAAATATAGTGAACGTTGGGATTTTCGGTGGGACCGAAAATACCATCTCGGTGTGTCCGAAGTGAGTCAAAGGTTGGAGCTTGCCATCTCGGTGGGACCGAAAATAACAACTCGGATATTCTGAAGTGATGTCAATTGGTTACAGAAGGTTGGCAGTCCATTTTCGGTGAGACCGAAACTCAAAATCGGATGGACCGAGAAATTAGGGTTTGGAAGAATAACTGAGGTGGTTCATCTCGGTGGGACTGAGTTTGCAGAATCGGTTTGTCCGAGATTACTTATGAGTGTGTTAAGTAGTGAAGAGTGCTGATAGTTGAGGGAGCTAGATCACTAAGCACTTGAGCAACCAGATCATTAACACAACCTCATCCCCTTTTAATAGTATTGGCTTTTCCTATGGACTCAATGTGATCTTTGATCACTAAACCAAAAATAGAGTCTTGAGCTTTTGCCAATGCTTGTCTTAGCATTTTGAGGGGTCCACTTCTTCAGACATTTCCATACCCATATCATCGAACTTCTCTGAAATGATTCTCAAGTAAATATTAGTTCAATGATATATATGTTGTTATTAATTACCAAAACCACCAGGGGATTAGTTGCACTTTCAGTATGTAGCCGAGAACTCATGTAGAATCCCTTCCTCATCGAGAAAAGAGTCTACATTGGCATTCTTGAACTCCGTTCCATTGTCACTCCGAACTTTCTTGATCTTCACTTCAAATTGATTTTGGGCCTTTTTGGCAAAGGTTTTGAAGATTCTCTGAACCTGCGATTTGTCATCAAGGAAAAATACCCACGTAAATCTGGAATAATCATCAACTATAACTAGACCAAAGGAGTTACCACCAAGGCTTTTGTAAGCATTGGGACCGAAGAGGTCCATATGAAGAAGCTCAAGCGGTCTCCTTGTGGTCATGATGTTTTTCACGGGATGACTTCCACCTACTTGTTTTCCTGCTTGACAAGCACTACAAAGTCTATCTTTGTCAAAGAAAACATCTTTAACGCCAAGAATATGATCACCTTTGATCAACTTGTCTAGATTACGCATACCAACATGTCCAAGCCTTCTATGCCATAACCAACCTTTAGAGGATTTAGCAATGAAACAAGCTCTAGGTTGGGCTTTCTTAGTGAAATCAACAATATATAGATCACCTCTACGGATACCGATAAATGCCATGTTTTGATTGTCACGACGAAAGACTTGGCAATCTACTTTGGTGAACAACACATTGAATCCAAAGTCAGCTAATCTAGACACGGAAAGTAAATTGTATCCAAGAGATTCTACAAGCATGACATTTTGAATAGAGCTATCATGAGATATGGCCACCTTACCAAGGCCAAGTACCTTACCCTTGGAGTTGTCTCCAAAAGTCACATACTTGCGTGGACCATCGTTCTTTGCAAGCTCTCCAAACATGTCTTTGTCTCCGGTCATGTGGTCGGTGCATCCACTATCAAGAATCCACTCTTTTCCGCCGGACATGTAGTCTCTCAGATTTGCCATAAGATTGAGACTCTTCATGATCTTGTCTAGCTCGGTGTCCGAGTCGGAGTAATCATCATCATGCTCATGCTTATCATCATATTGACCCATAGATTGTTCATCATCAACACCTAGGTCAATTTGATAACCACTTGCATTAGTTTTGTCAATGTGACAATAATCTTGGGAATGTAATGCAAGAGCATTTCTAATTAAAACATTGATAAGACCGGGATCACCCTTCTTTTTCATAAGATCACGAAGCTCAAAGAAGCATTTATCAAAGTTGGGATCATTGGGGCGCATCTTATCAAATTCAATAGTCTTGTGTAGAATTTCATCAAGACTTCTCAAAGAGTAGTCCGGATAAAGTTCTTCCAAGAACTTCCACATAGCATAGGCGCACTCAAAGTTTGTAACAAGCTTAAGCAAGTCATCGGGTAACCCTCTAATGATAAGATTTACAGTCCTAAGGTTACGAAGCAAATCAAGCTCTTCATCCATGGTAGGGTGCAAGGGATCAAAAGGAGGCACATAGGGGGTCTCAACATATTTGCACAAATTGTACATCTTAAAGATACTAAGCATTTCAGACCTCCATGAGTTATATGACTCTCCATTAAGAATAGGCACTCTATGGCTAACACTCCCAAACGTAGACACGTCCATCTTCCTCCAATGGTGTGTAAACCAAAGCAATGGAGACCAAAGCTCTGATACCAATTGAGGGATCGAAGAAGGTGAGAGTGTCTAGAGGGGGGGTGATTAGACTACTCGACAAGATAAAAATTCTGTCTTTTATCAAGGACAGATTTTGACAGTTTTTGCATAGCACACAAGTCAAGTAGCACACTACACATGCAATTCTAGAGTATGGGCAGCGGAAAGTAAATTGCACATATAGTAAAGAGAAGTGGAGAAGATCAAACGCAATTTGGAGACGCAATGATTTTTCCCGTGGTTCCGATAGGTAGTGCTATCGTACATCCACGTTGATGGAGACTTCAACCCACGGAGGGTAACGGCTGCGCGAGTCCACGGAGGGCTCCACCCACGAAGGGTCCACGAAGAAGCAACCTTGTCTATTCCATCATGGCCTACGCCCACGGAGGACTAGCCTTACTCGGGGTAGATCTTCACGAAGTAGGCGATCTCCTTGCCCTTACAAACTTCTTGGTTCAACTCCACATCACGACGGAGGCTCCCAAGCGACACCTAACCAATCTAGGAGGCACCACCCCCCAAAAGGTAATAGACGGTGTTGATGGTGATGAACTCCTTGCTCTTGTGCTTCAGATGATAAACTCCCCAACACTCAACTCTCCTCACTGATATGGCTGTGGTGGAAGAAAGATTTGAGTGGAAAGCAACTTGGGAAGGCTAGAGATCAAGTTTCATATGGTAGGAATGGAATGACTTGATCTCAACACAAGGGTAGGTGGTTCACTTCTCAGAAAGTGTATGGTAGAAGTGGTGGTACTTTCTGATGGCTCTCCTCACGAATGAAGAGGGGGTGGAGGGGTATATATAGCCTCCACACAAAATCCAACCGTTACACACACATTTGACCAATCTCGGTGAGACCGAAGTGAAAACTCGGTCAGACCGAAAGTTCAAATATAGTGAACGTTGGGATTTTCGGTGGGACCGAAAATACCATCTCGGTGAGACCGAAAGTGCTTCTGATATGAACGTTGGAGATTTCGGTGAGACCGAGAAAGAAAACTCGGTTGGACCGATTTGAGAAAGAGTAGGAACATGCCAGAATCGGTTTGACCGAAAATGAATTATCGGTGCGACCGATTTGAGTCAAGGCAGAACCTTGCCCACTTCGGTGAGACCGATAATGCAAACTCGGAAATTCCGATATGATGTGAAGTGGTAACAGAAGGTTGGCAGTTCAGTTTCGGTGTGACCGATCTCAAACTCGGTAAGACCGATTTTTCTAGGGTTTGGAATATGGCAGAAGTGGTTCATCTCGGTGGGACTGAGTTGGAAGAATCGGTTTGTCCGAGATTACTTATGAGTGTGTATAGAAGTGAAAGGTGCTGATAGCTGAAGGAGATAAATCACTAAGCACTTGAGCAACCAGATCATCAACACAACCTCATCCCCTTTTAATAGTATTGGCTTTTCCTATGGACTCAATGTGATCTTTGATCACTAAACCAAAAATGGAGTCTTGAGCTTTTGCCAATGCTTGCCTTAGCACTTTGAGGGGTCCACTTCTTCAATCATCTTGCCATACCAATGTGATTGGGTTTCCTGAAACATACTTGATAAAAGTATTAGTCCAACCACAAAGTATGTTGTCATTAATTACCAAAACCACCCGGAGAGCAAATGTGCTTTCACGTTTAGGCGGCGCTCTCCAGCAGCGCCCTCTCAGCCCGGAGATCTTCCTTCAGCTTTGTCTCCCTGTTCCTGGCGCCGTCAAGAGATGCGGTGAGGGTGGACTGTGGGGACCCCGACTTAGAAGTCGAGATCACCGAATGCACGTGTACAGTGATCCCAGAGATCAATGCTCACTGAACACACAGAAGCTGAAATAACAAGAGTCTTACATCCATACAAATAGTCTTACACGAATTAAGGCCATTATGGCCAAGTCTTACATAGATAGAGCCTCACGGGCTGAATAGCAAATATCTCAAATAGCGGAAGTCTTCGATAACGGGTAGAACCCATGCCATCTGCCTTAACCCTACAGGCATTCTGACTAGGATAGCGTCCTAGTTCGCATGTTCGTCTCCAAAGAACTCTTCCTCATATTCCTGTTCTTCCATGCCTGGCCAATTAAATAACCAGTGGCAAGCCAATGAGTACTTTGAATGTACTCGCAAGCAACCCATGATGTGGTTCAAAGTAACAATGCAATTGAACGGTAATGAACAATCTAGCAAGGGCTAGAATAAATATTCTACTATCAAGTTTATGCATCAATAACCTCGCGTAACCTCAAAGACAGGTTACCGATATCAACATGAATAAGATTCAACTCATCGAGTCAAGTCACCACCTTGACTCACCCAAAAATACTATCACCGATGAAGTAAAATTCTGGACATAGTTTAAGTAGCACCACCCAACTGGCCATGACCGTGGACACGGCTATTCGAATAGTTTTACACTCTGCAGAGGTTGCGCACTTTACCCACAAGATCCGGGGAACTTCCGTGTCATCCACGACCCGCGGTACCTCAAGTACCCGGGGTAAGCACCCGGTCATTACCTTTCCTTAGACGACACTAACATAGAGTCCACTCGTTGGTACACGTCCCTCGGGTACAAACAATAGATCATGGGACTTGCCCTAATTTCAATGTCACGCGTACCCGAAGGGTCCAACGGTGTGTCCGGTGCCCTGTAAAAACAGTCATGGCCGTCTATCCAAGCACGACCCCGTCCCGAGAAAGACCTCAAGTCTTCCCGTGACTAGTAATGCGGGCACCATGCTAGTATCGGCCTAAGTAATCAATAAAGCCCCGTCCCATAAGGGGTAGTGTGGTTGCACATGTTTGGTTGGGACAGTAGTCACACATAAATCTAATCCATCATTCCACCATGCACATGATTTTACCGGCACATCACTTCTTTCTCAAGTGATGACCTAATTCAACATCACCCTCGGGCATTAGGGGCACCCGATGGGTTCATGCAAAGATTTTTAACCACGAAGGTTCATGTCACACATGCATCACTATCCATTACTACTAACCATATGCATGTCATCTAGCACATAGCAAGATCAAGATCAAGCATGCATCATGTGGTGGTTTCAACTAGGTCACTATCGTAACCCTAACATCATGCATCGGAAACAAACGAGTTCCGAAGAACAAGTGTATCATGGTCAAATGGCTGCTTGCCTGGATTGGCTTGGTCTTCAAAGTCTTCAAATCCTTCTCCTTCTTCTTCCACAGCAACTTCGTCAAATACGGGATCTATACGTCGCATAATAACAACGGAAAAATAAGACCACAAATAAAACAGAAAAATCATGGTGCTCAGAAAAATGTCAACTTATTTTTGTTAAATACTAGAGGAATTTCTAAGATGGGGAAAAATCTTAGTTGGAGTTTTGGACTTACAGAATGGAATCTATTGATTTTTGAACAGGAGATTTACTGCTCAAATTTGAATTTAAATTTGAACAGAACAGAAAAGTTTCATAGATGTGAGTGAAAGTGGTACCATTAAATAGGTTGGAATATTACAAGATTTTAGGAGTTGGAATTATTTTATTTGGACCATTATTATTTTCTGTAGAAATGTTTTAAACAATTACAGAAAGAATAAAGGAAAAGTGCCCTGTGCAACTAGGCCATTGAAGGCCACAGTGCACGGCCTAGGGCGGTCCAGCTCAGCCGCACGGGAGCCTGCGCGCACGTCAGGTTTTTGAACCTGACGGGCGGGGCCCGTGGGTCAGCGACAGGGAGGAGGGGGAGAGAGGTGTGGGGATGACAGGTGGGGCCCACCTGTCATCTCCAACCTTGCGGACACGGCGACGGCGAGCTCACCGGCGAGGTTTCCGGCCACGGCGACGGCAACGGAGGGCGGGAACGTGACCAGCGTCGTGTTGCGGATGCAGGGGTGGTGGTGCGGCACGCCGGGGAGGTCGGGTCCGCCGGCGGCGAGGTGGGACGGCGGAGGAGCTACGGGAGGTCGCCGCTCCGGCCGTTTCCAACTGCCACAGAGAGGGGAAACAGGGGGGAAAGGGTCAGTGGAGCACGGCGGTTTCAGATCGGGCGAAAGGAAGGGCAGGGGGGTCCGTACTACGAGATCACCAGCGGCCCGACGCGGCGGAGCTCCGGTCGATCCCGAGTACTGGGACGACCTGGGGAGGAGTGGATGGTGCTGGAGGACTCAGTGGGGTGAGGTGAGGCTGTTGGTGTTGCTGGAGAGGCCCGGGGGGGTCCTATTTATAGGAGATCGACGGAGGCCCGTGGTCCAGTGCGCCGGCGAGCTCCGGCTCGAAGCTACAGCGCACAGGGGGCGAGGGGAATGAGTCCACGGAGTTCCTGGACGAGCTCCACGTCCAGTAGAGGTGAGATGAGGAGCGGGGAAGCTTCTGGAGCGTGCGCGCGTGCGAGGCAGAGGAGTGGCCGTTGCGGGCGGCCGATGCGCGTGCGACAATGTTCACTGGAGGGCGCAGGAGGAGGGGGGACAGCGCCGGGGAGGTTGCGGACGTCGAGAGGCCTCGACTGGCGCGAAGGAGGAGCCCGAGGCTGTCGGGGGCCAGCGATTGGCTGAAGCCACCGTGCGGAGGTGCACTGTAGCATGCTCCAGAGCGTGCGTATTGCTGGCATCATCGCGCTCTCGCCGTTCTGGTCAAAACCAGCATGTCCAAGAGTGTCTAGAAGGTCGGGGGAGGAGTAAAGAAATGGCCTGCGGCCTTGGATGCCCTGGAGATGCTGAGAGAGAGGGAGGATGCTGGTGACTTGGTGAAAACTTGTTGTCCATCAAGGTAAACTTGGGTTCTTACCCCTCAATCATGGAGCTGGGGTGCTGGGGAAGTTACTGGGTTAGCTAGTAACTCAATGATCATGCGGTAAAAAGTTGAGGCCATGGAGAAGAGTAAAAGTGATCAAGATGGAGGTTTTAGTAAATCTGCAGAAGGTGTTTGATCAGTGTTTGGTCAAGCAAATGACCTCCACTTGACATGGCACTTAACAGGGTTGAAAGATATGAGAAAATAGGGTGCTTCACCAAGTTTGGGCTCATTTGAAGAAACTAGCCAATGTAACTTTGGTGAACCCTAGAAATCAACAGAAACAGTTTCATCTTGATTGAGTCAAGCTAATCATCTCCCCTTGATGCACCACTTGGTGTAGCATCATCATTTGGGGTATTGATCATGCCCACAAAGTTTGAAGCTCCAAATAAAAAGTTGGTAATGTAAAGTTGTTCAAATTTGCATTTGAACAGAAAGGGTTTTGAGGTGATCTGATCAAGTTGCTCTATTCCAAATCTTGTGCCATTTGGTCTAGGTGCCTTATTAGGCCATTCTAGCATGTGCACCAAGTTTGAGAGCAGTTGGACAAGTTTGGCAATGTAAAGTTGCTCAACTTCAAATATGGACAGAATGGTTATGAAGGGGTTTGAGGATGTTTTCTTGCTTCCCAAGGCATGGGACTTGGCAAGATCATCAAATATGTCATATATGACATGATAGAATTTCCCTGGAATTTTTGGAGAAAAATTCCTTTGTAAATATTTCAAAAGCTTGAAATATCTAGGAAGGGTTTAAGAGGGTTTAGCCCATTATTTTGAACATGACCAAGTGTTGAAACTCTTATATATGGACAATATATGTCCTCTGAGTCTCCCTGAATTTTGGCAAATATTTTTGAAATAGTTAAATAATTTTTCCCTATTAAAGACCATTTCTGGCCTTAAGAAAAAGATTTTAAATAAAATAGGAAAATAACTTTTAAAATTATACCTTTGTGGTTTCTGGGAGTCCTATGACTACTAGGTCTCAAATATTCCTTTTGAAATAATTTTCTCACCCTAAATCAAGTACTTGCAGTGCAAATCCCAATTCAGGGGTTTTTGGAAAACTAAATTTATAAAATACCTTTTGGCCAAATTAATTTTGTAGGAAAATACTATGCTGTTATATAACACTTGGCATGATCATTGGGCAGAAGTTTTGGGTATGGAGATGAATTCTACTAGAGGTCATAGTTGACTTTAATGAGCACAAGAAAAAGCACATGAAGAAATCTCAATTCAAATAAAAGCCAAATGATGCTAAAAAATTTTGCTGGTCCAAATTTTCATGCTTCAAAGGTACAAATAACATGTTACAAAATGCAGGGTGTGACAGACCTATCCCCCTTACAAGAATCTCGTCCCCGAGATTCCTAAACTAGGTCTTAAAAGAGATCGGGAAACTCGGATCTAAGATAGTCTTCTCGTTCCCAGGTTGCTTCTGCTTCGGTGTGGTTGCTCCACTGGACCTTGAAATACTTGATGGTACGGCTTCGCGTTCGTTGTTCTGCTTCGTCCAGAATGCGAATGGGCTTCTCGCGGTAGGTCAAATCAGGCTGCAGATCATTGGCTTGGTGATCCACATCCTTGTAGAGATTAGGCTTGTATGGAACTTGGAGACATTTCCGGAATTGTGACACATGGAATACATTGTGCACATCGGATAGCTCAGGTGGTAGTTCCAACTGGTAAGCCACTTCTCCTCGTTGTGTAGTGATCTCAAAGGGTCCAATGAACCTTGGGGCGAGCTTCCCCTTGACGTGGAAACGCTTGGTTCCCTTCAGAGGAGTTACCCGCAGGTACTGTGACGCCCGAGACCGACGTCCCAGAAGATTCCAGAAGATTCCAGATGTTCCGGGTTGCCCGTGTGTTTCTTTGGTGCTTGTGTTATTTATTTTTGCATTGCATCATGTCATCATGCCATCATGTCATTAATCTTGTGCATCTCAACCTAAATAAATTGTGTGGACCTTCGGTCCATTTAAATCGAGGGAAGGTGACTTCTCTTTATAACATATAAAAGTCTCTCAATATTTTAGGGAGCTATATTAATAAATATTCCATTGCTTCGGATTCACCGTAACACACTTGCACATTTTCCCCATGTCTTTTTCCCTTCGAGTTTCTCCTTCAAACCTTCCCTATATTCTTTTCTCAATTTTCGAGGCTCCTCCAAATATCCAGACTCCGTTCAAACTCCTTTTATTTTGCAAGCTAAATGTTTTAGTTTGCACTTCCTTTTTGTTGGAACTATTTTGTTGGGTTGGTAATAACCCGTAAAGCCTTATAAAAATGTTCCATATTTTATTTTCTGTTCTGGCCTCTTCTCTTAATTTCTTTTGCACTCTCTCTATTTTATTTCTGTTAAAGAAATAAAAAGAAGAAGAAGCCAGCCGCGCCAGGCCCATCTCCTCCCTCCTCCTTTTCCTCACCGCAGCCAGGCCCAAGCCGAAGCTGGCCCAACCGCACTTTCCCTCTAGGCCTCGGCCCGGCCTCCTTTTCTCGAGCGCTCGAACCCTAGCTGCGCTGCATCCCTTCGCTCCTCCCTTCCCTGTCCGCCGCCACTCTTCTGTTTCCCTCGCCCTCTGTTTCCCTCGCTCCCCTCGAGCCCTCGATCTAAACCGTCGCTCCCGAAGACCCCGTCGCCCCGAGCCCCAATCGCCTCGCCCGACCGCACCCCGACTCCTCGCACTTCCTCTTCGGCCAGAAACCGCGGCCCCCGAGCGCTCTCTCCCTCGCGACGCCCCGCCGGCCAGCGCCAGGAGGCTGGCCGCGCTCGTCCTCCCCGTCTCCACCAGGCCGGCCGTGGGGATCCCCTCCTCCTCTCCAGGAGCGGCGCCTCTGCAGCGCCAGCGACGCCCAGGCCCGAGGCCGCGACCTCCCCGCATCCCGGCTCTCTCCCTCCGTTCCCGCGGCCAGGGGCCCTCGCCTCCAGAAGCCGCGCCAGAGGCCCTGCCGTCCCGCCTCTTCGTTCTCCAGGTCGCCCCGCCAGTCCAGCGCAGGAGCCCGGCGCCTGGCCTCTACCTCGTCCGCACGGCAGCGCGCAGGCAGCACCCTCCGTCGCCCCGCGAGCCCACCTCGCGACCTCCTCCTCTGCGCCGAGCCGCCCCGCGCGCGGGCTCCCTCCTCCCCCTCGGCGCCCTTCCCTTCCGCGAGCAGGTCCTCGCCTCCTGCCTCGCCAGGCTCCCTCGCCTCGCCGGGGGCACCTCTGCCTGCAGCCCCGTCGTCCAGGGCCGGAGCCCCGTCGCGCGGCCAAGAGGCCCTTCCTCTGGCCTCGGGCGCCCGCATCCTCCAGGCAGAGCCCCTCCGTCCCGCGTCGACCAGCGGCCAGGAGCCCAGGTCCCGCATCCGGGCCCCCAGCGCCGCGGCCAGGCCGCATCCCTTCCTCCAGCAAGACCGCGAAGGCCCCGTCCTTTTTTCCAGATCGTCGTCCCGAGCAGCCTTTTTCCTTTTTTTTGTGATGTTTTGTTGCTGTTAATGTTAATCTCAAGTAACCTTGGAGCAGTAAGTGTATCTGTTTTTGGACCCGTACAACTACCGTCGACGAGACAAGTACCGCTACGCAAGAACCGTGTACGACTACGAGGAGAAACGCAAGTTCCACGACCAAGTACCACTACCGTCGCCGAGACCCCCCCAAGTACCACGACGACCGAACGGCTACGGTGACGAGTACATCTACGAACGTGTACCCCTACGTCGACGACGATCCCGACAAGTACCTCTACACGCGGCATGAACATCTACGATACAAAAACGCCGACACAAGACGATGACAAGTACCCCTTCGGAGAAGTACATCTACGAACTCGACGCCCGAACATCTACTTCCTCTACGAACCGCGTGAACGACTACTTCCTCTACTTCCACTACTACGGCTACTTCCTCGACGCTCTCGAACCGTCCCGAAACGAGTGTTTCGAAGGTATAACCCCGAGTCGTGACCCGTGTGATGCTTGTTGTGTTGTATGAATTGTCTCCCGTGTGTGCCTCGTGTCCGTTTCGTTCCTTTTGTCATGTTCCTCGGTTGCCTCGTCACCGACTCGTGGGAACCCGGTAACGGGATCGCCCCACCTTTCATCTCGTTGGACTCGCTTCGTCATCTTTTGCACCGGACTCTCAACGAGTTACCGGAACCGATATGTTGCCGTGGCATCATTTTCGGATCGTTGCCGTGGCGCCCTTTTTCTTCCACCACGGTGACAATACTTCTTATCTCTTTTAAGTCAACCTTTTAAAATTGCATAAAACTTGTTCACGTCATCCGCATCATGTTAACAACATTATGTATGTTAATTGTTGTTGCTTTTATAATTATTAAACATGCTCATGGGGATTTTCCGGATATGTTGTTGTTATTCTCCGGCCCCATTTAAAATGTCTTAATAGTGTAGTTTTATCATGCTTCACCTCTTGCCATGTTAACCAACATTTAATCTTGTCTTGTAATTAAATGAGAGTCAACTAAATATTTAAATGTGGTGTTTCGTCAATATGCAACTCGTTGCATATTGAGCTCCACTTAACTTGTAGTGTTGTTTGTGCACTTTGCCATGCCATGCAAATTAAACCGGACATGCATCATGCTTGCTTGTGCATCGTATGCCATGTTTATTCTTATGTGTTTACCGTGTTGTTTCTTTCTTTCCGGTTGCTTCTCTTGTTAGCTTCGGTTTCGTTCCGGAGTTGTGAGGTTTCTCTCGTCTGTGTTGCTCCGTCTTCTTCGTGGATCTGTTCTTCTCCCTCTGTGGATCCCAGGCAAGATGACCGAACCCGGATACCATTACTATCTTTGCCTATTGCTAGTAGTCTCGATCTGTAGTGTTGCCTCGATGCCCATGTTTTCCTGTCAGCCTCCTACTTGTAACCAATTGCCCTGTTTAACCATCCTACCTATGCAAACCGTTGTTTGGCTAAGTACGCTTCGCTCAACCCTTCTTATAGCATTGTTAGTTGCAGGTGAAGATTGAAGATGCTTGCTTCATGTTGAAGTTTGGTTGGGTTATATCACACTATATAAATGCTTAAAAAAATGAAATCATCTATATACTGGCAGGGTGGAAGGCTAAGCCTTTTGCTTGGTGATTTGTTCCACTCATGCCGTTAGGAACCGTATAAACCGGTGTTATGTTCCTTGATTATGCGTTCCTAACACGGTTGGGGTGTATGGGACCCCCTTGATAAACCGCTAAGTGCTAAGTCTTTTCCAGCAAGTCCCAACATTGGTACTATTTGCCTAATAACAAACTAATAAAACTTGCATGTGGACTAGCTATCCCTTTTATTTAATTCTACAACCCCGGGCCAGTGCTCCACATGAGTGTTGGTCCGAAACGGGGGTTACGCGGGGCCACCTCGAGGAAACTCAAGGTCTGGTAAAAACCTGTGGGATCTCCCATCCGGTCGTGGCCTGAGACGAGATACGCGCGGCTACTATCAGGGTGTCGGCACGCCGGGAGGATTTGCTGGATTAGCCTTACCTTAGTTCGGTTTAACTTGAGCACGGGATTCCGAGAATACTCGGGTCTTCCCACCTATGGAGTTGCGACTTCGCGGATCGTGGGCTTGTGATGGGCCAAGTTGGAACACCCCTGCAGGGTTTGAACTTTCGAAAGCCGTGCCCGCGGTTATGTGGCAGATGGGAGCTTGTTAATTCCGGTTGTAGATAACTTGACACAATGTTTCCAATACACTACCAGCGTGTGTACCGTGACTGTCAATTTCCGAATAGGGATTCGGGAGTTGAACACGGTGGGGTTATGTTTGACCGGCTTTAGTTAGGATCACTTCGTGATCATCTCTCGACCGATGCACTTCTCTTCTCGCTCTCTTTTGCGTAAGTTAGTGCTAGTTGCTGCTGCAGACTCTTGTTTGTTCCTTCACCTCTTATTCTTTCTTCAGCCTTGTCCACACCCAAGGCTTAAATAGTCTTGTTACCCGGGAACGGGATTGCTGAGTCCTCTGTGGCTCACAGTTACTTCACCACACCAGATGCAGGTTCAGCCGAGTAAGATGCAGAAGTTGGCTCAAGTTCTTCACCGGGAGCCCGATGAAGAGAGTTGCCGTTTGCTTGTGACGTTTCGACGATCAGTAGTGGTTTCTACTAGGATTCGATCTAGACCTGTGGTTTTATGTTGTTTTGGTATCTTTCTTTGGTTCTTCGCCCGTAGTCGGGTTGTGATGTTTTGAATGATGATTGCTTATGTAATGTATTGTGTGAAGTGGCGAGTGTAAGCCAACTATCTCCTTTTGCATTTTAATCCCTCTTTTACATGAGTTGTGCAAAGATACCAAACTTGAGATCATTCTAGGATGGGCTTATATCTTTAAGTCATGCCTCGACACGTAGGAGATATAGTCCCATCCTGGGCATTACAAGTTGGTATCAGAGCCTTCTCCGACCTAGAAGCCCCCACTGATTGATCGAATCGCTGACGGTTGAGTCTAGGCACACACTGAAAAACTTTTTGAGTCCTATATTATATCGGAGAGTAGGATTTCTGTGCTTCTCATCCCCTTTCTCTCTTGTGAGGACTCCTGACGTCTACTCGTACCTCTGCTACTTTCAAAAATTGCACCAAATTATTTTTTAGGATCCCGCGAGTATTCTGGGATTGTTTCGATGTTCTTGTGACAAGGATATTGTTCTCGATGCCTCCTGTTACCGAGGAGTTGAGCTTCGGGGTATCATTGACACAAGCATATCGCGGCAGTACTAAATACTTAAGACGGCCGACATCGAAAATCTCTCCTATACGGCCAGTGGCAAGATAACCCCGACATCACCCAGTACTGGGGAGGTAGTTCGAGAGTATTGCCATAGTTTGTTATAGTGGATGCTTTTTCGAAGGTCCGAGGTACACAGTTTCCGAGAAAGACTGGTTATGTGTTGAAGGATGGATACACCTGGATGTAGGTTTAGAGTTGATTGCGCGGTGCTTCCCGTGTATCCCCAACACCTGATTGCATAACTGGAAACTTTCGGAAATCTATAGGTGGGTTCATCTAGTAGTTCTAGGCATTCTTCCAACGGATGCTCGATATGAAGTTCGGGGTTCTACATTGAGTGAAGTGGTTTTATGGACTTGTTCTGATCGGGAGTTGCATCTTAAAGGGTCCTTGGCTATGCTGATCCGGGGATTGCAAAACCCTTTTGTAACACGTTCCATGAGCTTTCAGCACGAAGATGTCGAACGAAACTTCTATCTTGTATTTGTTCTATCTGTTCCTTGTTCCTTTTTATTTTCATTTTGTTCTCCAAGTGGCTTCTCGTCTAGTTGATGTACCTACGGAATTCATTCGTTCAATCCTCTGTTCGAATGATATTGTGAAGATGATGCTGCAAGATATCTACCCTTTGTTTTTGTCTTGATTCTGGTATTCGAGTTGCTTCGATGTCAAATGTTGATTCCATACCTTTCTTAATCGGTGTTCTCATATTTCTATGGGAGTGCTAATTCTTCTTGATCATCAAGATGGTCATGTTAATCCTTTCAACCGGTGTGCCTTCTCTTCAAGTTATTCCATACGGACACCGTTGAGAAATCTGACGATTTGTCTGTTTCATTAATCCCAAGTTGTCTTTGTTTTCCCCACCCTCCCACCCTTCTTCTTCTTGGAGCAAGAAATTCTCAGATGAAGTATCCATTTTATTCATGTGATGTTTTCTTCATTCTTTTCCTTCAATGTTCTTATCCGGTGAATTATCGTGAAGATGCTCAAAAGCTTCAAGTTCATCATTCTTAATTCTAATATTCTGCCGGTGGATGTAATTCAAGATTTCGGTGTTGATCTTAAACTTTTCCTCATTTCACAATGCTTTCTTATTCCGGTGCACCAATTAATCATTCTCCTCTTGTTATTCATATCCGGAGAGCTCAAGATATCTCAGAAGATTCATAATTTCATTCTTAATCCTTTCAAGCTATTTTGAGGATTGTCATCTATTCAAGCCATTTAATTCAACCGGTGCAATATCTCTTAAGCAATCTTTTCCAACGGTGATTTCTTTGAGTGGGCCCTAACCCACAGGTCTTTTTCCAGGATCTTACCTGACTCTTCTGTTTTCCGGAGCTATACTCAAATTCTTTTCAAACTGTGACGTAAGAATGATTTCCATCAGTCACATGCCTTCTCCAAGCTTGTTTTCAATTATTTCCATCTTTAGCTCCACCTTCCTATTGTCATTCGTCCGGAGTATCTCGAAATTCTTCAAGGCATTTCTCGTCTTCATTCTCAACATTTGGAGACCGGAGAAGTGTTTCTCTTAAATCTTGGCCCGTTCTCTGAAGATTCTTCATGAATTATTTTCTTTGTGTTCCTCCGAAGGCCATCATTTCAGAAGATTCTTCGTTCTCAGTTTTCAATTTCGTCCTCCAAATATTCTTCATTGATGTCTCTTCGTTCGTCTCACATTCTTCCGGTGCTTGTTCAAGCATTCTTTAATCAGTTCACGATCTCGTTGCTCTCGTCATTTTAATTCCCTCGAATGCTTTATTCTTCCCGGAGATTCATTCTCTTGTTTCACTCGATTCATTTTCTTACGGTGGCTTGTCCTCTTGCATCGTTCAATTTCATTCCTTACGGTGGTTCTTTCAAGTTTACCCTTCCGTTGTTATCGTTTTAATTCTGTTGTTCTTTTCACAATCCTACCGGTGGTTCGTTGAAGATTTACCCAAGCTTGTGCGAGATCTCTCTTAATCCTTTCCAACGAGAATAAGTAGTATGCCAAATCCTTTGGTTGTCATCAATTTAAATTGGTGAAGGAGATGCATGACATAATTCTTATTCTTATTCATTCAAGGTGAGTTAATCTCTGTTTTCCGGAGCTTGTTCATCATATCATATTCTCGGTTCTAAGTTGTTCATCTTGTTTTCCGGAGCTCCAAGTTATTTCGAGTATATCATTCCAAAGCTCCATCTGATTCATCGCAGGCCTTGAATCTTATTCTTTTCGTCTTTCACTTCTCATGCTTTCATTACCGGAGTTCTTCACGGTGGTTCATCATGTTTTAATTCATCCTCGAAGTCTTCATCAAGATTCTTGTTCGAGCTCAAGCATTCTTCATCATGCTTCCAAGTGCAATCCTTTCTACCTATTCTTTTCAGATGGTGGTATGCCATTTTTGACAATTTTCTTCATGTTTCATGATTCACGAGTTGTCAAGAATGAGATATTTAAAACCATCATTTCTTTCTCTTTAGGAGATCCTTCCAACCCCTCCTTTTATCTCTTGGAGTTATCTTGGGTTGTATTTCACCTAAAAGCTTTCCCTAAGGATTGTTGTATTGTGGTGCTTGTAAATGACCCAAGTTCTTCATTTATCCTTCCGGTGAACTAAGTTTATCGTCTCCTTGTTGATATCAATCCAACCAATTCGTTTCTGTTAGTGGCTGGTTGTCACCTCTTAATTTTGAGATGTTTTCCATAAGCCCACATCAAGCTTATTAATTTCGTGTTGATTCTTCCAACAACTCCGTTCAACCCTTCTTCGTAAGGATGCCTTCAAATCATTTCTAGTTGAAGATGTTATTCTTCTTCAATCTTTTCACTCCATTATTCGTTCAGGTGGCATTGTGATATTGCTCTCTTGGTACCATCATCTCGTTTTTATCAAGATCATGTTATTTTCCCTTGCTTATCATTTAACCGGAGTGTTGAATTTTTTCATTCAAGTTCCCTCATCTTATCAAGTTTTGCCTATCTTTTAACCGGAGTGCTGTCTGAATCTTTCTTAACCCTTGTGCCATTCTTTTATTTGTTCCGGAGGCTGTGTGTTCTTGTTTTCATCAAGTATCATTCCATCTCCTCAAGTTCTTGTTAATTCCTTCCATTTTCAGACGGAGTGCTGCCCGAATTCTGTCATTCTTCTTCCTTGGCTACACCATTGCGGTTTCTAATTCTTTTGTCATCCGTGAGCTCTTGTTTCATGTCTTTCAACCTTCAAGGTTCTCATAGTGCTCCTTGTTCCTCCTTTTACCGGAGTGCTTTCATCTTCGTTCATCTCTGTTGTATTCTTCTCTCAAGTTTGTTCAACCTCTCAAGGTTCGTGGTTTCACTCGTCTGTCGAAGAAGCAACTTTGTTTTACCTCTTCCTCTTCCGTTTTTACCAGGTGATATCTCTAGGATCTCGGGTCGAGATCCTCTGTTAGTGTGGGAGAGTTGTGACGCCCGAGACCGACGTCCCAGAAGATTCCAGAAGATTCCAGATGTTCCGGGTTGCCCGTGTGTTTCTTTGGTGCTTGTGTTATTTATTTTTGCATTGTATCATGTCATCATGCCATCATGTCATTAATCTTGTGCATCTCAACCTAAATAAATTGTGTGGACCTTCGGTCCATTTAAATCGAGGGAAGGTGACTTCTCTTTATAACATATAAAAGTCTCTCAATATTTTAGGGAGCTATATTAATAAATATTCCATTGCTTCGGATTCACCGTAACACACTTGCACATTTTCCCCATGTCTTTTTCCCTTCGAGTTTCTCCTTCAAACCTTCCCTATATTCTTTTCTCAATTTTCGAGGCTCCTCCAAATATCCAGACTCCATTCAAACTCCTTTTATTTTGCAAGCTAAATGTTTTAGTTTGCACTTCCTTTTTGTTGGAACTATTTTGTTGGGTTGGTAATGTCCCGTAAAGCCTTATAAAAATGTTCCATATTTTATTTTCTGTTCTGGCCTCTTCTCTTAATTTCTTTTGCACTCTCTCTATTTTATTTCTGTTAAAGAAATAAAAAGAAGAAGAAGCCAGCCGCGCCAGGCCCATCTCCTCCCTCCTCCTTTTCCTCACCGCAGCCAGGCCCAAGCCGAAGCTGGCCCAACCGCACTTTCCCTCCAGGCCTCGGCCCGGCCTCCTTTTCTCGAGCGCTCGAACCCTAGCTGCGCTGCATCCCTTCGCTCCTCCCTTCCCTGTCCGCCGCCACTCTTCTGTTTCCCTCGCCCTCTGTTTCCCTCGCTCCCCTCGAGCCCTCGATCTAAACCGTCGCTCCCGAAGACCCCGTCGCCCCGAGCCCCAATCGCCTCGCCCGACCGCACCCCGACTCCTCGCACTTCCTCTTCGGCCAGAAACCGCGGCCCTCGAGCGCTCTCTCCCTCGCGACGCCCCGCCGGCCAGCGCCAGGAGGCTGGCCGCGCTCGTCCTCCCCGTCTCCACCAGGCCGGCCGCGGGGATCCCCTCCTCCTCTCCAGGAGCGGCGCCTCTGCAGCGCCAGCGACGCCCAGGCCCGAGGCCGCGGCCTCCCCGCATCCCGGCTCTCTCCCTCCGTTCCCGCGGCCAGGGGCCCTCGCCTCCAGAAGCCGCGCCAGAGGCCCTGCCGTCCCGCCTCTTCGTTCTCCAGGTCGCCCCGCCAGTCCAGCGCAGGAGCCCGGCGCCTGGCCTCTACCTCGTCCGCACGGCAGCGCGCAGGCAGCACCCTCCGTCGCCCCGCGAGCCCAGCTCGCGACCTCCTCCTCTGCGCCGAGCCGCCCCGCGCGCGGGCTCCCTCCCCCCCCTCGGCGCCCTTCCCTTTCGCGAGCAGGTCCTCGCCTCCTGCCTCGCCAGGCTCCCTCGCCTCGCCGGGGGCACCTCTGCCTGCAGCCCCGTCGTCCAGGGCCGGAGCCCCGTCGCGTGGCCAAGAGGCCCTTCCTCTGGCCTCGGGCGCCCGCATCCTCCAGGCAGAGCCCCTCCGTCCCGCGTCGACCAGCGGCCAGGAGCCCAGGTCCCGCATCCGGGCCCCCAGCGCCGCGGCCAGGCCGCATCCCTTCCTCTAGCAAGACCGCGAAGGCCCCGTCCTTTTTTCCAGATCGTCGTCCCGAGCAGCCTTTTTCCTTTTTTTTGTGCTGTTTTGTTGCTGTTAATGTTAATCTCAAGTAACCTTGGAGCAGTAAGTGTATCTGTTTTTGGACCCGTACAACTACCGTCGACGAGACAAGTACCGCTACGCAAGAACCGTGTACGACTACGAGGAGAAACGCAAGTACCACGACGACCGAACGGCTACGGTGACGAGTACATCTACGAACGTGTACCCCTACGTCGACGACGATCCCGACAAGTACCTCTACACGCGGCATGAACATCTACGATACAAAAACGCCGACACAAGACGATGACAAGTACCCCTTCGGAGAAGTACATCTACGAACTCGACGCCCGAACATCTACTTCCTCTACGACCCGCATGAACGACTACTTCCTCTACTTCCACTACTACGGCTACTTCCTCGACGCTCTCGAACCGTCCCGAAACGAGTGTTTCAAAGGTATAACCCCGAGTCGTGACCCGTGTGATGCTTGTTGTGTTGTATGAATTGTCTCCCGTGTGTGCCTCGTGTCCGTTTCGTTCCTTTTGTCATGTTCCTCGGTTGCCTCGTCACCGACTCGTGGGAACCCGGTAACAGGATCGCCCCACCTTTCATCTCGTTGGACTCGCTTCGTCATCTTTTGCACCGGACTCTCAACGAGTTACCGGAACCGATATGTTGCCGTGGCATCATTTTCGGATCGTTGCCGTGGCGCCCTTTTTCTTCCACCACGGTGATAATACTTCTTATCTCTTTTAAGTCAACCTTTTAAAATTGCATAAAACTTGTTCACGTCATCCGCATCATGTTAACAACATTATGTATGTTAATTGTTGTTGCTTTTATAATTATTAAACATGCTCATGGGGATTTTCCGGATATGTTGTTGTTATTCTCCGGCCCCATTTAAAATGTCTTAATAGTGTAGTTTTATCATGCTTCACCTCTTGCCATGTTAACCAACATTTAATCTTGTCTTGTAGTTAAATGAGAGTCAACTAAATATTTAAATGTGGTGTTTCGTCAATATGCAACTCGTTGCATATTGAGCTCCACTTAACTTGTAGTGTTGTTTGTGCACTTTGCCATGCCATGCAAATTAAACCGGACATGCATCATGCTTGCTTGTGCATTGTATGCCATGTTTATTCTTATGTGTTTACCGTGTTGTTTCTTTCTTTCCGGTTGCTTCTCTTGTTAGCTTCGGTTTCGTTCCGGAGTTGTGAGGTTTCTCTCGTCTGTGTTGCTCCGTCTTCTTCGTGGATCTGTTCTTCTCCCTCTGTGGATCCCAGGCAAGATGACCGAACCCGGATACCATTACTATCTTTGCCTATTGCTAGTAGTCTCGATCTGTAGTGTTGCCTCGATGCCCATGTTTTCCTGTCAGCCTCCTACTTGTAACCAATTGCCCTGTTTAACCATCCTACCTATGCAAACCGTTGTTTGGCTAAGTACGCTTCGCTCAGCCCTTCTTATAGCATTGTTAGTTGCAGGTGAAGATTGAAGATGCTTGCTTCATGTTGAAGTTTGGTTGGGTTATATCACACTATATAAATGCTTAAAAAAATGAAATCATCTATATACTGGCAGGGTGGAAGGCTAAGCCTTTTGCTTGGTGATTTGTTCCACTCATGCCGTTAGGAACCGTATAAACCGGTGTTATGTTCCTTGATTATGCGTTCCTAACACGGTTGGGGTGTATGGGACCCCCTTGATAAACCGCTAAGTGCTAAGTCTTTTCCAGCAAGTCCCAACATTGGTACTATTTGCCTAATAACAAACTAATAAAACTTGCATGTGGACTAGCTATCCCTTTTATTTAATTCTACAACCCCGGGCCAGTGCTCCACATGAGTGTTGGTCCGAAACGGGGGTTACGCGGGGCCACCTCAAGGAAACTCAAGGTCTGGTAAAAACCAGTGGGATCACCCATCCGGTCGTGGCCTGAGACGAGATACGCGCGGCTACTATCAGGGTGTCGGCACGCCGGGAGGATTTGCTAGATTAGCCTTACCTTAGTTCGGTTTAACTTGAGCACGGGATTCCGAGAATACTCGGGTCTTCCCACCTATGGAGTTGCGACTTCGCGGATCGTGGGCTTGTGATGGGCCAAGTTGGAACACCCCTGCAGGGTTTGAACTTTCGAAAGCCGTGCCCGCGGTTATGTGGCAGATGGGAGCTTGTTAATTCCGGTTGTAGATAACTTGACACAATGTTTCCAATACACTACCAGCATGTGTACCGTGACTGTCAATTTCCGAATAGGGATTCGGGAGTTGAACACGGTGGGGTTATGTTTGACCGGCTTTAGTTAGGATCACTTCGTGATCATCTCTCGACCGATGCACTTCTCTTCTCGCTCTCTTTTGCGTAAGTTAGTGCTAGTTGCTGCTGCAGACTCTTGTTTGTTCCTTCACCTCTTATTCTTTCTTCAGCCTTGTCCACACCCAAGGCTTAAATAGTCTTGTTACCCGGGAACGGGATTGCTGAGTCCTCTGTGGCTCACAGTTACTTCACCACACCAGATGCAGGTTCAGCCGAGTAAGATGCAGAAGTTGGCTCAAGTTCTTCACCGGGAGCCCGATGAAGAGAGTTGCCGTTTGCTTGTGACGTTTCGACGATCAGTAGTGGTTTCTACTAGGATTCGATCTAGACCTGTGGTTTTATGTTGTTTTGGTATCTTTCTTTGGTTCTTCGCCCGTAGTCGGGTTGTGATGTTTTGAATGATGATTGCTTATGTAATGTATTGTGTGAAGTGGCGAGTGTAAGCCAACTATCTCCTTTTGCATTTTAATCCCTCTTTTACATGAGTTGTGCAAAGATACCAAACTTGAGATCATTCTAGGATGGGCTTATATCTTTAAGTCGTGCCTCGACACGTAGGAGATATAGTCCCATCCTGGGCATTACAGGTACACATGGTCCCCGACATGGAAACTCATGTCTCGACGGTGAGTGTCAGCATAACTCTTCTGCCTTGACTTGGCTGCCTTTAATCGCTCTCTGACTAGTTGGACTTGCTCTTCTGCTGCGCGGAGATTATCCGGTCCAAAGACTAGTCCTTCTCCAGTCTCTGACCAGTTGAGGGGTGTGCGGCACCTGCGTCCGTACAACACCTCAAATGGTGCCATCTGAAGGCTCGACTGGTAACTGTTGTTATAGGAGAACTCGGCAAAAGGGAGGCAATCTTCCCACTTGGCTCCATATGCCAGGACACAGGCTCGGAGCATATCTTCGAGAATCTGATTGACTCGCTCTGTCTGACCTCTGGTCTGTGGGTGAAAAGCCGTGCTGAAAGACAACTTGGTTCCCAAGGCTTCTTGGAACTTCTTCCAAAACCTTGAGGTGAACTGGGTTCCTCGATCTGACACAATCTCCTTGGGAACACCGTGAAGACTCACGATTCGGTCGATGTAGAGAGCTGCCAGCCGGTTGCCATCATAAGTGGTCTTGACAGGAATGAAATGGGCCACCTTGGTCAAATGATCGACTATGACCCAGATAGAGTCATGTCCTCTATTCGACCTTGGTGATCCAGTGATGAAGTCCATTCCGACTTTATCCCACTTCCACTCAGGAACCTTGAGTGGTTGCAGCAATCCAGCAGGTCGCTGATATTCAGCCTTGACCCTTTGGCACACATCACACTTTGCAACATAGGTCGCAATCTCTCTTCTCATCCCGTGCCACCAGAATCGTGCCTTCAAGTCTTGGTACATCTTGGTTCCTCCGGGGTGGATGGAATACGGAGTGTCGTGGGCTTCTTGCAGAATCAGCGTCTTCAGCTCTGTGTTGTTTGGTACGCAGATGCGACCTTTGTACCAAACAATCCCGTGCTCGTCTTCGGAGAATCCTGGGGCCTTGCACAGCTTCATCTTCTTCTTGATGCCTTCAATGCTTGCATGTCCCTCTTGTGCCTTCTTGACGTCGTCCACCAGGGTTGGTCTGACTTCCAAATGATCCAGAAATCCAGGGGTGACCAATTCCAAACTGAATTGTTCGAACTCCTTAAACAAGGCTGGCTGCCTTACTTGAATAACGGCATTCAAAGAGCAAGCCTTCCTGCTTAAGGCATCGGCCACCATGTTAGCCTTCCCAGGGTGATACTGAACACTGAGGTCATAGTCTTTGATGAGTTCCAACCATCTCCGCTGCCTCATGTTCAATTCCTTTTGGGTGAAAATGTACTTCAGACTTTTGTGGTCTGTGTAGATCTCACACCGTTTCCCTAGGAGGTAATGCCGCCATGTCTTCAAGGCATGAACCACTGCCGCTAACTCAAGATCGTGAGTAGCGTAGTTCTCCTCATGGGGTCGTAGCTGCCTGGAGAGGTATGCTATGACGCGGCCTTCTTGCATCAGAACGCTTCCCAATCCGGTTCGAGAGGCGTCACAATATATCACGAACTCCTTGTGAATATCAGGCGTTGCCAGAACTGGGGCGGTGGTCAATCTCTTCTTGAGCTCTTGGAAGCTCTCTTCGCATTTTGGCGTCCACTCGAACTTCTTGTCCTTCTTGAGGAGCTGAGTCATTGGCCGTGCAATGCTAGAGAATCCTTCCACGAACTTGCGGTAATAGCCCGCTAGTCCGAGGAAGCTTCTAACTTCCTTGACGGTCGTTGGAGATTGCCATTGGGTCACAGCTTCGATCTTTGCAGGATCAACAGATAATCCTTCCTCGGTCAAGACATGACCTAAGAATCAACTTTATGCAGCCACAACTCACACTTGCTGAATTTGGCATACAGTTGGTGCTCATGAAGCTTGTCTAGGACCATCCTCAGATGCTGCTCGTGCTCTTCCTCCGACTTCGAGAACACAAGAATGTCATCAATGAAGACAACAACAAACTTGTCCAAATATTCCATGAAGACTTTATTCATGAGATACATGAAGTAGGCGGGGGCATTGGTTAACCCAAAAGACATGACCGTGCACTCGTACAGGCCATATCTGGTTACGAATGCCATCTTCGGAATATCTTGGGGTCTGATCTTCAGCTGGTAGTACCCAGATCTGAGGTCGATCTTGGAGAATACCTTGGCTCCGCTGAGCTGATCAAACAGATCTTCGATCTTGGGGAGTGGATACTTGTTCTTGATTGTAACTTCATTGAGGGAATGGTAGTCAATGCATAAGCGGATGGTACCGTCCCTCTTTGCCACAAACAGAACAGGAGATCCCCAAGGGGAGGCACTCGGGCGAATAAATCCCTTCCTTAGCTGCTCTTCCAGCTGCTTCTTCAACTCGGCTAATTCTTCCGTCCCCATTCTATAAGGCTTCTTATAGATAGGTCCTGCTCCGGGCACGAGCTCGATGATGAACTCAATGTCACGGTCAGGGGGCATTCCCGGTAGTTCATCCGGAAAGACATCAGGATACTCACATACCACCGGTACTTGATCTAGCCCAACTTCAGACAGACAGTTGACTTTTGCGGCTTGAGCGGAAGAGGAGTTGGAAGCAAACTTGACTTCGACTCCTTGGTCATTGGTCACAGTGACTGTCCGATTGGCACAGTCTAACAAGCCTTGGTGCTTACTGAGCCAATTCATGCCTAGGATCACATCCAAGCCTTGCGATCTCAGGACGATAAGGTCTGCTAGGAAGTCTACACCGTTAATGGTAATACCGACTCCTTTACAGCCTATCTTGGCTCTCGACTCGGCGCCGGGGGTTTGTACCACCATAGGGTTATTCAGGGGTGTAGGGTCATGCCACTTTTTAATGCAAATCTTTGAGTGACAAATGAATGCGTTGCTCCAGAATCAAACAAGACAGTTGCAGGTGCTGAGTTGACAAGGAATGTACCCAGCATGACGTCCGGGTCTTCCTGGGCTTCTTCAGCAGTGACGTGATTCACACGCCCCTTCCCATGGTTAGGTGGATTGCGGGGAGCGGGGTTCCTTGGTGGCATTCCACGGCCTTGTCCCTGGTTCTGCGCATTGGGGCGCGGGGCATCAGGCTTCTTGTTGGGGCACACCCTTGAGATGTGTCCGGGCTGACCGTATCCAAAGCAAGTGACTTGGTTTGGATTGATCTTGTTGCCACCACTGGTATTGGGGTTGAAAGCTGGCCTGGGGTTGGCATACTGCTGAGGCTGAGGGTTGGCACGAGGTGCAGGAGCTCTTGGCTGCTGATAGGTTCGCTTGGCCGGGGCTGACTGCCACGGACGAGGTTTCTGGTTGCTGGAACTTCCCTTACTGACCAACTTGCGCTTGCGAGTGTCTTCCAAAGCACGCCGCTTGTCTTCAAGCATAAGTGCCTTGTTCACCAGGTCAGGGAAAGACGGGCAGTCGCACACGACAAGCGAGTATTGCAGAGTCTGATTGAGTCCTTCCATGAAGCGCTCCCTTTTGGCAGCATCAGTGCTGACATCTTCAAGGGCATACCTTGACAGAATACTGAACTTCTGCATGTACTCCTTGACAGTGCCACTTCCTTGCTTCAGGGCTCGGAACTCACGCTTTTTGATAGCCATGATTCCGGAAGGAATGTGGGCCTTGCGGAATTCTGCCTTGAAGTTAACCCAAGTGATGTCTTGTTCAGCATGCATGGCCTTGAATCCATCCCACCAAGCTCTAGCAGTCCCCCCGAGGTAGTGGGCTGCATAAGCCACCTTCTCGCGGTCTTCGGTGCATCCGACGGGTTCCAGTATATCCTCAATGGAACGGACCCAGTCGTCTGCATCCAGGGGTTCAACAGTCTCGATGAAGGTTGGCGGTGCATGCTTCTTGAACTCTGCCAACGTGGAACGTCCATTGCCATTCCCCGCCGGCTGGCGGTTGTTGGTGACAGCTTGAGCAATCAGCTGGAGAGCTGCAGTGTTGGCTTGGCGTTCCTCTCGGAAAGCTTGGAGAAGCTGAGCCATGTCCATGCTTGGAGGAGGTGGTGGTGGAGCTTGGTCGTTGGTTTGGTCATGGCTTGCCTCTGGCTGAGTGGATGCTCCGGCTTCGGGCTGCTGGGTAGAGGTACCAGTACGAGTTACAACAGGCATCCTGTTGGAGCGGTAAAAGGTCTCATGACTCGGAAGAGGGAAAGCAGGATAGATGGGTGCCTAGTAAGGGGGTGGGCGTGACACTAAATCAAATCATGCAAGGGCCGAAAGGCCAAAACACACTCATTAAAATCCAAATGGGGTGATGTAGTCGTTTACACATTCCCGAAGGAAGAATACGACATACATCCAGACACAACAAAAGCGAACACTAGATGGTTTCATATGAACCATACAAGGACTCGACTGCGCATAGGGGTTACACGACCTATCCTACCGTAGAGGTTACAACTGGCATATCCGAGTAGCGAATAATGCCTAAGCGGCGGAATGCTCGGTCGCGTATTCCGGCTCTTCTGGGTCTTCCTCCTTGTCTTCATCTGTCTGGGCCCCCTTGTCACTTGAGTGTGTGGGGGAGTGGAGGAGTTGGATACGACGGTGCTTCGTCGGTGGTGCAGGGAAAAGCTTGCGACATTCCCTTGCCGTCATCCGGCGTCGTCGAGGCGGTTCTTCATCCTTGGAAGATACATCCTCGGAGGGCCTTCCGCCTCGATATGCGATAGCGGATTGTCCAGAAGGTGCTCCTTCCTTCTTGATCCTATTTGCCTTCTCTTGAGCTCGACGAAGAAGTGCCTTGGTCTTGTGAAGTTCTTCTCGAAGCTTCATTGATTTCGAGGCCAAGTCTTGTGCCAAGCTGTCGGCACATAGACTGAAGTAGGTCTGGAACCGAAGCGAGAGTCCTTCCTTCAGTGGAGGGGCTAGTGCGCTGCTTTCTTCTTCACCTTCCTTCCGATAAGGTAAGAAGCGAGTTGTCATCTTGGCTTCCATCTCCGGAAGAAGCTCGCGGAGACGGGTTAGTGCCTTGAGTGCAGCAGCCTCGACAGCGAGTGGTAGTGTTGCCATCTGGGGTCCCTCGAAGAACCAACTTGTGGAAGGATCGTTTGCCTTCACGATCACTTCCACATGGTACTCCACCTCAGTATCGCTCACCCAATGCTCAAGGTAGGTGAGGATGGGTGCTCGGTGGAACTGACACTCCTGGAGGCTATCCTTGAGAAGTAAGGGAAACCCAGTGGTCAGGTGCTCTTCGGGTACAGCGGCCATCTACAAAGGTGGAATAGGAGGGGTTAATAAGCTGATGAAATCTCAGGTTTAGAAAAGAAGAGAGGTTCAGAAGGTTTTTGAAAAGGGGTCTCATCTAACTAACGCCGATGCTAACTAAGGCTTCCTACAGTCAGGATGGGTCTGATACCAGCTCTGTGGGGACCCCGACTTAGAAGTCGAGATCACCGAATGCACGTGTACAGTGATCCCAGAGATCAATGCTCACTGAACACACAGAAGCTGAAATAACAAGAGTCTTACATCCATACAAATAGTCTTACACGAATTAAGGCCATTATGGCCATGTCTTACATAGATAGAGCCTCACGGACTGAATAGCAAATATCTCAAATAGCGGAAGTCTTCGATAACGGGTAGAACCCATGCCATCTGCCTTAACCCTACAGGCATTCTGACTGGGATAGCGTCCTAGTTCGCATGTTTGTCTCCAAAGAACTCTTCCTCATATTCCTGTTCTTCCATGCCTGGCCAATTAAATAACCAGTGGCAAGCCAATGAGTACTTTGAATGTACTCGCAAGCAACCCATGATGTGGTTCAAAGTAACAATGCAATTGAACGGTAATGAACAATCTAGCAAGGGCTAGAATAAATATTCTACTATCAAGTTTATGCATCAATAACCTCGCGTAACCTCGAAGACAGGTTACCGATATCAACATGAATAAGATTCAACTCATCGAGTCAAGTCACCACCTTGACTCACCACACACATACTATCACCGATGAAGTAAAATTCTGGACATAGTTTAAGTAGCACCACCCAACTGTCCATGACCGTGGACACGGCTATTCGAATAGTTTTACACTCTGCAGAGGTTGCGCACTTTACCCACAAGATCCGGGGAACTTCCGTGTCATCCACGACCCGCGGTACCTCAAGTACCCGGGGTAAGCACCCGGTCATTACCTTTCCTTAGACGACACTAACATAGAGTCCACTCGTTGGTACACGTCCCTCGGGTACAAACAATAGATCACGGGACTTGCCCTAATTTCAATGTCACGCGTACCCGAAGGGTCCAACGGTGTGTCCGGTGCCCTGTAAAAACAGTCATGGCCGTCTATCCAAGCACGACCCCGTCCCGAGAAAGACCTCAAGTCTTCCCGTCACTAGTAATGCGGGCACCATGCTAGTATCGGCCTAAGTAATCAATAAAGCCCCGTCCCATAAGGGGTAGTGTGGTTGCACATGTTTGGTTGGGACGGTAGTCACACATAAATCTAATCCATCATTCCACCATGCACATGATTTTACCGGCACATCACTTCTTTCTCAAGTGATGACCTAATTCAACATCACCCTCGGGCATTAGGGGCACCCGATGGGTTCATGCAAAGATTTTTAACCACGAAGTTTCATGTCACACATGCATCACTATCCATTACTACTAACCATATGCATGTCATCTAGCACATAGCAAGATCAAGATCAAGCATGCATCATGTGGTGGTTTCAACTAGGTCACTATCGTAACCCTAACATCATGCATCGGAAACAAACGAGTTCCGAAGAACAAGTGTATCATGGTCAAAGGTCTGCTTGCCTGGATTGGCTTGGTCTTCAAAGTCTTCAAATCCTTCTCCTTCTTCTTCCACAGCAACTTCGTCAAATACGGGATCTATACGTCGCATAATAACAACGGAAAAATAAGACCACAAATAAAACAGAAAAATCAAGGTGCTCAGAAAAATGTCAACTTATTTTTGTTAAATACAAGAGGAATTTCTAAGATGGGAAAAAATCTTAGTTGGAGATTTGGACTTACAGAATGGAATCTATTGATTTTTGAACAGGAGATTTACTGCTCAAATTTGAATTTAAATTTGAACAGAACAGAAAAGTTTCATAGATGTGAGTGAAAGTGGTACCATTAAATAGGTTGGAATATTACAAGATTTTAGGAGTTGGAATTATTTTATTTGGACCATTATTCTTTTCTGTAGAAATGTTTTAAACAATTACAGAAAGAATAAAGGAAAAGTGCCCTGTGCAACTGGGCCAGTGAAGGCCAGAGTGCACGGCCCAGGGCGGTCCAGCCCAGCCGCACGGGAGCCTGCGCGCGCACGTCAGGTTTTTGAACCTGACGGGCGGGGCCCGTGGGTCAGCGACAGGGAGGAGGGGGAGAGAGGTGTGGGGATGACAGGTGGGGCCCGCCTGTCATCTCCAACCTTGCGGCCACGGCGACGGCGAGCTCACCGGCGAGGTTTCCGGCCACGACGATGGCAACGGAGGGCGGGAACGTGACCAGCGTCGTGTTGCGGATGCAGGGGTGGTGGTGCGGCACGCCGGGGAGGTCGGGTTCGCCGGCGGCGAGGTGGGACGGCGGGGGAGCTACGGGAGGTCGCCGCTCCGGCCGTTTCCAACTGCCACAGAGAGGGGAAACAGGGGGGGAAGGGTCAGTGGAGCACGGCGGTTTCAGATCGGGCGAAAGGAAGGGCGGGGGGGGCGTACTGCGAGATCACCGGCGGCCCGACGCGGCGGAGCTCCGGTCGATCCCGAGTACTGGGACGACCTGGGGAGGAGTGGATGGTGCTGGAGGACTCAGTGGGGTGAGGTGAGGCTGTTGGTGTTGCTGGAGAGGCCCGGGGGGTCCTATTTATAGGAGATCGACGGAGGCCCGTGGTCCAGTGCGCCGGCGAGCTCCGGCTCGTAGCTACAGCGCACAGGGGGCGAGGGGAATGAGTCCACGGAGTTCTTGGACGAGCTCCACGTCCAGTATAGGTGAGAGGAGGAGCGGGGGAGCTTCTGGAGCACGCGCGCGTGCGAGGCAGAGGAGTGGCCGTTGCGGGCGGCCGGTGCGCGTGCGACGATGTTCACCGGAGGGCATAGGAGGAGGGGGGACAGCGTCGGGGAGGTTGCGGACGTCGAGAGGCCTCGACTGGCGCGAAGGAGGAGCCCGAGGCTGTCGGGGGCCAGCGATTGGCTGAAGCCACCGTGCGGAGGTGCACTGTAGCGTGCTCCAGAGCATGCGTATTGCTGGCATCATCGCGCTCTTGCCGCTCCGGTCAAAACCAGCGTGTCCAAGAGTGTCTAGAAGGTCAGGGGAGGAGTAAAGAAATGGCCTGCGACCTTGGATGCCCTGGAGATGCTGAGAGAGAGGGAGGATGCTGGTGACTTGGTGAAAACTTGCTGTCCAGCAAGGTAAACTTGGGTTCTTACCCGTCAATCATGGAGCTGGGGTGCTGGGGAAGTTACTGGGGGTAGCTAGTAACTCAATGATCATGTGGTAAAAAGTTGAGGCCATGGAAAAGAGTAAAAGTGATCAAGATGGAGGTTTTAGTAAATCTGCAGAAGGTGTTTGATCAGTGTTTGGTCAAGCAAATGACCTCCACTTGACATGGCACTTAACAGGGTTGAAAGATATGAGAAAATAGGGTGCTTCACCAAGTTTGGGCTCATTTGAAGAAACTAGCCAATGTAACTTTGGTGAACCCTAGAAATCAACAGAAACAGTTTCATCTTGATTGAGTCAAGCTAATCATCTCCCCTTGATGCACCACTTGGTGTAGCATCATCATTTGGGGTATTGATCATGCCCACAAAGTTTGAAGCTCCAGATAAAAAGTTGGTAATGTAAAGTTGTTCAAATTTGCATTTGAACATAAAGGGTTTTGAGGTAATCTGATCAAGTTGCTCTATTCCAAATCTTGTGCCATTTGGTCTAGGTGCCTTATTAGGCCATTCTAGCATGTGCACCAAGTTTGAGAGCAGTTGGACAAGTTTGGCAATGTAAAGTTGCTCAACTTCAAATATGGACATAATGGTTATGAAGGGGTTTGAGGATGTTTTCTTGCTTCCCGAGGCATGGGACTTGGCAAGATCATCAAATATGTCATATATGACATGATAGAATTTCCCTGGAATTTTTGGAGAAAAATTCCTTTGTAAATATTTCAAAAGCTTGAAATATCTAGGAAGGGTTTAAGAGGGTTTAGCCCATTATTTTGAACATGACCAAGTGTTGAACCTCTTATATATGGACAATATATGTCCTTTGAGTCTCCCTGAATTTTGGCAAATATTTTTGAAATAGTTAAATATTTTTTTTCCTATTAAAGACCATTTCTGGCCTTAAGAAAAAGCTTTTAAATAAAATAGGAAAATAACTTTTAAAATTATACCTTTGTGGTTTCTGGGAGTCCTATGACTACTAGGTCTCAAATATTCCTTTTGAAATAATTTTCTCACCCTAAATCAAGTACTTGCAGTGCAAATCCCAATTCAGGGGTTTTTGGAAAACTAAATTTATAAAATACCTTTTGGCCAAATTAATTTTGTAGGAAAATACTATGCTCTTATATAACACTTGGCATGATCATTGGGCAGAAGTTTTGGGTATGGAGATGAATTCTACTAGAGGTCATAGTTGACTTTAATGAGCACAAGAAAAAGCACATGAAGAAATCTCAATTCAAATAAAAGCCAAATGATGCTAAAAAAAATTGCTGGTCCAAATTTTCATGCTTCAAAGGTACAAATAACATGTTACAAAATGCAGTGTGTGACATGGACAGCTTCAGCTCCAAGTCTGCAACAGAGTCCTTGGCGATGGCGAGCTCCTTGACCTTGTCGGGGAGACGGACTTGCAGCTCGGAGTGGCTGTGGGCGTCCTTCTCCCTCTCCAATGTGAGCGCAGTAACCCTCTCCTCGCCCGCCTTCAGCTAGACCTCCAATTGCGCCACCCTCGCCGCCAAGTCTCTCTTGACGGTCTCTGCAGCGGCAGCAGCGTCCCTCGCTTCCTGCAGGGCCCCGCCAAGGGACTGCTCGCGCGCGGTAAGGTCATCCTTGTGGCTATCGAGGTCGACCTTCCGCTGCCTCAGCTCACCTTCCCGCCGAGACAGATCCTCGGCGGCGAGCCGTTGCTGCTCCTCTGCTTCCGCCTTTTTGAGGATGAACGCCAGGTGCGCCTCGGCGAGCTCCTCCCGCTCCTCCGCCAAGGACCAGAGGGCCGCCTGGTTGGCGGCGCGGAGCTCCTCGGCGCGCTTCTTCAAATCGACGCCAGCCTTGGCAGCCAGAGCCTCCCGGGACTCCAGCTTGGCCTGCCTGGCGCAGTACAGGGCCAAAAGTCGGCGTAGAAGCTGCTCCTCCTCGGGCTCGCTGCTGCTGCCGGGCGCGTCGACAAGCCTCAGCCCGGCGGAGGCAAGGACTTCACCATCGAAGCTCTCCCCCTCCACGGGCGCCCTTGATGAGGACGCCCACGGGACTTGGATGAAGACCCCGTTGGCGGCCTCCAGATAAACACCCGGCCCAGTCGCGGCGGCGGAGGGGTCGGCGGCCGGTGCAGCGTCCGGCGCTCCTGCGGCCTCAGGGCCATCAGTGCGGTCGTCGGTCCCCTCCTCAGCTGCCGCTTCAGCGGCCGCGGTGGTCTCATCGATGGCTGGCTCGTCGACGCCGGCCGTCCCTTCAGCAGTGGCGGCGTCGCCAGCATTGCCGCGCGCGTCCTCCTTGATACGTCCAAAACGTATCTATAATTTCTGGTTGCTCCATGCCACTTTTGGGTGATATTGTTATGATATTCATACACTTCCATACACTTTTGATCATATTTGGACTAACTTACTAATCCAGTGCACCCCAGTGCCAGTTTCTGTTTTCGGCTGTTTTTGTATTTCAGGTTTTCACGTTTCGAGAACTGCCTAGAAAAATCCAGAAAAATTATATAAAAAATCAGCGTTCCGGAAACAACACTGCATCCGAAGGGCAGCCTGGGGGGGCCACCAGGGCTCCAGGCGCCCTGGCGGCCCCCCCTGGGCCGCGCCGGGGGGGCGCCTGGGCCCCCCGAAGCTCCCCCGATGCCCTACTTTGGCATATATTTAAAGGGTCCTCCGTAACCCTCAAAACAGGAACTCTTTTCGCGATCCCATCTCTGTTCCGCCGCCGCCGCCGCTTCCAAGATCGTGAGCACCAGGAGAACTCTTCCCGGCACCCTGCCGGAGGGGAGGATCACCACCGGGAGCTTCTCCACCACCATGGACGCCTCCCGGATGACTCGTGAGTAGTCTCCCTTGGACCATGGGTCCATGACCAGTAGCTATGTGATGTTCTCCTCCCGTTCTTGTGCTTCACTAATTAGTCCTCGTGAGCTGCCCTACATGATCGAGGCACCTATGTAATCCTTATGCTGTTGCTATGTTGAGTTTGCTGGGATCCGATGGATTATGAGATTATGTTCAGATTGATCTTGAGTAATATATTTGATTCACCTCTTTTATATTTTTGTTCATAAGTAATTCTTGCATGTTCTCCGTTGTTATTTATTGCTTTGGCCGAGTAATAGGTAGTGACTCCAAGAGGGAATGTTATGCTCGATTGTGGGTTCATGCCCCTCGATGACTAGCTTGAGTGACAGAAACATGAGTCTAAGGGATGTGTTGTTGCCACAAGGGGGAAAACAACGGTGCTTGTGCCCGCGGGTGCAAGGATTGTTTACTTTACGCAAAGTTCTTTTAATGCAGTTGTCTGTTGCATTGAGTTTACACTATGGGTGGGACTCGCAACTTAATACCAGCGAGATGTTCTGGATAGATATCTCAAGGTGGATGATTAGTAGTAGATATTGATGGATTTCGGTCTACTTACTTTGGCGTACCGCCCATGCTTTGAACCTCAACCTTTCTTGCAATGTAGTCAGCATTGGTTTGTGTTCGTGGTCCTGTCAATTGCCCAGCTGTAATTTGTTTACCTCACATAGCTGTTTTATCGTCTTTTGGGAGAGAGACATCACTAGTGAACATCATGAGACTCCGGTCCATATTACCATCATTGATCACATCCGCTATTTACTTTTTCGTTATTATTTACTATTGCAAAACACTATCTATCACTACTATCATTGCTTTTAATCCTTTGTGAACTACAAGGCCGGAGGGATTGACAACCTCTCTGTACTCGTTGGGAGCAAAGTTATTTGTATCTGTGTGCAGGTCCACGTTGATTGCTACTAATCTGGCGCCCTAGCAATTGACACCTACTTGTTGAACCTAGGAGTCTCTGGGGATTCGATCCTTGGCATCTTTGCTAAGGGAAAACACTTCTACAATACTGCATCTTACACCTTCCACTCGGGGTAACCAACGAGGGGTTCGAGGCCCATCAAGGAGTATTTTCTGGCGCCGTTGCCGGGGACTCCACTCTTCAGGATAGGGGAGTTGCATGCTATCTTTTACCTTTGCTTTTTAGTCTTGTTAGTTTACCTTTCAGTTTTTGCTTTAGTTCCTTTTATCGAAAATCACAAAAATAGTTATCTTGCTTGCTTGCTACTATGGGTTCCACCGAGAGCACCAAGTTGTGTGACTTCACTAGTCACAACAACGATGACTTTATCAGCACACCTATCACTACACCTGCCACTTCAGCACCTTCATATGAAATTAAACCTGCTTTACTGAACTTAGTCATGAGAGAACAATTCTCCGGTGCTGGAGATGATGCTGCTTTACACTTAAACAACTTTGTTGAACTTTGTGATATGCAAAAGTACCAATAAATAGATGGTAATATTGTTAAGCTTAAGCTTTTTCCTTTCTCCTTGAGAGGAGGAGCTAAAATTTGGTTTCAGTCTTTGCCTAGAAATAGCATAGATTCATGGGACAAGTGCAAAGATGCTTTTATCGGAAAATACTATCCACCTGCTAAAATTATCCAACTTAGAAGTAACATAATGAATTTTAAACAATTGGATAATGAACACGTTGCCCAAGCTTGGGAACGTATGAAATCTCTTATCAAGAACTGCCCTACTCATGGTTTGACTACTTGGATGGTTATCCAAACTTTTTATGCAGGCTTGAACTTTACCTCGCGGAACTTGTTAGATTCGGCCGCGGGAGGAACTTTTATGTCAACTACACTTGGTGCTGCCACAAAGCTTCTCGATGAGATGATGACCAACTACTCCCAATGGCACACCGAACGCGCTCCAACAGGTAGGAAGGTAAACTCTGTCGAGGAGATTTCCTCCCTTAATGAAAAAGTTGACTTGATTATGTCTCTACTTTCGAAGCAATCTACTGTTGATCCTCGTGATGTTCCTTTAAATTCTTTGATTGCTCAAGAACAAGTAGATGTGAACTTTATCTCTAGAAACAATTTTAACAACAATGCTTATAGGAGTAATTTTGGTAGCAATCCTAGACCGTTCCCCTCTAATTCTTATGGGAACAATAATGCTTATCCTAGTACCAAGAACTCCACTACTGAACTAGAGACTATGCTTAGAGATTTCATCACTACCCAAAAAGCCTTTAATAAGAATGTAGAAGAGAAACTACATAAACTAGATGATCTTTCTTTTAAGGTAGACCATTTAGCCAATGAGGTAAAATTGCTAAAAATTGAAACTTCTCCTCTTAAGGAGAGGGAAGTCATCCCTATTAATGCTACTCAAGTACAAATTAATGAAAATATTAGGATGATGGCTAAACTTAAAGAAAGATGGGCTAGAGAAAGGGAGGAAGAGGATAGAATTAAGAGCCTTCCTACCCACCACACTGTTGCTACTATTAAAGTTGTTGATGATATCCACACTCTTAGCACCCAATGTACTCCTGGTCCCAATGGACCTATTAATGGTGATGCTATGACTATAGAAACTACCAAACATGTGAATCTAGAGGACACCACTACCACTTTACTTGATGCTCGTGACCTTGATTTTGATAATTGCACTCTTACCGAAGTTATTGATTTCCTTCACAAAATGTCTAGAGACCCCCGCACTAGCATGCTTAACCTTGCCTTCACAGAGCATATCACTAATGCTCTCATCAAAGCTAGGGAGGAGAAACTTAGAGTAGAAGCCTCCATACCTAGAAAGCTAGAAGATGGTTGGGATCCTATGATAAAAATTAATTTGAATGACTTCTCTTGTTATGCATTATGTGATGTTGGAGCTAGTACCTCTGTTATGCCCAAAAGAATATATGATATGCTTAAATTGAAACCTTTTGATTCTTGTTCTTTTGGTGTTCGTCTCGTTGATTCTTCCATAAAGAAACCTTTGGGGAGGATCGACGATGTTCTTATTGTTGTCAATGATAATTATGTGCCCGTTGATTTCACTATTATGGATATTGAATGTGATCCTTCATGTCCAATTATTTTGGGACGTCCCTTTTTGCGCACCGTTGGTGCTGTCATTGACATGAAAGAGGGTAATATAAAATTTCAGTTTCCTCTCAAGAAAGGGATGGAACACTTCCCTCGAAAGAAGATCAAGTTACCTTTTGAGTCCGTTGTACGGGCTAGTTATTCTTTTACTCTTGATAAAACTTGATCTATGCATTATGCCTAGCTTAAAGGCATAAAAGAAATCGCTTTTGGGAGGCAGCCCACATGAATAAATTTTTTGCTTTCGTTGTGTCTTGATGTTGTTTACTTCTGTAGCATCATCATTGTATCTTTGCTTTTCATATTTGTGCCAAGTATAGCCTCTGATTGCTAGAAAGTTCAAAAGTTGTGAGGTGCTGTCCAGGAAACAGATTCTGTCCTTGGATAGAAAAATTCGTATAAAATCACCAGATCATCTTTTTGGTCTAAATTGTTTCGACCGCGTTCTCTATATAATTGTCTTTCGTGCGTCTGTTCTGAGTTTTTTGATTTGAGTTGCAGAAGTATCCCGAACAGAACGATTACTGCCTGCTGTTCTGTTTTTCACAGATTCTGTCCTGTTTTGCCTTACCTTCACTTTGCAAATCAAGAGCTTGCTTTTTCTTTGCAAAAACCTTTTGGCAATCTTGAGAAACAGTAGAACTTCAAGAATATCTTTATTTCCAGCAAGGTATAATTATTTTATTAAGGGTACTAACCTCGCTAATCAGATTATGATGAGTTATGTATGAAGGGAGTTTTCAAGTGTGCGAGGGAAGATGATAAAAAGATTCAGGAGTGTCAAGCGCTCAAGCTTGGGGATGCCCCCGTGCACCCCCAAGAAATATTCAAGGAGACTCAAGCGTCTAAGCTTGGGGATGCCCCCGTGCATCCCCTTCTCCATTAACATTATCAGTTCGTCTTTCGTTTCGCTATATTTTTATCACTTCATGTGTTATGTGCTATGCTTGGAGCGTCTTGCTTTTAGTTTTCTTTTTAGTTTTTCATAACGAGTCGGAACTCAGCATTCCTTTATGTGGGAGAGAAACACGCTCCACTTCTACCTAGAACATAACATAGAATTTTCATGTCTATCTATGCTGTGTGTGTTCTTTGTCTTTCAATAGCTACTATCATGCTCTGCTCTTAGTATTCATGCCTATCTTTTCAAAGAGCTTTTGTCTAGTTGGTTGCTTGAACTCTCTTTAATTATCATGCTCACCTTATTAAGAGAGTTTGCTCCCGTTGCATTGGTTAATGTGTCTATGATAGAGATGCTACTTGCATGATGGTGCTTAGTAGTTCAGGTTTTCTTATGGTTAATCTCAAATAGCCTGGGGGTTCCCAATGTGTTATTGGAGTACCAACATGGTTTGTCTGCCTATGATGTGGTATGGTTTAGTAATATCTTCTTTCGAGAATTTATTTTGATTGACTTGGCGTATGCTCACGCATATTCAAGACTGTAAAGAAAGTCTGTCAAGCCTTGATGATCTTTTATTTCTGAGTAGCGATATAACTTCCATGCCTGATTCAATATTGCTTTGTCGCTCTGCATGATTATGACCGTCATTGCTCACTTAGTTGGTCGCTCCCAGTCTTTTTGCTAACCTCCACCTGTACTAAGCAAACTAACCATGCAATACATAGCTCATGGGAAAGTAGCCTAAAAACTATTATGGTAAAGAATATGTTGCTTATGTATCCTATTTCTTATAAGTTGCTTGCTGAGCGGTAACCATGTTTCTGGGGACGCCATCAACTGTCACACTTTTGTTGAATATCATGTGAGTTGCTATGCATGTTCGTCTTGTCTGAAGTAAGGGTGATTTACCGTGGGTTGAATTAATATGCATATTGTTAGAGAAGAACATTGGGCCGCCAACCAAAGCCATGTATCATGGTGGAAGTTTTAGCTTGGACCTTAATCCTCAATCTCTTATGAGAATATGCTTATGCATTGAAGAGGAGTCCATCATCTATTTTCTATGTTGTCCCGGTATGGATGTCCTCAAGTTGAGATCTATCAAATGCGATTTATCTCCTTGGACCTTTGTACAGGTGGCATAGAGGTACCCCTTTGTGACACTTGGTTTAAACATATGCAATGCAATGATAACCCATGAGAATCCGAGCTAATTAGGACGAGGAGCGAGCAGTATTGATATACGATGCATGAGGCTTGCAACTTATAGGATGTTTTATGCATGACACATATGAAGTACTACTACCGTTGACACAATTGCTTCCATGTTTTCAAAATAAAAAGCTCTAGCACTTAACCTTTCTTTTACTTTTATGTTGAAGCACCAACTACTGAGAGCATGATTGTCATTCTAAGTGTAATGTGCATTGTCCCAAAGTAGCATTGTCTTTTGCATGATTGTGATATCGTTTATTCTGAAATGATTGTATCTAGTCATCACTTAAACCTTGAAGGTGCCCCTGCATTTATGTTTTGCATCACTAAAGGGGGCAAGCTAGATATCACTTTATCATATTTGCACATCATGTTCATTGCAAATCTTTTTGATGTTTCAGTTTCATGTTGTAAAACTTTCAGTCATTTGTGATTTTCTCATGAGGCAACTTAATTACTTTAGAATCATTGTCTCAGTAAGCTTTTGTCATATGACTATGAAAAGTCCTATATGGTTAATAGCATGTCACCTCAGAAATTATTCTTGTTATCATTTACCTACTCGAGGACGAGCAGGAATTAAGCTTGGGGATGTTGATACGTCCAAAACGTATCTATAATTTCTTCTTGTTCCATGCCACTTTTGGGTGATATTGCTATGATATTCATACACTTCCATACACTTTTGATCATATTTGGACTAACTTACTAATCCAGTGCACCCCAGTGCCAGTTTCTGTTTTCGGCTGTTTTTGTATTTCAGGTTTTCACGTTTCGAGAACTGCCCAGAAAAATCCAGAAAAATTATATAAAAAATCAGCGTTCCGGAAACAACACTTCGTCCAAAGGGCAGCCTGGGGGGGCCACCAGGGCTCCAAGTGCCCTGGCGGCGCGCCCCCCCCCCTGGGCCGCGCCGGGGGGCGCCTGGGCCCCCCGAAGCTCCCCCGATGCCCTACTTTGGCATATATTTAAAGGGTCCTCCATAACCCTCAGAACAGGAACTCTTTTCGCGATCCCATCTCTGTTCCGCCGCCGCCGCCGCTTCCAAGATCGGGAGCACCAGGAGAACTCTTCCCGGCACCCTGCCGGAGGGGAGGATCACCACCGGGAGCTTCTCCACCACCATGGACGCCTCCCGGATGACTCGTGAGTAGTCTCCCTTGGACCATGGGTCCATGACCAATAGCTATGTGATGTTCTCCTCCCGATCTTGTGCTTCACTAATTAGTCCTCGTGAGCTGCCCTACATGATCGAGGCACCTATGTAATCCTTATGCTGTTGCTATGTTGAGTTTGCTGGGATCCGATGGATTATGAGATTATGTTCAGATTGATCTTGAGTAATATATTTGATTCACCTCTTTTATATTTTTGTTCATAAGTAATTCTTGCATGTTCTCCGTTGTTATTTATTGCTTTGGCCGAGTAATAGGTAGTGACTCCAAGAGGGAATGTTATGCTCGATTGTGGGTTCATGCCCCTCGATGACTAGCTTGAGTGACAGAAACATGAGTCTAGGGGATGTGTTGTTGCCACAAGGGGGAAAACAACGGTGCTTGTGCCCGCGGGTGCAAGGATTGTTTACTTTACGCAAAGTTCTTTTAATGCAGTTGTCTGTTGCATTGAGTTTACACTATGGGTGGGACTCGCAACTTAATACCAGCGAGATGTTCTGGATAGATATCTCAAGGTGGATGATTAGTAGTAGATATTGATGGATTTCGGTCTACTTACTTTGGCGTACCGCCCATGCTTTGAACCTCAACCTTTCTTGCAATGTAGTCAGCATTGGTTTGCGTTCGTGGTCCTGTCAATTGCCCAGCTGTAATTTGTTTACCTCACATAGCTGATTTATCGTCTTTTGGGAGAGACATATCACTAGTGAACATCATGAGACTCCGGTCCATATTACCATCATTGATCACATCCGCTATTTACTTTTTCATTATTATTTACTATTGCAAAACACTATCTATCACTACTATCATTGCTTTTAATCCTTTGTGAACTACAAGGCCGGAGGGATTGACAACCTCTATGTACTCGTTGGGAGCAAAGTTATTTGTATCTGTGTGCAGGTCCACGTTGATTGCTACTAATCTGGCGCCGTAGCAATTGACACCTACTTGTTGAACCTAGGAGTCTCTGGGGATTCGATCCTTGGCATCTTTGCTAAGGGAAAACACTTCTACAATAATGTATCTTACACCTTCCACTTGGGGTAACCAACGAGGGGTTCGAGGCCCATCACTCCTCGGCGATGGCCTCTGTCTCCATCGGCTCCGGGGCGGGCGGATCTGACAGAATAAAAAGAAAGAAGAATTGTCAAGCAAATATCCAAAAAGAAGAGTTCAAGAGAAGAAAACTACAAGGGTTACCTGCGCGGGCCTCTTCTTCGACGAGGTCCCTCGCCGGGGGGTCTCCCCTTGGCGGCGTGGTAGTGGCCCCTGCCGGCGGAGGGCCGCTGGCGCCTTCCCTTGGCGGGGTGCCCACCCTTGGCGGGGTACTCACCCTTGGCGGGGTACTCGCCCTTGGCGGAGTACCCTCCCTTGGCGGAGTGTTCTCCCTCGCCGGGGAGCTCCTCCTTGGCGGGGAGGTTGAGACGAGCGGCTCGTTGGGAGCAGTCTCTTGACGCTCCTGAGGCTGCGGCTCCACTTCTGCACAAATCAACAAACATACAAGACATTAGCAAGGATAAGAAGCTCACGCGCGCCCGACAAGCGAAGAAGTGAACAAAAGACTTACACTGGGGGCTCCGCTGGGGGCTGCTCTGCGGAGCAACAGGCTGGTCCGGCAAGCCTGTCGCGGGTGCATCCCCTGCGGCTGCGACGGGCTCGTCCTCAAGGTCGACCACCGGGATCTTGGCCCTCTTCGCCGTCCTCTGGGCCAGGGTCCTGGAAGAAGAACAAGGTCAGGATCAGACAAAGGAGATTCAAAACAAAGAGCAACAAACGAAGGAAACAATAATTGCAAGCACTTACTCTTCCTCCTCCTCGTCGGAACTGAGAACGGAGAAGTCGAAGTCTGCCTCGCGCGGTCCGGCGCGAGGAGCTGGAGGAGTAGGCGCCCTCGGCTGCTTGCCGGGAGCGGGGTCGATGGTCTGCGAAGACCCTGCTCCGATCGTCGCCGAGGCTCGAGGAGTGGTGGAGCCCGTGCGGGAAGATCCTCCCCCAGCCGCTGCGGAGGCGCGAGGCGCCCCCTTGACGGCCTTGCTCATCGTGGTGGCGCGCGTCGAGCGACGCTGCGGCTGCTGGCACGCCGGCTGCTTCGCCGTGTCCGCAGCCTTGCGGAGACGCTTCTTCGGTTGAGGCGAAGGACTTGGTGGTCGCAGAGAGCTCCCCGAGGATGAAGAAGAGTCGTCAAGGCCCAGAGACCCGCCTGAGTCTTCTGAAGAGTCGCCCGATTCGGCGCCTCGCTCGGCGGGCTCGCTCGACTCTGTGCCTTGCCCGGCAGCCTCGCTCGTCTCGGCGGGCTGCCCGGCAGGCTTTATCAGCTTGAGGATCTCTTCCTCCTCGGCCCGACTCACCGCGTCCGCTGCGTCCGCCTCATCCAAGGAGTACCCAAACTCACCCGCAGCCTCGGCTGCGGCTGCCTCCTCCATTCTGCTGGCAATATACGCCACGTCCCGGTCGGTGGTGTCGCGGGTGAGACCTCTCTTCTCATCGGGGTTGATCGGCAGCTCCACCAAGTTGTCGAAGAAGGTTTGTGCGGTTTCGTCGGAAGGCGCCAGCCAAGTGGGGTCAACCCCGTGGGAGTCTCACAGCGGCATCACCGCGCGGATGGCACTAAGTGACGAATTGTTACACGGTGGAACTACCCCCCGCAGCGCAGCAAACCACTCCGGGTGCTTGGGGTCATGCTTGAATAGCTCCCGGATCATCCCCTCGAGCTCCAGGACAGTGAAGTTATAGTTGAGGCCGGGGCGCAGCCTCATGCAGTCTGCCGCGTTGCCGAAATCCCAAGCAGAACGCTTCCTCTCCTGCAAGGGAGCAATGCGGCGGCGAAGGGAATCTGCCCCGACCTCACGTACAGTGAGATTAGCTTGCCGGAGGCAGAGGATCCTAGTAAGGGCTATCTTCAGCTTCTCGTCCTCCGGGGCCAGATCACTCCAATCCTTGCCGCGCACTATTGCAGCTCTGCGCGGGGAAGTAAATTGCTCGGGTTCATCCTCCATAATCGAGCACCAGTCGGCCCTCCACTCCTCCCACTTGCCGCGGAGCTCTCCAATCAAGTACGCCTCGTTCTTATTGAGCCTAAAGATCCAAGAGATCCCACCGGACAGAGGAGACCCAGACTCTACTCGAGGTGTGAAAAAATGGCGGAAGAGGGCTACGTTGGGGGTGACTCCGACAAAGTTCTCGCACAGATGTGCGAAAACGGCCATGGTCAGGACTGCGTTCGGGGTGAAATCAAGGAGGTGGAATCCATACGTGTTCATAACATCGCATAAGAATTCAGAGTATGGAGGGCAGAGTCCGCAATGGAAGAACAGGACGAAATAAGGATAACCTCCCGGAAACATGTCGCAGGCTTGGGCGGGGAGGACCCTGGTGCACTGGTGAGCTTTCGTCTTCCTCGACCAGAAGAGGTAGAACTTGTCCTTCAGCTCCCTCGCGCCAAGCCTCGGCGGGAAGATCACCATTTTCTTCCGCATTGCTACTAGCTTCGCCGCCTGGTCGGTCTTCGCGGTTTTCGCCTTGTCGCCCTTCGGCGCCATGGCGGGGACGGCGAGGGAGGCCGGCGGCGCTGGGGAGGCTGGCGGCGGCGGAAGAGGGGCGGAACGCTGCTCTCTTTCGACCTTCGGGGAGGAGGAGAGCGGCGAGGGCTTCTGGAGGTTGAAGACGCAATGAAGCAATTGGGGAAACTGCCCCTGTTTCCTCTACTTTTAAGGCGGAGCGGGGGACGTTCCGCATTTTCCCATTAAAGAAACAGGCCACGATCTCTCCCACGACGCCGCAATCGACGCGTGCCGTTAGGGAGGGATGCGGCGGATACGGAGTGGGATACGGCGCGCCGTGGGCCGCATGTGCCCGTGCACTGTCTTGGGCCTGGCCCAACAGCGCTCGGCACCGTGTGTGGCCCAGGCCCTGGGGCTCCTGTCGGTGTACTAAGGTAGAGGTACCTTAGTATCCCGACTTGTGCACGGGCAGTAGCAGCGTCCCGTGGCCGGGCTCGCCACGCGCCCGCCAAGGGCCGCTCTGGATCCCTTAGAGCCATTCAGGAACAAAGTATTCGAGTTAAAGAAACAAGGCCCTGGCAAGAGGAGCTTGCCGGGAAGGCCGTACCAGGCTCAAGACCACCCCTTTGGCGCAAGACCCTGGCAAGAAGAGCTTGTCAGGAAGGCCACACATGGCATTTCAGAAGACTTGCCGTGGCGCATCGCGCGCCCCGGCAAGGCCCGGAGAGCGACAAGCTTCCGGGCCCGGCAAGGCACTTGCCGCGGCAAGCTTCCACTGTGTGCCCGCGCTCCAGCTCATCCGGCCACGCGTCGCCCTGGGGCCCCTCCAGGAGCACGCGGCGGAAGACTGTGCAGCCTGGGGGACACGGTGGCAAGCCACGATGACAAGGCCACCGTCGTGGCGAACGGAGACGCCCGGACGGACGCTTTTTGCACTGTTTGGGGGCGACGGCGACGGGCATTCAATGTCCTTGTCCCCCACCGTCAGGGTTAGGTATAGACCACTGTACATACACTGTTCCAACTACCACCACTTTTACGTTTTTACCCTCACCTACGTTGCCACCTGTCGGTGACCCCTTTGACCTATAAAAGGAGGCCCATGCGCAACGTAAGGGAGGTTCCGATCCCTGATCACTCTCACGCTCGGTGTAGTTAGCAACCAGTTCTACAGCTCTTCGTGCTCCCGAGCCAAGAACACAATACAACCAAGGCAGGAGTAGGGTTTTACACATCCGTGCGGCCCGAACCTGGATAAACTGCCCGCGTGTGCACCTCGATCCGCTCTTTGTGCTCCCTCCGCTCCCTTGCCGTACCGAAAAGGGGCTTCGGTCCCATCGGTGTTCGTGGGCGATCAGTTTCCCCGACACCCGCCCGAGAAACTCTTTCTCAAGGAAGACCCCATTTCGAGCAACAAATACTTTGTTCTCTTCGCGGTTGGAGAAGATATATCCCAAGGTTTCCCTCGGATATCCCACGAATATGCATTTATCCGACTTAGGTGGAAGCTTGTCTGACATAAGTCGTTTGACAAATGCTTCACAACCCCAAATCTTCAAAAAAGACAAACTAGGACTCTTCTCAGTCCACATCTCATGTGGTGTCTTATCTACGGATTTAGATGGTACTCTGTTGAGTGTAAAAGCTGCAGTTTCTAGAGCGTATCCCCAGAATGACAAGGGTAAATCCGATTTGCTCATCATAGATCGAATCATGTCCAACAAGGTACGATTCCTTCGTTCTGACACACCATTTCTCTGTGTCGTACCCGGAGGTGTGAGCTGAGGTACTATACCTCGACTTTTCAGATGACCATCAAACTCCTAGCTCATGTACTCACCTCCACGATCAGATCATAGAAGCTTTATAGTCTTGTCGAGTTGATTCTCTACCTTGTTCTGAAACTCTTTGAACTTTTCAAAAGTTTCCGACTTGTGCCACATCAAATAGATATAGCCATATCTACTCAAGTCGTCGGTGAAAGTCACGAAGTACTGATAGCCACCTCCAGCACTTGTGCTCATTGGACCACACACATCGCTGTATATGAGCTCCAATAGCTCGGACGCCTTTTCGCAACTCTTTTCAAAAGGAGACTTAGTCATCTTGCCGAGCAAGCATGATTCACATGCCTCGAACGACTCAAACTCGGGCAAAGTTAGGAGCCCATCACTATGGAGCTTCTTCATGCGTTTTAGACTAATGTGTCCAAGCCGGCAATACCAGAAGTATGTCAGATTTATCTCATTAGGCTTATGCCTCTTGACATCATATTATAGACAGGTTCCGTTTCCAGATTCAAAATAAATAGCCCATCAATAATGGGTGCATAATTGTGTTGGGGAACGTAGCAGAATTCAAAAAAATTCCTACGCTTCACCAAGATCAATCTAAGGAGTCATCTAGCAATGAGGGGAAAGGAGTGCATCTAAATACCCTGTGTAGATCGCGAGCGGAAGCGTTCAAGAGAACGTGGATGATGGAATCGTACTCCCTGTGATCCAAATCATCGATGATCCCAGCGCCGAACGGACGGCACCTCCGCGTTCCACACACGTACGGTGCAGCGACGTCTCCTCCTTCTTGATCCAGCAAGGGGGAGGAGAGGTTGATGGAGGTCCAGCAGCACGACGGCATAGTGGTGGATGCAACGGAAAAACTGCAGGGCTTCGCCAAGGACCTCCGGGAGGAGGGAGAAGTGTAACGGGGGGAGAGAGGCGCCAGGGGCAAGGGTGCGGCTGCCCTCTCTCCCCCCACTATATATAGGGGCCAGGGGGCGCCCGCCTGTAATGCCCGGATACTTGAGCTACAGTAACTCTTTACTAATGATGACACGTCACCATGAACACCGTTGATAAACTCACGTTGATTCAAACCCCGTTCAAATTCAAATTTAAAATCAAGTCAAACTATAAAAGTTTTCAAATGTCAAAACTTAAATGTTCGCAGTGTGGAAAATCATCCCTGGTATTACCATGTTGAAACCCATATTTTAAAAGGTTTGTAAATTCCCTTATATGAATAAAAGAGGGGCTTAACACAATTATTTAATGCCTTTAAATTATAAAGATTATTAAACCATTTTATTATTTTTTCAAACTAATTCTGGATGTGGCCTAGTTTATTATGATATTTTAGGCACGAGCTTTTTAATTGTCAAACTAAAATAAAAGAAACAAAAAATGAAGTCGGAAAACAAATAAAAAGAGAAACGAACAAAAATTAGAAGAAGGGCAAGGCCCCCCTCCCCCTTGTCCATTCGGCCCAACTGGGCATCAGGCCACAGACCGGCCCACTTACTGCCGTCCCCCTCCTCTGTTCATCAGGGGGGATCGTGGCAACGCATCCACGGCGCCATGGCCGACCGTGGATACGCGCGGGGCATCCATGTCCCCCCCGCCTACTAGTCCCCCCGGACGCCCCTCTCTCCCTCCCCGAAACCCTAGCGCGCAGATCCCCTTTTCCCTCTCGCTTTGCTCTCTCCCGCCCAAGACTGAGCGCTTCGATCATCGTCACCCCGTCGATCCCGCAGCCACCAGTCGCCCTGCGCTTCACGGAGACGTCCCGAAGGACCATCGTCGTCGTCCACGTAGGCTCCGCCCTTCAGCTCAAGCCAGGGAGCATCATCGCCGCCGTCCCTACGTCGTTACAGCGTCGTCAACCGTCGTAGCCGGCTCTGCCTCGCACAGGATCACCACCACCGGCGCCTCCCGGATCTCCCGAGCTCGTCCCCGAGAGCTGCGGTGAGACCCTCGACCGAATCCACTTTCTTCCCGTCGAAACCATCGCCATTTGGCGCCACCGTCATCGCGCCCGTGCACCATATGGGGACGCGCTCACCGCGCCTCCCCCCCCCCCC
>LR738713.1:731462338-731479291 GCA_902687465.1 Secale cereale
CTGGTGCCCCCCCCCCCCCGGCTGTCCTTCGGGCGCACGGTAGTTTCTGGAACGCTGATTTTTTATATAATTTTTCTGGATTTTTCCTGGCAGTTCTCGTAACGTGAAAACCTGAAATACAAAAACAACCGAAAACAGAAACTGGCACTGGGGTGCACTGAGTTAATAGGTTAGTCCAAATATGATCAAAAGTGTATGGAAGTGCATAAATATCATAGCAATATCACCCAAAAGAGGCATGGAGCAAGCAGAAATTATAGATACGTTTTGGACGTATCAGCCTCCTGTCATTGCGTCTCGGGCCGTGCCCCTACCTCGCACGCCCGAGCGCCCCGCGCATCTGCCTCCGTGCCCGCTCTCGCCGCCGGCCCTCCCCTGCCGCTACCCCCCCTTCCGCGCTCGCCTCCGGCCTTCGCTCCTCCTGTCGCGTCGTGGCCGCGCCCTCGCCCCCGACCGGCCTCTGCCGCCGCTGCCGCTCGCCTGCTGCTGCTTCGGTGCGACAGCCGCCCCCGCCACGCACCCCCTACTCGCCGATCCGCCGCTCCGCCCTTGGCCTCACCTGACTAGCGCCGCCGCGCCCTGCGCCGGATGCCCTCGCCGGGCCTCGCCCGCTCGCTCCACCGGGGCCGCGCGCTCCGGTGTCGAGCGCCCGCGCCTGCACTACCAGGGCGGAGCCCCGATTAGCCCCGCTTCCGCAGCCCCGATAACCCGTCGAGGCCCCTGAGTCACTGGCCTACGGGCCCCAGCGCACAGGCTTTAAAAAAAAGAGAAAAGAAAAATCATAATATGTTTTAGTAATAATTAATTAATTAATTAATTAATTAATCTGCTTTAATTTAGGCTAATTATCTAGTTTAAATAAATAAAGTTGTTAGTTAGTCAAATGTGTCAATGACAGGGGGCCCACCCCTGTTGACCAGTCAATCATTGACTGGTCAACTGGGACCCCTGGACCCACATGTCATACAAAGTGGCTAGCTGCTGCTGTATATAATAGTATTTGCTGTTTTAATTCGAATTTAATAACTAAAACTAAATTCAGAAAATGAATAAAACATTCAAAATTAATATAAAATAATCCGTAACTCGGCTGAAAATAATTTATATATGAAAGTTGCTCAGAACGACGAGGCGAATCCGAATACGCGGTCCGTTTGTCCGCCACACATCTCTATCACACCAAACATGCAACATTCCCCCTCCATTTCATCTGCCCGAAAATGCAAAACACCGGGAATACTTTCCCGGATGTTTTCCCCCTTCGCCGATATCACCTATCCCTGCGTTAGCTCACGCCTAGCGTCGCGTATTGGCTTATTATATTTTGTGATGCTATTCTTTGCTCTGTTATTTATTTGTTTCCCCTTCGTTGCTTCTTTTCGGTAGACTCCGGTACCGTGATAGACCCCGAGACCATTGATGCTTCGGTGTTCGACAACGGCTACGCTTCCGAAGATTCCTTTCGTCTGCACAGCTTCCAGGCAAGCCCCCCTTGATCACAAGATATCACCTATTCTTCTCTCTGCTGCTTGCATTAGAGTAGTGTAGCATGTTACTGCTATCGAATAATCCTATTCTGTTGCATAGCCTGTCATTGTTGATACAACCGTTGATACCTTACCTGCTATCCTAATGCTTAGTATAGGATGCTAGTATTCCATCAGTGGCCCTACATCCTTGTCCGTCTGCCATGCTATACTATCGGGCCATGATCACTCGGGTGGTGATCACGAGTATATACAATACTATTACATACTCATGATGATGATTCGGAGATGTGGGCTGAAGGGGAAGGTGGTTCCACACCGGTAGTGGTGGGCCTGGGTTCCCGGCAGCCCCCTGATGGTTACTTTGTGGCGGAGCGACAGGGCGGGTTGCGACCACCTAGGAGACAGGTGGGCCTGGCCCTGGTCGTTGTCCGCGGTTATTTCATAATAACACATTTAATGGGATCTTGGTATTTGATCTGAGTCTGGCCATTGGCCTATACACACTAACCAGCAACGTGGGAATAGTTATGGGCACTCGACGTCGTGGTATCAGCAGAAGCCTTCTTGACGTCAGCGACTGAGCGGCGCGCGCCGGGTTGGACCGCGTAACGTAACTTCCTTAGTAATGGAGGTTGGTAGGTCTGCTCACCGGCCGCGTACGCAACGTGCAGGTGTGCGTTGGGCGATGGGCCCGGACCCCTGCGCGCCTAGGACTTAGACCGGCATGCTGACCTATCTGTTGTGCTTAGGTAGGGCTGCGACGTGTTGATCTTCCGAGGCCGGGCATGACCCTGAACAGTGTGTTCAGCCAAATGGGATCAAGCATGCTGGGTTATGTGGTGAACCCCTGCAGGGAAGTTAATCTATTCGAATAGCCATGTCCCTCGGTAAAAGGACGACCTGGAGTTGTACTCTGACCTCATGACAACTAGAACCGGATACTTAATAAAACACACCCTTACAAGTGCCAGATATAACTCGGTGGTTGCTCTCTCACAGGGTGATGTGCGGGAGGATCGCCGGGTAGGATTATACTATACGATGTTACTTGGTGAACTTACCATCTATTCTATTCTACTGCTGCAAGACGGAGGCTGCGAGAAGCGAGGTTACTTGTTACTTTCCAGCTACGCTCATCTACTGATGCAAGATGGAGGTGGTCAGAAGCATAGTCTTCGATTGGATTAGCTATCCCCCTCTTATTCTGGCATTCTGCGGTTTAACCCACAGATATTACCCCCTTTACACATATATCATTGCATATGTAGTGTAGATCCTTGCTTGCGAGTACTTTGGATGAGTACTCACGGTTGCTTTGCTCCCCCTTTCCCCCTTTTCTCTCTCTTCTCGGATGATGCAACCAGATTGATGGAGCCCAAGAGCCAGAGGATCCCGATGATGTTTCTACGTGGAGTTCGGCTTCGAGGAGTAGTTAGGAGGTCCCGGGCAGGAGGCCTTGCCTTTTCGATCATTGTTACTTTTGTGCTAGCCTTCTTAAGGCAGACTTGTTTAACTTATGTCTGTACTCAGATATGGTTGCTTGCGCTGACTCTTTTGTATTCGAGCTTTTGTATTCGAGCCCTCGAGGCCCTTGGCTTGTAATATAAAGCTTGTATCATTTTAATTTGTGTCTGGAGTTGTGTTGTGATATCTTCCAGTGAGTCCCTGATCTTGGTCGTACACATTTGCGTGCATGATTAGTGTACGGTCAAATTGGGGGCATCACAAGTTGGTATCAGAGCCGACTGCCTGTAGGAATCCCCCTTTGTAACTCCTTGGCCGAAGTTGAGTCTAGTCATTACAAAACTTTACTAACATGGTTGTGCGGCTTACAGGCCCACGTCGCCATTGGGTGGTATTAGGATCTTTTACTCCTCGTCTATACTCTGTGACTCTGATCTCTCTTCTATTCGGGTTAAAAGATTTTGCTAACTCTGACTCTAGGTTCTCGTATCTATTTCTCTCGGAGAGCCCTCATTCCGGAAGATCACCTGCTTCGTTAGAAGATTCTGAGGATATCCCTTGATATTTTCCCGAGACCCTTGTGCTCATCACCTTTGCAATTCACTGCCACCGAGATTTCCCTATGGATATCTGCATGCACTTGCCATTCTCTTGATCATTCCTCGTCGCTCTTTTTGTTACAAGATGCCTCGAAATATTCTCCGTTGTCCTGAGAATCCTTTGAGTTTACTGTGTTGCAATTTTATTTCACATGAAAACCCTTACGGTTATTTCCTCACATTTATCGAGGATCAATCCTACTCGAATGTTCATATGTCTCCCAAAATTCTTCGGAATACTTTTCGATGTTTCGAAAATCCTCTGTAGGCTGTTACTCTTGAAATTCTTGCTTGCTTGCGTTATGGTTAATTCCATATGACTAGTAGTCTTCGTTAACATACATTGTCTTAGCCATTTTGAGCCTATTTATTCAATGTGTGCGTATGCACGCAGTCATCAGGTTATCCTTTAAAAAAAATCTTTCTGACTCAGACGTCATTCCGGACATGAGTTGGTTCTCGGCATTTCAAACCTTTATTGATTGTCCAAATAAGTGTTTTCAACTTATCCATCCTTGATCAGAGCGTCTGCTTCTGATCCTTTGTTCTGGAAACCATAATTTCTTTCTATTTAAGCATCAGACTAATAAGGTGATTCTTGAATCTGATACCTCTGCATTCTTTCTTCCTCTGAGTGTGTACCGATACTCACATCAACTCCGTTGTGGATCGCCCGATCCATTGTTGGATTGTTATCCGACAGTGTCCATCATATTCAATCACCTTGTGAGTTCTTTCCCTGATATATAATGCCTTGGGTAAATTGTATCCTCTGCTTGGCCAACCATGTTGGAAATATGCCCTAGAGGCAATAATAAAAGAGTTATTATTATATTTCCTTGTTCATGATAATCGTTTATTATCCATGCTATAATTGTATTGATTGGAAACTCAGATACACGTGTGGATGAATAGACAGACTTTGTGTCCCTAGTGAGCCTCTACAGGACTAGCTCGTTGATCAAAGATGACCGCGGTTTCCAGGTCATAGACATGAGTTGTCATTTGATAACGGGATCACATCATTAGGAGAATGATGTGATGGACGAGACCCAAACGTTAACATAGCTTTTGATCGTGACAGTTATCGCTATAGTTTTCTGCATGTCAAGTATAAGTTCCTATGACCATGAGATCATGTAACTCACTGACACCGTAGGAGTGCTTTGTGTGTACCAAACGTCACAACGTAACTGGGTGACTATAAAGGTACTCTACAGGTATCTCCGAGGGTGTCCGTTGAGTTGACATGGATCAAGACTGGGATTTGTCACTCCGTGTGACGGAGAGGTATCTCCGGGCCCACTCGGTAATACGTCATCTCAATGAGCTCAAAGTGACTAAGTGGTTGGTCACGGGATTATGTATTACGGTAACGAGTAAAGAGACTTGCCGGTAACGAGATTGAACTAGGTATAGAGATACCGACGATCGAATCTCGGGCAAGTAACATACCGACGAGACAAAGGGAACTGTATACGGGATTGCCTGAATCCTTGACATCGTGGTTCATCCGATGAGATCATCGAGAAACATGTAGGAACCAATATGGGTATCCAGATCCCGCTATTGGTTATTGACCTGGGAGTGTCTCGGTCATGTCTACATGGTTTCCGAACCCGCAGGGTCTACACACTTAACGTTCGGTGACGCTAGGGTTGTTAGTGAGAAAAGTGTATGGTTACCGAAGGTTGTTCGGAGTCCCGGATGAGATCCCGGATATGACGAGGGTCTCCGGAATGGTCCGGAGACGAAGATTGGTATATAGGATGAAAGGTTTCGGAGTACCGGAAGTGTTCCGGGGAGCATCGGGAAATCGGCGGAGTACCGGAAGGGGTTTCGGAGGGTCCGGAAGTGGTTCTGGGCCTAGTGGGCCACAAGGGGGAACACCACAGCCCTCAGGGGGATGTGCGCCCCCCCCTGGGCCCTCTCCTCATGCGGCTAAAGGGGTGGGACACCCTAGGGCCTGGCCGCGCCCCCCTGCCCTGGCCGCCGCCCCCTCCCCTTGCCCTGGCCGCCGGCCCCTAGGGGGAAACCCTAGGGCGCCCTCACCTCTCCACCCCCCCTATATATAGTGGGGCAAAGGGAGGGCAGCCAATACAGTTTGTGCCTCGGTGCTGCCCTCCCTCTCCCGTTACATCTTCTTCTCCCGCGGTGCTTAGGCGAAGCCCTGCTGGAGTTCTTCTCCACCATCACCACCACGCCGTCGTGCTGCCGGTTCTCCATCAACCTCTCCTCCACCCCTTGCTGGATCAAGAAGGAGGAGACGTCCCCGAGCCGTACGTGTGAAGAACGCGGAGGCACCGTTGCTTCGGTGCTAGGTCTTCGGCGATCTGAATCGCGACGAGTACGACTCCATCATCCGCGTTCATAACGCTTCCGCTTAGCGATCTACAAGGGTACGTAGATCACACTCTCCCCTCGTAGTTGCATCTACTAGATTGATCTTGGTGAACGGTAGGAAAATTTTTGTTTCCCATGCAACGTTCCCCAACAGTGGCATCATGAGCTAGGATCTTGCGTAGATGCTTTCTCGAGTAAAACACAAAAGGGTTTGTGGCGTTGATGTTTAAATTGCTGCCCTCCTTAGTCTTTCTTGATTCAGCGGTATTATAGGATGAAGCGGCCCGGACCAACTTTACATGTCCACGTACATGAGACCGGTTCCATCGACAGACATGTGACTTTTGTTGCATAAGATGGCTGGCGGGTGTCTGTCTCTCCTGTCTTAGTTGAATCGGAATAGAACAAGGCGGTCCTTGTAGAAGGTTAAATAGCAACTTGAATATCACCGTTGTGGTTTTGCGTAGGTAAGAAGCGTTCTTGCTAGATACCCATAGCAGCCACGTAAAACATGCAACAACAAATTAGAGGACGTCTAACTTGTTTTTGCAGGGTATGCATGTGATATGATATGGCCAATGACATGATGAAATATATTTGATGTATGAGATGATCATGTTGTAATAGTTAATATCGACTTGCATGTCGATGCATACGGCAACCGGCAGGAGCCATAGGGTTGTCTTTAATTTTTGTATGACCTGCGTGTCAATCATTAAGCGCTTTGTAATGCTTTACTTTATCGCTAAACGGTAGCAATAGTAGTAAGAGCATAGTAGGGCGCCGACAACCCCGATGGCAACACGATGATGGAGATCATGATGATGGAGATCATGGTGTGGCGCCGGTGACGATGGAGATCATGCCGGTGCTTTGGAGATGGAGATCAAAAGCACGAGTTGATGGCCATATCATGTCACTTATGATTTGCATGTGATGTTAATCCTTTTATGCATCTTATTTTGCTTAGGACGACGGTAGCATTATAAGATGATCCTTCACTAAAATTTCAAGATAAAATTGTGTTCCCCCCGAGTGTGCGCCGTTGCGAAGGTTCGTCGTTTCGAAGCACCACGTGATGATCGGGTGTGATAGACTCTACGTTCGCATACAACGGGTGCAAGCCAGTTTTGCACATGCAGAACACTCGGGTTAGACTTGACGAGCCTAGCATGTACAGACATGGCCTCGGAACACGGAAGACCGAAAGGTCGAGCATGAGTCATATAGTAGATATGATCAACATGTAGATGTTCACCATTGACACCACCTCATATCACGTGATGATCGGACTTGGGTTGGTGGATCTGGATCATGTCACGCTCGAATGACCAGAGGGATGTCAATTTGAGTGGGAGTTATAAATAATTTGATTAGGTAATAACTCACTTATCATGAACAATAGTCTAAAATGTCTTTGCAAATCTTTTGTTGTAGATGGCTCGCGCAGTAGCTCCCCTGAATTTTAATGCGTTCCTAGAGAAAGCTAAACTGAAAGATGATGGGAGCAACTTTGTGGACTGGCTCCGCAATCTGAGGATCATCCTCACAGCTGCCCAAAAGGTTTATGTCCTAAATGCACCGCTAGGTGAACCCCCCGCTCCTACAGCCTCTGCGGATGTTATGAACGTCTGGCAGTCGCGTTCGGATGACTACTCAATAGTGCAGTGTGCCATGTTGTATGGTTTGGAAGGAGGACTTCAAAGGCGTTTTGAACGTCATGGGGCATATGAGATGTACCAGGAGTTGAAGTTCATCTTTGAAAAGAATGCTAAGATCAAGAGGTATGAGACCACCGATAAATTCTTTGCCTGCAAGATGGAGGAGAATTCGTCTGTCAGTGAGCACTTACTGAAGATGTCTGGGTACTATACCCGCATAGCTGATCTGGGACTTGTGTTCCCGGATGAGGCTATCATTGACAGAATTCTCCAGTCACTCCCGCCTAGCTACAAGAGCTTCGTGCAGCAGTATAACATGCAAGGGATGAACAAAACCATCGCCGAGCTGTTTTCGATGCTGAAAGTCGCTGAGGCAGACATCCAGAAGGAGTATCAAGTGTTGATGGTCAATAAAACCACCAGTTTCAAGAAAAATGGCAAGGGCAAGAAGGGTAACTCTAAGAAGGGTGGCAAGGCAGTTGCTCATCCAGTGAAGAAACCCAAGGCTGGGCCTAAGCCAGAGACTGAGTGTTTCTATTGCAAGGGGAACGGCCACTGGAAGCGGAACTGCCCCAAGTATCTGGCAGACAAGAAGGGGGCCAACAACAACAACAACAAAGGTATATGTGATATACATGTTATTGATGTGTACCTTACCAACTCTCGTTGTAGTGCCTGGGTATTTGATACCGGTTCGGTTGCTCACATTTGCAACTCTAAACAGGAACTGCGGAATAAACGGAGGCTGGCGAAGGACGAAGTGACGATGCGCGTGGGAAATGGTTCCAAGGTTGATGTGATCGCCGTCGGCACGCTCGCTCTTCGATTACCATCGGGATTAGTTTTGAACCTGAATAATTGTTATTTAGTGCCTGCGTTAAGCATGAACATTATATCTGGATCTTGTTTATTGCGAGACGGTTACTCATTTAAATCGGAGAATAAAGGTTGTTCTATTTATATGAGTAATATCTTTTATGGTCATGCACCCGAAGTTAGGGGTTTATTCTTATTGAATCTCGATAGTGATGATACACATGTTCATAACATTGATGCCAAAAGATGTAGAGTAGATAATGATAATACCACTTTCTTGTGGCACTGCCGTCTCGGTCATATCGGCGTGAAACGCATGAGGAAGCTCCATGCTGATGGACTTTTGGAGTCTCTTGATTTTGAATCACTTGACACGTGCGAGCCGTGCCTCATGGGCAAGATGACAAGGACCCCGTTTTCAGGGACAATGGAACGGGCAAGTGACTTATTGGAAATCATACATACTGATGTGTGCGGTCCGATGAGTGTAACGGCGCGCGGTGGATATCGTTATTTCCTCACCTTCACTGACGACTTAAGTAGATATGGGTATATTTACTTAATGAAGCATAAGTCTGAAACTTTTGAAAAGTTCAAGCAATTTCAGAGTGAAGTTGAAAATCATCGTAACAAGAAGATCAAGTTCCTACGATCTGATCGGGGGGGAGAATATCTGAGTTATGAGTTTGGTGATCACTTGAGAAAATGTGGAATTGTTTCACAGTTGACGCCACCTGGAACACCACAGCGTAATGGTGTGTCCGAACGTCGTAATCGAACCCTATTAGATATGGTACGTTCTATGATGTCTCTTGCCGATTTGCCACTATCGTTTTGGGGATATGCGTTAGAGGCAGCTGCATTCACTTTAAATAGGGCTCCATCTAAGTCCGTTGAGACAACACCGTATGAACTATGGTTTAGTAAGAAACCGAAGTTGTCTTTTCTCAAGGTTTGGGGTTGCGATGCTTATGTCAAAAGGCTTCAGCCAGAAAAGCTCGAACCCAAAGCGGACAAATGTGTCTTCATAGGATACCCAAAAGAAACAGTTGGGTACACCTTCTATCTCAGATCCGAGGGCAAAGTGTTTGTCGCTAAGAACGGGTCCTTTCTCGAGAAAGAGTTTCTCTCGAAAGAATTGAGTGGGAGGAAGGTAGAACTTGATGAGGTTATTGAACCTCTGCTTCAACCAGAAAGTAGCGCAGCACAGAAAGATGTTTTTGTGGAGCCTGCAGAGGTTGAAGAGGAAGCCAATGATGATGATCAAGAAGCTACTGATCAAGTTACTACCGAACCTCGTAGGTCGACAAGGGTACGCACTGCACCTGAGTGATATGGTAACCCTGTCTTGGAGGTCATGTTGTTAGACAACGGTGAACCTACGAGCTATGGAGAAGCAATGGTGGGCCCAGATTCCGACAAATGGTTAGAGGCCATGAAATCCGAGATGGGATCCATGTATGAAAACAAAGTATGGACTTTGGAAGTATTACCTGAAGGGCGGAAGGCCATTCAGAATAAATGGATTTTTAAGAGGAAGACGGACGCTGACGGTAATGTCACCGTGTATAAAGCTCGACTTGTGGCAAAGGGTTTTTCACAAGTTCAAGGGATTGACTACGATGAGACTTTCTCACCCGTAGCGATGCTTAAATCCGTCCGAATCATGTTAGCAATAGCTGCATATTTCGATTATGAAATTTGGCAGATGGATGTCAAAACAGCGTTCCTTAACGGTTTTCTTAAGGAAGAGTTGTATATGATGCAACCAGAGGGTTTTGTCGATCCAGAGAATGCAGACAAAGTATGCAAGCTCCAGCGTTCCATTTATGGGCTGGTGCAAGCATCTCGGAGTTGGAATCTTCGCTTTGATGAGGTGATCAAAGCGTTTGGGTTTATACAAGTTTACAATGAAGCTTGTATTTACAAGAAAGTGAGTGGGAGCTCTATAGCGTTTCTAATATTATATGTGGATGACATATTGCTGATTGGAAACAATATAGAATTTTTGGATAGCGTGAAGGGGTATTTGAACAAGAGTTTTTCGATGAAAGATCTCGGTGAAGCTGCTTTCATATTGGGCATCAAGATCTATAGAGATAGATCAAGACGCTTGATAGGACTTTCACAAAGCACATACCTTGATAAAGTTTTGAAGAAGTTCAAAATGGATCAATCCAAGAAGGGGTTCTTGCCGGTATTGCAAGGTACAAAGTTGAGTAAGACTCAGTGCCCAGTGACTGCGGAAGATAGAGAAAAGATGAGTGTCGTCCCCTATGCTTCAGCCATAGGCTCTATCATGTATGCAATGCTGTGCACGAGACCAGATGTCAGCCTTGCCATAAGTATGGCCGGAAGGTTTCAGAGTAATCCTGGTATGGATCACTGGACAGCGGTCAAGAATATTCTAAAGTACCTGAAAAGGACTAAGGATATGTTTCTCGTTTATGGAGGTGATCAAGAGCTCGTCGTAAAGGGTTACGTCGATGCAAGCTTTGACACTGATCCGGATGACTCTAAGTCTCAAACCGGATATGTATATATTCTCAACGGGGGAGCGGTAAGCTGGTGCAGTTCCAAGCAAAGCGTGGTAGCTGATTCTACATGTGAAGCGGAGTATATAGCTGCCTCGGAGGCGGCGAAGGAAGGTGTCTGGATGAAGGAGTTCATGACAGATCTTGGAGTTGTGCCTAGTGCACTGAACCCAATGACTCTGTTCTGTGACAACACTGGTGCCATTGCTCTAGCCAAGGAACCAAGGTTTCACAAGAGGACCAGACACATAAAGCGACGCTTCAATTCCATCCGCGATTCGGTCAAGGAGGAGGACATAAACATTTGCAAAGTACACACGGATTTGAATGTTGCAGATCCGTTGACTAAGCCTCTTCCACGGGCTAAGCACGATCAACACCAAGACTCTATGGGTGTTAGATTCATTACCTTGTAATGCTAGATTATTGACTCTAGTGCAAGTGGGAGACTGTTGGAAATATGCCCTAGAGGCAATAATAAAAGAGTTATTATATTTCCTTGTTCATGATAATCGTTTATTATCCATGCTATAACTGTATTGATTGGAAACTCAAATACACGTGTGGATGAATAGACAGACTTTGTGTCCCTAGTGAGCCTCTACAGGACTAGCTCGTTGATCAAAGATGACCGCGGTTTCCAGGTCATAGACATGAGTTGTCATTTGATAACGGGATCACATCATTAGGAGAATGATGTGATGGACGAGACCCAAACGTTAACATAGCTTTTGATCGTGTCAGTTATCGCTATAGTTTTCTGCATGTCAAGTATAAGTTCCTATGACCATGAGATCATGTAACTCACTGACACCGTAGGAGTGCTTTGTGTGTGCCAAACGTCGCAACGTAACTGGGTGACTATAAAGGTACTCTACAGGTATCTCCGAGGGTATCTGTTGAGTTGACATGGATCGAGACTGGGATTTGTCACTCCGTATGACGGAGAGGTATCTCCGGGCCCACTCGGTAATACGTCATCTCAATGAGCTCAAAGTGACTAAGTAGTTGGTCACGGGATTATGTATTACGGTAACGAGTAAAGAGACTTGCCGGTTACGAGATTGAACTAGGTATAGAGATACCGACGATCGAATCTCGGGCAAGTAACATACCGACGAGACAAAGGGAACTGTATACGGGATTGCCTGAATCCTTGACATCGTGGTTCATCCGATGAGATCATCGAGAAACATGTAGGAACCAATATGGGTATCCAGATCCCGCTATTGGTTATTGACCTGGGAGTGTCTCGGTCATGTCTACATGGTTTCCGAACCCGCAGGGTCTACACACTTAACGTTCGGTGACGCTAGGGTTGTTAGTGAGAAATGTGTATGGTTACCGAAGGTTGTTCGGAGTCCCGGATGAGATCCCGGACATGACGAGGGTCTCCGGAATGGTCCGGAGACGAAGATTGATATATAGGATGAAAGGTTTCGGAGTACCGGAAGTGTTCCGGGGAGCATCGGGAAATCGGCGGAGTACCGGAAGGGGTTTCGGGGGTCCGGAAGTGGTTCTGGGCCTAGTGGGCCACAAGGGGGAACACCACAGCCCTCAGGGGGCTGTGCGCCCCCCCTGGGCCCTCTCCTCATGCGGCTAAGGGGGTGGGACCCCCTAGGGCTGGCCGCACCCCTTGGCCTTGGGGGGCAAGGCACCTAGGGGGGGAAACCCTAGGGCCTGGCCGCCCCCCCTGCCCTGGCCGCCGCCCCCTCCCCTTGCCCTGGCCCCCGGCCCCTAGGGGGAAACCCTAGGGCGCCCTCACCTCTCCACCCCCCCTATATATAGTGGGGCAAAGGGAGGGCAGCCAACACAGTTTGTGCCTCGGTGCTGCCCTCCCTCTCCCGTTACATCTTCTTCTCCCGCGGTGCTTAGGCGAAGCCCTGCTGGAGTTCTTCTCCACCATCACCACCACGCCGTCGTGCTGCCGGTTCTCCATCAACCTCTCCTCCACCCCTTGCTGGATCAAGAAGGAGGAGACGTCCCCGAGCCGTACGTGTGAAGAACGCGGAGGCACCGTTGCTTCGGTGCTAGGTCTTCGGCGATCTGAATCGCGACGAGTACGACTCCATCATCCGCGTTCATAACGCTTCCGCTTAGCGATCTACAAGGGTACGTAGATCACACTCTCCCCTCGTAGTTGCATCTACTAGATTGATCTTGGTGAACGGTAGGAAAATTTTTGTTTCCCATGCAACGTTGCCCAACAAACCATGCTCTGCTTTCGAGCTGGTGTATTTACTTTTGAAACTTCTGGTATATGTTAATAAGATGCCCGATGGGCTGAACCTATGCCTTCCCCTAATCCGTGAGAACCCGAAAGTTTTTCACAAGTCATACTCTTCCGGTGTTCTACCAGATAAAATGCCACTATAGTTTTATCAAAGCGAGAGGTGAATGAAATGATATGCATTAAAGAAGTGGGAGTCGACCTTGAACTTTGTGTTCATGCCCATGAAAATGATGTAGACCGTCTCGGAAGCTTCTTGCTAAATGATTATCTAGTTGTATGATTTTTCGGTATTCTTGAATTGATTCCTTACAGTTTTGGTTTCGACCATGCTGTCCTGATCTGACATATCTGTTGAGAATTCATTCCAGTGCCTCGTCTATTTTTGGCAAGGTTGAAGTATCTATTGTCATAGGTCAATGACACAGTTCTACTTCTATCATGTTCTACCTTCGAGTATTACCCCCTGATATCTCGAAGATGTCTTGCCATTGCACCACATCTTACTAATTTTGTTGAAGTAATATCTTCCCTTGTCGTAATCACTTTACGGGTTCTGGGTTGTTGTCAACCGAGGACACCGACTGGTGAAATTATTCCGCACTACAAATCAAATACCCCTAGTGTTTTTACCGGGAAATTCTGAACTCAATTTGGTCATTCCTAGACTATCAGCTGCATCCTGGTCTTGCTATCTTTGACCGTGCTACCTCGTCCTTCTCTGGTGCATGGATTCTTCAGTGTGTGAGCATGACTTACGTCGAGCTTTCATCACCATGTCGCTTGACTTCAAAGGCAACTTTGGTTCCGAGCTTGCATCTTATATATTGATCCTATAACTTGCCACTTTGTCATCCCTTGCTTGTTGTCGTTGTTGTTTGATTGCATCCTATTGTAACCTCCCGGCAAATGTGTCGGGTCACCATCAACTTTTTGACTTCTTCCGAGATGTCAACCGTGTTCATGATGAGAAATACCCTCCTTGCCCTCGATGATTTTTATTATCATCAACAACACCCTTGACTTCCTTTCATCGCGAACTTGTCCACATTATGAATACAACTTGCTCTCCAGCTAGTGTTGTGTTATGCATTGAAGTATTACTATCTTTTATGTCGAGAATGTTGTGGGGATTGCTCCACCTCTTAAAAATTCTCGGTATGATGATACTTCTCACCATCACCATTCTTCCATGGACCCCGTGTTGTTTTTTTTAACCGGGATACTAATATGCTAACGATGCTGCTTGAGTTTTGTACTTCTAGCAACCCTATTGCTTTGAAGTTAACGATCGACAGTTTGTTCTTAGACTGTTGATTATTGAATCATCACTCTAACATCGATCTTGCTGCCTAAGGTCATATTTCGGGCACACCTTTCACCTAATGATTAATGGTGTATGTTTTCCTCGAGCGTACAACATTATATCATTTGAATTGACAAGTGTCATCCTCTTGTTCACATTATTGTGGAAATCTCTCCGTTTGGAATTCTCGATGAATTGTCGCTGAGCCCATCAGCCACCTCCTCATCATCTCCTTGGTTTACTGATGAACTATTGTTTCGGGAACCCGCTCCCATAGTTCATTTCCCGAGAATCTTGCAATGTCATTTCGTCAATTAATGTTGCACTGTTTCTTCTCGAACATCCTGAGTCTGAGGTATCATGACATCAATCGGATCCGAATCTCGGTCAGATATGATGGTTGGGACAACTTTCCAGTAGTTATAATGTTGGTCCCTTGATGACCCAATAATCTGAGGTCATGCCTAGCACCCCTGGCTGGAGGACCTATCATTATAATTTCTTTTGCAAGGATAATCATTCTTCGAGGAGGAAATTGCATGACTTATTTTATAAGTTGCTCCTGATGGATCATTTGTGTATCCAAAGTCTGACCCTTGATTGAAACACCATATCATTGCTTCCTCGAAGCATGGCTATGATACCCTGCTCATCAACAAGAACATTGGAGGCGCGATGCTAAATGTTTCTTGGTCAGTTATCCAAACACCGTTGTACGGGTAACATCTTGATTAATCATTGCCTCTTTATCTGAATGGTTGGGTACTTGCTCTCCTACCCAGTATGCCATGTTCTGCTTGTCCATGGAAAGGATATACTCCTATTAATTGTGTGTAATCACAATTTTCCTTTCCATTTGTTTTTTTAACCTTCCTTGATCTACATATAATCTAAGGAGTAATAATTTTCTGCTTATGTAAACACCTTGGTGTACAACTCTGTCAGTAAGACCCTGTTACTATTGTTGATAACATTCCGGCAACCACCGATTGGCGAGAACTTTGCCTATTGGTCCGCATCATTACAACGAATGGGAAAATGGTTCTCTTCGTCCCCTGTCCTTGGTACCAATATTGTTGGCGACATAGCTGACAAGCTATCCACTAACATGCCTCCATGTCATGGCTGTGCAAGATGTCACCACCCTTCCTACTTTCCATCCACATGGTGGGCCCATAACCCACAGGTCCACTGGATCGAAACCTCACTCTTCTTTACAACCCGGATTCTAATGCATCCCTTGCACCTGGCTTCGTATGTGATTCACGAGCTAAATTTTATACCATTATTCATCCGGGAAACAGACACCATGTTATTCTCGTTGTTCAAGCCCCCATTCCAGCTTCTGTCTAGGCGTCGAATGATTGCCTACCCTTTTGAAACTTTGGTACCATCGTATATTGCACTCAACGTATTCATTGAAATACAACTCGTGGGGTACCTCGTGTATTTCCCATTGAGTTCACCGTTAGATGTCCAGCTTTGTGGAGATGCGTTCTTTCGGAGTTTTTTTCCCTGGTCGCGTTCGTAGGACGATGGAGACCCCAAAGAAAGGATGACATCTTGATCACGATGACTTGAAGCAGAGAAATGAAGAATTCAACAAAAGGGATCAACCTCTTCGGAAGGGCAGCCAAGACCGAGAAGACTCGTTAGGTTTTCGCTACCCGCACTCCCCCCCTACTTCCCGTCTTAAATCTCGGGACGAGATTTCTTGTAGTGGGGGAGAATTGTAATGCCCGGATACTTGAGCTACAGTAAATCTTTACTAATGATGCCACGTCACCATGATCACCGTTGATAAACTCACGTTGATTCAAACCCCATTCAAATTCAAATTTAAAATCAAGTCAAACTATAAAAGTTTTCAAATGTCAAAACTTAAATGTTCGCAGTGTGGAAAATCATCCCTGGTATTACCATGTTGAAACCCATATTTTAAAAGGTTTGTAAATGCCCTTATATGAATAAAAGAGGGGCTTAACACAATTATTTAATGCCTTTAAATTATAAAGATTATTACACCATTTTATTATTTTTTTCAAACTAATTCTGGATGTGGCCTAGTTTATTATGATATTTTAGGCACGAGCTTTTTAATTGTCAAACTAAATTAAAGAAACAAAAAAATGAAGTCAGAAAACAAATAAAAAGAGAAACGAATAAAAATTAGAAAAAGGGCAAGGCCCCCCTCCCCCTTGTCCATTCGGCCCAACTGGGCATCAGGCCACAGACCGGCCCACTTATTGCCGTCCCCCTCCTCTGTTCATCAGGGGGGGATCGTGGCAACGCATCCATGGCGCCATGGCCGACCGTGGACACGCGCCGGGCATCCATACCCCCCTCCCCCCGCCTACTAGTCCCCCCAGACGCCCCTCTCTCCCTCCCCGAAACCCTAGTGCCCAGATCTCCTTTTCCCTCTCGCTTTGCTCTCTCCCCCCCAAGACTGAGCGCTTCGATCATCGTCACCCCGTCGATCCCGCAGCCACCAGTCGCCCCGCGCTTCACGG
>LR738713.1:731479784-731518912 GCA_902687465.1 Secale cereale
CCCCGCGTGCCTCCTGTCGTTGCGTCTCGGGCCGTGCCCCTACCTCGCACGCCCGAGCGCCCCACGCAGCCGCCTCCGTGCCAGCTCTCGCCGCCGGCCCTCCCCTGCCGCTGCCCCCCCTTTTGCGCCCGCCTCTGGCCTTCCCTCCTCCTGCCGCGTCGTGGCCGCGCCCTCGCGCCCGACCGGCCTCTGCCGCCGCTGCCGCTCGCCTGCTGCTGCTTCGCTGCGACAGCCGCCCCCGCCCTGCACCCCCTACTCGCCGATCCGCTGCTCCGCCCCTGGCCTCACCTGACTAGCGCCGCCACGCCCTGCGCCGGATGCCCTCGCCGGGCCTCGCCCGCTCGCTCCATCGGGGCCGCGCGCTCCAGCGCCGAGTGCCCGCGCCTGCACTACCGGGGTGGAGCCCCGATTAGCCCCGCTCCCGCAGCCCCGACAACCCGCCGAGGCCCCTGAGTCACTGGCCTACGGGCCCCAGCGCCCAGGCTTTAAAAAAAGAGAAAAGAAAAATAATAATATGTTTTAGTAATAATTAATTAATTAATTAATTAATTAATTTGCTTCAATTTAGGCTAATTACCTAGTTTAAACAAATAAAGTTGTTAGTTAGTCAAATGTGTCAATGACAGGGGGCCCCACCCCTGTTGACCAGTCAATCGTTGAATGGTCAACTGGGACCCCTAGACCCACATATCATACACAATGGCTAGCTACTGCTGTGTATAATAGTATTTGCTATTTTAATTCGAATTTAATAACTATTCTGTTGCATAGCCTGTCATTGTTGCTACAGCCGTTGATACCTTACCTGCTATCCTAATTCTTAGTATAGGATGCTGGTATTCCATCAGTGGCCCTACATCCTTGTCCGTCTGCCATGCTATACTATCGGGCCGTGATCACTCGGGTGGTGATCACGGGTATATACAATAGTATTACATACTCATGATGATGATTCGAAGATGGGGGCTGAAGGGGCAGGTGGTTCCACACAGGTAGTGGTGGGCCTGGGTTCCCGACAGCCCCCTGATGGTTACTTTGTGGCGGAGCGACAGGGCGGGTTGCGACCACCTAGGAGACAGGTGGGCCTGGCCCTGGTCGTTGTTCGTGGTTATTTCATAATAACACGTTTAACGGGATCTTGGTATTTGATCTGAGTCTGGCCATTGGCCTATACGAACTAACCAGCTACGTGGGAATAGTTATGGGCACTCGACGTCGTGGTATCAGCCGAAGCCTTCTTGACGTCAGCGACTGAGCGGCGCGCGCCGGGTTGGACCGCGTAACGTAACTTCCTTAGTAATGGAGGTTGCTAGGTCTGCTCGCCGGCCGCGTACGCAACGTGCAGGTGTGCGTTGGGCGATGGGCCCGGACCCCTGCGCGCCTAGGACTTAGACCGGCGTGCTGACCTCTCTGTTGTGCTTAGGTAGGGTTGCGACGTGTTGATCTTTCGAGGTCGGGCATGACCCTGGAAAGTGTGTTCGTCCAAATGGGATCAAGCGTGCTGGGTTATGTGGTGCACCCCTGCAGGGAAGTTAATCTATTCGAATAGCCGTGTCCGTCGGTAAAAGGACGACCTGGAGTTGTACTCTGACCTCATGACAACTAGAACCGGATACTTAATAAAACACACCCTTACAAGTGCCAGATATAACTCGGTGGTTGCTCTCTCACAGGGTGATGTGCGGGAGGATCGCCGGGTAGGATTATGCTATACGATGTTACTTGGTGAACTTACCATATATTCTATTCTACTGCTGCAAGACGGAGGTTGCGAGAAGCGAGGTTACTTGTTACTTTCCAGCTATGCTCATCTACTGCTGCAAGATGGAGGTGGTCAGAAGCGTAGTCTTCAATTGGATTAGCTATCCCCCTCTTATTCTGGCATTCTGCAGTTTAACTTACCCCCTTTACACATATATCATTGCATATGTAGTGTAGATCCTTGCTTGCGAGTACTTTGGATGAGTACTCACAGTTGCTTTGCTCCCCCTTTCCCCCTTTTCTCTCTCTTCTCGGATGATGCAACCAGATTGATGGAGCCCAAGAGCCAGAGGATCCCGATGATGTTTCTACGTGGAGTTCGGCTTCGAGGAGTAGTTAGGAGGTCCCAGGCAGGAGCCTTGCCTTTTCGATCGTTGTTACTTTTGTGCAAGCCTTCTTAAGGCAGACTTGTTTAACTTATGTCTGTACTCAGATATTGTTCCTTCCACTGACTCTTGTGTATTCGAGCTTTTGTATTCGAGCCCTCGAGGCCCCTGGCTTGTAATATAAAGCTTATATTATTTTAATTTGTGTCTAGAGTTGTGTTGTGATATCTTCCAGTGAGTCCCTGATCTTGGTCGTACACATTTGCGTGCATGATTAGTGTATGGTCAAATCGGGGGCGTCACACGGCCCTAGGAGATGGGATCTCCTAGGGGGGCGGCGGCCAGGGGGAAGGCTTGCCCCCCAAACCAAGGGGGCGCCCCCACCCCTAGGGTTCCCAACCCTAAGCGCAAGGGGGAGGCCCAAGGGGGGTGCGCCAGCCCACTATTGGCTGGTTCCCCTCCTCCTATGGCCCATGGGGCCCTCCGGGATGGGTGGCCCCACACGGTGGACCCTCGGGACCCTTCCAGTGGTCCCGGTACACTACCGGTGACCCCCGAAACTCTCCCGATGGCCGAAACTAGACTTCCTATATATAATTCTTTACCTCCGGACCATTCCGGAACTCCTCGTGACGTCCGGGATCTTATACGGGACTCCGAACAACATTCGGGTTACCGTGTGCATATATCTCTACAACCCTAGCGTCACCGAACGTTAAGTGTGTAGACCCTACGGGTTCGGGAGACACGTAGACATGACCGAGACGACTCTCCGGTCAATAACCAACAGCGGGATATGGATACCCATGTTGGTTCCTACGTGTTCCTCGATGATCTCATCGGATGAACCACGATGTCAAGGATTCACTTAATCCCGTATGCAATTCCCTTTGTCTATCGGTATAGTACTTGCCCGAGATTCGATCGTCGGTATACCGATACCTTGTTCAATCTTGTCATGGCAAGTCTCTTTACTCGTTCCGTAATACATCATCCCGTGACTAACTCCTTAGTCACACTGAGCTCATTATGATGATGTCTTATCGAGTGGGCCCAGAGATACCTCTCCGTCATACGGAGTGACAAATCCCAGTCTCGGTTCGTGCCAACCCAACAGATACTTTCGGAGATACCGTTGCGTACCTTTATAGCCACCCAGTTACGTTGTGACGTTTGGCACACCCAAAGTATTCCTACGGTATCCGGGAGTTGCACAACCTCATGGTCTAAGGAAAAAGATACTTGACATTGGAAAAGCTTTAGCATTACGAACTACACGATCTTCTGCTAGGCTTAGGATTGGGTCTTGTCCATCACATCATTCTCCCAATGATGTGATCCCGTTATCAATGACATCCAATGTCCATGGTCATGAAATCGTGACCATCTGTTGATCAACGAACTAGTAACTAGAGGCTTTACCAGGGACACGTTGTGGTCTATGTATTCACACATGTATCACTGTTTCCGGATAATACAATTCAAGTATGAATAACAGACAATTATCATGAACAAGGAAATATAATAATAACCATTTTATTATTGCCTCTAGGGCATATTTCCAACAGTCTCCCACTTGCACTAGAGTCAATAATCTAGTTACATTGTGATGAATCGAACACCCATAGAGTTTTGGTTTTGATCATGTTTTGCTCGTGGAAGAGGTTTAGTCAACGGATCTGCGACATTCAGGTCCGTATGCACTTTACAAATATCTATGTCTCCATCTTGAACATAATTCCAAATGGAGTTGAAACGGCGCTTGATGTGCTTGGTCTTCTTGTGAAACCTGGGCTCCTTGGCAATGGCAATAGCTCCAGTGTTGTCACAGAAGAGAGTTATCAGGATCGACGCGCTTGGAATGACTCCTAGGTCGGTGATGAACTCCTTCATCCAGACTCCTTCATGCGCTGCTTCGCAAGCAGCTATGTACTCCGCTTCACATGTAGAATGTGCCACGACGCTCTGCTTGCAACTGCACCAGCTGACTGCCCCACCATTCAAAATATACACGTATCCGGTTTGTGACTCGGAGTCATCCAGATCTGTGTAGAAGCTAGCATCGACGTAACCCTTTACGACGAGCTCTTCGTCACCTCCATAAACGAGAAACATATCCTTAGTCCTTTTCAGGTACTTCAGGATGTTCTTGACCGTTGTCCAGTGTTCCATACCGGGATCACTTTGGTACCTCCCTACCAAACTTATGGCAAGGTTCACATCAGGTCTGGTACACAGCATGGCATACATAATAGAACCTATGGCTGAGGCATAGGGGATGACACTCATGTTTTCTCTATCTTCTGCCGTGGTCGGGGATTGAGCCGTGCTCAATCTCATACCTTGCAATACAGGCAAGAACCCTTTCTTGGACTGATCCATATTGAACTTCTTCAATATCTTATCAAGGTATGTGCTTTGTGAAAGACCAATGAGGCGTCTTGATCTATCTCTATAGATCTTGATGCCTAATATGTAAGCAGCTTTTCCAAGGTCCTTCATTGAAAAACTCTTATTCAAGTAGGCCTTTATGCTCCAAGAATTCTATATCATTTCCCATCAGCAATATGTCATCCACATATAATATGAGAAATGCTACAGAGCTCCGACTCACTTTCTTGTAAATACAGGCTTCTCCCCAAGTCTGTACAAACCCAAACGCTTTGATCACATCATTAAAGCGAATATTCCAACTCCGAGATGCTTGCACCACCCCGTAGATCGAGCACTGGAGCTTGCATACCTTGTTAGCATTCTCAGGATCGACAAAACCTTCCGGCTGCATCATATACAACTCTTCCTTGTGGAAGCCTTTAAGGAATGCCGTTTTGACGTCCATTTGCCATATCTCATAATCGTAAAATGCGGCAATTGCTAACATGATTCCGACGGACTTCAGCATCGCTACGGGAGCGAAAGTCTCATCGTAGTCAATCCCTTGAACTTGTCGATAACCTTTAGCGACAAGCCGAGCCTTATAGATGGTTACATTACCATCTGCGTCAGTCTTCTTCTTAAATATCCATTTAGTTTCTATGGCGTGCCGATCATCGGGCAAGTCCACCAAAGTCCATACTTTGTTTTCATACATGGATCCTATCTCGGATTTCATGGCTTCAAGCCATTTGTTGGAATCCGGGCCTGCCATCGCTTCTTCATAGTTCGAAGGTTCACCGTTGTCTAACAACATGATTTCCATGACAGGGTTCTCGTACCACTCTGGTGCGGAACGTGTCCTTGTGGACCTTCGAAGTTTAGTAGTAACTTGATCTGAATATTCATGATCATCATCATTAACTTCCTCCCCTGTCGGTGCAGGCACCTCAGGAACAATTTCCTGCGCTGTGCTACTTTCCGGTTCGGGAGGGGTGACTGTCACCTCATCAAGTTCTACTTTCCTCCCACTCACTTCTTTCGAGAGATACTCTTTCTCTAGAAAGGATCCATTCTTGGCAACGAAGACCTTGCCTTCGAATCTGAGGTAGAAGGTGTACCCAATCATTTCCTTTGGGTATCCTATGAAGACGTATTTTTCCGATTTGGGTTCGAGCTTTTCTGGTTAAGGTTTCTTGACATAAGCATCGCAACCCCAAACTTTCAGAAACGACAGCTTAGGTTTCTTGCCAAACCAATGTTCATATGGTGTCATCTCAACGGATTTTGACAGAGCCCTATTTAAAGTGAATGCGGCAGTCTCTAAAGTATAACCCCAAAAAGATAGCGGTAAGTCGGTGAGAGACATCATAGATCGCACCATGTCCAACAGAGTATGATTTCGACGTTCGGACACACCATTACGCTGAGGTGTTCCGGGCAGTGTCAATTGTGAAACAATTCCACAGTTCCTTAGGTGTGTGCCAAATTAGTGACTTAAATATTCACCCCCACGATCCGATCGTAAGAACTTTATTTTTCTGTCACGTTGATTCTCAACCTCATTCCGAAATTCCTTGAACTTTTCAAAGGTCTCAGACTTATGTTTCATCAAGTAGACATACCCATATCTACTTAAGTCATCCGTGAGGGTGAGAACATAACGATAGCCTCAGCGAGCTTCAACACTCATTGGACCGCACACATCGCTATGTATGATTTCCAATAAGTTGGTCGCTCGCTCCATTGTTCCGGAGAACGGAGTCTTGGTCATCTTGCCCAAGAGGCATGGTTCGCACGTGTCAAATGATTCATAATCAAGAGACTCTAGAAGTCCATCTGCATGGAGCTTCTTCATACGTTTGACACCAATATGACCAAGGCGGCAATGCCACAAGTATGTGGGACTATCATTATCAACCTTACATCTTTTGACATTCACACTATGAATATGTGTAACATCGCGTTCGAGATTCATCAAAAATAAACCATTGACCAGTGGGGCATGACCATAAAACATATCTCTCATATAAATAGAACAACCATTATTCTCGGATTTAAATGAGTAGCCATCTCGCATCAAACGAGATCCAGATACAATGTTCATGCTCAAAGCTGGTACTAAATAACAATTATTAAGGTTTAAAACTAATCCCGAGGGTAGATGTAGAGGTAGCGTGCCGACGGCGATCACATCGACCTTGGAACCATTCCCAACGCGCATCGTCACCTCGTCCTTCGCCAGTCTCCGCTTATTCCGCAGCTCCTGCTTTGAGTTACAAATGTGAGCAACTGCACCGGTATCAAATACCCAGGAGCTACTACGAGCGCTGGTAAGGTACACATCAATAACATGTACATCATATATACCTTTGACATTGCCGGCCTTCTTATCTGCTAAGTATTTGGGGCAATTCCGCTTCCAGTGACCCGTTCCCTTGCAATAAAAGCACTCAGTCTCAGGCTTGGGTCCATTCTTTGGCTTCTTCCCGGCAACTGGCTTACCGGGCGCGACAACTCCTTTGCCGTCCTTCTTGAAGTTCTTCTTACCCTTGCCTTTCTTGAACTTAGTGGTTTTATTCACCATCAACACTTGATGCTCTTTCTTGATCTCCACCTCCGCTGATTTCAACATTGAATACACTTCAGGAATGGACTTCTCCATCCCTTGCATATTGAATTTCAACACGAAGCTCTTGTAGCTAGGTGGGAGCGACTGAAGGATTCTGTCAACGACCGCTTCGTCTGGGAGATTCATTCCCAACTGAGACAAGCGATTGTGCAACCCAGACAATTTGAGTATGTGCTCGCTGACAGAACTATTCTCCTCCATCTTACAACTATAGAATGCGTTGGAGACGTCATATCTCTCAACTCGGGCATGAGCTTGGAAGACCGTTTTCAGCTCTTGGAACATCTCATATGCTCCGTGGTGCTCAAAACGCTTTTGGAGCTCCGATTCTAAGCTGTAGAGCATGCCGCACTAAACCAGGAAGTAATCATCACAACGGGACGGCCAAGCGTTCATAACATCTTGGTTTGCTGGGGCGGGAGCGTCACCTAGCGGTGCTTCTAGGACATAAGTTTTCTTGGCAGCTATGAGGATGATCCTCAGGTTACGGACCCAATCCGTATAGTTGCTACCATCGTCTTTCAGCTTGGATTTCTCTAGGAACGCGTTGAAGTTGAGGGTGACATAAGTGTGGGCCATTTGATCTACAAGACATATTGTAAAGAATTTTGACTAAGTTCATGACAATTAAGTTCATCTAGTCAAATTTAATGAACTCCCACTCAGATAGACATCTCTCTAGTCATCTAAGTGAAACATGATCCGAATCGACTAAGCCGTGTCCGATCATCACGTGAGACGGACTAGTCATCAACGGTGAACATCTTCATGTTGATCGTATCTTCTATACGACTCATGTTCGACCTTTCGGTCTTTCGTGTTCCAAGGCCATGTCTGTACATGCTAGGCTCGTCAAGTGAACCCTAAGTGTATTGCGTGTGTAAATCTGGCTTACACCCGTTGTATGCGAACGTTAGAGCCTATCACACCCGATCATCACGTGGTGCTTCGGAACAACGATCCTTAGCAACGGTGCACAGTTAGGGGGAACACAATTCTTGAAATTTTTAGTGAGAGATCATCTTATTTACTACCGTCGTTCTAAGCAAATAAGATGCATAAACATGATAAACATCACATGCAATCAAATAAAGTGACATGATATGGCCAATATCATTTTGCTCCTTTGATCTTCATCTCCGGGGCACCATGATCATCCTTGTCACCGGCATGACACCATGATCTCCATCATCATGATCTCCATCATCGTATCTTCATGAAGTCTTCTCGCCAAATATTACTTCTACTACTATGGCTAATGTTTAGCAATAAAGTAAAGTAATTACATGGCGTTTTCAATGACACGCAGGTCATACAATAAATAAGACAACTCCTATGGCTCCTGCCGGTTGTCATTCTCATCGACATGCAAGTCGTGATTCCCTATTACAAGAACATGATCAATCTCATACATCACATATATCATTCATCACATCTTCTTGGCCATATCACATCACATAGCACATGCTGCAAGAACAAGTTAGACGTCCTCTAATTGTTATTGCAAGTTTTTACGTGACTTCTATAGGTTTCTAGCAAGAACGTTTCTTACCTACGCCAAAACCACAACGTGATATGTCAGTTTCTATTTACCCTTCATAAGGACCCTTTTCATCGAATCCGATCCGACTAAAGTGGGAGAGACAGACACCCGCCAGCCACCTTATGCAACTAGTGCATGTCAGTCGGTGGAACCAGTCTCACGTAAGTGTACGTGTAAGGTCAGTCCGGGCTGCTTCATCCCACGATGCTGCCGAATCAAGATTGGACTAGTAGCGGCAAGAAAATTGAACAAATCAATGCCCACAACTTGTTTGTGTTCTACTCGTGCAAGATGCTACGCAAAGACCTAGCTCAGATGCCACTGTTGGGGAACGTTGCAGAATTCAAAAAAATTCCTATGCTTCACCAAGATCAATCTAAGGAGTCATCTAGCAACGAGGGGAAAGGAGTGCATCTACATACCCTGTGTAGATCGCGAGCGGAAGCGTTCAAGAGAACGTGGATGATGGAGTCGTACTCGCCGTGATCCAAATCACCGATGATCCCAGCGCCGAACGGACGGCACCTCCGCGTTCAACACACGTACGGTGCAGCGACGTCTCCTCCTTCTTGATCCAGGAAGGGGGGAGGAGAGGTTGATGGAGATCCAGCAGCACGACGGCGTGGTGGTGGATGCAACGGAAAAACTACAGGGCTTCGCCAAGGACCTGCGAGAGGAGGGAGATGTGTAACGGGGGGAGAGAGGCGCCAGGGGCAAGGGTACGGCTGCCCTCTCTCCCCCCACTATATATAGGGGCCAGGGGGCACCGGCCCTAGGAGATGGGATCTCCTAGGGGGGCGGCGGCCAGGGGGAAGGCTTGCCCCCCAATCCAAGGGTGGCGCCCCCCACCCCTAGGGTTCCCAACCCTAGGCACAGGGGGAGGCCCAAGGGGGGTGCGCGAGCCCACTATGGGCTGGTTCCCCTCCGCCTATGGCCCATGGGGCCCTCCGGGATGGGTGGCCCCACCCGGTGGACCCCCGGGGCCCTTCCGGTGGTCCCGGTACACTACCGGTGACCCCCGGAACTCTCCCGATGGCCGAAACTGGACTTCCTATATATAATTCTTTACCTCTGAACCATTCCGGAACTCCTCGTGACATCCGGGATCTCATCCGAGACTCTGAACAACATTCGGGTTACCGTGTGCATATATCTCTACAACCCTAGCGTCACCGAACCTTAAGTGTGTAGACCCTATGGGTTCGGGAGACACGTAGACATGACCGAGACGACTCTCCGGTCAATAACCAACATCGGGATCTGGATACCCATGTTGGTTCCTACGTGTTCCTCGATGATCTCATCGGATGAACCACGATGTCAAGGATTCACTTCATCCCGTATGCAATTCCCTTTGTCTATCGGTATAGTACTTGCCCGAGATTCGATCGTCGGTATACCGATACCTTGTTCAATCTCGTCATGGCAAGTCTCTTTACTCGTTCCGTAATACATCATCCCATGACTAACTCCTTAGTCACATTGAGCTCATTATGATGATGTCTTACCGAGTGGGCCCAGAGATACCTCTCCGTCATACGGAGTGACAAATCCCAGTCTCGGTTCGTGCCAACCCAACAGATACTTTCGGAGATACCCGTTGCGTACCTTTATAGCCACCCAGTTACATTGTGATGTTTGGCACACCCAAAGTATTCCTACGGTATCCGGGAGTTGCACAACCTCATGGTCTAAGGAAAAAGATACTTGACATTGGAAAAGCTTTAGCATTACGAACTACACGATCTTCTGCTAGGCTTAGGATTGGGTCTTGTCCATCACATCATTCTCCCAATGATGTGATCCCGTTATCAATGACATCCAATGTCCATGGTCAGGAAACCGTGACCATATGTTGATCAACGAGCTAGTAACTAGAGGCTTTACCAGGGACACGTTGTGGTCTATGTATTCACACATGTATTACTGTTTCCGGATAATACAATTCAAGTATGAATAACATACAATTATCATGAACAAGGAAATATAATAATAACATTTTATTATTGCCTCTAGGGCATATTTCCAACAAGCCGTGGAACATACCATTCAAAAATATTGAGCAACCATTGTCCTTTAAATTGAATTCATAACGTTGACTCATCAAACATGAGGCGGAAATAATGTTCCGACTAAGTGTAGGGATGTAATAACAATTATTCAATTCCATAATGAATTCGGAAGGAAGCTGGAGCTGCATCGTGCCGACCTCCAACGCAGCAACTCTTGCTTTGTTGCCGACCCTGATGTCAATCTCCTCTTGTGCCACACGCCTAGTTCTTACCAGTCCCTGCAGTTGCAAATTTGAACAACTGATCCGGTATCAAATACCCAAGAGCTACTAGGTATGTCAACAAGGTAAATGTCTATAACATATGCAACAAGTGTACCTTTGCCTGAAGCAGCATTTCCGGTCTTCTTGCCATGCTCTGCAAGCCACTTGCTACGGTACCTCTTCCAGTGTCTGGTCTCCTTGCAGTGATATCAAACGGTCTCTGAGTTCGATCCAAATTTCGGCTCTGCTGTGGAGATTGCCTTCTTTGTGCCCTTTGCCTTAGTATTTTTCTTAGACCAACTCTTCTTGGACTTAGCCGAGTTTTGCACCATCAACACTTGATGCATGCCTTTCTTTATATCATGTTCTGCCACCTTAAGCATACCATGAAATTCAGTGAGCTTCTTATCCATGCCATGCATATGATAGTTCAAGATGAACGTCCCATAGCTGGGCGGAAGAGAACCCAGAACTGCATATGTAGCCAGCTCATTCAAGAGCGGGAAGCCTAACCGATCCAAAGCTTGCACATATCTGATCATCTTGGTCACATGTGGGCTCAGTGGGTTACCTTCCTTCATCTTACAATCCATCAATGATCGCCAGACATTGAACCTTTCGGTCCTAGCCTGAACCTTAAACATGCTCTTGAGACTCTCGATCATATCTAAAGCCCCAACATCTTTGAAATGCTGTTGAAAATCAGGCTTCATACAAGCCAGCATGAGGCAGCTGATCTCGTTTGATTCATCAACGAGTTTCTGGTAGGCATTCCTAGTTGTGGCATTAGCAGTGTTGGCAGGTTCATCTGAAAGTGGATCCTCTAGAATATGTTCCTTCTGATCATGCTTGAGAACAGTTCTCAAATTTCTATACGAGGTGGTAAAGTTTGTTCCATTAAGTTTATCCTTTTCTAAGATTAATTTCAATGCAAAGTTGGGTTGAGCAGGTGGTGCCATTGATCTACAACATAAAATATGCAATCACTAAGAAATGTGTTTATGTAGAGTAATTCAAGCCTTAAACAGAAATACTCCCACTGAAGTTAGCATCCCTCCGCAAAATCCCAGTGATTCAGGATCCAACTAGCACATGCGAGTAGTGAGCTTTAGCATCACTGTAGCCAACATGACTATCCGGCAATCAACTCCTTGCTAATCGTATCTCTATACGACTCCTGTCGGTCGAGTAGGTATCTCATACCCCGGCTCCCGACCTCTTTTGCCACAAGGCCCAAAACCGTTTTGATAGCCTTGTCAAGTTATCCTGATGCAGTGCAAGTCTGTCTCCGACACGAACCCTTCAGTTCAAGGACACCTAGCAGCACCCCAATTTTATGAGCCCACTACTAGACGTACTTGACGTGCTAAGGTGCAACATCAGGAATGGCAATTTACTTGATATTCACGAGGGATATTTCTACCATTCTAACATGCATAGAAAGTAAGAAGCATAACACTCACAAATAAACATATATTGTGAAATAGTATGGCTCCTTCATGGATGTTCTTCAAGGTCGGCTCCAACTCCGATGACCATCTTGGAACTCCATCTTGTTTGTCACGCCGGGACGCCAAGCCACCAACCTGATCTCTATTATCCAACTACTACAAGTAGTAATGAATTTACATAGAGTCACAAGTCGACACGCAGGTCGTTATACATTATAATGACAACACTTTGTCTACTTCCTGACAAACATGACGCGCAGGCCATGTATAAATTACACACATGCATCACATACACATGAGCCATACTATTCACATCAAACCTGCAAAACAAAATCATGCATAGAATCGCATTCTACCGGTTTGTGTGTCGGGTACGAAATACACGGCGCAACGCACATGGCGGTTCACGCCGAATTTTCAGAAATCACAGATCGCATATGAACTCCGTTCGTGCCGAATTTTCTGATCCAATCGATCTCATCGATCATCGTGAATCCGATTCGGATTTACGTTTCACTGTTAACCCCGATGGCGGATAACCGATCGGTAGGGGTAGGTTGTGGCATGACCTCATCGATCCCGATTAACAGAAAATATAGCCACATCAATCCCCATGTGCAGTTGATCTCATCAACCGTGCACATAGCCGAACTCATAAACGATAACGGATCTCATATGTCGCCTCCGCATATCTAATATGCATACGATCTGAATCCAAATCCTATAGCAGAGGCTCTGATACCACTGTTGGGTTCTACCGTAGGGTGCGTCGACTGCAAATTTAAATTTCCTACGCGAAGAACATCCAGGGACATGCTAGGGGATATGGATCATAGATCGTTACCACTAGACCCGCAGTGTCATGCAACAGAAGAAGAGTTGGGACAGTGCGTCTCTAGAGTCGTCTCCTCCTCGTTGGTCTCCCACGTAGCTGACCGGATCCCGCGAACAGGTTCGCTGGAGCGGCGCAAGTGCACCGTCTTTAACGGTATCCGCGCGTGGAGGAGGAACGTCATGCGGCGGACTGCTAGGTCCGATCACACAACCGGCGGTGAGTCGAGGTGGCTAGTTGCAACACATGCAAAGCCCTAATGATGGTGCCGAAGCGATCAACCGAATGAGTGTGCTGCACCTCCACTATATATAGGCATCCGTCGTGGGCTCAACACTTGGGCCTCGCACGGACCCTAAAGCCCAAAGTCTGTTCGGTCGGTATCCGAGTCCGTGTAGGACCAAGTCTGACTCGTGGAGTCGGATCCAACCTCACATGTTACTTCCCTTAAGTGTGCGACCCCTTAGGTTCAAGTTGGCTTGGTCACAGTTTGGATCACCTCCGACCTGTACGATTGGTAGCGGCCTCTAGCAAGGCGTGTCGACCACCAAGCAGACTATGAAGCTGGCTGGCGAACCTGTACAACATGTCACACTTTCATTCCCTTTGCCACACGATATATGTTATCGGGCTCAAGGCGAGACTGTCATCCTTGTGCTAACCCGACCTCTTTCTCGTTCCAGTGATGCCGACCCTAACCGGATTATCTCATAATCCTTGTCGCATGACCATGCTTATCCTGATCGGATCACACGAGGGGCCCAGAGTATATCTCTCCTGATTGGTGGGGCAAATCTCATCTTGCTCGACCACGTCTCGCAGCATGGGTCTGGAAAAGCCCGAAACCTACCTTTGTAACTACCCAGTTACGGAGTAGCGTTTGGTCGGCCCAAAGCAAGTCTGTTACCATCCCGAGTACATGCGTCAGCTCAGGTCTTAGGACATAAAATGTATGTTGTACTAGAGACTCATATATGACATATCGTTGCGTCTCATAGTTGGGTCTGTCTGACTTGGACCTTATCTCGACTCGGATCTGACTACGTCGATTCTGACCAGACCTTTCCAAGTCCATATTATCCGGTTAGTATCCAATACCCCATGGCTAGTGAGACCGAGCCATCCACCGTGTCATATGCTAGTCTTGTCCGACGTGTGCCCACACATCACTTTCGACTAGGGACCATTTAGGATGTATCATACAACACAAGATCTCACACACAAGTCACGTACTTGCCAACAAGTATCATTGATTACATCCAAGGACTATCTTTATTCATAAACACATAGGAAATATCATCATACATGATTGCCTCTAGGGCATATCTCCAACAGTCTCCCACTTGCACTAGAGTCAATCAAACAGACATCGTATGCCCATAGCTCTAACGTGCCCCTCATGCTTGGGTTGTGGAAGCGGCTTAGTCATAGGATCTGCAACATTTGCATCCGTGTGAATTTTGCATAACTCTATATCACCACTCTTCTCTCGTTTTTTCTCTTCTTTTTCTTTTCTTTTTCTTTCCTTTTTTTGGTAGGCACTTTGGCCTCTTTTTTGTTCTCACATGGGACAATGCTCTAATAATGATCATCACACTTTTATTTATTTACAATTCAATACTAGAACAAAATTATGACTATATATGAATGTCTTTGACGGTGTATCAGGATGTGCAAAGATCAAAGCATAGCATGTATGAATATGAAGAACGGTGTGTAGAGCGGAGATCTACCCTACATGTAGCGGTAGTGGCTCGTATCGTGATGGGACCAACGGCTTGGGTCGAAGCATGCGTTGGCGGAGAACATTGCGAGTGTCCATATCATCATTTAATTTACTGTGCTCCCTAATTTTGGAGTCCTCCCATTCAATTGAAGTTTTGTAATTGGTTCACAAGTTTTACTAGGTGACTATTTCTCAACGATCTCAATTGAGGTATTAAATTTTGAATTTGATTCATGATTTTGTCTGGGTCAACGATTTTTCAAATCATTCGGCAGCAACCAGCTTGTAAAAACACACCAGTCATGTGTACCTTTTCATCATAAAAAAACATCAACATGTGACATTGTTGCACCAATATATTACACGCCACCATTAACGCAAGAAACTTTACCACCTAAGTATTGGTTGATTAGTAGATAAACATAGAATCATCATCAAGAAAGCTCACTAAAACACCGCATTGTTATTAAAAAAAATACGGTAATGATAACTCCCGAACGTTCGGGATTTAAGCATGGCAACCCGAACGTTTTAGATGTCAAGTTTAGTTTGCTTGAGATTAGAGAAACATGGGAATTTTCTGGAAAAAAAAAACAAAAAAGGACAAACTTGCCATCCCCTATCAAGTAAAGTTGCCATCCCTTATGAACTAAAATTGCCATGTAAAAACGTTCGGGACGAAATGCTCAAAATCCGAACGTTCGAGAGTTATTGGATTCCAAAAAATACACTTAATCATCTTTCTGTTGAGCCAAACCAAAATTTATCTTTATGGAATTTCAACAACAACACAAACAATGAAGCGCACCCAACTCTTCTAGTACAGATCTTAAAGTGGAGGTGTAAATGTGTATGTAACAACTTTAGGGTTCCTGCCTCTCGCCGGCGGTGGATCCTGACAAGGGCCGGCGGGAGGGCTCTGCTTTTAGTCGATTTTTTCAATCTTGATAGGGTTTGTGTCCTGCTCAGGAAGACGAGACGGCGGCGACTCCCTGAAGATGGAATAAAGGTCTCCCCGTCTAGCCCTCGTTCCGGCGATGCGTCTAGCATCGTTGGTGGGCGTGTGGAGGTGTGTCTCCGGCAGATCTATCTTTGGTGGATTTGTTCGGATCTCGTCGTTGTTCGTCTATGTTCGTGTGTCTTCGGTTTGGATCCTTCCAATCTACGTTATTTTTCATCGGCGACGGTTGCTGTTCTGGGGTGCTGGTCCTATGGGGCCTTAGCACGACGACTTCCCGACTGTCTACTACAACAAGGTGTGCCCGACTCCGGCGTTGGAGGGGTGATGACGGCGGCGCGCCTTCGGCTCCCTTCAGTGCTTGTAGCCGTCGCTAGGTGGTCTATGAATCTAGATGTAATTTTTATTTCTTGTGGTCGTTGTACTGCCATGTTTGAAGATGAATAGATTGGAAGTGTTCTCGCAAAAAAAAACAACTTTCTTTTATCTATCTATGAATACAAAGAATACATGCGATTCTCGCTCGTGTTCTTGAAAAAATATATACACTTCCCGTAGAGAGAAGCCGAACACATAGACTATCGGAGTATATTCTAAAGGACCGTGATATTTGGCACATGTGTGGTGGATAGCAAAACTACCACACTCCTCCTTCCTCCCATATAAATACATGCATGCATGCATTATGATATAGATTAGAGTGTGACTAACTCTCTTTCCATGTCCATCCATCTCTCTAATTACATACATGCACTAGAGGACAAAAAAGCTGATGTCATCCTAAATTCTCTACTATTTCAAAAATTCAAAATGTTTTGTAGCTTAAACCGTTGGTCCAATGCAAAAACGGTTTTCACATAAAAGATTCGTCGCGATGAGATCTTCAAAACTAGATCCCATGTTGGTATGTTCTGACGAATATTTTTTCCGGGTCAAAAGTTACCATGCCTCGGCTACATAAGTTACCAAGCCTGTGGTATGCAACTTACCGTGCTATTTCCACATAAGTTACCGGGGTTATATTTTTCAGCAACCCCCGCCCCCTCGGGTCACAAGTTACCGCAGGTGTTTGTACTTAATTTAGTAGGTACGTGTTTCATATATTACCGTGGTATTTTCACATAATATTACCATGTTATTTTCACATTAATTATCGAGATATGTTTTCAACAACTTTTTCCTCATGGTCAAAAAAGTTAATTACCGAGGTGGTTGTACGTAAGTTATCGGGTAAACGGATCGCATATTACAGTACTATTTTCACATAAATTACCGGGGGTATGTTTTCAACAACTTTTTATTTCGATCGAAAAAGTTACCGTAGTGTTTCTATGTAAGTTATCGGGTATGTGGTTCGTATACTATCATGCTATTTTCACATAATTTATCAATGATATGTTTTTCAACAATTTTCTTGCTTCTTGGTAAGATTTATCGTTGTCTTTGTACGTAATTTATCGTGTATGCAGTTAATATATTACCATGCTATTTTCACATAAGTTATTGGTGTATATTTTTCAACAACTATTTTTCTCATGGGTAAAAGTTATCAAGGTATTTGTGGATAAGTTATTACGCCCGTGGTGCATATGTTACCATGTTATTTACGCAGAAGTTACCGGGGGTATATTTTTCAACAACTTGTTTCTTCCGGGCTAAAGGTCCCGCACGTGGGCTACATAAGTTACCACACCGGTGACATGTCAGTTATCGTGGAATTTTCACTGAAGTTACCAGCGGAATGTTTTTCAATAATTTTTTCCCTTTTGTCAGTGTTACCGCGGTGTTTGTAAGTGTTGTCAGATCTACGGTCCGTATATTACCATGCTATTTGCATAGAAGTTACTGAGGGTATGTTTTCAACTACCTTTCCTCTAGGGTCAAATATTTTCTCTCCGGTCAAAAATTACCACAACGTTTGTATGTAAGTTATCACGTCTGCAGTGTGTATATTATCATGTTATTTACACATAAGTTACCGGCTGTTGTTGAATAAATTTTTCCACAACTTGCTCAAGTTCCTACTATAAAAAAACAAAATAGTATTCTTACATGGAATAGAAATTATTGCCCCATGACTAATTTGATTTGTACAAGAAGAATATATACATCCCCCATTGAAGAAAATACAAATATTTCGCTCATCCTCGAAATAATCGAAAATTTGTGAAATTTTAGAATTTTTATAATTTTTGTTGAATTTTTCCTTGTACATGAACGGTTTACAATAAAAGTTGGATAGGTACACAATTATGTGATGATAACCTTAACATGGATAGATTTGTAACTGAATAGTATCGACGGCAAGATAACTAATATTCACCATAGTGGTAAATTTAACCGAGCTAACGGCACGATGATAACTATAACCTAAATATGGTGGCAACTATTCTACTTGAACTCGTGTGATCAGCTATCAACCGTTAAAAAAGGCACAACACAAAAACAGTAGGATGTCTATCATTCCCTGGATAAACTGAAGAAAGTAAAAAGAGAGTGGGGGAAAGCAAATTATTAGACACATGTCCTCGGCGTCATTGTAGCTGAGGGCAATTCTGCAAGTTAGTAATGACACACCATTCACCACTCTCCACAACAACTCCGATTATCCGTGTTTATGGACTCGCTCTCCACCTTTAACGCCAAGGTACTCACATTTGGTTCCACTTTTTCTTAGAAGCAAATTCACCATTATCTCCTTTTTCACCATTGTGGTTCTGCATGTGCTTGAGTTATGCATTATGGCTCTCCACTATGCAGTAGAAGGCGTTCAGCTTGGTTACAACCCTTTGTCCTGGTAATTTCGTTGTTGTTTTGCTTTGCCTGAATTGTTCTTGATCTCTCAAGTTTTGTTGTCCTTATTATCCTGTTATGACCCGTCTTCATTGGAGCAATTGGCCATTTACTAACCATGCTCGTAAACTCTTCTAAATTATATCTTTCTGGCACGGTGGTGTTGTACTTAAGTTATCAGGTATGGAATTCTTATATTACCATGTTATCGCGGTGTTGTACTTAAGTTATCAGGTATGGAATTCTTATATTACCATGTTATTTACATAGAAGTTATCGTGCTATATTTTTCAGCAACTTTTCCCTCCTTGGTCAAATATGTCACGGCGGTGTTTGTACTTAAGTTATCAGTATGAAATTCTTACATTACCACGCTATTTACATAATAGTTACCAGGGTATGTTTTTCAAAAACAGTTCCCCCATTCATCAAATTTACCTTGTTGTTTATACGCAAGTTATCAGGTGAACGGTTCGTATATTAGCATTTTATTTTCACAAAGTTAACGCGAATATATTTTTGAATAGCCTTTTTATCCCTTGGTTAATGTTACAACGGTGTTTTCGTCATAAATGATCGAGTACGTGGGAGGTATATTAGCAACTATTTCTTCTTTGACCGAAGTTACTGTGATGTTTGAACGTAAATTATCACGTATTCGGTATGATATTTTAACAACATAGAAGTTACCGAAGAATATTTTTTGACAACTTTTTTCCCACGGGTCAAAAGTTACCATAGCGTTTGATGTGAGTTATCATCCTTGTTATGCGTAAATTATCATATTATTTACATAGATGTTATGGGAAGTATTTTTTTAACAACTTTTTTATCGGGTCAAAAGATACCACGGTGGTTGTGCATAAGTTATCACGTCAGCGGTTCGTGTATTATCAAGTTATTTAAACTATTCCCCCATGTCAAAGGTTACTGTGGTATTTATATGTGCGTTGTCATCTCTGGTGTGTGTAAATTATCATGCTATTTTCACAAAAGTTATTGAGGTAAAATTTTCAATAACTTTTTTTTTATCGGGATCAAAAGTTCAATGTTTTTTTATATAGCTTACCACTCTTGTCAAGTGGTGTTTGTACATAAGTTATCAGGTCAACGGTGCATATATTATCATGCTATTTACACAGAAATTATCGAGGGTATGTTTTCAATAATCCACCCCCCTTGGGTCAAAGTTTCCGCGTTGTTTTTGCGTAAGTTATCAGATCTCTCGCTCTTAATCTATTATGCTTTTACACAAAACTTACCGGGGTAATTTTTCAACAACTTTTTTTACCGGGTTTAAAAGTTAACGCAGAAGTTATCAAGTCTGCGATGCATATATTATCATTGCTATTACACATAAGTTTTTGTGCGTATAGAAAAATGTCATCTTATCTTTTCAGAAAAACAATGAAAGTGCATCTGCATAGTTATACAACTCCAGATCAATAACATTTGCAAAAAAATCTAACAAATGTTTTTACCCTTGAAAACAAGCCCCCAGAATTTGAAAATGCATCAGTACACGCTGGCAGTTTCAGTTTTCAGAAAGCAATAGAACTTGCTAAATACTTAGCACTTATGTATTTACTAGAACCGCACATATCCAAATAGTACTCAAGTGCTCTAGATCATGATGTGAATGTCGCACTCCACGCACATATCCTAAAATGTTCAGCTTCATTCAGTAACAATGAAATGCAAAAGAAAATGTTCATTTCCTGTAGGCATAACAACAAACAGGAAAGTGCACAAAATATTAATGTCAGACGGTACATGCCTCTACTAGCTCCGGCGATCACCGAAGATGTGGAAGAGAGAGTGTGTGCATGAGAGGGAGAGAGTTTTGCGCTGCAGAACTGCTTGCAGCTTTTCTAGCTTTGTGTATTTATTCAGAGCTTACAAGATCTAACTGAAAAACGAGAAAACCGGACGCGATCGGGTCGCGAGTGCCGCCATCCCAGCACTCCCCACTCGTCGTCCGTGATGGCGCCGTAACCGTTCAGTCATGCCATCCCACGATCAGGTCAAGGCGCCACAATACTAGCTATCTATTCCGAGTCGCAGCTCCGTTTATCTCTGACGAAACTGAACGAAAGGAAAACTACTGTCGAAACTGAAACTTTCGACACCTAAAAGCCTACTGACACTGAAACTGAAGATTACGGCAACAATAAACAGCAAAACAAACATATTTTTTCTGCATCAAACTCGTCATAAGAAACAACCTTTTTTTAGATTTGTGATTGATGTGCTAATTCATAGGGAGGTCATACCCTAGCTAAGAGAGAGGAGGATAAGCAAATCGTTAGGAAGAGAAAGAAGTGCAGCTTGTACAGAGTCAGAGAGAGGACAACTCGTGAGAGAGAGATACGAGTAGCAGCGATGTGATTGGGAGAAGGTGGCAGTAGTAGCTTGTGTGAGATAAAGATGAGCAGCAACAAGCAGATACACACAGAGAGAAGCAGCAGCCACGACCTGCTCGTGGAGCTCAAGCGCAGCAAAGAACACGAATGGCAGCAAGTGGATTTGGTATGGCGAGTTGGCGTTGCGACGCAGCATCTCCCTGTTACAAGATTGCTTGTGAAGCCCCTGCGGGGAAGCAAGGTGGTGAGCAAGCCAGAAAGGGCGTGCAGCGGTGCGGCGCATCGGCTGGGAACCCGGTGACAACAGGGAAAAAATATGGTGACCACGGCCGGTGTGTTGTGTGGTGGCGCGCGAGGTGGCTTTGGGCGGCCGCCAGCTTCACCGCGCAATTGACCGCGCGAAGTGCTCCAATGGCACGTGGTGGTCAGGCTGCGTCATCCATGGCCGGCGTGAAGTGGGTCATCGGCGGCAGGATGCGCGCTGGCAGGTGGGGGTAGAGCGGTTGGGGGTCGACCAGCGGCGTTGGGAGGCGCATTGTATTCGTGAGGTTGGGCTCTGGGAGGTTAGGGACGAGAATGGTCGAGAGCGGGCCCCAGATGCTCTGCAGCAGCAGCATCCCACGTGCTTGGACGCCGGACAGTAGCGCATGGTCTAAATCGGACGGCACCATATGTGTGTGGCACTTTTGCAAAAACGATTCCGGTTGCCAGATACATATCTCGTATTCTAAAAGCACAAACAGTGAATACGCCTTGTTCTTCATAAAGCGGGTTTAGAGCATCTCCAACAGCCGCGCTACGCGCTGCGCCCAAAAAAAGCGTTTGCCGCGCGCGCTTCGGCAGGTTTAGCGCGGGGATAGGCGTTGGCTCCAACAGCCGCGCTATAATGCAGCGCGCGCGCGCCGCTCCAGCAGTGCCCAAAAATGCAGCGCGCGCACAACATTTTTTAATACATAAATTGCATTAAAATAAAAAGGATACAAAGTTATTTTACATATATATTGCAACTAGATAGTTAGTTCAAAAACATAGATAGATAATTCGGCGCTAGATAGTTCGAAAACATAAAAAACTAATCCCAGTCGCTCCAGTCATCTGCACCATCATCATCGTCGTTGGTGTCGTCAGAGGTTGACAGCCAGCAGTCCAACCAACGCTCATCTTCTTGAGTGAAGAAGGACCTCCCGCCTGCATTGACGAGGTCGGCCTGCGCGTCGGGGGCGGCGCGCTGGAGCGGTGGCGGCGCTCTGGGGCGGCGGCGGCGTGAGAGGCAGGGAGAGAGAGAGCGCGCGCGGAGCGGTGGCGCGAAAGAGCGGCGCGCGCTGCTTTTTATAGGCGCGCGGGAGGCGGCGCCGCAAAAATGGCGCGCGAAAGGCCGCCATTTCGCGCGCGCGCAAGCGGTTCCCGCGCGCGCGGTTTTCCCGCCGCCGCTGGAGCGCGCCAATCTGCCCCGCGCGCGGTAAAACGGAAGTTTAGCGCGCGCGCGCCTTTTTGCGCCTTTTTGCGCGCGCCTTTTTCCTCCCGCGCGCCTATAAAAAGCAACGCGCGCTCTCCCTCGCTCCACCGCTCCAGAGCGCCGCCGCCGCCCCCGACGCGCCACCATGCCGCCGCGCCACCGTTCTGCGTCGGGCTACCGCGGCGTCCGCGAGCGCCCGAACGGCGGCGGGTTCTACGCCGAGATACGCTCCGGCGATCTCCGGCTTAGTCTCGGAACCTACGAGACGGCGCACGAGGCCGCCCGCGCGTTCGACGCGGCGGCGTGGCGCCTAGGCAGGCCGCGCCGCCAAATGAACTTTCAGGACGTCCACACGCTCGAGCAGGCGTTAGAGGTCGCCCCGCCGCCTCGTCTAAACTCCGCACGAGACCGTGCGGAGCACACTGCGCTGCAGAACCGCCTCGTCGTCGCCCAGGAGGACGAGCGGCGCATGGCCGAGTGGCGTCGGCTCCACCCGGAGGACGTCGCCTACGAGCAGCAATATTGGGCAAGTCACCGCGAGGAGGACACGCGCCGGCGCCGCGAGGAGCGGTTGGACAGGCGTCGTCGGAAGGCATTGGCGTGTCAGCAGTCCGCCCTCGTCGATGCAGGCGGGAGGTCCTTCTTCGCTCCAGAAGATGAGCGTTGGTTGGACATCTGGCTGTCAACCTCTGACGACACCTACGACGAAGCCGATGATGGTGCAGATGACGGGAGCGACTGGGATTAGTTTTTTATGTTTTCGAACTATCTAGCGCCGAACTATCTATCTATGTTTTCGAATTACCTATCTAGTTGCAATATATATGTAAAATAACTTTGTATCCTTTTTATTTTAATGCAATCTATGTATTAAAAAATATTGCGCGCGCGCTGCATTTTTTGGCACTGCTGGAGCGGCGCGCGCGTGCTGCATTATAGCGCGGCTGTTGGAGTCAGCGCCTATCCGCGCGCTAAACCAGCTGAAGCGCGCGCGGCAAACGCATTTTTTGGGCGCGGCGCGTAGCGTGGCTGTTGGAGATGCTCTTAGGCTGGTCACAATGGGGTGGAACTTAGGAGTAACATCACATATTTCAATACAACGTTGCTTATGTGACACATATTTAATGAAGAGTGAGGTGCTTGTGGTAACTAGCTAAGGCTGGTCACAATGGGCAGAAACATAAGGTAGTAACATACACACTTATCTACACTATGTTACTACCTCCACAGTGGGTAAGAACATGTAGGTAGTGTCATGCAACGATGCATTTATTAGCTTATAGACTCATTGTTTCTTGAAGTGTGTGATGTTCCGGTAACTTAGCTAGTTACCACAAGCATCTCACTCTTCATTAAATATGTGCCACATAAGCAACATTGTATTGAAATATGTGATGTTACTCCTAAGTTCCACCCCATTGTGACCAGCCTAAGTTACCGGAACATCACACACTTCAAGAAACAATGAGTCTATAAGCTAATAAATGCATCGTTGCATGACACTGCCTACATGTTCCTACCCACTGTGAAGGTAGTACTCCCTCTGTCTAGGTGAGTAAGTCATCTTAGGTTGTGCACCGTGACCAAGGAAGAGGGGAAAACAAGAAAAGTTAATGTTCATTTGTTAATTAATTGCATTGCATGCAATGAACTAACCACTGCATGTCGTGTTTGGTAGCTTCAAGTCATTAAACGCAGACACACCCCACATCTCTTTATTTATGTCAATAAACAAAAAACAAGATGGTAGTTAATGCACCGCGCCTTAGTGTCTTGAGATTATTTGGTTTCGTGAGATGACTTATCACCTAGACGAAGGGAGTAACATAGTCTAGATAAGTGTTATGTGACCTTATGTTCCTGCCCATTGTGACCAGCCTTAGAGCAAGTACAATAAGGTGATGTAGGCGGGCTGTAAGACATTAAATATTGTATTTTTGCTTACTTGGAAGAGAGAGAAGAGGAGAGAGAAGAGAAGCGGGCTACTAGTTAACAGCCGGCTGCAGCACGTGCTTCTAGGTACTTTGTGAGAGAGTGAGGTGGACCATGTATCAACAAAGTAGTACATATTTATATCTAACTATTGTACTTGTTGGCTATAAGCTTGGCTATATGTGACATGACAACATCACATAGCCAGCAGCTGGCTATATTATTAACCATGCTCTTAGCTGTGCCCGCGCGAGACTACCTTGGGAGACGGGCGCGTAAGCACGAAATTGCGTTGAGGCCCACACGGAAGGAAGCACATCCGGCGACGACCATGAGCGCCCCGACTCCCGCCATCCACTCGCTCAGCGCGCCGCCGCGGCCGCAGGCGCCGGCAACGCCTCCTCTCCGGCGCGCTACCTCCGCGGCGTCCACCCTCCGGGAGTCCCCACAGCCGCCTCTTGCGCCCCTGAGCATCTCCTCTCGCCGCGCCGCCCTCCTCGCCCTCGTCCTGGCCGCCTCGCCGGCAAGGCCCGCCGCCGCCGCCTTCTCCTTCAGCTTCCGTACGAATACCATCATCATCTCTTTAACCGCCGGCCATGTCTAGCGTGTGCCCCCACTCTTCTCTCCTCTGCTTGATTTTCTCGCTGGTGTGTGCGCAGCTGGGCCGAAGGAGTTGCTGCGGGAGCAGAAGAAGAAGTCGGCGCGCTTCCTCCTCGCGCCCATCGCCGCCTCCCGCGAGACCCTCGTCAAAGCCCAGGACCTTCTCGGTATTGTCCAATTGTCCAATTTGGTCCGCTACTGTTCTCGGCAATTGTGACCTTCGAAAATGCAGCTTCGGAGAATGCGTCTGCCGCGGACGCCGAGGAAGTGAGGGGGCGCCTGAGCGCGGCGGGGAGGGACTGCGTGCCACGGGACAGGAACTCCATAGTCGCCTTTCAGTCACGAACCGGGGTCGAGGTTGGGGGCCTTGCACTAGCCATGGGTGGTTTCTCTTTGCATTTTTGGTGTTCCAGGTGTTTGATGAAATTACCCGCAGGTCTGCACATTCAGCTTGATTCTGAAGAATGCCGCATCGCTGCTCGACGACAAGGATCCTCTCAAGGTTGAAGCTGATACCAGCCTTGCAGAGCTAATACAGTACGTTCATCGCAGACATCTCAAGAAGCCCGCCAAATTTCTGTATAATATTGTGTCGAGTAAACTTATCGGGTCTTTTTTGTGGCAAAATTGATTGTTAGTTAACCATGTGCAGATCATTCTCTGACCTGGGAACTGTGGTGGAGAACAGTAACTTTGAGCTCAGTGATGATAGGTGAGTGAGCAATGTGGCCTTGCCACTCAACTTGTTTCTTTACTAAAAAAGTTCCCATGACCAACCAATTCTGTGTGTTTCGGATAGGCCTTATTCGGGGTTTCATGCTGGTTTTTAGCCAGGTTATACCCAGCAAGCACTAGTTTTATTACTAATGATTGTTACTACTTTTCCAAGTTCCTAGTTCAGGTGATGGTTTCAAACAGTTGAAACAGTTTTATAAAACTGTGTTTAAGTACCCATAGGTCTTATGTATTGTGAATTTGTCATCACAGATTATTAGTATCGCATTTCTATTCTTTACTGTGAAAAGTCTTTTCATGTTCCAATCAAGTGAAATTTACACTTTTGTTCCCTACTACTAGGTAGGATTTCAGTACAAACGCCGATGTGCCCATTCCTCGACTTTCCTTACAAGAGGAGTTTTAGGATATAGATTATACTCCCTCCGTTCCTAAATATAAGTCTTTTTAGACATTTCAAATGGACTACGACATACGGATGTATGTAGTCATATTTTAGAGTGTAGATTCACTCATTTTGCTCCGTATGTAGTCACTTGTTGGAATCTCTAGAAAGACTTATATTTGGGAACGGAGGGAGTAGTTCTTGATTTCTATGGAACTGCTTTGGAGTCTTCTTAAGCTAGTAAATTCACTGGCGCTTACCAACTTCACTGTACTGCAGAAAGAAGATGAAGGATGACCTGCTGAGCACTATCTCCGCCCTTGATAAATATGAACAGGGTGTTAAGAATTGTTTAGGTGTATAGAATATTTTTGCTAATTTTCATTAAGTTCATTCTGAAGCAACTCTTGAGGCTTAAAATCATTTCAGGATGACCAATCATTTTTGTTTCCTTTCATTTGTGGTAAGGTTTTGTTTGTCTCTGGTCTTTGCTCATCAGGCCTTTTCTTGTTCAATACACTTTGTATATGTTGTTTGACATATGCTATGCATGTTAAATAGAATTGCTCACCTTAATAATAGGGTAAAGAAAATAACAAGAGTTGTTACGGAGCTTCTTCCTTCAGAGTATAATTACTGCCTCCAATGTTTTCTATCAGTTGTGTTTTAGTTACATTGTTTACTGTTTTCTATCTCTTGTGTTACACATTTTATCAGAATGTTTAATGCCAGTAAAATGTTTATCCATGCATCTTCCTGTTGTGTGATTCCCTTGCTTCGCTTTGTGTACCATGAGATTGTTTTATGCTCACACTTATTGATGATTTTCAATGAATTGTGATTGCTTGGAAGGTACTATAAATGGGTGAAGAAGTGGGCAAATCCTTGATAAAGTGCACCTTTCAGTCCGAGATAATCCAAAAATAATCTTGTCAGTGAAAAATATCAATAAGTGTATTATACAAAGTCACATCTGGGTTTGAGTGCGACCGTACTCTCCAAGTAATCAGAGGAAAATGAAGAGTCATAATTATTTCAAACAGCGATCCAATGCATATAAAGCCTTATAAAGTGGTGTGATCATCTGGAGAAGCAGAGGCTTCTACCAAATACAATCTGCGGCATGGCGTGCCATCCTCTGGATTAGTCTCCACTGATCTTGGCAATCTCCTCAGCTTATCAAATAGATTTTGTGGATGATTTAGGAGACCAAAATGTGCTTGGGGATCTCCAATTTGTGACAACATTGCTTGAGAGAACCCCATAGAAGGCAGTAGGAGATCAGGGCTGTCGTGGTAGAAATGGTACATCGTTTGCGACAGCGACGCCGCATTCTTGTTCATGAAGTCAGCAAGGAGGACCGTGCAGGCTAAGGTGCGGCATGCCGCAATTGTTTCAAGGACTTGCATTGCATGCACATGCTGAAGGTAATAGAGGATTCCTTCAAGAACCCATACGGTATTTCTTTCAGGAACATACCCACAACTCTGTAGCTTGGTCATCCAGTCAACATCTCGTATGTCAGCAGGAACCCTAGTCAATGATTTTGCCATCATGGTGAGTTTTTGATGATTTCCAGAACTCATTGCTTCATGCAGAATATCTGATTTCATATCTAGGAGATCTGCAAAGTCGAGTTCAAATACGGCGCATTCCTTTAGGCAGCCCAGTCGATAGGCTCTTGCGTCCATCCCTATAAAAACAATATTTATCCAAGTCAGTCCTTTATTTCGTCAAAGTAAAGTGTATTGTTCATGTGAACATATCTCCCAAGTTTCTTCATCAGGTTTGTGCAATACTTCAAAATGAAAAAAAAAAATGCTAGAGTTTATTGTGCAACTCTACTTGTTTCATCAGCTGCAAAATGCTCGATGTCTTCTAGCAATTTTTTGTGCAATTGCTGAAAAGCATTAGAATGTTCAGGGATGAACCTCAAATGCATTGCTGAATACATAGCGAATATCGGTAAACTGTCATGTATCCAAATTAAAGGAAAATTTGCTTGTGGGAGTTTGGGTTTCCATAGATGCTCATCTGTAGGTGCTGAAAATGAAATCAATGTTTTTCCTTTTCTTGGAACATTATGTGTGTGTCCTTTAGTCCCCTAGGTAGATACCAACAAAATGTCCTGGTACATTGTATCTAGAGGAAAAAAAATATCCTGGTCTACGTGGCGCCAACTGATGGAGGATATAAATGCCAGGGTCTTGAAGGCATGAAATTTTTCCGCAAAAAAGAAGAGGACATGAAGTTGATGTGTCAAGTGCTCTTTGGAGTCTGGACAAACCACACTCTCGGATTGCCTGTACTAAAATTTACATCCCTACATTGCTGGATAGCTTTGCTCTTGCTGCAGTGTCGCCGGGTGTCTCCGTTGCTAGCCACAATTGTGTATTTTGTTTTGTTTCCCTTTCTGTCTACATGCACAGTGATAATGTCTCTCGTGGACCTTGTTTTTTTCTTCGAATCGATCAGGGTTTCTTTCCCCGTAAAAAAAGAAAGAAAGGAAAAAGATCAGAGTTTTTCTTTCACATTGATTGTTTTCCAAAAGTGATCCACCTAAGTTTTCTGCCACCTATAAAATCTGCAGGGTGGAAAAAGACTGGCACAGAAGAGGGACCGTTGCCTACCAATGAAACTCTCATTTAAGATTCTGAGGAATACTTTTCTATATACTCCTATTTCAAGACAGTTTGGGTACTATGATGGATTATGACAATACAGTTTAGTTAAATGATATTTTCGCCTGTATTTGTTTTGCCGCTTTGCTTAGCCGATGTACTTGTGAAAACATTTTTTTTCTGTGAAATCTTATACTCCCTCCGTCCGAAAATACTTGTCATCAAAATGAGCAAAAATAGATGTATCTAGAACTAAAATACATCTAGATACATCTCATTTTATTCATTTTGATGACAAGTATTTCCGGACGGAGGGAGTACTTGTGAAAATATGAAATGGAGCCTGCTGGATAGTATAGTAGAATTTAAACAACTTTAATGGTATTGGCCTTTAAAAAAATTGATAGGATTCGGAAAATATGCTGTAAGTCATTCCCAACTCTTTTGTGCATCTGCTTTTTAAAATGGCGATTGAAATGACACTTTGTGAGGTATTACCCCCTCTGGTCATAAATAGATGAGCTCACACACTAACTTAGTCTCAAGTATGCACTTTTACCATTATTTTTGCAGGCATATGTTAGTTACAGGAAATTATTAACTTGTACTCCCTCTGTAAACTAATATAAGGGAGTATCATGATAATATTTTTCAGGACAAACTAAATGGTACTATTTTCAGCTCACCAATCCAATTTTATTTTTTTACACAAACTTAGAATTATCTACTGGGTGGTTTCTAGAAACTCATCTATTTGCAAATTGTTAAACTATTTAAGCTTGTAGATACCATAGTGTTTGAGCACTAAATTCAAGGAAAATACAGTGAATTGGTTTTCCAATTCTATGGAAACAGACACCCGTTTTGTTTGTAGCATGTGCAATTGCGAAAGTAAAAATTATATTCAGTCTGATGGAAGCAATTATATTTCATTCAAAACAATTATTTAGTTGTTGTAACAAATTGCGACTATTCCAAAACAAAATATCTCCTTAGATATGACAAAAGAAAATAAGCTAAATCAAAGCAAAATTCATTCGCAGTGGAAGTTGGAAGGAAACATGATTCGCAAAATGTTGGGAAGCGAAAACTGAAGGACGAAACATAACCAAATGCCAAAACATGTAAAAAAGCGGTTCAGCCAGTGCCCAGTGGACTAGTCTCCCGCAAAAAAGAAAAAAGAAAAACAGTGGACTAGTCAATTGTAAAATAGACCGATACGAACACGCATGATCCTGCACGATGTGCTGTGATGCTGTCACACCCACGCACGGATGCATCCGCATGAGACGATGGAGCATTTCAAAATTAGAATCAGCGACACATTTCACGAATGCCATGCGCACAGTAGCTAGCTACGTGCGCGCAGAGGGTGTGTGGGTGTGACGAACCTGCGCCGAGGAGGACGACCTGCGCGGCGCCGCCGAGGCTGGCGACGGCGGCCTCGATGCGGGCGTCGAACCAGAGCGTGCGCACGGCGATCATGACCCCGGGCACCTCCCGCGCGCCGGCGCGCTCCTCCCGGCGCATCTTCTCGTGGAGGCCCCTGAGGTGCCGCTCCCCGGCCAGCACCCCGGCCGCCGGGTCGCGCACCGCGCCCGCCCACAGCGCCCGCACGGCCGCCGTCTGGCACGCGCTCTGCAGCACGGGGTCCCACTCCGCCTCCACCCGCGCGTGCAGCGCCCGCACCCCCTCCGCCGCCAGCTGCTCCATCACCGCCGCCAGCACGCCCTCGCCCCCCAGCCGCTGCTCGCCATTGCCGCCCGCCTTCTCCTCGTCGGAGGACGACATGATCGCCCAGCCGCGTAGCTCTCGGCGCGGCGGCCGGCCTCTGCTGCTGGCTCTCCGGGGAGGCGGGATTAAGGGGTAGAGCGTGGCCAGCCGGCCACACGATGCCATGGCTAAGCCGCATATATAGTGTACGTAGCCGGGCCCCGGCCTGTTCCGGCCGGGCGGCGTGGGTGTGACGTCGTGCATTTGATCGACAGGACCTCCCCCGCTTTACGTCGATCGCTCGTTGTATGGGAGGAGATAAGGAAAGAGGACCACCCGTCGGCATGGGCTTAGCCAGTTCGGCGCCTGTGACCTGCGTACGGTACGGGTGGTGCGTGTTCTTTTTGCGCCGCTTCTCCTGCTCGTAGTACGTACGGCCAGGCGCCGGGCCGGGGGTCGGCGGAACTGTGGCGCGACGGCGACGGCGCGTGTCCGGTTGCGAGTTAATAGCTCGGCGAGTGGAGCTGTCCCGCGGCGGAGACGACAAGCACGTGCGCGCGCGGGGCGGCCGTTGGGTTCCGCCCGGCCGGCCACGCCCTTTTGTTGCCAGCTACGGCTATGCATCGCCACGAAGGATCGATCGACTGGCTACGCTGTAGCGCGAGGGTGCGCACTGTGCGACCGCCTGGTGCGGAGGGGGAGCGCGTCAATTGTCTGCCATGTGAAATTGCATTTTTTTTTGTCTGCCATGTGAAATTGCATTTTTTTAGATAACAAAATAGTCAAAAATCAATTTGTCGAGATAATGAAATTAATAGTCCAAATAACTTTTCTTAAATAATTAAATGTTTCTAAAATATTTTTTTATGAAATTGTTTATAAATGGTTGATATCACTTTTTTTTGTTTATAAGCTGATCACGAGCACATATGAGCCCAGGTGAACTGTAAAAAAGAAAAAAAAATAGTAAAAACTATCTGAAAATTTTACATTAAAGATGAAAAAGTTTTCTAAGTACGTGCAAAATTTCTTGGCGATTTGGCATTGGGGGAGCTCATGATAGAAAAAGGAAAACCATTGCTCCCAAAATTTAAAGCTTTTTCAAAACATTGTTTCTTTAGAGCTCATCCGATGCCCAGTCGCCATGAAAGTTTGAACCCTTAGAAAACTTGTTCATCTTTGATATAAAAAATGGTTTTAATTTTTTTTGCTTTAAATGCTTTAAAAAATGTTTATCCTGCTCCATAGCACTGAGACACCGTGCTCGTCAAAAACCATATACAAAAGAAATAAAGAGCACAATACTTTGCATGGTTTGATGGTGCCCAACTTGCTTCTAGTCTGGGTTACAGGAAAGTGATCACTGAGACAGATGCTCAACAAGTGGTGAATCAACGGAATTCTCCCAACATTGATCGTTCGTATATAGCTACCACTTTGAATGAATTTCAAGAGCTTTGCGGGAATTTTGACGGGCATTCACGATGAGGGAAGCAAATGAACTTGCACATCTTTGTGCGAAAACAGTGTAATTCCTCTAGGAGACATTGTTTATGGATAAATTATACTCCATACTTCCTTACGGCTTGTGTAATAAAGGCATCTAATCCCGTTGTTTAATCAATAAAGCTCTCGATTCTAAAAGAAAGATAATAAAAATAGATGTTTTTTTGTCTAATAATGAAATGTTTCTAAAATAATTGAAATCACTTTTTTTGAAATAATGGAATATATCTTAAGTAATTGAAATACGTGTGAAATAGTTGTGATATCTTTTCTTGAAATATTGATTTCTCCTGAAATAGTTGAAATCCAGTTTTTTCAATAATAAAACCATTATGAAATAGTTGAAATATGTCGACGATAGGTATTCTGAAATAATGAAATATATCTAAAATATTCCAAAACACCTTTTTAAAACATTATGAAAGTACATGGATATCGCCTAGGTGGGTGAATAGGCGCTTTAAAACAAATACGGTTTAGGCTTGAACAAATGCGGAATAAAACTTGCGTTTAATTTTTTTCAAACACTAAAAGAGGCTATAATTGATCACCTATACTTATGGGTTATCATTGGCAAGGAAGTTTTGCGATGAAGAACTTCTTGCAAGAGCTCATCATGAAGCTAGAGAAGTATGTTCTGTTTTGCGACAATCAAAGTGCTATTCATCTTGCCAAGAATTCAAGCTATCACTCTCGAACCAAGCACATTGATGTGAGGTATCATTGGATTCGAGATGTTGTGAATTCCAAGTTGCCGAAGCTTGAAAAGATTCATATGATGGCAATTGTTCGGATATGATGACTAAGATATTGCCAAATGAGAAGCTACAAGCATTTTGCAAGGTAGAGGGCATGGCGGTGCCCCCTCACGAGTCGGAGGGGGAGATTTGTTGAGATATCCTCCTCATGTGGGTTGTGAGGAGATGACCATTTGATGCCTTTTAGGCTGCCCAAAGAGGTGCAAAATCCCACTACCATTAGGGTTATGACCTGGGGTCATTTTGTACTTTTCATATGGGAGGATGGGGATGATTTGCCCTTCATGCAGCATCCACCACCAAGTGTGACAAATCAGTTTAGCCTCCATTGGAAAAGAAGTGAGAAACCCAAGGGAGAAAGGGAGAGAGAGAGAGTGAGATTGAAAGGAGAAGCTTAGGGAGCTCCTCCCCAAGGTTGTGATGGTCCAAATCCACTACATTGTCTCCTTCAAGTTGTTTGGTGATATTGTTTCAATCTCTATGTCTTGAGCCCCCAATCTTATTGTGTTCATCCAAAATTCAGAAATCTTGATGTATGAGATCCCCCAGTGCTATCTATAGAAGAACTTGTTCTATCACACATTTGATAATAGTGGAAGAGGATTTGAGTGGTTTCGGTGTGTGGTTTTTTCCCTCAAGTTGGGGGGTTTTCCACGTAAAATTATGGTGTCTCTGTGATTGACACTTGTTGCTGTCCAAAAGTTACTTCTACCACAAGACGCTCGGCAGAGGAGCGTATGAGTAACTAGTTTTACCTACATATATGTTGTTGCATATGTTTCCTTTCGTGCTAAGCAACGATCCTTGAATTAGTACATTGTGTGGTGCTGATATTACTTTGTTTTCGCTGCAGTTTCCAGTTAACACAAGTGCATTTGTGTGCTAATTCCCAACAGCTACTATACTAAATATAGGATTGCTTCTAACACAAAATTCCCACAATTCCATTTCACACATGTAGTCACAGCACAAAGCTAGAACCTCGTTGATTTAAAATGAAAAGATAGCATGGTGATACGTCCAAAATGCATCACTATTTTGTATCATAATTTATCCTTATACATTGATATATTTCACGTTACGGTGATGTTCTTATGTTGTTTTGGTCTATTTTACACAGTTTGCAAACTTTCCGATGCCGAAGCAGCAGACGCAGGATTCAGCAGTAAAAAGTGGACGCTGAGTTGCTGAAGAAGAATACCTCCAAATTACCTGAAAATTGACGGAAGATATTTTTCAGACGGATCACGAAGGCACGCGAAAGGGCAACCAGAGGGGGGCCACAGGGTGCCCAGGCGCCCTGGGGGCGCCCCCCCTGGCCGCGCCGGGGGGGGGGGGGGCGCCTGGAGCCCCTGGCCCACCTCTGGCCGCCCCCTTTTGCATATATGCTCTCCGTTATCCAAAAATCCTAGGGACGGGGATATTTACGGAGTTCCGCCGCCGCTCCGTGGCGGAAACCTACAGAGAAGAAAAAGCCATCTCTGGCGGGCAGATTCCGCCGGGGAGATCACCTCCCGGAAGGGGAGATCGTCGCCATCGTCATCACCATCGTCACGGGCATCATCGAGATCATCATCAACATCATCCCCAACACCAGCACCATCTCCATCTTCATCCAAATCTCATCTTACAATCGCAACTTGTGTTGTAACGCGTACTACCTATCCTCTCTACTCCATCGGTGTTGATTACTACTTTGTGGTGAATGCTATTGAGTTTTGTTAGAGAAATATTATTATGTCCAGATTGTTTATCACCTATTTATACCCACTGATCATGATCTCTTTTATGTCTCGTGAGTAGTTACCTTAGTTCTTGAGGACATGGGGAAAGTCTTGTTGTTAGTAGTCATATGCTGTTGAAGTAATATGTGTTGTTTGATACTTAAGTTGTGCTGTCATTCTACTAGTGGTGTTGTGTGAGTCGAACACCCAACACTTCGCCTTATTAAGGACCTAGGAGAATACATTGTGTATAAAGAATGCTTATGGTGGGTTGCCGGAGTGACAGAAACCTGAACCCCTGTTCGCACGCTTTTGCATAAGGGAATAATGGATCTTCGATCGTATTGCTATGGTTAGGCTTTTGCCTTAAATTCTATCTTGTATTTGCGGATGCTTGCAAGGTGTTTAATCATAAGAGTGCATTCATCTTAGTCTAGAGAGTGCACTAGCATAGATCCACCCACTCAACACTTATCAACACATAACATAGTACCGATACGGAATATGGCGAAAGCACATGACTACCTCTCCCGTGTGTCCTCAGGAATGCTTTAGTCTTTATAAGTTCAGTTGCTAGGCCTCTCCTTTGCTAAGAAAGGATTGGGCCACTTGTTACTCTCAGTACCTTTTACATTACTTGCTTTTACTTTCCTGTTGCTTATACCGAGAAAACCCCTAAAAGTTATCTTTCAGTGCTTGCAGTAATTTCTTGCTCAGAATCGCTTATCAATACCTTCTGCTCCTCGTTGGGTTCGACACTCTTATCGAAAACGCTGCAATAGATCCCTTACGGTTGTGGGTCATCAAGTACCGTTTTCTGGCGCCGTTGCCGGGGAGCGCAGCGCTATTGGTAAAGTGAAACTAGTAAGGAAGTTTTTATAATTCTGTTTTTATTTTTGCTATTGCTGCTCTTTGTCCTTATGGACAACCCTGTTATTGGATCGTTGCTTGCGGGAAGACGCCCCACGCCTGTGGTGGTTGATCTTCCCCCTACTGAAATTGTGCCTTATAAAATACCAGCTGGTATTATCGATTATGTCTTGGCTAATCGTTATGCAGGAGACAGACATCCCGGTGAACACTTGCTATATCTGTCACAACTAAGTTCATTATTTAAGCTTGCAGGTGTATCGAGGGAGTTTGTCATGAGGAAATTGTTTGCCGTATCACTTATAGATAAAGCTTCGGATTGGTATAGGCTTCTCGATAACTCACACTTGCTTGACTGGCAGGAGCTTATGTCTCTCTTTATACTAAGTTTTATCCTCTTCATGAAATTCATCGAGACAGGAACTATATCTATAATTTTAGGTCTCGTGACGGAGAAAGCATTGCTCAAGCTTGGGGGAGATTGAAGTCCCTAATGCTCAAATGCCCTATTCATAAGCTTCCCAAGGAAATTATACTTACAAATTTTTATGCCAGGCTTTCTCGTCAGGATAAGGAGATGCTGGATGCCTCCTCTAGTGGGGTATTTCAGAAGAAGAGTGTTGAAGAAAGGTGGGATCTCATTGAAAGGATCCAGAGGAATACCGAAGATTGGGAAATTGATAAAGGTATTGAACCCGCTATAAATTATGAACATGATTATATTGAGAGCTATGTGAAAACTGATTACTTCATGTGACGACCCCCTCCCGACCGTGCACTAATCATACACGCAAATGCACACGATCAAGCCTAAGGACTCACGTGAAGGAATCACAACACAACTCTAAAACATAAATAAATATATACAAGTTATATATTACAAGCCAGGGGCCTCGAGGGCTCGAATACATAACAAGTGTCACACAAGGTTAGCGGAAGCGTTAGGTATCTGGGTACAGATACAACACAGAAGAAGATAGGCCTGTTACACAGGCGGGGCAAAAGAAAAAGCTACGATCGAAAAGGCGCAGGCCTCCTGCCTGGGACCTCCGATCCTACTCCTGGTCGTCGTCCGCCGGCTCCTCGTAGAAGTACTCGCCGGCCGGGTAGTAGTAGTAGCCAGTCTCGGGCTGGTAGTAGTAGTCGTCAACAGGGGCTGCAGGCACCAAGGCTCCGTCGTCTGGTTTATCAAGCGGGAAGGACAAAAGGGGAAGCAAAGCAACCGTGAGTACTCATCCAAAGTACTCAGCAAGACTTACATCAGATCTATACTAAGCAATGCATTATTTTCAAAGGGGGCTTTATGTGGGTGGACTAGACTGCAGAAAGCCAGAGTAGAGAGGGGAAAAGCCTAGTCCTGACGAAGACTAGCATCTTCAGGGTCTTGCAGCAATTAGAAGGGAAAAAGACTGGTCCTGACGAAGACTAGCATCTTCAGGGTCTTGCAGCAATTAGAAGGGTGCAGATTAGTACATCATAATGTAAAGTGTTCATAGCAATATCAACCTCGGCCAGGGATCCTTCCTCGACTCCCTGCGAGAAAGCAATCCCAGAGCCCTACCTCATATCTCAAGTCACCAATTCTAGTTGTACCGAAGTGGATACAACTCCGAGTGTCCGTTACCGTAGGACAGGCTATCGATAGATGTTTTCTTCCCTGCAGGGGTGCACCAAGTTACCCACCACGCTCGCTTAACTCCGGCCGGACACACCATCAGGTCGTGCCCGCCCTCGGCCAAACAATACGACGCAACCCGACCGGAAACCGCCAGAGAGGATCGAGCACGCCGGACTAATCCTATGCCCCCGGGGGTCGGGGCCATCGCCCCGGACGCTCCGCACGTTGCGAGGCCGTTCGGTAGCAGACCTAGCAACCCCTTATACAAGCACGCAGTTGCATCCTAAGTCCAATCCGAACGGGCCGCTCAATCGCTGACGTCGTGATGACTCCGGCTGATGTATACGACGCAGAGCACCCACTCACACCCACGTGGTGGTTAGTGCTATCGGACCCGGAGGCCCCTCGGATCAAATATCCAAATCGCTTAGTGTATTGGGAGCGCGCGGTAACGAGCAGAGCCTACGATACTGTTGGCCCCGTCGTCCCGTCTCGAGGACTTGTGACAAGGACTGAGAATGACCGGCCACGCCTCGTAGTTATCTCGCGGGTACCCTCACTGGTCACCCGACTCCACAGCTCACGCCTCAAAGGCACTCGCGGGTACCCCTCAGGGTCAACCCGTCTCTATCCAACATGTGTAGTAGTAACTGTCAAGTGTCTTCAGACGCACGATACCTCTGGCCGCACGCCTTTGTTCCTGGCGACGTCCGGCCTCGGGGATCGATACGTCTTTAAACACGGTACGGTAATCCAGGGCATCCGTGTGGTTTTCATGCCGATGAGGAATCCGAGGAATCACCCTCGTTGGACTCCTAAACGACAAGTCCCGTTAAGGTGATACCGGAGGAATCACCCTCGGCGGTAATCACCATAGCGGATGCACGACAAAAGCTAAGTCGGAAGTGGGAAGAGGAATCACCCCCGGTAACCCACAACGAGCTAGCTATACTACAGGGACAACATCGGAAGTGAGTTCGGAGGTATCACCCTCGTCACCCGATGTTAACACTGCGGAGTCGAGCATATTAGGGGGTGTGCGGTGATGTGAAGAAGGTCAGGGGAAGGGGCTCGATCGCTTGATCGAGGCAAGGGTACTAAGCGAGGCAACTACGAGAATGCGGGACCACAGCAGTGCTACCCAACCTATACTAAGCAGTTTATGAATAAAGACAGGTATCAACAGTATTGCAAAAACAGGCTATGCAACAGTAATAGGAGCAGCAGCAGTAGCAGCAATTCTAATGCAAGAATAAGAGAGAATAGACATAGGCGATATCGGAATGATCAAAGGGGGGGTTGCTTGCCTGGTTGCTCGGTGGCAAAAGCAAGGTCGTCGGAGGGGAACCAATCACCGGGACGGCGTCGGTCTCTGGAGCGGCGTCAGCGTCGGACTCTACCGAGAGAGAAGAGGGGGGGGAAGAAACAGATAAATACACCGAATACAAGCATCACAAAGCGTGCTAAGCTAACGTGCAGTGCAGGGTTGCCTAAAAACATGTCTAAGTCATATTAGTTATTTTTAGGAATTAATCTGGAATTATTTACCGGTGTATGTGCACTATTCATCTACCGGAAACAGGCTAAAAGTTGCGGGTTCACCTCCGTAGAGGGTCCCGACACGGAAACGGATAGCACGGTTAGAATCGTCTCGTCGTTCTGAGCAACTTTCATGTAGAAAGTTTTTCGATCCGAGCTACGGTTTAAAAGTTATGATTTTCTAAAGATTTTAGCTTTTTCTGAAATTATTTTTTATTTATTAAAAGCAACATTATCCAGAACAGTGAAATTGTGACGCCAGCACTGCGCAAGGGTGACGTCAGCATGCACAGTGGTGCTGACCTGGTCAAACCCGACATGTGGGTCCAGTGGGACCCTCACGTCAGCCTCTGTTATAAAACAGAGTTTGTTTTAATCTAAACTAAATCTATTTAGCTACTGGACCCCACCTGTCATAGACTAATTAACCTTAATTAATTTATTTTTATTTATAAAACATTTTAGTTAATTAAAAGGGCGGTGGGGCCCGCGTGTCAGTGGCACAGTGGGCGCCCAGTCAGCACGTTGACTGGTCAAACCAGTCAACGGGGCCACCCGGACCCACTGGTCAGTGACCCAGGGGCGGGGCCCACTGCGCCACGTCGGCGTCGGCGCCGGAGATAACTCCGGCGACCAAT
>LR738713.1:731519674-731605711 GCA_902687465.1 Secale cereale
TTAGTACAAGGGGGTGTTACAAATTCTCCTCCTCTAAAAGAAATTCTCGTCCCGAGAATTTAGGAGGTAGAAGCAAAGAGGTCGGGGTATTCCGCCCGAAGATTTTCCTCGCGTTCCCAAGTGGCTTCATCTTCAGTATGATTTGACCACTGCACTTTCAGGAACTTGGTTGTCTTCTGGCGGGTCCGACGTTCAGCTTGATCGAGGATGCGGATCGGATGCTCCTTATAAGAAAGATCATCTTGAAGCTCGAGCATCTCGTGATCCACAGCACGATGCGGGGACTCCTTGAAAGATCGGCGGAGTTGCGACACATGGAACACATCGTGGATATGAGAGAATTGCGGTGGCAATTGCAGTTTATAAGCCACAAAGCCACGTCTAGCAACCACGGGAAAGGGGCCAATGTAGCGTGGAGCTAACTTGCCCTTGATACCGAAATGGTGCGTGCCCTTCATAGGGGTGACACGAAGATAAACTTGATCACCTGGTTGATAAGTCAATCCCCATCGCTTGCGATCATAGTTGCTCTTCTGACGGTCTTGAGCCGCCTTGAGATTTTCACGCACGATACGGACTTGCTCTTCGGCGTGTTGAATAATGTCCGGACCAATAACTTGTCGTTCCCCAGTTTCTGACCAGTTCAGAGGGGTTCGACACTTACGTCCGTACAGAACTTCAAAGGGAGCCATCTTCAAGCTTGCTTGATAGCTGTTGTTATACGAGAACTCGGCATATGGAAGAGATTCTTCCCATTTCTTACCGAAGGATATAACACAAGCTCGCAGCATATCTTCAAGCACTTGATTGACTCGTTCAACTTGGCCTTGGGACTGGGGGTGATAAGCTGAACTCCAGTTGATATGAGTTCCCAGAGCTTCTTGAAAACTTTCCCAGAACTTGGAAGTGAACAGGGTGCCACGGTCCGTACTGATCTCTTTCGGAATTCCGTGGAGGGATACAATTCGGGAGATATACAGTTCTGCTAACTGGCTAGCAGTGATAGTCTCCTTGATTGGCAGGAAGTGTGCAACCTTTGAGAGTTGGTCGACGACGACAAGAATGGCATCGTTACCCTTCTGGGACTTAGGAAAGCCAGTAATGAAATCCATCTGCACCTTATCCCATTTCCACAGCGGAATAGGAAGAGGTTGCAGAAGTCCAGCAGGCTTCTGATGTTCTGCCTTCACGCGACGACAGACATCGCATTCAGCAACATAACGAGCAATATCCCGCTTCATATTAGGCCACCAGTATCTTTGGCGGAGATCACGATACATCTTAGTACTACCAGGATGAATAGACAGCGGTGTATCATGTGCCTCCTTCATGACCTTGTCAGTCATTAGGTCGAAACGAGTTACCACAATGCGGCCTCGGAAATACAAGGTTCCATCTTCGGATACTGAGAAATCCCTGTATTTCGGAAGATGCAGTTCCTGTTTTATAACATCAATGTGAGCATCTTTGGTTTGCGCTACCTTGACAGCCTTCTCAAGATCCGGCTGTATCACAAGGTCATTAAGCGAACCATGTGGAACGATATGCAGATTTAGCTTGCGTAACTCCTCATAAAGACGAGGCTGAGCTCGCCTAACCTTGAGGTTGGTGCTGTATGACTTGCGACTCAAGGCATCGGCCATCACATTAGCCTTGCCAGGGGTATAAGAAATACCACAGTCATATTCAGAAATAGTTTCCAACCATCGCTGTTGGCGGAGATTAAGATCCGGCTGAGTGAATAAATACTTCAAACTTTGGTGATCGGTATAAATCTCACACCGGTTACCGAGAAGGTAATGTCGCCATAGCTTCAATGCAAAGATCACTGCAGCAAGTTCAAGATCATGCACTGGATAATTCTCTTCATGCGGACGCAATTGACGTGATGCATAAGCAATTACTCTTCGTTCTTGCATTAGGACACAGCCTAATCCTTGACGAGAGGCGTCGCAATATATCACGAAGTCCTTGCGGGAATCTGGAGGAGCAAGCACTGGAGCAGAAACGAGCTTGTCTTTAAGAGCTTGAAAGCTTTCCTGGCATTTATCTGTCCACTCAAACTTAACGCCTTTGTGAAGCAGATTAGTCAGGGGCTTGGCAATCTTGGAAAAGTTCTCGACGAAGCGACGACAATAGCTTGCAAGGCCGAGAAAACTTCTCACTTGCTTGACATTCTTCGGAGGAGTCCAGTCAAGAATAGCCTGAACCCGTTCCGGATTAACGGCAATGCCATCCTTGGAAATCACATGTCCAAGGTAGGTCACTTCAGAAAGCCAGAACTCGCATTTGGAAAACTTAGCATATAGCTGATGCTCTCGCAGCTTCTCCAGAACAAGGCGAAGATGTTCGGCGTGTTCTTCCTTGTTCTTTGAGAATACCAGAATATCATCCAGGTATACCACGACGAACTTGTCGAGGTAATCCATGAATATATAATTCATCAGGCGGGAGAAGGTAGCTGGAGCATTAGTCAGTCCAAAAGACATGACAGTGTACTCATACGAGCCATAGCGAGTAACAAATGCAGTCTTTGGAATATCCTCTTCGCGAACACGGATCTGGTGATAACCCAACCTCAAGTCGAGTTTAGAAAACACCGATGATCCAGCCAGTTGATCATATAAGTCATTGATCCGAGGAAGCGGATATTTATTCTGGATAGTTGCCTGGTTGATAGGTCGGTAATCTTGTACCAGCCTATTCGTACCCTCTTTCTTCTTGACGAAAAGAGACGGTGCTCCCCAGGCAGAGGAACTAGGACGGATGAAGCCCTTCTTGAGTGACTTGTCGATTTCCTCCTTAAGCTCTAGGAGCTCATGCGGTGGCATCTTGTAAGGACGCTTCGCAATAGGAGTAGTACCCGGCTTCAAGTCAATAACAAACTCGACGGCTCGAGCAGGGGGTATTCCTGGAAGTTCTTCTGGGAAGACATCCGGGAAATCACATACAACTGGTATGCTTTCGAGCCCTTCAAGTGGTGAAGCATTCAATGCATTTGAGGCATAGATTTGAGCCTCGGCATCATGAGATATACGAGCGCGACAATTCACCAACTGATTCGAGGAGTGCCGAAGACGTACAGTCTTGGTGGCACAATCGATTTGGGCCTCGTGAGCCTCCAACCAATCCATTCCTAGGATAAGGTCGATGCCGCAGGATTTCAGGACAATGGGGTTTGCCTGAAACTTCCTCCCTTCAATCTCAACACTAACTTGAGGACAGAAGAGGGTGGATCGGCAAGGACCCGCGGAGGTTTGTATTTTTACTGGTTGATATAGCTTTTCTTGCTTAAAACCATGTTTAAATGCAAATGGTTCCGATATGAAAGAATCAGATGCACCAGTATCAAACAAAACATTGGCAAATACTGAGTTGACAAGAAGTGTACCCATCACCGTGGCTGGCTGTTCTGGGTCTTCGCTCAGATTGACGTGGTGAAGCTGACCACCACGAGCATACGAAGGCCTGGTATTATTGTTGCGCTGCGGAGGAACTCCACGTCCACTGCCACGGCCAGCAGATGGAAGAGCCAGCTGACCCTGAACTTGCGGACAGTCTCTGACACGGTGACCCGGACGGCCACACTTGAAGCAGAGCCCACTCTCGGGACGAATCGCAGGTGCTCGAGGTGCTGGAGCTGCAGGCCTGTACTGCATTGGCGGTGGAGGAGGCAGACGAGGTGCAGCATAAGAAGGCCTGTACACTGGAGCGTTTGGACGATACATGCTCTGAGGAATCCATATGCGGCGCTTCTGAGAAGACGAGCCCGAAGATGAGCCCGACTCGCGAGAGCGCTTAAGAGCGTCCTTGTGTAGCTTGAGTCCAGTTTCAACCTGAATGGCCTTATTCACTAGAGTGGCGAAGTCCGGAAAGTCCAGTGCCACTAAAGCAAGCAGAATATCATGATGAAGTCCGCGCCTGAACTTCTCCTGGCGTCTTGCGTCAGTAGCGATATCCTCCTCAGCATAGCGGGACAGTTCCAGGAACTCCCGCTGATAAGCATCAACTGACTTGTTGCCCTGAATCAGGTTACGGAACTCCGTACGCTTGCGGTCGATAACCCCTTCCGGGATGTACCGAGCACGGAAGGCAGTCTTGAAGTCTGCCCAGGTGATGACAGTTCCAGCAGGCACTGTGTTCCGGTGAGTGTCCCACCACTGGGCCGCCGGACCCTTCAGGAAATATGTCGCGAACTTGACATAGTTGTCAGGGGACACGGCGGCAGAATCCAGCTCAAAGAAGATATCACGCAGCCAATCATCGGCATCCAAGGGGTTGGCGGCACTGCGAAATATCGTTGGATTGAGCCGCAGAAATTCTTGCAGAGTGATAGCGGCTGGCTGATGCTGAGCATTGGCGTTGGCCTGGGGTATCTGGTTGAGCATACCCTGCAGCACCTGACGCTGCATGTCAATGGTCTGCATTACGGCAGCCATATATTCTGGCGGCGGAGGCGGAGGCGGAGGTGCAGGGGGATCATTGTTACCAGCCATCCTGATAATTCCAACAGGGGTGGTTTAGCGACAAGAATTACACGTTGCATGAATTCAACAATGAAGTAAATATGCACGACATAAGGGAAGTGCATTAATACCACATCATACACATCATGACATACGGGTTCGTACATAGCGTCGGTTACAAACGGGCAGCATAACGGCGCAAAATCAGAACTAGACATAGTAGGCGGCGCGCAGACCGCGGTAAGGAAGTACACAACGAGACATAGCAAAGGCTACATCAACGTCGGAGAAAGGAACTGAAACGGGGTAGCTGCAGGTGCGGACGGCGGATCTCGATCGCTGAAGGATCCTGAGCTCCATGTGCACTCTGATGCAGAACCCGGTATCGGACGGGAATCAGAGGTCCACGAACTGGCGTGTAACCTCCAACCGCAGGCCACTCGACACCTGGAGGTGTGTTGATCCTGCGCGGGCAAAGGATAGACTGAGGAAGTGTCCCTGCTTGGACAGCCGGTACCAACTGCGTCAACGTCTGGTAGAGAGTTGTCCGAGTGATGGACAACTCAACCGCCAGTGCCCGAGCAGTTCGATCCAGCGCCTGAGTGTGCTGAATCAGAACCTGCGGGTCATAACGTCGACTCTCGTACGGGGCACAGATAGCTGAGTAGTATCCAGTCTCATCTCCAGCAGGTGCATACGGAATGTACCGAAACTCAGAGGCATCCAAGCTATCTCTGTGCTCTCCTCGGAGTCGTGCGACAGCAGCGTAGGCAGCATCATGGACTGCCATCGCAACCGTCACGCCACTACCGCGAAAGCGGTATAGCTCAGTGTCTGAGTCATCCTGCCGGTCATAGATACGAACATCAGCATAATACTGTTCCTGGTTGAACTCGCGATACTCCTCGTAGACCATGTACTCGGGGTACCAGCGGTATCCCAGCCTGGTCAGGAGAGCGACTAGAATGGCCGGAAACCCAGGGGCATCTCGAGCCCAGGTGCGAAGCACAAGCTGAGTCTCCGGGCGAGGTGGAAACAGAGGATTCATCTGAAAGAAGAAGAATCAGACTTGTCAAGTCCTGATGATAATTAAACAGAACTTGGTAGGAAAGGTTTAACAAACAAATGGAAAGGATTGATTATCAAAATAATCAGGTCAATGATAAGAAACCGCACTGATATCCAGCTCTCCAGGTAGATGTGAAAACGAGAACCTAATGGAGTTAGTAAAACTTAACCCGAATAGACGAGAGAGAAGAGCCCCAGAGTATAGACGAGGAATAAAAGAAGCTACACCACCCAAGTGGCGACGTGGGGCCATAAGCCACACAGCCAAGTTAGTAAAACAGTTTTTGGACCTCTAGACTCGACTTCGGCCAAGGAGTTGGAAAGGGGTTCCTACAGGCAATCGGCTCTGATACCAACCTGTGATGACCCCGGCCCGACCGTGCACTAATCATACACGCAAATGCACACGATCAAGCCTAAGGACTCACGTGAAGGAATCACAACACAACTCTAAAACATAAATAAATACATACAAGTTATATATTACAAGCCAGGGGCCTCGAGGGCTCGAATACATAACAAGTGTCACACAAGGTTAGCGGAAGCGTTAGGTATCTGGGTACAGATACAACACAGAAGAAGATAGGCCTGTTACACAGGCGGGGCAAAAGAAAAAGCTACGATCGAAAAGGCGCAGGCCTCCTGCCTGGGACCTCCGATCCTACTCCTGGTCGTCGTCCGCCGGCTCCTCGTAGAAGTACTCGCCGGCCGGGTAGTAGTAGTAGCCAGTCTCGGGCTGGTAGTAGTAGTCGTCAACAGGGGCTGCAGGCACCAAGGCTCCGTCGTCTGGTTTATCAAGCGGGAAGGACAAAAGGGGAAGCAAAGCAACCGTGAGTACTCATCCAAAGTACTCAGCAAGACTTACATCAGATCTATACTAAGCAATGCATTATTTTCAAAGGGGGCTTTATGTGGGTGGACTAGACTGCAGAAAGCCAGAGTAGAGAGGGGAAAAGCCTAGTCCTGACGAAGACTAGCATCTTCAGGGTCTTGCAGCAATTAGAAGGGAAAAAGACTGGTCCTGACGAAGACTAGCATCTTCAGGGTCTTGCAGCAATTAGAAGGGTGCAGATTAGTACATCATAATGTAAAGTGTTCATAGCAATATCAACCTCGGCCAGGGATCCTTCCTCGACTCCCTGCGAGAAAGCAATCCCAGAGCCCTACCTCATATCTCAAGTCACCAATTCTAGTTGTACCGAAGTGGATACAACTCCGAGTGTCCGTTACCGTAGGACAGGCTATCGATAGATGTTTTCTTCCCTGCAGGGGTGCACCAAGTTACCCACCACGCTCGCTTAACTCCGGCCGGACACACCATCAGGTCGTGCCCGCCCTCGGCCAAACAATACGACGCAACCCGACCGGAAACCGCCAGAGAGGATCGAGCACGCCGGACTAATCCTATGCCCCCGGGGGTCGGGGCCATCGCCCCGGACGCTCCGCACGTTGCGAGGCCGTTCGGTAGCAGACCTAGCAACCCCTTATACAAGCACGCAGTTGCATCCTAAGTCCAATCCGAACGGGCCGCTCAATCGCTGACGTCGTGATGACTCCGGCTGATGTATACGACGCAGAGCACCCACTCACACCCACGTGGTGGTTAGTGCTATCGGACCCGGAGGCCCCTCGGATCAAATATCCAAATCGCTTAGTGTATTGGGAGCGCGCGGTAACGAGCAGAGCCTACGATACTGTTGGCCCCGTCGTCCCGTCTCGAGGACTTGTGACAAGGACTGAGAATGACCGGCCACGCCTCGTAGTTATCTCGCGGGTACCCTCACTGGTCACCCGACTCCACAGCTCACGCCTCAAAGGCACTCGCGGGTACCCCTCAGGGTCAACCCGTCTCTATCCAACATGTGTAGTAGTAACTGTCAAGTGTCTTCAGACGCACGATACCTCTGGCCGCACGCCTTTGTTCCTGGCGACGTCCGGCCTCGGGGATCGATACGTCTTTAAACACGGTACGGTAATCCAGGGCATCCGTGTGGTTTTCATGCCGATGAGGAATCCGAGGAATCACCCTCGTTGGACTCCTAAACGACAAGTCCCGTTAAGGTGATACCGGAGGAATCACCCTCGGCGGTAATCACCATAGCGGATGCACGACAAAAGCTAAGTCGGAAGTGGGAAGAGGAATCACCCCCGGTAACCCACAACGAGCTAGCTATACTACAGGGACAACATCGGAAGTGAGTTCGGAGGTATCACCCTCGTCACCCGATGTTAACACTGCGGAGTCGAGCATATTAGGGGGTGTGCGGTGATGTGAAGAAGGTCAGGGGAAGGGGCTCGATCGCTTGATCGAGGCAAGGGTACTAAGCGAGGCAACTACGAGAATGCGGGACCACAGCAGTGCTACCCAACCTATACTAAGCAGTTTATGAATAAAGACAGGTATCAACAGTATTGCAAAAACAGGCTATGCAACAGTAATAGGAGCAGCAGCAGTAGCAGCAATTCTAATGCAAGAATAAGAGAGAATAGACATAGGCGATATCGGAATGATCAAAGGGGGGGTTGCTTGCCTGGTTGCTCGGTGGCAAAAGCAAGGTCGTCGGAGGGGAACCAATCACCGGGACGGCGTCGGTCTCTGGAGCGGCGTCAGCGTCGGACTCTACCGAGAGAGAAGAGGGGGGGAAGAAACAGATAAATACACCGAATACAAGCATCACAAAGCGTGCTAAGCTAACGTGCAGTGCAGGGTTGCCTAAAAACATGTCTAAGTCATATTAGTTATTTTTAGGAATTAATCTGGAATTATTTACCGGTGTATGTGCACTATTCATCTACCGGAAACAGGCTAAAAGTTGCGGGTTCACCTCCGTAGAGGGTCCCGACACGGAAACGGATAGCACGGTTAGAATCGTCTCGTCGTTCTGAGCAACTTTCATGTAGAAAGTTTTTCGATCCGAGCTACGGTTTAAAAGTTATGATTTTCTAAAGATTTTAGCTTTTTCTGAAATTATTTTTTATTTATTAAAAGCAACATTATCCAGAACAGTGAAATTGTGACGCCAGCACTGCGCAAGGGTGACGTCAGCATGCACAGTGGTGCTGACCTGGTCAAACCCGACATGTGGGTCCAGTGGGACCCTCACGTCAGCCTCTGTTATAAAACAGAGTTTGTTTTAATCTAAACTAAATCTATTTAGCTACTGGACCCCACCTGTCATAGACTAATTAACCTTAATTAATTTATTTTTATTTATAAAACATTTTAGTTAATTAAAAGGGCGGTGGGGCCCGCGTGTCAGTGGCACAGTGGGCGCCCAGTCAGCACGTTGACTGGTCAAACCAGTCAACGGGGCCACCCGGACCCACTGGTCAGTGACCCAGGGGCGGGGCCCACTGCGCCACGTCGGCGTCGGCGCCGGAGATAACTCCGGCGACCAATCCCGCGGCGGAGCTCGCCGGAGCGCGTCGGAATCGCGCTACCCAGCACCAAAATGCATGCGGTTTGATGCGTTCGAGCGAAGACTCGACGCCGCATCGATCTACGCTGGTCCCGCGGCCTAACTCGGCCGGAGTTGATCGCTACTTCGACGGCGGCGGACGGCGCGCTCGGCCGAAACTGGGAATCGGAGTTACGCCGCTCATTCGAGCAAAAGAAGTGGCTGGGCAGGGTCTATGGCACTCCAGGAGCTCATCGGAGCTACTGACCCGAGCAGAAGAGCTCGGAGGTGAGCGCAACGGCGACAATGGCGGACGGCGGGGCTCGGCATTGCGGGCGAGCTAGCTATGGTGCGCTAGGGGAGCAACGAGGAGGAGCAAGGGGAGGAGGAGCTCACCGCGCGGCTCACACGTAGGCCCGTGACGGTTTAGGAGCTGCAGACGGCCGACGGGGACGAAGGGGATCGGTGGCGACCGGAGGAAGACGACGACGCGTGCGGGTGATGCAGCGCTCCTCGGTTCCTCCCGATGGCTCCAGAGGTTGCGGCAGTCCACGGCGACGTCGACGGGCACGGCCAGGCCGCGTGCAAGGCACGGTGGCCGCGGGGACGACGAGGATACGGCGGCGACCGGGTCGGGCGCCGATGGGGAAGGGAGGAGAGAGCTCGGGGAGAAGGGGGGGAATGGTCGAGGAGGACCAGGGGGTCCTCCTTATCCTATCCCCGGCCCTGTATTGTCGGTGGGGGGGTGCTGTAGCGGCAGGTGGCGGCGGGAGCGGCGGCGAGCGCGCGGCAACCACGGCGGTGGCGACAGCGGGGCGGGAGCAGGTAGAAGACACTGCTCCCGCGGGCTGGGCCGGCTTGGGCCACGCCTCTGGCGCCAGGTAAGGTCTTCCCTCTGCCCTTTTCTTTTATTTCTAAAGCAGAGAGGAAAGCAAAAAGATGGGACCACCAAATTACTTTTATAAATTGTGTTATCTGGACCAAAAATGTCCTAGCCATATTCCCTAACAGCAAAAATTGGTTTGGGCAAATTTGGAACATTTTTGAAATATTCAAAAATGATAAGGCATATTTAAGTGCTGATATGGCACTGTTTAATGCACTAGCCCATATTTGGAGTTGCTGGTGATGTGGTTTTCAACAACATCATTAGTTATGGAATATTTGCTAATTAATGAACATTTTTCCATAATTTTTGGAGCAACTTCATTTTGCATTTGAATTTGAATTTGAATTTTCAGGGGCAAATTTGAGTTGCTTTGATTAACCACTGTGATTAGCTTTGCAAATGAACATGACATGGCATGATTAACCAAATGTCACAGTGCTTAGTACAAGGGGGTGTTACACTTCAATACTTTTTGCTCTAAGATTGGTCTTGATTCCCATCTAGTGATTGATTTGTGTAAGAATTTTGCCTCTCACGTTGATTCTTTTAAAAAGAAGAGAGACCAGCACCATGAACCTTTTAAAGAGTCACCTATTGATATTTATGTTGCTGACCCTATTTTGCCTGCAGTTATATATGAAAAGCCTCTTTTTCCCGCAAGGATAAAGGAGCACTCTCTTGTGACAGGCATAATAAATAAAAGTGAGAGAAGAGCTGATGAGCCTGAGGACCAGATCAGAGTCGATCCTCAAGTTGCATTGATTACAGACCTTGCTACTAATGATGTTTTGGATTCCAATATAAATTTTTGTGCTGTTTCCACTAACCTTGTCACAGCCAAGAATAAAGGCCCAATTTCAGGTACTCCAGTGGTATCTGTTAAAATAGGAGATCACAATTATTATGGGCTATGCGATTTGGGATCGAGTGCAAGTGCTATCCCCTATTCACTTTATGAAGAGATCATCGGTGAGATTTCCCCTTGTGAACTTGAAGAAGTTGATGTTACCATTCATCTTGCAAACAGAACAACTATCTCTCCTATCGGAATTGTGAGAGACGTTGAAGTCCTATGTGGAAAGGTAAAATACCCTACCGACTTTCTAGTACTTGGTTCAGAGAGGGACAATTTTTGTCCAATTATTTTTGGTAGACCTTTTCTTAGAACTTGTGGAGCTATAATAGATTGTAAGAAAGGTAAAGTTTCTGTTGAATTCGATGGTGAGCCATATGAATTTAATTTTTCTAAGTTCTCTAAGCAGCCTCATGGTACTGATTTACCTAGTGATGATAAAATTATTGAAAGTATTGCCTCTATTGTTATTCCCCCTAATGATCCTTTGCAGCAATACATGGAGGACCACGAGAATGATTTGCATATGCAGGAAAGAAATGAACTAGATGAAATATTCTTGAGGCAGCCTGCTATCCTGAAGCACAACCTTCCGGTTGAACCTTTGGGAATTTTATCAAAACCGAAAGAAGACCCGGTGTTCGATCTTAAACCACTTCCCGATACGCTCAAGTATGCTTATTTAGATGAAAAGAAAGTATATCCTATTATTATCAATTCTAACCTTTCAGGATATGAAGAAGAGCGATTATTGGAAGTACTTCGTAAACACCGAGGCGCAATTGGCTATACCCTTGATGACCTTAAGGGGATTAGTCCATCTATCTGTCAACATACTATCAACCTTGAGCCTGATGCTAAACCAGTTGTTGATCATCAACGACGGTTGAACCCGAAAATGATGGATGTCGTGAGAACTGAGATTCTCAAGCTTCTAGCCGCATGTATTATCTACCCTATAGCTGATAGTAAGTGTGTAAGTCTGGAACATTGTGTTCCTAAGAAAGGAGGTACAACTGTGGTTTCTAATGATAAAAATGAATTAATACCTCAGAGAATTATTATTGGATATAGAATGTGTATTGATTATAGGAAGTTGAACAAGGAAACCAGGAAGGATCACTACCCGTTGCCGTTCATCGACCAAATGCTTGAAAGGTTATCCAAAAATACCCACTTTTGTTATCTCGATGGTTATTCTGGCTTCTCTCAAATTCATGTTAACACTGCCGATCAAGAGAAGACCACTTTTACTTGTCCCTTTGGTACTTATGCTTACAGGCGTATGCCTTTTGGTTTATGTAATGCCCCTGCTACTTTTCAAAGGTGTATGTCTGCTATCTTTCATGGTTTCTGCGGGGATATTATGGAAGTCTTCATGGACGATTTCTCCGTCTATGGAACTTCTTTTGACCATTGTCTTTACAACCTTAATAAAGTTTTGCAGAGATGCGAGGAGACAAATTTGGTACTCAACTGGGAGAAGTGCCACTTTATGGTTAATGAAGGAATTGTTCTTGGTCACAAGATTTCCGAAAGGGGAATTGAAGTGGACAAGGCCAAGATCGAAGCTATTGAGAGGATGCCCTATCCAAGGGACATCAAAGGTATTCACAGTTTTCTCGGTCATGCAGGTTTTTATAGAAGATTTATTAAAGACTTTTCTAAAACCTCGAGACCCCTCACTAATCTTCTCCAGAAGGACGTTCCTTTTGTATTTGATGAAAATTGTAAGGAAGCTTTTGAAGTCCTTAAGAAAGCTTTAATAACCGCTCCTATAGTACAACCGCCTGACTGGAATTTACCTTTTGAGATTATGTGTGATGCTAGTGATTTTGCTGTTGGAGCTGTTTTAGGACAAAGAGTTGATAAGAAATTGAATGTTATACATTATGCTAGCAAAACCCTTGATAGTGCTCAAAGAAATTATGCTACTACTGAGAAGGAATTCTTAGCTGTAGTATTTGCCTGTGATAAGTTTAGGCAGTATATTGTTGATTCCAAAGTTATTATTCATACTGATCATGCTGCCATTAAGTATCTTATGACAAAGAAGGATGCCAAGCCAAGGCTTATCAGGTGGGTACTCCTCCTTCAAGAATTTGATTTGCATATTGTTGATAGGAAAGGAGAAGACAATCCAGTGGCGGACAATCTTTCAAGGATGGAAGATATACCGCATGATCCCATCCCAGTCAACGATAGTTTTCTAGACGAGCAACTTGCCGTTGTAAAAGTACAATCTCTTTCCGATCCTTGGTATGCAGATTATGCTAATTTTATTGTTGCAAAGTATTTGCCTCCAGGTTTAACACTTCAGCAAAGGAAGAAGTTCTTTCATGATTTGAGGCACTACTTTTGGGATGACCCACATCTTTTCAAAGAAGGTCCCGACGGGATCCTGAGAAGATGTATACCGGAACATGAGCAGAAGGACATTCTCAGACGATGTCATGATAGTCCCTATGGAGGACATCATGCCGGTGAGAGGACTGCACATAAGGTTCTTCAATCGGGTTTTTATTGGCCCACTCTCTTTAAAGATGCTAGAAATTATGTTTTAGCCTGTGATAAATGTCAGAGAGTTGGTAACATTAGTAGAAGGAATGAGATGCCTATGAATTACTCACTAGTGATTGAACCTTTTGATTGTTGGGGTTTTGATTTTATGGGTCCTTTTCCTTCTTCACACAAGTACACTCACATTTTAGTAGCTGTTGATTATGTGACCAAGTGGGTTGAAGCAATCCCCACTGAAAGTGCTGATCACAAAACATCTTTGAAAATGCTTAAAGATGTATTTTTTCCTAGGTTTGGTGTACCAAGGTATCTCATGACTGATGGGGGATCACACTTCACGCACGGAGCTTTTAGAAAAGCTTTGGCTAAATACGATGTTAATCATAGAATTGATTCACCATATCATCCTCAAACTAGTGGGCAAGTTGAGCTCACCAATAGAGAGATTAAGTTGATCTTTGTAACACCCCCAGATTCTTACCACAGTGATCACCTCTTAATCATGCCATGTCATCATCATTTGCTTAATATGATCACCGTGGTTAAGCACCCAGTTCAAACTTTCCCTCTGAAATCAATTCAAATTTTAAGTGCATTTTGAAGTTGCTCCAAAAATCTTGGAAAAATGTTCATCACCTTGCAGAAATTCCCTAACAATTATTTGTTAAGGAAAACAACATCACTCTTTGACAAAGATGAGCAGTACCATTTATCTCAGCACCATTTCAGCATTTAAAAATGCTTTTCTATTTATGTAAATTCCAAACAGATCCCAATAATCCTCAAACTCCTTGTGGCAGTGCCTAATATTGCTAGTGAATTTTGTGACTTGGTCTCACATTTTTCAGAACATGTTTGGATGCCTAAATAATTCCTTTTCACTCTCTGGTTATTAGTTAATTGGAAAAAACTGAAAAATAACAGAAAAGAGAGAGGGGCAGAACACTTACCTGGCAGTGGGCCGAGCCCAGCCGGCCCATGCCTGTGTCTTCTACCTGCTCCTCCCCTCCGTGTCGCTCCCGCCGTGGACAGAGCGCGCCCGCGCTATCGCCGTTCGCCACGCCGACGGAGCAGGTGGCTGGGGGGATAAGATCGGCCCCGAGCCGTCCCCCCTGGCCTCCTCCATCCATTCCTCCCTCTCCCCTGGACCTCCTCGACACTCTCCCTGCTCCTCCTCGCCCCTGAGCTCGCCGTTCCTCTTCCTCCTCTCCGTCCCGAACGGAGCCACCGCCGTTCGTCCGCCGTCCTCGCGGCTATCGGCGTCGACCGGCTCCGCCACCTTGTCTGGCGTGTGCAGTGTCGTTGTTTACGTCGCCCTCGACCACGAAGCGAAGCCAGGAAGCTCTGCTGCGACTGCTGCACGCCTTCTCCCTCCTACGGCAGCTCCGGCGAGATTCCGTCGCCACCGACGTCTGCAGCTCCTAAACCGACCACGGGCCTTTCTTGAGCCGCTAGGTGAGCACCGCCGCGAGTCCCCTCTGTTTTCCCCTTGCTTTGCCGTCTCTGTCGATGATGCCGGCGATGGCCGAGCCGTGCTCCGCCGTGGCGCTCGCCGTCGTCGTTCCAGTAGTGGTCGAGCTCGTCTGAGCACGCCAGCGTGCTCAACTCCTTCCCGTGAGCACGACGCACGCACGCGTGTGCCTCCCCGAGCCCTGCTTCGAAGTAGCCGTAGACCGCCCGAACGCCGGCGCCGCCGCGGGCTCAACGCCGGCGAGCACAGTCCACCACAGCTCCTCCCTCCGGTCTTGTTAGATGCGCGACTGAAAGCACGGTCGAATGCGACCGGAAGCGCGCGCGAAAGAGCACCGTAGGTGCGTGCTCGAAACTTCGCCGTGGCCCATCGCCGCTGCGGCTCGACGCCAGGAAGATTCCGGCCACCCCCGCTCTTCCTGACGCCGTAGATGGACGCGGGGTTCAGTGCCCGTTCGAACGCGGGTAGTCGCGCGCAAAACGGCCTTCTGTAGCCGATTTCCGGGCCTCTCCAGCGAGAACGCCGCCGCGGGAGCTCGCCGGAGCTCGTCTCCGGCGCTCCGCTGAGCTGGCACCGGTGGGGCCCGCCTTTGTGACGCTGCCCGTGGGCCCAGCGGGTCCACCAGTCAGGGTTGACTGGGTCAACCCTGCTGACTGTGCAGCGTGGGCCCCGACTTGTGGGCCCCCTTTGCTATTTAGTTAATTCAAATGTTTATTAATCAAACATAATTAGTTAGGCTAAATTACTCACTGACACCCGGGGCCCACCCCACTAATTAGCCTGTTAGATTAGTTTTAAAGTGTTGTTAACTCCCAGAGGCTGACAGGTGGGCCCCACCTGTCAGTTGGACCTGGTCAGCGCCTCTGTTGACTGCTGACGCAGTGCTGACGTCACTGCTGACGCAATAATTCTTTTCTGGTTTTAAAATAATTCCAGAAATTGCTATAACCTTCGGAAAATCATATCTTTTTATCCGTATCTCGGATGGAAAAACTTTCTACATGAAAGTTGCTCAGAACGACGAGACGAAGCTAACCGTGCTATCTGTTTCCATGACGGGACCCTCTACGGAGGTGAACCCGCAACTTTTAGCCTGTTTCCGGTAGATGAATAGTGCCTAACTGTCGTCTATTAATTCCAGCTGATCTCCTAAAATAACTAAAATGGTTTAGCTAGGTCTTTAGGCAACCCTGCACTGCACCCTAGCTGTCACCTGCCTCTAACACCGCAGGCCTGCAACCGTTCCCCCTCCGGTCAACTGTCCGACACAGATCCGGAACCGGGAATACTTTCCCGGATGGGTTCCCCTTCTTCGTTATCGGTAGCACTGCGTTAGTTTGTCACGCTTTGTGATTACTTTCGTTACTGTGTATTTATATTGTTTCCTCTCCCCCTTTCTTCCCGGTAGACCCCGAGACCGCTGACGGTGCCCTGGTGATCGACTACTTCACCGCCGTTGTTCCTTTTCAATTGCCAAGTGAAAGTGCAACTAATCCCCGGGTGGTTTTGGTAATTAATAACAACATATATATCATTGAACTAATATTCTCTTGAGAATCATTTCAGAAAAGTTCGATGATATGGGTATGGAAATGTCTGAAGAAGTGGACCCCTCAAAATGCTAAGACAAGCATTGGCAAAAGCTCAAGACTCCATTTTTGGTTTAGTGATCAAAGATCACATTGAGTCCATAGGAAAAGCCAATACTATTAAAAGGGGATGAGGTTGTGTTAATGTTCTTGTTGCTCAAGTGCTTGGTGATCTAGCTCCCTCAACTATCAGCACTCTTCACTTTACAACACACTCATAAGTAATCTCGGACAAACCGATTCTGCAAACTCAGTCCCACCGAGATGAACCACTTCAGTTGTTTCCCTAAACCCTAACTTCTCGGTCCAACCGATTCTGAGTCTCGGTCTCACCGAAAATGTTCTGCCAACCTTCTGTAACCAAATGACAGCATTTCGGAATATCCGAGTTGTTGTTTTCGGTCACACCGAGATGGCAAACCCTAACCTTTGACTCACTTCGGACATACCGAGATGGTATTTTCGGTCCCACCGAAAATCCCAACGTTCACTATATTTGAACTTTCGGTCTGACCGAGTTTTAACTTCGGTCTCACCGAGATTGGTCAAATGTGTGTGTAACGGTTGGATTTTGTGTGGAGGCTATATATACCCCTCCACCCCCTCCTCATTCGTAAGGAGAGCCATCAGAAAGTACCACCACTTCTACCATACACTTTCTGAGAAGTGAACCACCTACCCTTGTGTTGAGATCAAGCCATTCCATTCCTACCATATGAAACTTGATCTCTAGCCTTCCCAAGTTGCTTTCCACTCAAATCTTTCTAGTGAGGGTAATTATCGTAGAGGTCCTTACTTTGATGGTACAAATTTTGCTAGTTGGAAGCATAAAATGAAAATGCATATTCTTGGTCATAACCCAGCCGCATGGGGCATTTTTTGTGTTGGCATGCAAGGTGATTTCTTTGAAGAAGGAAAAGTTCCGGATCGCGAAGCTACACCCGAAGAGTTGCGGATGTTGCAAAACAATGCTCAAGCTTGTGACATTCTCTTCAATGCTTTGTGTCCCGAAGAGTTCAACAAAATCAGTCGTCTTGAGAATGCTAAGGAGATTTGGGATACTTTGGTTGAAATGCACGAAGGTACTGAATCTGTGAAGGAATCAAAGCTAGATATTCTTCAAGGTCAACTTGACAAGTTCAAGATGAAGGATGGTGAAGGAGTCGCTGAAATGTACTCTAGGCTTGCTCTCATCACAAATGAGATTGCTGGCTTAGGAAGCGAAGAAATGACCGACCGATTCATCATTAAGAAGATTCTCAGAGCTTTGGATGGAAAGTATGACACCGTGTGCACTTTGATCCAAATGATGCCAAACTACAAGACTCTCAAGCCAACTGAAGTCATTGGAAGAATTGTTGCTCATGAAATGACACTTAAGGATAAGGAAGAGCTTCACAACAAGTCAAGTGGTGCTTACAAAGCTACAAGTGATGCTCCTACTACCTCAAGTGACAAACTAATTTCCAATGAAGAGATAAGCCTAATGGTCAAGAACTTCAACAAGTTCTACAAGAATAGAGGCAAAGAAAGAAGCTCAAAGTCTAGATCATATGATGAAAAGAGATCTTCTAGTCGTGATCGAAACTGCTACAATTGTGGAAGACCCGGACACTTCTCAAATGAGTGTACGGCTCCCCACAAGAGAAGAGAAGAATCTCCAAGAAGAAGAGCAAGAGATGAGTCACCTCGGAGAGAGAGAAGGAGTAGAGATGATCGTTTTGAACGAAGACCTTCTCGGAGAAGCAAGGATTCGGAGAGGAAAGACAAGTCATCAAGGAGCTACACAAGAAGAAGACATCAAGCTCATGTTGGTGAATGGGTCTCCGGCTCCGACTCTGACAATCAATCCGATGGAAGCTATCACTCCGACTCCGACTATAGTCAAGATGAAGGTGTTGCCGGACTTGCACTCGTATCCTCCAACTCCAACTCCTACGACTTATTTGATTCACCAAATGAGGGAATTGGAAGATGCTTCATGGCTAAAGGTCCCAAGGTAACACACCCTGAATTCATTGACTTTGATAGTGATGAGGATGACTTGCTTGGTGAAGATGAGCTCTTGCATGATAAATCTAGTGAGCTTAGTAATGATGAAAATGCTAGTAGTCTTTATAGTCGAGAAGAGTCGAATGACAATGCTATGAAGGAGATTGAGCGTCTAACTAAAGAACTAAACACTCTTAAGTTAGCTCATGAAACAACTCAAGAAGATCATAGAGAGCTCCTAAGATCTCATGAGAAGCTACGCTTCGAGAAGCTCACCCTAGAGCAAGAACATGAGTTTCTAAAAGCAATCAATGACGATCTTCGAAAGAAGAGTTCTTCATATCTTGCCAAACGACTTCTCTTGTCTAAATTCTTGCCACCTATTAAGACTAAGCATGACAAGCATAAGAAAAATTCTTCCTCTAGTAGTAACAATAACAATGTTAAATCCAATATTGTTGCTTCTAGTAGTTCTCTTGATTCCACTAACAATGTTTCAAGCCAAGTTACACTTGAGCAAGAAAATAGCTTATTGAAGGAAATCATAGAGAAAGGTGTCTACAAGAGTCTTGCCGGAAGCAAGAACTTTGAGGAGATTGTTCGCAAACAAGGAAGACACCGGAAGAATCAAGGGATTGGTTTTGAGCGAAAGTTCAACGCCGAAGGTGTTGAGTGGGAAGAAGGTCAATACCCTACTCCACAGTTTGTCTCACAAAAGGAGAAGTATGATCCTACTTCTTCCAATGTGGAACAAGCTCAAGATGACCTTCCACCACAAGACCACAAGCTAAAGGCCAAGGACAAGCTTCAAGAAGAAATTGATGCATTCATTGAAGCACCTCAAGCCATGGTCAAGTGGGTTCCCAAGGACACATCAAGTTCTACTTCGTCAAGCTCAACTACAACACCAAGGATTCCCATCAAGATGATGTGGATCCCAAAGAAGAAGAACTAGTAGGTTCTTGAGGGTGACTCCGCCAACAAACTTCACTCATATTCTTTTTGTCAAGAACTTGTGCAATCAACTTCCACATCATGCACTTGTTCATGGAGTCACAAACCCTCTTGCTGGTAAGTCAAGGGACAAGGTAATCATTGCTTTCATGGACATCATCTTTTGTGTACTTCACTCTATGTCTATGGATATTCTTGTTTGTTCCTTGTGGGACTAACCCATGTAGGTATTGAAAGTGCCCTAATCCAAAGGATTGCTCCTAACTCATGATGATCTACATCAACATTGAGCATCCACATCTTCAACATCTACATGAAGTCTTCTACGACAACCCAAGGTTAGTTTGACCCTTTAAAAGGGGTTCTCACATCTAGGGGGAGCTTTGCTCTAAAAATTGAGCTAAAGCATCTTCAAATGATGTGAACACATAAATGCTTTATGTAAAAGTGGTAACCCCACTTGTGCTTAAACGATGAGTATGACCTATGATCAAATGTTCTCATTTGGCTCCTAAGTCAATATACTCATATATAGATGACCTAGTCATCGACAAATTGTGTGCTAGTAGCTAGAGTGATTGGTTGTGCATGTTTGACACATATTTCAGTTGCTATCTTATTGTGTGAGCATGTTGAATGCATGATTCTATTCATTCAAGGACATCCATTTGTTGTTTTGATTGTTTTGGTTTCTTTTTCTGGCCAAATGGATGGACAAGAATGCCTAAGCACCTTTCCCTAGCTATCTATGCTCTCTTGTCTCAAAACTCTATTCATGCTCATATCACAACTTTGAACAAGTCTTTTTCGGACAGTCCGAGTGAGGAGCACTCGGAACCACCGATTCGTCTAAGGCTGACTTCCAAAACCTTCTAAGTCCATTTCGGTCTGACCGGTTTCTCAATATCGGTCCAACCGAAACGCTTAGACTGATCTAGGTTTCATCTCGGTGAAACCGAGTTCAAACTCTCGGTCTGACCGATATGTGTAACTGCTAGCAGATATACATCTCGGTGACACCGAGTTTTTCAACTCGGTCCCACCGACAGCACGGGGTTATATATGCCTGAGGGGCTGCGCGCGATTTCTTTCTTCAAACCGTTCGCCCCCAAGACCCCAGCTGCCGCCGCCCTGGTCTACGGATCGTCGCCTTCGTCACCTGTGCGCCCTCGCCGCAGGTCTCCGCCGCCGTCAACGGTAATCATCTCCACCGTTGCCGCCGTAGAGGGACACCACCAAGTTAGGGTGTGTCCCGATCCCTTTTCGTGCTCCACTGCTGATTCTTGCACGATAGGCTGCCATGATTCAATCCATGTTTGATATGTTCCCCACACAATAGTTCAGATCGTCTAGTTTCGAGGAAAATTCTTAGGTTTAGGTTTCCACGGAATGCATCTCGGTGAAGCCGATTTTTGAAAATCGGAATGACCGATTTGGCCTCTGGCCATTGCACTGCATAGTTCGGTTTAACCGAGTTGTGCCAATCGGAACGACCGAAAAGAAGTTTCAGTGAAACCCTAAGTTTTCGGTAGGACCGAAACCCATTTCGGTCTGACCGAAAGTGGTGTGTAGGTTTCTGTTGAGCACTTCGGTTGCACCGAAACCTAAAATCGGTTTGACCGAAATACATTCTGTGAAAACTCAAAACTAAGTTTTTAACTCATTTTTTTTGCAAAAACTTCTGCAGTTGTGATAACTCTTCCATTCTGCCTACACCTTATCTTTTCACAGGTCTTTCAGCCATGTCAGATGTCAGTGACAGCCAGAACAGGTCTGAATCACCGTTTGCTGAAATTCCAGAGGCAGATACAAGTCCTGCAAGCAGCTCTAGTGATGATGGTGAGAGGAGCACCCCTAGTGGTCTGCCTCCCGCAGCTACGAGAACCAGGAAGAAGAGAACTTCTGATGATGAGGACTCCGACTTTGTTGCTGAGGAAGTTACCTCCAAGCCCAAGAAGAATGTGGTTGCCAAAGAGCACCAAGGGCAGCAGCCAAGGAAAGGCACAAGCAAGGTGAAGCAGTCAGCAGTTGCTAAGAAGCTCAACTTGGAAGAGCCTGCTCCAAGCAAGGTGAAGAAGACTTCCAAAAGGAAGAGGGTTGTTTATGCTGAACCTCAAGTTGATGCTGAAGAAGAAGAAGAAGAAGCACCCCAGCCTCCTCCTCAGAAAGCTAAGTTCATGGGTGATGCTATTCGGGCTCAAGCCTCCTCTAAGCCCAAGAAGCCTGCTCCTTCCAAAGCAGCTCCAGCCAAGCCCAAGAGAACAACCAGAAGCATTCCAGCTTCTGAGAAGAACAAAGGAGAGATGCCACCGTCTGAATCAGATGAAGAGCATGTGTTGCTCAAGCTTCGTCCCAAGTTGCCACTCCACAATGATGCTCATCCTCAAGCTGAGGACATGAAGGCAAGGAAGGACAAAGGTCTCAGGCTATGGAGACAGTCTGATCCATATGCCGTAAGGAGAAGGACTGCTGTGGACCCCAGATTCCACACCAGAGAGCAGCAGGATTTCTATGAGACCGTGCTGATGGATAAGAAGCCCATTGTTGCTGACACCAGGTATGTTGACTGGAAGTACATTGACAGTGAAGAGCATCGGGACTTCTTTCCCCATGTGCATGAGAGCTTCACTGCATGTGGAGTTGCTGATTTTGTGGGTCAAGAGCTGACAGCCTGGAATGACGAGATGATCATGCAGTTCTATGCCACAGCCCACTTCTATCCTGATGGCAAGATCACCTGGATGACTGAAGGTCAAAGGTTTTCTTCAACTGTTGAAGAATGGGCAGAACTTCTGAACGCTCCAGTGCAGAGAGAGGACGACATTGATGTCTACGGGATTCCTAAGAAGAGTCATGATTCCATGAAGAATATGTACAAGGAGATCCCGGCTGCTGATTTAGAGGGATGGAAGCTCGGCTCAGTGTATTATCTCCAGGCAGGTCTGACCACCACTAACACTATTCTGAGGCATACTTTGATGCCTAAGTCAGGTGACCACCGGATGATACGAGGCTATTCTATCAACATGCTGCACATTCTCGATGAGAAGGCACCTTTTAAGGTGATGGACTTGATGGTAGAAACCATTAAGAGGACTGCAGCTGACCAGAAGAGGTCATGTGGGTTTGCACCGCAGATACAGATGCTCATCAACGCCAAGTTTGGCACGGGCAAATTCATGTTGGATAGGAAGCACTTGCCACTGCAGCCAGAGCATGAGGACAACGTAGTTGTGATGGATGAAGAGGATCCTACCTCAGTTGAAGGGCAAGCCAAAATTGAAGCTGCAAAGAAAGCTAAAGCTGACAAAGAGGCAGCAGCAGCAGCAGCTAAGCCAAAGAGCTTTGGAGAACAAATTCTTGAAGCTACCCAGAGGATTGAACAACGCCTGGCCAGCATTGAGCAATCTCAGGAGAGCCTTGAGAGGATTGTCGAGGACAAGATCCACGCTCTGGACGTGAAGCTGACTGAGATTCAGGTGTCTGTCAACAAGCTTGAAGCAGACATGGAGGAGACTAGGCAGGAGAGAGCAGAGCTTATGCAGGATGATCTAGTCCAGGACTCTCATCGCCAGACTGCTCAGATTCCCAGAGGATCCAGATCTGCAGCTATCCCAGTGACAGACTCCAGGGCTACCACTTCAGCACCAGCTACAGCTCCAGCAGTTCCTTCAGCTCCAGCATCCTCTCCTCCACCGCAGACATCAGCAGAGGTCTTCGCAGATGCAGCTATCTCTACACCGACATCTACCCAGACGGGAGCCGCCAGCAGAGCCCGCAGTGACGTTTAGCTCTATACCCTTTCGAACTTTTTGGTAACTTGTTGCCAAAGGGGGAGAAATTGTTATAGATCATAGGGCTTCGAGAGAGAGAGTGCTCTTTCGTCTTTTCGTTCTTTTGCCGGTTTTTTTCTTGAGATACATTGGTTTCTTTTGGTTCCAGATACTTTATGTGTGCTTGCTACTACGTTTGATGCTACCTTAATGAGTGCTTAGTCATACTATGCCTTAATGTGTGCTTATTGCTTATCATATGCTATTCCTTATTGTATGGCTATTTACTCTTGTCTTGGTGATTGAGTGCATGTTACTCATTCTTATCATTTTGTGCGCTCCACCAAGATGTATGTGATATGGAAGAGTGACCCATAATCCTAATCGATTGTGCATTTGCATTCAAACGCAAATTTCAAATAATGCACAAATTTAGGGGGAGCTCTTGTTTATCACATACTTCTCAAAGCGACGATATTATTCTTTGATTATATCCTTTGTCGAAGCTTTGATCTATATGTTGTCATCAATTACCAAAAAGGGGGAGATTGAAAGTGCAACTAATCCCCGGGTGGTTTTGGTAATTAATAACAACATATATATCATTGAACTAATATTCACTTGAGAATCATTTCAGAAAAGTTCGATGATATGGGTATGGAAATGTCTGAAGAAGTGGACCCCTCAAAATGCTAAGACAAGCATTGGCAAAAGCTCAAGACTCTATTTTTGGTTTAGTGATCAAAGATCACATTGAGTCCATAGGAAAAGCCAATACTATTAAAAGGGGATGAGGTTGTGTTAATGTTCTTGTTGCTCAAGTGCTTGGTGATCTAACTCCCTCAACTATCAGCACTATTCACTACTTAACACACACCCATAAGTAATCTCGGTCACACCGATTTCTCCAACTCAGTCCCACCGAGATGAACCACTTCAGTTGTTTCTCCAAACCCTAGCTTCTCGGTCAAACCGATTTTGAGTTTCGGTCTCACCGAAAAAGGGCTGCCAACCTTCTGTGATCAGTTGACATCAATTCGGAATATCCGAGTTTATACTTTCGGTCTCACCGAAATGGCAAACCCTAACCTTTGACTCACTTCGGTCTCACCGAGATGGTATTTTCGGTCCCACCGAAAATCCCAACGTTCACTATATTTGAACTTTCGGTCTGACCGAGTTTTAACTTCGGTCTCACCGAGATTGGTCAAATGTGTGTGTAACGGTTGGATTTTGTGTGGAGGCTATATATACCCCTCCACCCCCTCCTCATTCGTAAGGAGAGCCATCAGAAAGTACCACCACTTCTACCATACACTTTCTGAGAAGTGAACCACCTACCCTTGTGTTGAGATCAAGCCATTCCATTCCTACCATATGAAACTTGATCTCTAGCCTTCCCAAGTTGCTTTCCACTCAAATCTTTCTTCCACCACAGCCATATCAGTGAGGAGAGTTGAGTGTTGGGGAGATTATCACTTGAAGCACAAGAGCAAGGAGTTCATCATCATCAACACCGTCTATTACCTTTTGGGGGGTGGTGCCTCCTAGATTGGTTAGGTGTCGCTTGGAAGCCTCCGTCTTTGAGATGTGGAGTTGAACCAAGAAGTTTGTAAGGGCAAGGAGATCGCCTACTTCGTGAAGATCTACCCCGAGTAAGGCTAGTCCTCCGTGGGCGTAGGCCGTGATGGAATAGACAAGGTTGCTTCTTCGTGGACCCTTCGTGGGTGGAGCCCTCCGTGGACTCGCGCAGCCGTTACCCTCCGTGGGTTGAAGTCTCCATCAACGTGGATGTACGATAGCACCACCTATCAGAACCACGACAAAAATCTCCGTGTCACCAAACTGCGTTTGATCTTCTCCACCTCCTTTTTACATGTGCAATTTACTTTCCGCTGCATATACTCTAGAATTGCATGTGTAGGGTGTTACTTGAATTGATCTTAATTGTGAAACTGCCAAAAACATTGCATGATCTAAAGGCAGATTTTTTATATTGTCAAGTAGTCTAATCACCCCCCCTCTAGACCTACTTTCGATCCTACACCAAGCAACCAGGCAAGCAACCCCCCCTTTGATCATTCCGATATCGCCTATGTCTATTCTCTCTTATTCTTGCATTAGAATTGCTGCTACTGCTACTGTTCCTATTACTGTTGCATAGCCTGTTTTTGCTAAACTGTTGATACCTGTCTTTGTTCATAAACTGCTTAGTATAGGTTGGGTAGCACTGCTGTGACCCCGCTTTCTCGTAGTTGCCTCGCATAGTACCCTTGCCTCGATCAAGCGATCGAGCCCCTTCCCCTGACCTTCTTCACATCACCGCACACCCCCTAATATGCTCGACTCCGCAGAGTTAACATCAGGTGACGAGGGTGATACCTCCGAACTCACTTCCGATGTTGTCCCTGTATTATAGCTAGCTCGTTGTGGGTTACCGAGGGTGATTCCTCTTCCCACTTCCGACTTAGCTTTTGTCGTGCATCCGCTATGGTGAATACCGCCGAGGGTGATTCCTCCGGTACCACCTTAACGGGACTTGTCGTTTAGGAATCCAACGAGGGTGATTCCTCGGATTCCTCATCGGCATGTAAACCACACGGATGCCCTGGTCTACCCTACCGTGTTTAAAGACGTATCGATCCCCGAGGCCGGACGTCGCCAGGAACAAAGGCGTGCGGCCAGAGGTATCGTGCGTCTGAAGACACTTGACAGTTACTACTACACATGTTGGATAGAGACGGGTTGACCCTGAGGGGTACCCGCGAGTGCCTTTGAGGCGTGAGCTGTGGAGTCGGGTGACCAGTGAGGGTACCCGCGAGATAACTACGAGGCGTGGCCGGTCTTTCCCAGTCCTTGTCACAAGTCCTCGAGACGGGACGACGGGGCCAACAGTATCGTAGGCTCTGCTCGTTACCGCGCGCTCCCAATACACTAAGCGATTTGGATATTTGATCCGAGGGGCCTCCGGGTCCGATAGCACTAACCACCACGTGGGTGTGAGTGGGTGCTCTGCGTCGTATACATCAGCCGGAGTCGTCACGACGTCAGCGATTGAGCGGCCCGTTCGGATTGGACCCAGGATGCAACTGCGTGCTTGTATAAGGGGTTGCTAGGTCTGCTACCGAACGGCCACACAACGTGCAGGAGTGTCCGGGTCGACGGCCATGACCCCCGGGGGCATAGGATTAGTCCGGCGTGCTCGATCCTCTCTGGCGGTATCCGGTCGGGTTGCGTCGTATTGTTTGGCCGAGGGCGGGCACGACCTGATGGTGTGTCCGGCCGGAGTTAAGCGAGCGTGGTGGGTAACTTGGTGCACCCCTGTAGGGAAGAAACAATCTATCGATAGCCTGTCCTACGGTAACGGACACTCGGAGTTGTATCCACTTCGGTACAACTAGAACTGGTGACTTGAGATATGAAGTTGATATTACTATAAACCCATTACATTATGATGTATTATTCTGCTCCCTTCTAATTGCTGCAAGACGCTGAAGATGCTAGTCTTCGTCAGGACTAGGCTTTCCCCTTCTTTACTCTGGCATTCTGCAGTCTAGTCCACCCACATAAAGCCTCCTTTGAAAATGATGCATTGTTTAGTATAGATCTGATGTAAGTCTTGCTGAGTACTTTGGATGAGTACTCACGGTTGCTTTGCTTCCTCTTTTGTCCTACCCGCATAATAAACCAGACGACGGAGCCATGGTGCCCGCAGCCCCCGTTGACGACTACTACTACCAGCCCGAGGCTGGCTACTACTACTACCCGGCCGGCGAGTACTTCTACGAGGATCCGGCGGACGACGACCAGGAGTAGGATCGGAGGTCCCAGGCAGGAGGCCTGCGCCTTTTCGATCGTAGCTTTTCTTTTGCCCCGCCTGTGTAACAGGCCTATCTTCTGCTGTGTTGTATCTGTACCCAGATACCTAACGCTTCCGCTGACTATGTGTGTGACACTGGTTATGTATTCGAGCCCTCGAGGCCCCTGGCTTGTAATATATAACTTGTATGCATTTATTTGTGTTTTAGAGTTGTGCTGTGATTCCTTCACGTGAGTCCTTAGGCTTGATCGTGTGCATTTGCGTGTATGATTAGTGCACGGTCGGGCCGGGGTCGTCACAATCTTGCAGAAAACAGTAAACAGAAATAGAAAGGACTGGTCAAATAAGTTAGGAGATGCTTTGTGGGCATATAGAACTGCTTACAAAAACCCCATGGGCATGTCCCCCTATAAGATGGTGTATGGCAAGGCTTGCCATTTGCCATTAGAGTTAGAGCACAAAGCTTTCTGGGCTGTTAGAGAGCTTAATGCTGACCCAAAATTAGCTGGTGAGAAGCGTCTCATGAACTTGACTTCTCTAGATGAATGGAGGAGTGAAGCTTACGAGAGCGCTAAAATGTTCAAGGAAAAGGTAAAAAGGTGGCATGATAGGAAGATTCTGAAACGTGAATTTAATGTTGGCGATAAAGTTTTGTTGTTTAGATCCCGTTTCAGGTTTTCTCCAGGTAAACTACTTTCCAGGTGGAAGGACCATTTCATATTGAAGAAGTTTATCGGTCTGGTGCAATTAAGATTAACAATTTTGAAGGCACCAAACCTCAAGTTGTGAATGGGCAAAGACTTAAACATTACATAGCAGGAGACCCTGTCAATGTTGATGTGAATATAATATACACAACAACTCACGAAGAACATGTTGCAGCCCTGTTTCAGACGCCAGCAGAAGCAGAATAAAGAAAAGGTATGTAGTACGGTAAGGGAACATCGCAAACTATCATAAAAGTTCCGTATTACGAGTTTTTGCAAAATTAGTAAAATTCTGAGCCGAAGTGGAGTCGGAGACGAGCTCCAGGGGGTCCAGGCGCCCCCCTGGCGCGCCCCACCTCCTGGCCGCACCGCCAGGGCGCCTGGACACCCGGGAGTCCGCCTCCGACCCCGCTTTGGTCCGTTACCTTCCTTTCTGTGCATAAATTTTTCCTATATATTTTCCCGGATTGTTCCGGCAACGTATCTTGCGATTTCGCGTGTTTTCTTTTCGATCTGTTTCTGCCAGGGAATCTTTCAGCTGAATTTAGGTGCCATGGCTTCTCCAAGTTCCCCCAAGGACAAGTTCGTCGTCAACGTCATCAACCCTTACCTCGCTGAGGTGAAGAAGCACCCTCAGATTGTTCAGATGAAGGACGGCGTCCTTCATCAAGAAGATCTGAAGGGACCTATCAAGGAGGGGAGCATCCAGGCCAGGCTGGAAGAAGTGGAGCAGGAAGTCTTCGAGTACAAGAAGATGATCGAGCGTGGTGTTGAAGCTAACTTTAACATCACCAACGAGCTGAAGAACTACTTCCTGAAGGAGATGAAGGAGATGTGGAAAAACATCACCGCGTGTGAAGAAAGAATTATAGAGCTCCAAGGGCAAATTAATGATTTACATAACCAGAACTGTGAGTATGAACTAAGGTTTATGCGCATGAGTTTGGGTGCTGAATGCAGGATTCAGGAGACGAGCTTCTCATATGAGACTGGAGAACCCCTTCCATGGAAGCGTTTCGCCAAGGACTACGTGATCAACGCCAACAAGGATGACGAGTGATATCTCCTTGGGTAACGGCATTCCCTTAGCTTGTTCCAAGCTTGGGGGAGTGCCCGGTATCTTTATCTTTACCTTTTGTCTTTTAGAGTCAAGTAGAGTCGTATCATGTCTAGGGAGGTTATTATATGAGATAGGTGTGTGCATTGAGGTCTATCGCTCCTTCGGTGAAGAATTGTATCCGTGAGTGTGGAGTCGTCCATGATGGAATATTAATGAGAAGTTTATTGGTTCCTTTTGCTGCACTCGGTATTCTCTTCACGCAATCGACCTTATATGATGATTCTTATGGGGAGTATTGACCTTATGTCAGGTATGGCTGTGAAAACTTTATTTAATCTTGGCAAACATAGCTTTGGTCATAACAACAAGCATGATTTTCTTAAAGTATCAACATAGCCAAAACCTTTATGTTATTATGCTTGAAGTGTTATGCTGACAAGGAAGACAACTTGATGTGTTATGCTTATTTCAATGATCATGCTTTATATTGCTTTGCATCTTAGTCATCATCAGTTGTCTGCTCTCTCAAAACCTTTGCTAGCCTAACTCTGTACTAAGCGGTTTTCTGCTTGTGCATCCATACCCTTAAAACCAATACCTTCCATATGAGTCCATCATACCTACCTACTCGTGGTATTCCACTACCACCTCCTAAAAGTATATAATTTATGTGTTATCCTTAAATGTTCAAAATCTTTTATTTTGTGCCTCTGTTTTAGCTCATGAGGAAGTAATAGCTAATTGATAGTCTTCTTGAATTGGACAAGCTTCACCCCGGGATTGCATGTCTAATGTGCAAACCCATAATACGAGAAAGAACTGGCAAAGAGTGCGCCCGGCTCGAAAATAATATAATAAACAAACCCTCCTTCGCGCTTTGTTCATGAGAAATCAGAAAACTTTGGCAGCGATAAATAAAGGAGAATAAGAGGATGTGATCGTCCTCGTGCGGGAGCCGTTCCTCGAAACTTGTCCAGCTCAAGAAGCAATTGAGTTATCTATTAGCATTCGTTGACAAATCATGCACCTCTCAAAACTTGTTTTCATTCTGTTTGATTTGAGGATAGCACATGAGTTTTCCCTACTACCCTAGAACAGGGCCTATCTTTTAATTTTAAGTTGAGTCAGTTATTTCTACTTCCTTCTATCTCTCAAAGAGAGCAGACGTTTGATGTTGATAAGGATTCATTCATATAAAGCTGCATTAAGATTTGTCATATCATATCCCTGTTGACATTATCATTCGATAAGTAAGTTGTTTGTCATGCCCAGCTAAGGCAAATATCTTCCTTTGTGTTAACACTTTCACTTCTTGCCTATTAACATGTTATTTCAAAAAGCTTCAATTGATCTCATCAAAATATAAGAGCAAACGTTAAATCTATTTGTTGTTCTTTGACCAAAGGACATGTTTGCCATGATATAATGAGTTTCCTTAGCCCTACTTTCGAATATAAGTGTTATCACTCTTTTATAAGGGCTTTATGAATTGAAGATTGCTGTTGAGGATATTTGAGTTGGTAAAGAAACTATGATGCTTCTTGTCCGTATTCTATTTATCGACACTTCACTCTCTAAACTTGTGGACAGGTTTACCGAGTTCATATTCGCTTGGGGACAAGCGAGGTCTAAGCTTGGGGGTGTTGATACGTCCAAAATGCATCACTATTTTGTATCATAATTTATCCTTATACATTGATATATTTCACGTTACGGTGATGTTCTTATTGTTGGAAATATGCCCTAGAGGCAATAATAAAAGAGTTATTATTATATTTCCTTGTTCATGATAATCGTTTATTATCCATGCTATAACTGTATTGATTGGAAACTCAAATACACGTGTGGATGAATAGACAGACTTTGTGTCCCTAGTGAGCCTCTACAGGACTAGCTCGTTGATCAAAGATGACCGCGGTTTCCAGGTCATAGACATGAGTTGTCATTTGATAACGGGATCACATCATTAGGAGAATGATGTGATGGACGAGACCCAAACGTTAACATAGCTTTTGATCGTGTCAGTTATCGCTATAGTTTTCTGCATGTCAAGTATAAGTTCCTATGACCATGAGATCATGTAACTCACTGACACCGTAGGAGTGCTTTGTGTGTGCCAAACGTCACAACGTAACTGGGTGACTATAAAGGTACTCTACAGGTATCTCCGAGGGTGTCTGTTGAGTTGACATGGATCGAGACTGGGATTTGTCACTCCGTGTGACGGAGAGGTATCTCCGGGCCCACTCGGTAATACGTCATCTCAATGAGCTCAAAGTGACTAAGTAGTTGGTCACGGGATTATGTATTACGGTAACGAGTAAAGAGACTTGCCGGTAACGAGATTGAACTAGGTATAGAGATACCGCCGATCGAATCTCGGGCAAGTAACATACCGACGAGACAAAGGGAACTGTATACGGGATTGCTTGAATCCTTGACATCGTGGTTCATCCGATGAGATCATCGAGAAACGTGTGGGAACCAATATGGGTATCCAGATCCCGCTATTGGTTATTGACCTGGGAGTGTCTCGGTCATGTCTACATGGTTTCCGAACCCGCAGGGTCTACACACTTAAGGTTCGGTGACGCTAGGGTTGTTAGTGAGAACAGTGCATGGTTACCGAAGGTTGTTCGGAGTCCCGGATGAGATCCCGGACGTGACGAGGGTCTCCGGAATGGTCCGGGGACGAAGATTGATATATAGGATGAAAGGTTTCGGAGTCCGGAAGTGTTCCGGGGAGCATCGGGAAATCGGCGGATTACCGAAAAGGGTTTCGGGGGTCCCGGAAGTGGTTCTGGGCCTAATGGGCCACAAAGGGGGGACACCACAGCCCTCATAGGGCTGTGCGCCCCCCCCTGGGCCCTCTCCTATGGCGCATGGGGGGCTGGCCCCTCCTAGGGCAGCCGCACCCCCTGGCTTGGGGGGCAAGGCACCTAGGGGGGGAAACCCTAGGGCCTGCGCAGCCCTTGGCCGCCGCCCCCCCACTGCCCTGGCCGCCGGCCCCCCTAGGGGAAACCCTAGGGCGCCCCCCTCCCATCTATTCCCCCTATATATAGAGGGGCAGAGGGAGGGCAGCCAACACACGTTTGTGCCTCGGTGCTGCCCTCCCTCTCCCACAACATATTCGTCTTCCCGCGGTGCTTAGGCGAAGCCCTGCTGGAATCCTCCTCCACCATCACCACCACGCCGTCGTGCCGCCGGTCTCTCCATCAACCTCTCCTCCACCCCTTGCTGGATCAAGAAGGAGGAGACGTCCCCGAGCCGTACGTGTGAAGAACGCGGAGGCACCGTTGCTTCGGTGCTAGGATCTTCGGCGATCTGAATCGCGGCGAGTACGACTCCATCAACCGCGTTCTTAACGCTTCCGCTTAGCGATCTACAAGGGTACGTGGATCCAACTCTCCTCTCGTAGTAGCATCTCCTAGATTGATCTTGGTGAACGTAGGAAAAATTTTTGTTTCCCATGCAACGTTCCCCATCAGTGGCATCATGAGCTAGGATCTTGCGTAGATGCTTTCTCGAGTAGAACACAAAAGGGTTTGTGGGCGTTGATGTTTAAATTGCTGCCCTCCTTAGTCTTTCTTGATTCAGCGGTATTATGGGATGAAGCGGCCCGGACCAACTTTACATGTCCACGTACATGAGACCGGTTCCATCGACAGACATGTGACTTTTGTTGCATAAGATGGCTGGCGGGTGTCTGTCTCTCCTATCTTAGTTGAATCGGAATAGAACAAGGCGGTCCTTGTAGAAGGTTAAATAGCAACTTGAATATCACCGTTGTGGCTTTGCGTAGGTAAGAAGCGTTCTTGCTAGATACCCATAGCAGCAACGTAAAACATGCAACAACAAATTAGAGGACGTCTAACTTGTTTTTGCAGGGTATGTATGTGATATGATATGGCCAATGACATGATGAGATATATTTGATGTATGAGATGATCATGTTGTAATAGTTAATATCGACTTGCATGTCGATGCATACGGCAACCGGCAGGAGCCATAGGGTTGTCTTTAATTTTTGTATGACCTGCGTGTCAATCATTAAGCGCTTTGTAATGCTTTACTTTATCGCTAAACGGTAGCAATAGTAGTAAGAGCATGGTGGGCGCGCGACAACCCCGATGGCGACACGATGATGGAGATCATGATGATGGAGATCATGGTGTGGCGCCGGTGACGATGGAGATCATGCCGGTGCTTTGGAGATGGAGATCAAAAGCGCGAGTTGATGGCCATATCATGTCACTTATGATTTGCATGTGATGTTAATCCTTTTATGCATCTTATTTTGCTTAGGACGACGGTAGCATTATAAGATGATCCTTCACTAAAATTTCAAGATAAAATTGTGTTCCCCCCGAGTGTGCGCCGTTGCGAAGGTTCGTCGTTTCGAAGCACCACGTGATGATCGGGTGTGATAGACTCTACGTTCGCATACAACGGGTGCAAGCCAGTTTTGCACATGCAGAACACTCGGGTTAGACTTGACGAGCCTAGCATGTACAGACATGGCCTCGGAACACGGAGGACCGAAAGGTCGAGCATGAGTCATATAGTAGATATGATCAACATGTTGATGTTCACCATTGACACCACCTCATCTCACGTGATGATCGGACTTGGGTTGGTGAATTTGGATCATGTCACGCTCGAATGACCAGAGGGATGTCAATTTGAGTAATTTGATTAGGTAGTAACTCACTTATCATGAACAATAGTCTAAAATGTCTTTGCAAATCTTTTGTTGTAGATGGCTCGCGCAGTAGCTCCCCTGAATTTTAATGCGTTCCTAGAGAAAGCTAAACTGAAAGATGACGGGAGCAACTTTGTGGACTGGCTCCGCAATCTGAGGATCATCCTCACAGCTGCCCAAAAGGTTTATGTCCTAAATGCACCGCTAGGTGACCCCCCCCGCTCCTACAGCCCCTGCAGACGTTTTGAACGTCTGGCAGACACGTTCGGATGACTATTCGATAGTGCAGTGTGCCATGTTGTACGGCTTGGAAGGAGGACTTCAAAGGCGTTTTGAACGTCATGGTGCATATGAGATGTACCAGGAGTTGAAGTTCATCTTTGAGAAGAATGCTAAGATCGAGAGGTATGAGACCACCGATAAATTCTTTGCTTGCAAGATGGAGGAGAATTCGTCTGTCAGTGAGCACTTACTGAAGATGTCTGGGTACTATACCCGCATAGCTGATCTGGGACTTGTGTTCCCGGATGAGGCTATCATTGACAGAATTCTCCAGTCACTTCCTCCAAGCTACAAGAGCTTCGTGCAGCAGTATAACATGCAAGGGATGAACAAGACCATCGCCGAGCTGTTTTCGATGCTGAAAGTCGCTGAGGCAGACATCCAGAAGGAGTATCAAGTGTTGATGGTCAATAAAACCACCAGTTTCAAGAAGAATGGCAAGGGCAAGAAGGGTAACTCTAAGAAGGGTGGCAAAGCAGTTGCTCATCCAGTGAAGAAACCCAAGGCTGGGCCCAAGCCAGAGACTGAGTGTTTCTATTGCAAGGGGAACGGCCACTGGAAGCGGAACTGCCCCAAGTATCTGGCGGACAAGAAGGGGGCCAACAACAACAACAAAGGTATATGTGATATACATGTTATTGATGTGTACCTTACCAACTCTCGTTGTAGTGCCTGGGTATTTGATACCGGTTCGGTTGCTCACATTTGCAACTCTAAACAGGAACTGTGGAATAAACGGAGGCTGGCGAAGGACGAAGTGACGATGCGCGTGGGAAATGGTTCCAAGGTTGATGTGATCGCCGTCGGCACGCTCGCTCTTCGATTACCATCGGGATTAGTTATGAACCTGAATAATTGTTATTTAGTGCCTGCGTTAAGCATGAACATTATATCTGGATCTTGTTTATTGCGAGACGGTTACTCATTTAAGTCAGAGAATAATGGTTGTTCTATTTATATGAGTAATATCTTTTATGGTCATGCACCCGAAGTTAGGGGTTTATTCTTATTGAATCTCGATAGTGATGATACACATGTTCATAACATTGATGCCAAAAGATGTAGAGTAGATAATGATAATACCACTTTCTTGTGGCACTGCCGTCTGGGTCATATCGGCGTAAAACGCATGAGGAAGCTCCATGCTGATGGACTTTTGGAGTCTCTTGATTTTGAATCACTTGACACGTGCGAGCCGTGCCTCATGGGCAAGATGACAAGGACCCCGCTTTCAGGGATAATGGAACGGGCAAGTGACTTATTGGAAATCATACATACTGATGTGTGCGGTCCAATGAGTGTAACGGCGCGCGGTGGATATCGTTATTTTCTCACCTTCACTGACGACTTAAGTAGATATGGGTATATTTACTTAATGAAGCATAAGTCTGAAACTTTTGAAAAGTTCAAGCAATTTCAGAGTGAAGTTGAAAATCATCGTAACAAGAATATCAAGTTCCTACGATCTGATCGAGGGGGAGAATATCTGAGTTATGAGTTTGGTGATCACTTAAGAAAATGTGGAATTGTTTCACAGTTGACGCCACCTGGAACACCACAGCGTAATGGTGTGTCCGAACGTCGTAATCGAACCCTATTAGATATGGTACGTTCTATGATGTCTCTTGCCGATTTGCCACTATCGTTTTGGGGATATGCGTTAGAGACAGCTGCATTCACTTTAAATAGGGCTCCATCTAAGTCCGTTGAGACAACACCGTATGAACTGTGGTTTGGTAAGAAACCTAAGTTGTCTTTTCTCAAGGTTTGGGGTTGCGATGCTTATGTCAAAAGGCTTCAGCCAGAAAAGCTCGAACCCAAAGCGGACAAATGTGTCTTCATAGGATACCCAAAAGAAACAGTTGGGTACACCTTCTATCTCAGATCCGAAGGCAAAGTGTTTGTCGCTAAGAACGGGTCCTTTCTCGAGAAAGAGTTTCTCTCGAAAGAATTGAGTGGGAGGAAGGTAGAACTTGATGAGGTTATTGAACCTCTGCTTCAACCAGAGAGTAGCGCAGCACAGAAAGATGTTTTTGTGGAGCCTGCAGAGGTTGAAGAGGAAGCAAATGATGATGATCAAGAAGCTTCTGATCAAGTTACTACCGAACCTCGTAGGTCGACAAGGGTACGCACTGCACCTGAGTGGTATGGTAACCCTGTCTTGGAGGTCATGTTGTTAGACAACGGTGAACCTACGAGCTATGGAGAAGCGATGGTGGGCCCGGATTCCGACAAATGGTTAGAGGCCATGAAATCCGAGATGGGATCCATGTATGAAAACAAAGTATGGACTTTGGAAGTATTACCTGAAGGGCGGAAGGCCATTCAGAATAAATGGATTTTTAAGAGGAAGACGGACGCTGACGGTAATGTCACCGTGTATAAAGCTCGACTTGTGGCAAAGGGTTTTTCACAAGTTCAAGGGATTGACTACGATGAGACTTTCTCACCCGTAGCGATGCTTAAATCCGTCCGAATCATGTTAGCAATAGCTGCATATTTCGATTATGAAATTTGGCAGATGGATGTCAAAACAGCATTCCTTAACGGTTTTCTTAAGGAAGAGTTGTATATGATGCAACCGGAAGGTTTTGTCGATCCAGGGAATGCTGACAAAGTATGCAAGCTCCAGCGTTCCATTTATGGGCTGGTGCAAGCATCTCGGAGTTGGAATCTTCGCTTTGATGAGGTGATCAAAGCGTTTGGGTTTGTACAAGTTTACGGAGAAGCTTGTATTTACAAGAAAGTGAGTGGGAGCTCTATAGCGTTTCTAATATTATATGTGGATGACATATTGCTGATTGGAAACAATATAGAATTTTTGGATAGCGTGAAGGGGTATTTGAACAAGAGTTTTTCGATGAAGGATCTCGGTGAAGCTGCTTTCATATTGGGCATCAAAATCTATAGAGATAGATCGAGACGCTTGATAGGACTTTCACAAAGTACATACCTTGATAAAGTTTTGAAGAAGTTCAAAATGGATCAATCCAAGAAGGGGTTCTTGCCGGTATTGCAAGGTACAAAGTTGAGTAAGACTCAATGCCCAGTAACTGCGGAAGATAGAGAAAAGATGAGTGTCATCCCCTATGCTTCAGCCATAGGCTCTATCATGTATGCAATGCTGTGCACAAGACCAGATGTCAGCCTTGCCATAAGTATGGTCGGAAGGTTTCAAAGTAATCCTGGTATGGATCACTGGACAGCGGTCAAGAATATCCTAAAGTACCTAAAAAGGACTAAGGAAATGTTTCTCGTTTATGGAGGTGATCAAGAGCTCGTCGTAAAGGGTTACGTCGATGCAAGCTTTGACACTGATCCGGATGACTCTAAGTCACAAACCGGATACGTATATATTCTCAACGGGGGAGCGGTAAGCTGGTGCAGTTCCAAGCAGAGCGTGGTAGCTGATTCTACATGTGAAGCGGAGTACATAGCTGCCTCGGAGGCGGCTAAAGAAGGTGTCTGGATGAAGGAGTTCATGACAGATCTTGGAGTTGTGCCTAGTGCACTGAACCCAATGACTCTGTTCTGTGACAACACTGGTGCCATTGCTCTAGCCAAGGAACCAAGGTTTCACAAGAGGACCAGACACATAAAGCGACGCTTCAATTCCATCCGCGATTCGGTCAAGGAGGAGGACATAAGTATTTGCAAAGTACACACGGATTTGAATGTTGCAGATCTGTTGACTAAGCCTCTTCCACAGGCTAAGCATGATCAACACCAAGACTCTATGGGTGTTAGATTCATTACCTTGTAATGCTAGATTATTGACTCTAGTGCAAGTGGGAGACTGTTGGAAATATGCCCTAGAGGCAATAATAAAAGAGTTATTATTATATTTCCTTGTTCATGATAATCGTTTATTATCCATGCTATAACTGTATTGATTGGAAACTCAAATACACGTGTGGATGAATAGACAGACTTTGTGTCCCTAGTGAGCCTCTACAGGACTAGCTCGTTGATCAAAGATGACCGCGGTTTCCAGGTCATAGACATGAGTTGTCATTTGATAACGGGATCACATCATTAGGAGAATGATGTGATGGACGAGACCCAAACGTTAACATAGCTTTTGATCGTGTCAGTTATCGCTATAGTTTTCTGCATGTCAAGTATAAGTTCCTATGACCATGAGATCATGTAACTCACTGACACCGTAGGAGTGCTTTGTGTGTACCAAACGTCGCAACGTAACTGGGTGACTATAAAGGTACTCTGCAGGTATCTCCGAGGGTGTCTGTTGAGTTGACATGGATCGAGACTGGGATTTGTCACTCCGTGTGACGGAGAGGTATCTCCGGGCCCACTCGGTAATACGTCATCTCAATGAGCTCAAAGTGACTAAGTAGTTGGTCACGGGATTATGTATTACGGTAACGAGTAAAGAGACTTGCCGGTAACGAGATTGAACTAGGTATACAGATACCGACGATCGAATCTCGGGCAAGTAACATACCGACGAGACAAAGGGAACTGTATACGGGATTGCCTGAATCCTTGACATCGTGGTTCATCCGATGAGATCATCGAGAAACATGTGGGAACCAATATGGGTATCCAGATCCCGCTATTGGTTATTGACCTGGGAGTGTCTCGGTCATGTCTACATGGTTTCCGAACCCGCAGGGTCTACACACTTAAGGTTCGGTGACGCTAGGGTTGTTAGTGAGAACAGTGCATGGTTACCGAAGGTTGTTCGGAGTCCCGGATGAGATCCCGGACGTGACGAGGGTCTCCGGAATGGTCCGGAGACGAAGATTGATATATAGGATGAAAGGTTTCGGAGTCCGGAAGTGTTCCGGGGAGCATCGGGAAATCGGCGGATTACCGAAAAGGGTTTCGGGGGTCCCGGAAGTGTTTCTGGGCCTAATGGGCCACAAAGGGGGACACCACAGCCCTCATAGGGCTGTGCGCCCCCCCTGGGCCCTCTCCTCATGCGGCTAAGGGGGCTGGACCCCCTAGGGCAGCCGCACCCCTTGGAGTGGGGGGCAAGGCACCTAGGGGGGGAAACCCTAGGGCCAGGCGCAGCCCTTGGCCGCCGCCCCCCCTCTGCCCTGGCCGCCGGCCCCCCTAGGGGAAACCCTAGGGCGCCCCCCTCTCCCCCTTCCCCCTATATATAGAGAGGTAGAGGGAGGGCAGCCAACACACGTTTGTGCCTCGGTGCTGCCCTCCCTCTCCCATAACATCTTCTTCTCCCGCGGTGCTTAGGCGAAGCCCTGCTGGAATTCTCCTCCACCATCACCACCACGCCGTCGTGCTGCCGGTTCTCCATCAACCTCTCCTCCACCCCTTGCTGGATCAAGAAGGAGGAGACGTCCCCGAGCCGTACGTGTGAAGAACGCGGAGGCACCGTTGCTTCGGTGCTTGGATCTTCAGCGATCTGAATCGCGGCGAGTACGACTCCATCAACCGCGTTCTTAACGCTTCCGCTTAGCGATCTACAAGGGTATGTGGATCCTACTCTCCCCTCGTAGTTGCATCTACTAGATTGATCTTGGTGAACGTAGAGAAATTTTTTTTGTTTTCCATGCAACGTTCCCCAACACTTATGTTGTTTTGGTCTATTTTACACAGTTTGCAAACTTTCCGATGCCGAAGCAGCAGACGTAGGATTCAGCAGTAAAAAGTGGACGCTGAGTTGCTGAAGAAGAATACCTCCAAATTACCTGAAAATTGACGGGAGATATTTTTCAGACGGATCACGAAGGCACGCGAAAGGGCAACCAGAGGGGGGCCACAGGGTGCCCAGGCGCCCTGGGGGCGCGCCCCCCCTGGCCGCGCCGGGGAGGGGGGCGCCTGGAGCCACTGGCCCACCTCTGGCCGCCCCCTTTTGCATATATGCTCTCCGTTATCCAAAAACCCTAGGGACGGGGATTTTTACGGAGTTCCGCCGCCGCTCCGTGGCGGAAACCTACAGAGAAGAAAAAGCCATCTCCGGCGGGCAGATTCCGCCGGGGAGATCACCTCCCGGAAGGGGAGATCGTCGCCATCGTCATCACCATCGTCACGGGCATCATCGAGATCATCATCAACATCATCCCCAACACCAGCACCATCTCCATCTTCATCCAAATATCATCTTACAATCGCAACTTGTGTTATAACGCGTACTACCTATCCTCTCTACTCCATCGGTGTTGATTACTACTTTGTGGTGAATGCTATTGAGTTTTGTTGGAGAAATATTATTATGTCCAGATTGTTTATCACCTATTTATACCCACTGATCATGATCTCTTTGATGTCTCGTGAGTAGTTACCTTAGTTCTTGAGGACATGGGGAAAGTCTTGTTGTTAGTAGTCATATGCTGTTGAAGTAATATGTGTTGTTTGATACTTAAGTTGTGCTGTCATTCTACTAGTGGTGTTGTGTGAGTCGAACACCCAACACTTCGCCTTATTAAGGACCTAGGAGAATACATTGTGTATAAAGAATGCTTATGGTGGGTTGCCGGAGTGACAAAAACCTGAACCCCAGTTCGCACGCTTTTGCATAAGGGAATAATGGATCCTCGATCGTATTGCTATGGTTAGGCTTTTGCCTTAAATTCTATCCTGTATTTGCGGATGCTTGCAAGGTGTTTAATCATAAGAGTGCATTCATCTTAGTCTAGAGAGTGCACTAGCATAGATCCACCCACTCAACACTTGTCAACACATAACATAGTACCGATACGGAATATGGCGAAAGCACATGACTACCTCTCCCGTGTGTCCTCAGGAACGCTTTAGTCTTTATAAGTTCAGTCGCTAGGCCTCTCCTTTGCTAAGAAAGGATTGGGCCACTTGTTATTCTCAGTACCTTTTACATTACATGCTTTTACTTTCCTGTTGCTTATACCGAGAAAACCCCTAAAAGTTATCTTTCAGTGCTTGCAGTAATTTCTTGCTCAGAATCGCTTATCAATACCTTCTGCTCCTCGTTGGGTTCGACACTCTTACTTATCGAAAACGCTGCAATAGATCCCTTACGGTTGTGGGTCATCACATGGACCTTAATATTTTAAAAGAAAGGTAGAACATAATCACATGATGTCCCTTGTAATCAGTAGGAACGATTTTAATCATCCTTATGGCCTCTTTGAATCACATGATTTTAGAAACACCGAGATAGAAAAAACGCACTAGAATCTACAAAGTTGCACGTGCAGACTAGAGGATTGTGAAAACACGAGAATCTGCACAGTTGGATGTTTGATCCGCACAAACAAAAAAACACGAATCCTATAAAGCATGCTCAAACCAAGGTAAAAACACTATGCAAGTGTAAGACTAAATTAGTATTAGGCTACTTATGGCCTTTGCCTTGTTCTTCGTGTATAAGGGGTGTACAAAAGGAGGTTTGAGTTGATCGTAAAATTTCTTTGTCTTCCTTCTGAAACTCAAACTAAATAAGAAGTCCCTCCATTTTCCCTATGATCCATTCCTTTGAACGAGATAGATCAAGTGTCGTTTTCCTATAAGTCAAAGAGGCTTTTAATGTTCGGGTCTCAAAAGAGGGCCTCTTTGATTCGCGGGATTTGCAAAACGTAGGAATAGGAAAGGTGTAGGATTGGAGTGGCGTGCCCGGTTGAATCCTACAGGATTAGCAAAGAGTGTTTGATGCCTGCGATATTTGGCACACGTGTGCCAGATTGCTAAAAGTACCACACCACTCTTCTCCCTTCGATCCCACCTCCTACCGAGCGACTGCCCTCCTTCGATCCCACCTTCTCCAGTTGTTTTTGGGTCTGTAGTTTAAAATACACAAAAAATATGGCGTTGTAGGGGAATCGAACCCAGACCCTCATACAAAACTAAGTTTCAACATCCAGCAGAACTAACCCACCTAACTGACTACATAAAACTTACATACTAGTTGTATCTTTCTCAGACAGCGAAATTACCAAACAGCCTGTGGAAGGCCTCGTTTTCGCTCGATCGAACGAGCGCTTTCAACTAGGCTCGATCGTAGGAGCGTTGAAAACGCTTCCACCGATTTTCAAATTGATTTTCTTATCTCTTCGGTTTTATGCTAGTCAATTTAGGTGGGAAGAAAAAGAAATAATAAAGCGCTTAAAAGCAGACTTGAACTTAGGTCTAATGTGTATCTACTATGCCTAATAACCAACTAACCCATCTTAAATTGTTGTCCATAGTATGTAAACAAAGGAATTTGAACCCTTCTTTTTTCTACCATGTCAACAAAAAGCTGAATTTTAGGCTTGATAACTTTGGCTGAGCAGCATGATAACTATGACATGTGTATGCTGATTACTTCAAACATTAACGCTCTGGTTTAAAAAATGACATGATAAAGCTGGTAACTATATCATGAGATATAGCGTGGAAATCACAGTAAATTTAAGATGTGCAACATCGTAACTTTGCACAAAATTTTACGCGGGGGGGGGGGAGGGGGCTATGTTTGAACAACCCCCTTACCCTTCGTGAAAGTTACCATGGCGTTTTGGGTGTAGGTTTTGGTAGCATACAAAAAGATGGCGAAAAGACATGAAGTTTTGACATACTACATCCCAAGTTTCAAATTACCGTGATGTTTATAGAGTTATCAAGTTTGAGTTCATATATTATCATGCAATTTACACATATTACTAGGGGTAAATTTTCCAACAATTTTTTTCTCCTAGGTCAAAAATTACCGTGGTGTTTGTACATAAGTTATCAATACTTCGATTTGTGTATTACCAATTTACCATACTACTTGCACATAAGTTACCGGGGGTATGTTTTTCAACCACCTTGTCCCATTTTGGTCAATGTTACCGTGGTGTTTATACCCAATTTATCAGATCTTCACATATTATCATGACACTTACACACAAGTTATGGGGCGTATGTTTTTCGACAACTTTTCCCCTTCGTAAAAAATGTTACCACAATGATTATTCTTATATTACCGTGCTATTTTCACATAAGTTATCAAGGGTGCATTTTTAAACAACTTTTTTCTTTTCTCTTTGGTTAATGGTACCGCGGTGTTCTGTACGTAAATTATCGAGTATGCGACACGTATATTAACGTATCACTAGAAGAACACCGTGCGTTGCAACGGGGCCACATTAACTTTAAGAGTTTAATATTAATATTCTCATACATATCAAGTGACATTGGCGATCTTTTTTACCATCAAGTCCTCACACACACACTCTCTCCCTCCCTCTTCCTCACTCTCTCTCCCCCTCTCTTTTTTTCAAACCTCTCCCCCTCTCTCTCCACACACACATATCCATCTTATTGGGTATGGGACCATAATCCATCTATTTCACACACACACGCTAGTGCATAACAATATGGACTAGTAGAATGCCCGTGCGTTGCTACGGGCTATGTCATGAATTTTTTTACGGCTGCATATATAAACGTAATGCATGTCAGATTTTGAATGTATAAAAATGATATCCCATAACAAATGAAAAGTAACTGAAATTCATTTAGTTTGCGATGTAAGTTCATAAGAAATCTAATAGAAAGTTGTCTCTAGAGTGCAATAATTCAACTAATTATCTGTTACAAACTTAGATCTACTTGATGGGTTTAAGATATTTCCAAACAATATGAGGAGTGTTGTCTTTAACTTTATTTGCAAGGTACAATGTGAGTCGCCCGTGCGTTGCTACGGGATAGAATGTATATAAATGAATCAAACAAATAATTAAGGTTGTCTCCAAGATCAAACCTCAATTCTCCGTCATATGCCTGAGAGTGTTCGGACATCAAACGAACGCCCACCAGGCTTCCCAAAATGCAACTATCTGAAACATTCTGGGCTCCCAAATCCCCAGCACAACCGAGTTCAAGTGCTAGACTTGACATTGGTGCTCGCATTTTTCTAGATTTATTTCAGGCCTTCCGGTGATAAGCGTTCAGAGGAGACGTTCCCGAGGACTACGAAGGAGTCGGTGCCGACTTCGTCAATCCCAAGATAATGTGTCAGCTCAGTCTCTCAGATGTGCTCATAGGGGTATGGTGTGCACGCGTGCATTTATAGGGGTGAGTGTTTGTGTGTATGTATGATCATCTTTGTTTGAAGTGTGTACAAATAAGATACGTCCCATTGCGGCATTGCCCATTGGAAGGTTGCGTTTAAGAAGGAACTTTATTTGGTTTCTTTTAGAGTTAATTAAAGAACATCACATATACACTCTTATCTTGTGGTTGATCTCTTTTTGTAATTCGTCATCCCTCTATTCTTATATTACCATGTAAACCTCCTTCCATCTCATTGTATCTGTTAGTCTAGCCCAAACTTTGTACTCTTTTGTACATTTTTTGCTAACTTATTAGTGGAAAATCTAAAGGTCATAAGTTAGGTATATGTGAAGGAAAAAAATACAGATTTACACTTATTTTCATAGATAGACCACCATGGACAAGTACTCCAACAGTAATATGTATGCTACACAAACAGAGGCACTCAAGCCTGGTGCCAAATCCTCGTGGTGCTAGTCATATATGTTTGAAACTTGTTTTTGTATGCAAATTGATGAACTGAAGATTTGATGACCAGTTAGCTTGTTGATTCATTTAGCACCGTGTGGTGATCTAGTCTATTAAGTTGATTGTACCTAAAAACTTTTTTATAGTTTACAAAAAATTATATCCTCCCAACAAAATTCATAATGGTATCATTCTCTAGATATTAATATTTACATGCATATGTAGCTGCCCATTGTTTTTACACCTGATTGTTGGGTCGTCATCTGGAATTATTGCTAATCTATTTAGCTTGGAACAAATTTCTTCCTAATAGGTCTGATTAATATACTCACTTGTTTTCAGAATAAAAATATAAATGGATATTGACGGCTACCTCCAAAAATACCTTTAGAAATAATATCATCTTTTCCCCTGTTTTGCTTTTTCTTCAACAGACAACTTAAAAACGGGCATTCATTTTTGTTTTGTAAGCCTTTCTATGACAGTATCAAATGCCAACACTTACCCAACGTTCTAGAGATGAATGTTTGCATATGCGTATATGACAAACAAATACGTAAAATAGAACCAAAATGGCAACATATTTGAAATATAATATGTGCAGGATGGAGGGGAATTGCACAGTTCTATCCCTACTTATCTTTTCATGCTATCGCGTTCCTTTGAACCAGAGACCAGCTATTAGGGTACATGATATACACAAGGCATTAAACCTTACAGTAAAATTCTTGGCTTGAAAAACCATGTAGGGGGGAGCACCATACTCTCAACATCATAGCTTCCTTGAGTGATTAGCAAGTAGGTTGAAAGTGGATGGTGATTTTGCAAAAATAACTGCATATCCATCTTCCATGTATTTTGCGCTTCCATGTGTTCTGCATATCCAGCTGAGGAGTTCAAAGAGCCTCAAGTTAGCACTTGATAAAATCAATACATTAGCTACAGTGCACATGCATTAGCACTTGATATACGATCCTGACAAGAGGATCAGTTGTAATACAATATGTAATGCACATTTGTCCTGCTTAAATTATTTCTAAAATCAAATTCTCCAAAAAAGTACCTTTTTGTCTTACTTCATGTGGCATTTTAGCAAATGGATATATCTCAAAGTAAAATTGACCAGTAAAATCCCAACAAGAACTATATCAAATGACTGAAGATGTATTCTTTCATCAAGCTTTCTCATGTAATTTGATGCAATCATATTGCAAGAACTATGCTTCTAAACTTTATCGAGATGATAATTCCTATCAGAGCTACTACAAAATAATCAGACTATTATATCAATGGGGTATCACCAAGAACTATGCTTCTCCAAAAAAAACATTACCTTGTCTAAGACCCGACTTCTGATAAAGTGTAGGTGCAGACCTTTCCTTCATATATACCCTATAAAGTAATTTTTGGCTCAAGATTATCATATAAAACTTCAGTTCAAGTAGAAATTCTTGATAATACCGCAAGGAATAAACAGGAACGATTAATATATATAGGGGTCTGCATCCTAGCTTCTCCAAATGAAGAACTTCCAGATTGTGACCAACGCCATAATAAAAACTCTGTGCAACCCATCCTTCCTCCGGCTGATTACATCATCTCAACCAAATTAAATTGTGTATTAGTTTACCTATGTTAAATGTCTAAGATGAGGCTGTTTCATGACAGAAGTAGGTCATATATGTCTTGGGCTGCATAATAATTAATAAAAAATATGAATGCCAGGAACAGTACAATGGTAAGGCATGAAAACAAAGGGAACCAATCATCAACGGTATAACTGTACTTCCGTGAACCCACAACAATAATACATACGGGTAAGATCGTGTACAAATTCACAGTGCTCAAGAGATAAAAGTCTAAATAAAATTGTACAAGTTCATAGTGTTCGGCTGTGGCCTGGACACTGAGATAGGTGGTGGATATGCCGACGTCCTTGTCGAACTATAGGAGAATGCAAATTTTGAGTCCAACATGGTAGGACCATGGGTACTGGCAGTTGTGGTCTCCATGTCTCGGTTCTGATAGAGTAAATAAACTTTGAATAAACATAAATAATCAGTCTCGTACCTGACATTAGCTAATTTGCTACTTCTTATCTGTATAGACTGTAAATGTGTTACACACGTTAGACCAGATGCGAGTTTGACATGAATCTGCAATAAATCATCATGTACAAGTTAGACCATGTACAAGCTAATTTACTGCTTCCTATCTATATGCATGTTCTTGTCATCTGATTGATTGTGAGTTTGACACGAGTCCTCATGATTTGAATTTTTAGATTTGTAATCCTAGAATTGAAACTTACTGTACCAAACATCCTTCTTCCAGCAGCTTAAGTAGTATGGGAATAAAAATGGGCAAACTGTACCTGGCAGCACAAGGCAATGGAGGAACCGCAGCCCCGAATCCCAACTGTACCTATCCAACTATGGCATCCACGTTGATCCACTCAACTGCGTCGATGGCTAGAGGATGAACGGCACATCAGCGCTGTGGGAGAGGAACACATGCAACGATTACCACACATAAGCGTATGTAGAAGCTGATCCGTCGGTTGCTGATACGTCCAAAACGTATCTATAATTTCTGCTTGCTCCATGCTTCTTTTGTGTGATATTGCTATGATATTGATGCACTTCCATACACTTTTGATCATATTTGGACTAACCTATTAACTCAGTGCACCACAGTGCCAGTTCCTGTTTTCTGCTGTTTTTCTATTTCAGGTTTCCCCCATATTAAAAGTGCTCCAAAAATTCCAGGAAAAATATAGGAAAAAGCAGCGTACAGGAAGCTTCGCGAAGAACCAAAGATGGGCCAGAGGGGAGCCAGGGGAGGCCCAGGCGGCCACCTGGCACGGCCCCACCCCTGGCCGCGCCAGGGGGGCGCCTGGGGCCCCTGCTACGCCTCTGGCTGCCCCCCTTCGCATATATATCCCTCTCGTCCCGAAACCCTCTAGGACAGAACCCTTTTTCGCGATCTCGCCTCTGTTCCGCCGGCGCAGCGCTTCCAAGATCGGGAGCATTAGGAGAACTCTTCCCGGCACCCTACCGGAGGGGAGAACCACCACCGGGAGCTTCTCCACCACCATGGATGCTTCCCGGATGAGTCGTGAGTAGTCCACCTTGGACCATGGGTCCATGATCAGTAGCTATGTGATGTTCTCCTCCCCTCTTTGCTCTTCATGGTTTAGACCTCATGAGCTGCCCTACATGATCGAGGCACATATGTAACCTTTCTGCTGTTGCTTTGCTGAGTTTGCTGGGATCTGATGGATTATGAGACTATGTTCAGATTGTGTTTGAGTAATATATTTGATTCACCTCTTTTATATCTTTGTTCTTGAGTAATTCTTGCATGTTCTCCGTTGCTGTTTATTGCTTTGGCCAAGTAGTAGGTAGTAACTCCAAGAGGAAGCGTTATGCTTGATTGTGGGTTCATGCCCCTTGATGACTAGCTTGAGTGACAGAAACATGAGTCTAGGGGATGTGCTGTTGCCACAAGGGAGAAAACAACGGTGCTTGTACTTGCGGGTGCAAGGATTGTTTACTTTACGCAAAGTTCTTTTAATGCTGTTGTCTGTTGCTTTGAGTTTACACTTTGGGTGGGATTCGCAACTTAATACCAGCGAGATGTTCTGGATAGATATCTCAAGGTGGATGATTAGTAGTAGATGCAGATGGATTTCGGTCTACTTGCCTTGGCGTACCGCCCATGCTTTTGAGCCTCTACCTTTCTTTGCAGCATAGTTAGCATTGGTTTGCGCACATAATCCTGTCAATTGCCCAGCTGTAATTTGTTTACCTTGCTTTGCTGTTTTATCGTCTTTTGGGAGAGAGACATCACTAGTGAACATCATGGGACCCCGGTCCATATTACCACCGCTGATCACACCTTCTATTTACTTCATGTTTTTTATTTCCTAGTTGCAGTCATAGCTATCATTATTATCTCTTGTGTTTGATCCTTTGTAAACAACAAGGCCAGAGGGATTGACAACCTCTCTGTACTCGTTGGGAGCAAAGTTATCTGTATCTGTGTGCAGGTCCCGTCAACCGCTAAGTTTCTGGCGCCGTTGACACCTACTTGTCGACCCTCGGAGTCTCACGGGATTCGATCCTTGGTATCTTTGCCAAGGGAAATTTGCCGCTACGCTACATCTCAACCTTCCACTTGGGGTAACCAACGAGGGGCGAGAAGCCATCAAGCAAGTTTCTGGCGCCGTTGCCGGGGACTCCACTCTTCAAGATAGGGGAGTTGCACGCTATCTTTTATCTTTTGCTTTTTAGTCTTGTTAGTTTACCTTTCAGTTTTTGCTTTAGTGTCCCTTACCAAAAATCACAAAAATAGTTATCTTGCTTGCTGCTGCTATGGGTTCCACCGAGAACACCAAGTTGTGTGACTTCACTAGTCATAACAACAATGACTTTATCTGCACGCCTATTGCTACACCTGCCACTTCAGCACCTTCTTATGAGATTAAACCTGCTTTGCTGAATCTAGTTATGAAAGATCAATTCTCCGGTGCTGGAGATGATGCTGCTTTGCACTTAAATAATTTTGTTGAGCTCTGTGATATGCAAAAGTACAAAGAAGTAGATGGTGATATTGTTAAGCTTAAGCGTTTTCCTTTCTCCTTGAGAGGAGGAGCTAAAATCTGGTTTCAATCCTTGCCTAGGAATAGTATAGATTCTTGGGACAAGTGCAAGGATGCCTTTATTGGGAAGTACTATCCCCCTGCTAAAATTATCCAATTAAGGAGTAACATAATGAATTCTAAACAATTGGATAATGAACAAGTTGCCCAAGCTTGGGAACGCATGAAATCTCTTTTCAAGAACTGCCCTACTCATGGTTTGACTACTTGGATGGTTATCCAAACTTTTTATGCAGGCTTGAACTTTACCTCGCGGAACTTGTTAGATTCGGCCGCCCGAGGAACCTTTATGTCAACTACACTTGGTGCTGCCACGAAGCTTCTCGACGAGATGATGACCAATTATTCCCAATGGCACACCGAACGCGCTCCAACAGGTAGGAAGGTAAACTCTGTCGAGGAGATTTCCTCCCTAAATGAAAAAGTTGACTTGATCATGTCTCTACTTTCCAAGCAATCTTCTATTGATCCTCATGATGTTCCTTTAAATTCTTTGATTGCTCAAGATCAAGTAGATGTGAACTTTATCTCTAGAAACAATTTCAATAACAATGCTTATAGGAGTAATTTTGGTAGCAACCCTAGACCGTTCCCCTCTAATTCCTATGGGAACAACAATGCTTATCCTAGCACCAAGAACTCCACTTCTGAACTAGAGATTATGCTTAAAGACTTCATCACTACCCAAAAGGCCTTCAATAAGAGTGTAGAAGAAAAACTAGACAAACTAGATAATCTCTCTTCGAAGGTAGACAATTTAGCCCATGAGGTAGAGTTGCTTAAAATTAGAACTTCTCCTCTTGAGGAGAGGAAGAACACTCCTATGAATGCTATTCAAGTGCAAATTAATGAAAACATTAGGATGATGGCTAAACTTAAAAAGAGATGGGCTAGAGAAAAGGAGGAAAAAGATAGAATTAAGAGCCTTCCTACCCACCACACTGTTGCTACTATTCAAGTTGTTGAGGATATCCAAACTCTTAGCACCCAATGCACTCCTAGTCCCATTGGACCTATTAATGGTGATGCTATGACCTCAACCGTAGAAGAAGAAACTCCTATGACCATAGAAGCTACCAAACAAGTGAGCCTAAAGGACACCACTACCACTTTACTTGATAGTAGTGACCTTGATTTTGATAATTGCACCCTTTCTGAAGTTATTGGTTTTCTTCACAAGATGTCTAGAGATCCCCACACTAGCACACTTAATCTTGCCTTCACGGAGCATATCACTAATGCTCTCATCAAAGCTTGGGAGGAGAAGCTTAGGGTAGAAGCCTCCATACCTAGAAAGCTAGAAGATAGTTGGGATCCTATGATTAAAATTAAGTTGAATAACTTCTCTTGCTATGCTTTATTTGATGTTGGAGCTAGTACCTCCGTTATGCCCAAAAGAATGTATGATATGTTTGAATTGAAACCTTTTGATCCTTGTTCTTTTGGTGTTCGTCTTGTTGATTCTTCCGTAAAGAAACCTTTGGGGAAGATCGACGATGTTCTTATCATTGTCAATGACAATTATGTTCCCGTTGATTTTACTATTATGGATATTGAATGTGAACCTTCATGTCCAATTATTTTGGGATGTCCTTTTCTTCGCACCGTTGGTGCTATCATTGACATGAAAGAGGGGAATATAAAATTCCAATTCCCTCTCAAGAAAGGGATGGAACACTTCCCTAGAAAGAAGATTAAGTTGCCTTTTGAGTCTGTTACACGGGCTAGCTATTCTCTTACTCTTGATAAAACTTGATCTTCTCTTTTTGCATCATGCCTAGCTTAAAGGCATAAAAGAAAGCGCTTTTGGGAGGCAGCCCACAACGAATTAGGTTTTATTTTGCTTTTATTGTGTCTTGATGTTTGTTACTACAGTAGCATCATCATTGTATCTCTTCTTTTCAGCTTTGTGCCAAGTTTAGCCTCCGATTGCAAGAAAGTTCAAAAGTTGTGACGTGCTGTCCAGAAAACAGATTCTGTCCTTGGACAGAAAAATTCGAATAAAATCACCAGATCATCTTTTTGATCTGAATTTTTTTACAGCGTGCTCTATACAATTGGCTTTCGAGCGTCTGTTCTGAGTTTTTTGATTTGAGTTGCAGAAGTGCCCCGAAATTTTTTTTTACTACCTGCTGGTCTGTTTTTCACAGATTCTGTCATGTTTTGCCTTTTCTTCGTTTTGCAAACCTTGAGCTTGCTTTTTCTTTGCAAAAACCTTTTGGCAATCTTGAGAAACAGTAGCTCTTCAAGATTATTTTTATTTCTAGTAGGGAAAAATTATTTTATTGTGGGTACTAACCTCGCTAATCAGATTATGATGAGTTATGTATGAAGGGAGTTTTCAAGTGTGCGAGGGAAGATGATAAAAGAAGATTCAGGAGGGTCAAACGCTCAAGCTTGGGGATGCCCCCGTGCACCCCCAAGAAATATTCAAGAAGACTCAAGCGTCTAAGCTTGGGGATGCCCCCATGCATCCCCTTCTCCATCAACAATTATCAGTTCGTCTTTCGTTCCACTATATTCTTATCACTTCATGTGTTATGTGCTATGCTTGGAGCGTCTCGCTCTTAGTTTCCTTTTTTAGTTTTCTTTAGCTTTGCTTGCTGTTCATAACAAGTTAGCACCCAGCTTTCTTTGTGTGAGAGAGAAACACGCTCCACTTCAACCTAGAACACAACATAGGATTTTCATGCTTATCTTTGCTGTGTGTGTTCTTTGTCTTTCCATAGCTGCTGTCATGTTTAGCTCTTAGTTTTCATGCTTTTCTTTTTAAAGAGCTTTTGTTTAGTTGGTTGCTGAACTCTCTTGAGTTTTCATGTTTATCTTGTTAAGAGAGTTTGCCTGTTGCACTGAGTTGTGTGTCTTAACTTAAACTAGGTAATTGAGGTTGCTATTTAATTTTAGTACTAACTTGCAATAGTTTTGAGGTATTGCCATGAGTAATGTCTGAACTTTTGGTGTCAAGAGCTTTAGCCTATTAGTGATAGATGTCGTATTTTGGGCAATCCGTGTTTATTTTCGAAAATCTACAAAATAGTTGAGAACTTTAGCTACTAGATGGATCACTAATCTTTGGAGGGATCGAATATTAGAGTACACTCACATACCATGAGTCGAGGATGCGCAAGGATAACCAAACCCCCATACACTCCTCCTCGGGGTACTTGTCTCTTTGTGAACCTCCTAATTAGATTGAGAGTTACCGATAATAAGTGCATGAGTTCTTCGGACTAATGTGAGTATTCGAAAGTTGACACTTCCACCTAGCCATATTTTTCTAGCCTCTTCGATACCGTGCATTGCCCTTTCTCACCTCGAGAGTTGGCGCATACTTCGCCGGTGCATCCAAATCCTTGGCACGATACGCTTTGTCATCATAAGCCTCATTATATCCTTCCTCAAAACAGCCACCATACCTACCTATCAAGGCATTTCCATAGCCTTTCCGAGATACATTGCCATGCAACATCCATCTTCTCATGACTTGATCTTCATGTCATACATGCTTTTGCTTGATCGATGAGCCGCATGCTAGTTGGGCCTTGCCCTAATCATTGCTACATGACGCGCTAGTATCATTGCATTTCCTGCTACACTGGCAGAGGCATACATTTGCATACATCATGATAGTTTCATCTTCTTTATGTTGAGTACTTTTGTAAAGTGTGAAAGATCTTCTATACTTCTTGTAATATATAGAGTGTTGCCCCTAAAGTGAGGAAAAGATCCCAAAGAGGACAAAATCAAAAGATCCCAAAGAGGACAAATGAGAGTTAAATAGGAAGAGCCATTGAGGCCACAAAAAAAAGAGAAAAAGAAATAAAAAGAGAGAAGGGGGCACACTACTATTCCTTTTGAGAGATCCACACTCGTACTCCATCTTACACCTTGTACTCCATAGAGATTATCATTCATGCATATAGCTATGTGGGGACCTTCACACTATAGAACTTGGCTTGTATATTCCAATGATGACCCTCCTCAAAAGATCTCTAGGTCTTCTTGAGCGAGCAAGTTGGATGCACCCCCACTAGTTCCATTGGAGAGCTTACCTTAGCTCATATGTGCATCCGTTGCATGGCAATCCCTACTCCTCACATCATATCTATCATTTGGCTTTCTCTCGCCTATGATTGTCCTCATTGATGTGAGCCTTTCACACCTTTTTTGTCTTCCCCCTTCATCATTTTTCTCTCTTTGCCATCCTAAGTGTCAACTTTCTTGCTTACGATCATCCATTGCATGAGTGCTCAAAATATCGAAAGGGAGTGGATCATTTTGACTTGTACCTGGCTAGTGGTCTGGGGATGAGTCAAGATAAGATTCCAAAGAAGACCAAGTGTGAAACTTTAGTAGATTAAGTTCTCAACAATACAAAAACTATGTTTTACTCTCTCGTATATCCCTATCCCCTTTCTTGCACGCAAACACCATTTGGAGACATTCGAGTCACGGACAGCGAGAGCTCTTGCACCTTTATGTTCTTATGTTGCTTGTTACAATGCTAATATAGACTCTTGCTTGTTATGACTTGAATTGAATTACATGCCTTGATTGCTTTACTTAAAAAGTTCTTATATGGTTGGTAGCATGTCACCACAGAAATTATGCTTGTTATCATTTACCTACTCGAGGACGAGCAGGAATTAAGCTTGGGGATGTTGATACGTCCAAAACGTATCTATAATTTCTGCTTGCTCCATGCTTCTTTTGTGTGATATTGCTATGATATTGATGCACTTCCATACACTTTTGATCATATTTGGACTAACCTATTAACTCAGTGCACCACAGTGCCAGTTCCTGTTTTCTGCTGTTTTTCTATTTCAGGTTTCCCCCATATTAAAAGTGCTCCAAAAATTCCAGGAAAAATATAGGAAAAATCAGCGTACAAGAAGCTTCGCGAAGAACCAAAGATGGGCCAGAGGGGAGCCAGGGGAGGCCCAGGCGACCACCTGGCGCGGCCCCACCCCTGGCCGCGCCAGGGGGGCGCCTGGGGCCCCTGCTCCGCCTCTGGCTGCCCCCCTTCGCATATATATATCCCTCTCGTCCCGAAACCCTCGAGGACAGAACCCTTTTTCGCGATCTCGCCTCTGTTCCGCCGCCGCAGCGCTTCCAAGATCGGGAGCATCAGGAGAACTCTTCCCGGCACCCTACTAGAGGGGAGAACCACCACCGAGAGCTTCTCCACCACCATGGACGCTTCCCGGATGAGTTGTGAGTAGTCCACCTTGGACCATGGGTCCATGATCAGTAGCTATGTGATGTTCTCCTCCCCTCTTTGCTCTTCATGGTTTAGACCTCGTGAGCTGCCCTACATGATCGAAGCACATATGTAATCTTTCTGCTGTTGCTTTGCTGAGTTTGCTGGGATCTGATGGATTATGAGACTATGTTCAGATTGTGTTTGAGTAATATATTTGATTCACCTCTTTTATATCTTTGTTCTTGAGTAATTCTTGCATGTTCTCCGTTGCTGTTTATTGCTTTGGCCAAGTAGTAGGTAGTAACTCCAAGAGGGAGCGTTATGCTTGATTGTGGGTTCATGCCCCCTGATGACTAGCTTGAGTGACAGAAACATGAGTCTAGGGGATGTGTTGTTGCCACAAGGGAGAAAACAACGGTGCTTGTACTTGCGGGTGCAAGGATTGTTTACTTTACGCAAAGTTCTTTTAATGCAGTTGTCTGTTGCTTTGAGTTTACACTTTGGGTGGGATTCGCAACTTAATACCAGCGAGATGTTCTTGATAGATATCTCAAGGTGGATGATTAGTAGTAGATGCAGATGGATTTCGGTCTACTTGCCTTGGCGTACCGCCCATGCTTTTGAGCCTCTACCTTTCTTTGCAGCATAGTTAGCATTGGTTTGCGCACATAATCCTGTCAATTGCCCAGCTGTAATTTGTTTACCTTGCTTTGCTGTTTTATCGTCTTTTGGGAGAGAGACATCACTAGCGAATATCATGGGACCCCGGTCCATATTACCACCGCTGATCACACCTTCTATTTACTTCCTGTTTTTTATTTCCTAGTTGCAGTCATAGCTATCATTATTATCTCTTGTGTTTGATCCTTTGTAAACAACAAGGCCGGAGGGATTGACAACCTCTCTGTACTCGTTGGGAGCAAAGTTATCTGTATCTGTGTGCAGGTCCCGTCAACCGCTAAGTTTCTGGCGCCGTTGACACCTACTTGTCGACCCTCGGAGTCTCACGGGATTCGATCCTTGGTATCTTTGCCAAGGGAAATTTGCCGCTACGCTACATCTCAACCTTCCACTTGGGGTAACCAACGAGAGGCGAGAAGCCATCAGTTGCTAATACGTGAATGCAAGGAGCTCACCTCGGCGGGTGCGACGGACGTGACGAGCGGAGCGCAGAGGCAACGACGGTCGTGGCGCAGCGTCATCGGGAGGACGGTCTTGAGGTGCTTTACACCAGTGAGCCCGTCCCGGCTGCCGTCTGGTCGCCGCCGTCCACAGCTTCTCTTCCACACCTGATGAACGTGCCCACAAATGATCGGCCAGAGAGAGAGAGAAGAAAGAGATATATGCAGGACCGTCAATGGGGTCGGGAGAGAAGCCTAGAGATTTATTTCCTTCTCTTCCGCTGAACTCGGGAAATCCTTCCTGCATGTGACGCACGGACTTAACTGCCCTGCAATCTCCACGATTATCTTCCCTACATACACGTGATTGTTTCCTTCTGATTTGTTAACAGATTGGCTAGCACCATTATCGCATGCAAAAATATCGGGAGCAAGAAAATCGCCCGAGATATCGCGTTTGGAAAGAATTGATTGTCATGCATTATTGCTTTTGGAAAGGAGATATGCTTTATTGCGTTTGGAAAGGAGATATCGCGTTTGATATCGCGTTTGAAAATCGCCCGAGGAAAGGAGATTGATGACCGTCATGAATGAATTGATTGTGTCTGGTTATCTTAAGTTAATTGATTGCGTTTGGAAAGAATTGATTGTCATGCATTATTGCATTTGGAAAGAATTGATTGTCATGCATGAATCGGGGACGTAAGGGGGGAAACGGAATCTGACTGCGTGCGGTGAGTGGGGTGGGGTGGGGTGGGGGTGGGGATGGTGTGACGAAAAAAAACCGGTTGAAAAAAAACCAGACGAGGTGGGACCAAAATAACCCTGGAACAAAGACTACCAACTGCTCCATTAGGAGTAGAGATTTACACATAAATTAGCGGGAATATGTTTTTCGACAAAAAAACTGGGTCAAAAGTTACCATCATATTTTGTATGTAAGTTATCAGGTAAGTGGTGCTTATATTACCGCGTTATTTACATAGAAATAACTGGTGGCATATTTTTAATACACGCTTTGGATCAAAGTTATTGTGGTGTTTGTAAGTATGTTATCAAGTCCGCGGAGCGTAAATTATCATCTTATTTACACATGAGTTAACGTGGTTACATTTTTCAATAACTTTGTTCCTCAGGTCAAAATTACCACGATGTTTGCGGGTAAAATTATCAGGTCTGCGGGTATGTTTCCGATAACTTTTTTCCTGGTTGAAAATTACCGCAGTGCTCTTGCGCAGGTTATCATGTATACAATGCGTATATTACCGTGCTATTTCCATAGAGTTACCGGGGTTTGTTTTCATTAATAGTTTTGTAGGTCAAATTTATCGTGGTGTTTGTACGTAAATTATCAGATCAATGGTATATAAATTACCACGATATTTACATAGATATTTCTACGTCAATCTTTCTTCGGTCAAAGTTAGCATGATATTTATACTTAAGTCATTACGTCTTAAAATGTAGTACAAATGATGCACTAGAGAAGCCAAAAAACCCGATAAAACATGCTTTCTTTAGCCAACATTAACTTTTCATGGCTAGGCCTCTACCCAGCACTGGGCCCAGCCCAACCCTCTTCTCCCTCTAAAGCCCACCGAGAATGTTGTCTTCAACCTCCAACCAACGAAATCTGTATCTGAAAACTGAAAACTGAAAACATAAGCCAAAATTGACCTCTCTTGTGCAGCAAAAGGCTATCAAGATCCTGTGCAGCAAAAGCGTGCCGTGCCAGGGGATTTTTCTCGACAACATTGACCTCTCTTGGGCCAAGCACAAGGCACCAACAAAAGCCAAAATCCTAAATGCCCAAGGAAGCGTCGCGAGCACGGTGAAGCCACAAGTGCGCTTCCGCGGCCTTTGATCCCCAGTGCTCTCCACTTTGAACATAGTGCTTGGACATAGACAGAGAAGCAAGTGCAAAAATGCTTACCTTAGGTGAGCGCCATGTGAGGCAGGGTAGTAGCCCTAAAATTGGATTGGTTGTAATGATGGTGGTTCATGCCATCTCATATCTGTCATGCCTACAACTTCTCAATGTATGGCAATTCTTCCATCTATAATATAAGCAGGAGCACTGAGGTGCTTATCCGTGGCAGTAATTCAGACTTCAGAGTATCTCGCATGATTCTGTCTCTGACCGGCTGAACACCACATACCGGTTGTTCGCGACGTTGTCGTAGGCGAAGTCCCTGACAAACCTGGTCATGGCATCATTGCAACGAATTAGTTATTCCTATAATTGAAAGTGGTTCAGTTTGAATGTGAATTGAGCTTACAGGGGGGCTATTTTGAGGAACGCGGCGAGCTGCGGGAACGGCAGGTTCAGGTACTCCATTATCCTCAGCACGGCTTCAGACTTGATGTATGACCTGAGGAGGAAAAACATTTCTCACCACACTTGACCATGGCGATCGAGAATAGCAGAGCAGCTCGAGCAAATTCGGGTTGGTTACCTGTCCTTCTCGACGAGGACGACGCTGGAGATGTCGTCGGGGCTTCTGCCGGACCGGCGCAGGAGCTTCCTCCCGGATTCGCTCTGGAGGGGGATGTACCTGATGCTCCGGCCGGGGTCGCGCTCCCGCACGAACCGGCCGCCGCCGTTGCAGAGGTTGCACACGCCGTCGAAGAGCATGATGGGCCTCGAGTCTGTAAGGGCATTTTTCTCCCTAATAGGTTTTGGTGATTGATGACAATACTCTTGCGGACTAATCGTGTGCTGTAAGCTTATACAGGTATATCTCCCTTATGGCACAAGACGATTGATTGCCCCTCGGATTCCATGAAGGACGGTGCTTTTCTTTTTGCTCCCTGTAGGTGGCATTGAGTAATAGGAAAGCCGTACTATTAAGAGGGGATCCGCGTCGGAAAGGTTTGGGTAGAATCAACACGTACACATCTTTCTCCCACACTTCCTTTCCTTGCTTCTCTGGAGGTCCAACCGGTTTTTTCTTTCGTTGAGGCAATTCTGTGGCTTCTCTACTGATCTTCTGCCAAGCATGCGGTAGTACCGCTCTGCCAAGCGGTAGTACCGCACAGGTACACGGTAGTACCGCTTGCCGACACGGTAGTACCGCTCCAGCGGTAGTACCGCGTCCCCATGCGGTAGTACCGTGTATCTGGGCCAGGCGCAGAAGTCTAAGTATATGAAGTGGATGCGGAAGTAATTTTTTACTTCCGCATACCATGCGGTAGTACCGCTTAGCATAAGCGGTAGTACCGCTTAGCTGCTGCGGTAGTACCGTGTCGCATTTTGCCTCTTCCGTTTCCCCCTGCGGATGTAGCCACGGATGTAATTTATTTCATCCGTGGCTGTATCTGGCCTCAAGTTTTTGCCTTGGCGGTAGTACCGCTTCCCAAGCGGTAGTACCGCTCAGCCAGCGGTAGTACCGCTCATGAGGTGCGGTACTACCGCTCTCTGCGGGCTGAAACCTCTAATAACGGTTGGATTTGTCCCCCCACTATATATAGGGGGTCTTCTTCTTTAAGGAGACTCACCTCTTCCCCCACTACTCCATTGTTGCTCCAAAAGCTCCATTTCCGCCCGATCTCTCTCCCTAGCCAATCAAACTTGTTGATTTGCTCGGGATTGCTTGAGGAGGCATCGATCTACACTTCCACCAAGAGATATTTGATTCTCCCCACTAATCCCTTGCGGATCTTGTTACTCTTGGGTGTTTGAGCACCCTAGACGGTTGAGGTCACCTCGAAGCCATATTCCATTGTGGTGAAGCTTCGTGGTTTGTTGGGAGCCTCCAAGTTGTGGAGATTGCCCCAACCTTGTTTGTAAAGGTTCGGTTGCCGCCTTCAAGGGCACCACTAGTGGAATCACGGCACCTTGCATCGTGTGAGGGCGTGAGGAGATTACGGTGGCCCTAGTGGCTTCTTGGGGAGCATTGTGCCTCCACACCGCTCCAACGGAGACGTACTTCCCCTCAAAGGGAAGGAACTTCGGAAACACATCCTCGTCTCCTTCGGTTCTACTTGTGGTTATTTCTTACCTTTACTCTTGCATGCTTTACTTGTTTAATTCCTATAGCATGCTTGTGTAGTTGTTGTGCTTATTGTCATTAGTTGTCTTCATAGTAGTTTATCTAGACAACTTATTTTGTCGCCTAATTTTAATTGGTTAAGAAAAGCTAAAAATTGTTAGTTGCCTATTCACCCCCCCCCCTCTAGTCAACCATATCGATCCTTTCAATTGGTATCAGAGCCTCGTCTCTTTTTAAGGACTTTACCGTCCGAAGAGTATGGTTGACAACGTAGTCGAGACGGAGGACCATTCCGATGGAAATCCGTCCTTGCCTACGGTAGATGGGGGAGCCTCGGTCACTCGTGAGGAGTTCAATGTGGCCTTGACCACATTGAAAGAATCACTAGCGAGCGAGGTAAAGGGCATGTTTAAAGAAATGTTTGAGGGGCTTAAATTATCCACCTCACCGTTGGAAGTGGGTCGTCCCGCTACCAACGTGTCAGAGGCTAATCCCGACAAGGGAGAAGCTAGTAGTGAGCAAGCCCCGGTCACTAAGCATGGTAGTGGGAAATTTGCCCAATCTCCTCCTCCTACTCACTATGGAGGACCCGTCCCCACACCGCATTTAAATTCCGTCGGGCCCCCTCCTAAGTTCGTTAAAAATACTGATTTTGCTACTTGGGTGTTTCGTTTCAAACGTCATATTAATCATTGTTCCACTAACCTCTGGAGAATCATTGAGCAAGGTTTTTATCCGTATGATCCCGACAACATGACTCCAAGAGAAACTGCCGATCATCAGTTCAACGAGTCCGCTCTTTGCATTCTTCAAGACTCAATCCCTCCTGAAGACATTGCTCATCTTCGTCCATTCACTGTGGCCAAGGAAGCATGGGAGCATGTTGGCACAATGTAAAAGGGGGGTAAGCACTCGTAGACAATTAGCAAACTATTGTGCTCATCAAGCTTTTGTCTCCTTTGTTGAACCTAAGAAGGTGTTTGAGGCGCTCGAAGACCCCGACTGGCTCAATGCCATGCATGAAGAACTCAATAACTTCGAGCGCAACAAAGTGTGGCGTTTGGTGCCAAGACCAAAGGAGAACCATAATGTCATTGGAACTAAATGGATCTTTAAGAACAAGCAAGATGCCCATGGCATTGTCATCCGCAACAAGGCACGTCTGGTGGCTCAAGGCTACTCCCAAGTCGAGGGTATCGACTACGGTGAAACTTTTGCCCCCGTTGCTCGTCTTGAGTCCATTCGTTTGTTGCTTGCCTATGCTTCCCATCATAACTTTAAATTGCAACAAATGGATGTGAAAAGTGCATTTCTTAATGGTCCCATTAATGAGTTGGTATATGTTAAACAACCCCCGGGGTTCGAGGATCCTAAGTTCCCCAATCATGTGTATCAACTTGATAAGGCACTCTATGGCCTTAAACAAGCCCCACGAGCGTGGTATGAGCACCTTACCGAGTTGTTACAAGATCGTGGGTTTGAAATTGGGAAAATCGACCCCACTCTTTTTACTAAGAAGGTCAAAGGGGAGTTGTTTGTATGCCAACTATATGTTGATGATATTATCTTTGGCTCTCCTAACAAAGCTTTCAATGATGAGTTCGCCGCACTCATGACCACACACTTTGAGATGTCTATGATGGGAGAGTTGAAGTACTTCCTTGGATTTGAGATCAAACAACGAAGAGAAGGCATCTTCATCAAACAATCCAAGTATACTCAAGACATGCTCAAGAGGTTCAACCTTAGTGATGTCAAGCCGGCTACTACTCCGATGCCAACCAAATGCCAACTTGACATTGATCCCAATGGTAAAGCGGTGGATCAAAAGGTATATCGCTCTATGATCGGATCCTTGCTTTACCTTTGTGCATCTAGACCGGATATTATGTTGAGTGTGGGAATTTGTGCACGGTTTCAAGCCTCACCTAAGGAAAGTCACTTTGTGGCTGTCAAGCGAATCTTTCGATATTTGGCTCATACCCCAAACTTTGGCTTATGGTACCCAAGAGGAGCAAATTTCAACCTTGTTGGTTTCTCTGATTCTGACTGGGCGGGAGACAAAGTGGATAGGAAGTCCACCTCGGGAGGGTGCCAATTCCTTGGTTGCTCTCTTGTTAGTTGGTCTTCCAAAAAGCAAAGTTGTGTATCTCTCTCGTCCACTGAAGCAGAATATGTGGCCGCTGGCAGTTGCTGTGCTCAACTCTTATGGATGAGGCAAACTTTGAAGGATTACGGTGTCATTTGTGACAAAGTGCCTCTTTGGTGTGACAATGAAAGTGCCATCAAGATTTCTCTCAACCCGGTGCTTCACTTCAAGACGAAGCATATTGAGATTCGGTATCATTTCATCCGGGATCACATAAGGCAAGGAGAGATCGAGCTTCACTACGTCAACACTCATGATAACCTTGCAGATATCTTCACGAAGCCATTAGATGAAGCAAGGTTTCGCGAGTTAAGGCATGAGCTAAATATCATCGATTTGAGCAATGTGGTTTGAGTCTGTGCACACACATCCCTCACACACAATATAGCTATCCTGTCTAGATGTAGGCATGGACATAGGGGGAGTATTGTTCTCTCAATGAACTGTTCCTCCCCCCATTATGCATAAACTAACCAAGTCTTTATCATTTGCCATACATTGTTGGTTTAAATGTTTCAAGTCGAGTTTTGGATCATGGGCCCAAGGATAATTCTTCGCGGTGCCATATCTATATACTCAAACATAGGTGGCCTCGGCCACCGCCCTCCTCTGAGGAGTTGTGTCGTTTCACTTTGCGTGTGCGTGCATTTGTTTTTCTCTCTTTCTTTGCTAAAAGCCTCTTGCCAGCCGTGTTTGTTCTTGGAGGAGCGGTACTACCGTGCATACTTACGGTACTACCGCAGATGGGGTTACGGTACTACCGCTTGACCAGCCGCTGGTAGAGCGGTACTACCGCTTGGCGTGCGGTACTACCGCGCAAGCGGTACTACCGCGATGACCGCGGTACTACCGCACGTATCAAAACGCGTGGGGGGTTATAAGCAGGCAGGGGGAGTTCCATCTCCCCCATACCCATTCACTCCTAACCCCCACGTCGCCCCTGTCTCTCTCTCTCTCAAGAACGCCGCCGGAGGACCTCGCCGGATCTCCTCCCTCGCTCACTCGTTTCTCTTTCCGACCGGTGGGATCGTTCCCCACCACGTCCTCTTGCCATGGATGCAGGTTTTTCCCCGTTTCCCTTCTTCTTTTTGCCTACCTAAGTTTTTAGGGTTAGGGGAGATGCTTAGTGCTTTCTTGTTTTCTTCATGATATCATCCATGGGTGCTTAGATTGTGGAAGAGTGTTTGTGATCCGGATTTATGCTTTGAGTTGTTGCCACGGAGTTACTGATCAGCCGTAGTACCGTATGAAGATCGTGTTGGTAGTTTTTAATTGTTTATCTTCCCAGATCTGTTCCGTGCGGTACTACCGCTGGAGAACCGCGGTACTACCGCACGGTGTAAACCAGATCCGATCTGACATAAGCGGTACTACCGCTGTCCCTAGCGGTACTACCGCTCGAGCGGAAGTAAAATCTTAGTACTGCATGCCGAGCGGTACTACCGCGCCCGTGTGCGGTACTACCGCTCCGCATGCAGCCCTAATATTTTAGTTCCGCCCCCTCGGGCGGAAGTAAAATTTTAGTACTGCATGCCAAGCGGTACTACCGCGCCCATGTGCGGTACTACCGCTCCGCATGCAGCACTAATATTTTAGTTCCGCCCCCCTCGGGCGGAAGTAAAATTTTAGTACTGCATGCCGAGCGGTACTACCGCGTCCCTACGCGGTACTACCGCTTCGCATGCAGCACTAATTTTTTAGTTCCGCCCCCATGGGCGGAAGTAAAATCCTACTACCGTAAGGCTTGCGGTACTACCGCATGTGCCGCGCGGTACTACCGCTTGCCCTCCGGTACTATTTTTTTACTTCCTTTGGGTCAACTGTACTACCGCTTGGCTCACACTAGCTTCGTGGCATGTTCTCTTTTCTATTTCCCTTGGTCTTTTGTGTCTTTCGAGGCTCTGGCAATGATTCTTCTCGCGTTTGTTTTGCTGTGGTTTTGTGTTTGTATTTTTAGGTGGTGGCTCAGGCTTTGCGGGTCGTCGTACCAACCCCGTTCGTGACACCGGTTCCAAGCGCATGCGTACCCCGAGCGATGTGCCAGAGGGCTCCAACCCCAATCCTCAGCGCCGGTACAAGACCTCAGCCAACAAGCGCAAGGAATCATCCATGTCTATGGAAGAATTGCCTGCTGGCGAGTTCATGGCTAGACGGAAGATCAACCCATATGGGGAACCTCGTGAGCACTTTCCTGGTGATGATGTCTTCTGGACCAAGCAACAGTATCGCATCTATCATGAGGTGCTCAAGACCAAGGCCAATCTGTATGTGGATGCTCACTGGATCGATGTGGAGCACATGAGGAAGGATCAGAACAGGGCATATTTTGCAGAAGCCCTTGACTTGATCGAGCAGCTGGGTCTGGAACATATCATGACTTTTCAGAACGATTTTGATCCTGAGCTCATTGCGCAGTTTTATGCCTCTGTCAACTTTCAGGCCAAGGAAGATCGTCCCATGACTTGGATGACTCATGGTCACAAGTTGACCGCCACTTGGAAGGAGTTCATGGATCTTCTTCAGCTTCCCGATGAGGGTCTCCATAACCCTATTGGTTTTCGGCCTCACGCCAATGCTGAAGCAGCTAACAAGGACAAACTCCTTCCATTCTATGAGGCAAAGACCCTTCCTAGTGGCAAAACAACCTATGTGCTGAATCCCTTCCTGGACATTATGTATCGGATTTTTCGCAACACGCTGTTTCCTCGTGTTGGCGACAAGGACAAGGTTCACGCCTATCTGGTGGATATGCTTCTGATGTGTCAAGAGGCTCGCTCCGCTCAGGCTGCTCCTCTGGACATTTCCCACATCATGTGGAATGAGCTCCGGTTTGCTATCTACACTCGCAAGGTACCTATCTATGGTCCTTTCTTACATCTGCTCATCTCCAAGACTTGGGCGAAATTGTATCCAGATGAGGAGTTTGTGGCCGACTGCTACCGTCATGATCCTATCAAGCTTCGCGTCAAGACTCGCTGGGCCAACACCACTACTCGCGCTCAGGCTGCTGCTGCCCAGATGGGCACCGAGGATGAGCCTATGGAGGAGCCTGCCGATGTCCGCTCAGGCAGATTTGCCCCATCTTCTTCCTCTACCGTAGAGAAGCCGTCTTGGGCCAAGAAGCTCCAGCAGAAGATGAAGGCTCTCTTCTGCATGCAGGCTCAGGGGCAATACCGTGCCCATGTGACTGACAAGAAGACTCGTCAGCGGGACAAGAAGATTCTGTCCTTGTATGGTGAAGCAGTCTCAGATGGATCAGAGGACAACATCACTCCAGAGGCTACCTGGATGGCTCGTCAGGGATACCAGTGGACCGACTCTGATGATGGGTTTCAGCCAGAGCAGCAGGGATCTGATGAGGACTATCAGGACGAGGAGCAGCAGGGATTTGATGACGAGTATGACGACTGAGCGTCTCCCGGGCTGCCACCCATCTTCGTTACCCCTCTTTCCCTTTGTGGTGTCTCGATGACAAAGGGGGAGAGTAATTTGCATTTGCTGTCTTATGTCGTCTTGTGTGTGTGTGTTTCTTTTCGTTGAACTTGGTTTTATTATGTGTGTTTGTGTGAGACAATCATATGACACAATCATATGGTGTAAGACATATGCCCTCGTATCGTTAAACTTTTTATGTCCTTATGCTTATCCTATGCAGTTAAATGTTTTATAGAGTATCGCATGAGTAGATTATAGGGGAACGCCATACCTTGTATGTGTGCAGTGCAGTCCAAAGCACAATCATTTGTAGGCACACATACAGGGGGAGCTCACCTATACTCTAGGGCTTATATTGCTATCTCTATTATTTCTTCTCTGTGCAAATCTCGTGTTGTCATCAATTCACCAAAAAGGGGGAGATTGTAAGGGCATTTTTCTCCCTAATAGGTTTTGGTGATTGATGACAATACTCTTGCGGACTAATCGTGTGCTGTAAGCTTATACAGGTATATCTCCCTTATGGCACAAGACGATTGATTGCCCCTCGGATTCCATGAAGGACGGTGCTTTTCTTTTTGCTCCCTGTAGGTGGCATTGAGTAATAGGAAAGCCGTACTATTAAGAGGGGATCCGCGTCGGAAAGGTTTGGGTAGAATCAACACGTACACATCCTCCCACACTTCCTTTCCTTGCTTCTCTGGAGGTCCAACCGGTTTTTTCTTTCGTTGAGGCAATTCTGTGGCTTCTCTACTGATCTTCTGCCAAGCATGCGGTAGTACCGCTCTGCCAAGCGGTAGTACCGCACAGGTACACGGTAGTACCGCTTGCCGACACGGTAGTACCGCTCCAGCGGTAGTACCGCGTCCCCATGCGGTAGTACCGTGTATCTGGGCCAGGCGCAGAAGTCTAAGTATATGAAGTGGATGCGGAAGTAATTTTTTACTTCCGCATACCATGCGGTAGTACCGCTTAGCATAAGCGGTAGTACCGCTTAGCTGATGCGGTAGTACCGTGTCGCATTTTGTCTCTTCCGTTTCCCCCTGCGGATGTAGCCACGGATGTAATTTATTTCATCCGTGGCTGTATCTGGCCTCAAGTTTTTGCCTTGGCGGTAGTACCGCTTCCCAAGCGGTAGTACCGCTCAGCCAGCGGTAGTACCGCTCATGAGGTGCGGTACTACCGCTCTCTGCGGGCTGAAACCTCTAATAACGGTTGGATTTGTCCCCCCACTATATATAGGGGGTCTTCTTCTCTAAGGAGAATCACCTCTTCCCCCACTACTCCATTGTTGCTCCAAAAGCTCCATTTCCGCCCGATCTCTCTCCCTAGCCAATCAAACTTGTTGATTTGCTCGGGATTGCTTGAGGAGGCATCGATCTACACTTCCACCAAGAGATATTTGATTCTCCCCACTAATCCCTTGCGGATCTTGTTACTCTTGGGTGTTTGAGCACCCTAGACGGTTGAGGTCACCTCGAAGCCATATTCCATTGTGGTGAAGCTTCGTGGTTTGTTGGGAGCCTCCAAGTTGTGGAGATTGCCCCAACCTTGTTTGTAAAGGTTCGGTTGCCGCCTTCAAGGGCACCACTAGTGGAATCACGGCACCTTGCATCGTGTGAGGGCGTGAGGAGATTACGGTGGCCCTAGTGGCTTCTTGGGGAGCATTGTGCCTCCACACCGCTCCAACGGAGACGTACTTCCCCTCAAAGGGAAGGAACTTCGGAAACACATCCTCGTCTCCTTCGGTTCTACTTGTGGTTATTTCTTACCTTTACTCTTGCATGCTTTACTTGTTTAATTCCTATAGCATGCTTGTGTAGTTGTTGTGCTTATTGTCTTTAGTTGTCTTCATAGTAGTTTATCTAGACAACTTATTTTGTCGCCTAATTTTAATTGGTTAAGAAAAGCTAAAAATTGTTAGTTGCCTATTCACCCCCCCCCCTCTAGTCAACCATATCGATCCTTTCAGAGTCGGAGGGCCGGAAGAACTCGGCGTCCGTGGCCGCCTTCACGGGCTCCGCCGCCGCCGACGCGACCGCCCGTAGGCTCGGTCGCCGGAGCCCTCTTCCCCGTCCTCCCGTAGCTCGCAGCTGCAGCGGAGGCCCGCGCTGCCGCTGGGGCGTAGGAGTTGCGAACGGACAAGGTGCAGATCGAGCGGTTGCCAGATCTGACGGCGTTGGATGCGTGTGGCAGTTTTGCAATCTGCCACACGGTTGCCACATACATATGTCGTAGAAAAAAATAAAGGAATTGTAAAAAGAGATTGAAGTGCATGTTGAATTTCCTATGAAATATGGTACAAAAAGATTCCATAGAGAAAATTCCTATGAGATCCAATCCTATGAATCAAAGGATCAACATAGGAAAAAAAAATCTTAGGGATTTCAGTCCTTCAAAAACCCTATAGGATTCCTTTGAATTAAAGAAGCCTTGAATCTTTTTATATTTCACATTTCGAAAATAGATCTATGTTTTCCAACATTTTAATTTAGGATGTTGAAGAATGAAGATGCTCTCTCTCTATCCCTCACTCCATCAAAGTGAAGACTGCCCATCAACCTGCTGGTGGCCTGTCCAGCTCACTCGTCCGCACACTGCTTCCCTTGCCAATTCAGCAAGAAAAACACCGTCTCATTGTATTGCTAAGCTCACTGAATCACCATTAATTGACCACTGACTAACCATGCACACTAACCAAGTTTCTTTGAGTTTCTTCAAGCCAGAAAAAATGATGCAAACCACCTTAAAAAAATGGTGAAAACAGCCAAGGAACGGTAGCAACCAACTGGTTCTTCTTCCCGGATTCCTCTGCCTCCCTCCCCACAGTCCACGCCACCGCCACCAACCACTCCGGCCCGCTCCCGCTCCCGCTCCGCTCCGCCGACAGCCGCGCCAGGCCGCATGACGGTGTTCCGGGGCCCGCCCGGCCGGCCATCGGCGCTCGTGAGCTGGTGGAGGAGGCGCCCGCCGCTGGGCTTCGCCGCCAAGGTCTCCATCGCCATCGCGCTCGGCCTCTCCTTCGTCGTCACCTGGACCACGCTCGCCCCGACCTCCTCCTCCCAGCAGATCTCCACCGAGCGCACCTACTTCGCCGCCGACGTCGCCGCCCCGCCCCCTGGAGCGCCAGCGGCCTCCCGCAACGCCACCGCCCGCGCCGTCCACAGGAAGCCCCGCCCCGCCAGCCCCCGCGGCCGCAAGAAGCGCCGCTCTCCGCCTAGATCCCGCCGCCCCAATGCCACCCCCTCGCCGGACGCCGCCGCCGCGCTCAAGTCCAACCTCACCGAGCCGGAACAAGCCGGCAAGCCAGAGCCGGAGTGGGAGTGGGAGGACGAGCAGGAGCCGGAACTGTCCGTGCCGGAGGACGAAGCGGATGCCACGGGGAAGGCGCCCAAGGAGGAGGACAACGAGGCGCCAGCCCTGGAATGGGCCGACGAATCCAGCGAGCTAGACGGCGAGGAGGAGGACCCGGAGGCGGCCAAGAGCAATAAGGCTTCCAAGAAGAAGAAGAAGCTGCCGCCTCTCTTCAGCCCGGCCGCGCATTACCACTGGAAGCTCTGCAGCGCCAAGAGCGGCCACCACTACACCCCTTGCGTGGATTTCGATGGGGATGGGAGCCAGAGGCACCACGAGCGCAGCTGCCCGAGGTCGCCGGTGACATGCCTAGTGTCGCTGCCAAAGGAGTACAAGCTGCCTGCTCCATGGCCGGAGAGGAAGGAGAAGGTGAGGGGGTCGAGCATAATTTGATGAAAAATCATATGATGTTTTCCTTCTTCTGCTTTATTACTAGGTTGTTCTTGTGTGTCTGAACTCTGAACTGTCATTATGCACTTATCTCTGCAGGTTTGGTATGGGAATGTTGGGCATCCCAGGTTGTCAAGCTATGCCAAGGACCACAGCTGGCTGAATCGGACCGGCGAGCACCTGGTGTTCCCACCGGAGGAATCGGAGTTCAAAGGCGGTGCAAGGCATTATATCGACACGATTGATGAGGTAACAATTGGTGGATCTTTTACATTTGCATTTGATGCAAGGTAGTTGTATGCAGAAAGAGCTCTAGCACTCAGACTCAGTTACAGTTTACTACTGGGAAATGATATTAATGTAAATCAATTTATGCACATTGCTAGTAACTGATTGAAGACTAAATAAGTGCAGTAACAAATGTGGGGATCATTTAGCAGAAGTGTGTGATTATAAATGTGAATATGGAACAAATTATTTTGGAAATATATGCACACAGCTGTGTTCGTTTAAGATTGAACCATTTTGCGTGGAAGACAATTAATGTCTTAGCCGTGATCTGCTCAGATGATTTTCATCTTTTGTCTCTTGGTTAATGTATCGACAGCTTTCCTGATTTTTGGAAGGTCATTCCTAGGTGGTTTTCATCAACTGTGAAATCATTTACCACACTGAGTGCCCTGGTATATGGATTCAAAAATTTAGTTCCTACACAGTAATGCATAGCGGAACAAATTAGTTGACTTTGGCTAAAACGTAAAATGGGACATTGTTTATGCTCTGGTATATGGATTCAAATATTTAGTTCTTACGCAGTAATGCATAATGGAACAAATTAGTTGACTTTGGCTAAAACTTAAAATGGAACATTGTTCACATTTTTTATATTTGAAATACAAATATTTTTCTATTTTGTACTATTACTTAGTGTGCTTAACACAATTTACATGATATTTTGTTTGTCATGCAGATGGCACCTGATCTTGACTGGGGTAAAAATATTCGCATAGCATTGGACATTGGATGCAGAAGTGCTGGATTTGGAGCTGCTCTACTCGAGAAGGATGTGATTACACTATCATTAGGCCTTACAAATGACCAGACAGACCTTGCACAAGTTGCCCTTGAACGCGGCATCCCTGCAACAATTGGCAGTCTGGGATCAAGAAGATTACCCTTTCCTAGTGGTTCATTTGATATTATCCACTGTAGTGAATGCAACATACCGTGGCATTCTAATGGTATTTACATGCTGCTTCGTTCCTCTCTTTAGACCCAGCATGCCACTATCCTGCGTCACTGACATCTTGATCAACATTTTGTATTGTATGGATTAGGTGGAAAGCTTCTCATAGAGATGAATAGGATCCTTCGCCCAGGAGGATACTTCATTATCTCGAGCAGACATGGTGACCTTGAGAGTGAAGAAGGTATGCCACATTAGTATGTATATGTATATGGAGAAAAGGCTGGAATTGCTGAAATACCGATGTCATTATAAACGAACAAGCATGTACAATACCACGACTCTCATGATGCCATTACTAGCCTTGTTATGTTTTATTTCTAAAATTATTTTAAATTTATTTGTTTCTGTTTAAAACATCTTGACGAACTTTACAGGAATATCAGCTTCAATGGCCGCGGTTTGTTGGAACGTAATAGCTTACAACAGCGATGATGTCAGCGAGCTTGGAGTAAAGATATTTCAGCGACCAGCCTCAAATGATGAGTATGACCTGAGAGCAAAAAGAGACCCTCCATTCTGCAAGGAAGAGCAAAACAAAGCTACTGCATGGTAAGTAGGACGCCTGGATTAATCACCACAATGTTTCCTGAATTAGCATGTACACTAGACTAAATTTTATTTGGCTTGTAAAACTGAAACATTGGTTTTCCCTTTGTAGGTATACTCCAATCAAGCATTGCCTGCACAAAGCTCCTGCTGGTATCGAAGAAAGAGGCAGTGAGTGGCCTGAGGAATGGCCCAAGAGGCTCGAGACTTTTCCTGACTGGCTTGGGGACCTGCAGACAAGGGTGTCTGCTGATCATAGCCACTGGAAGGCCGTCGTTGAGAAATCGTATCTGGATGGGTTGGGTATTAATTGGACAAATATCCGAAACGTGCTGGATATGAAGGCTGTATATGGAGGGTATGCTCTCCTTTCTGAATTTCCACTCCCGTATATATAAGCTGAATTTCACTTAGTTATATGCTTGTTTCCTTGCAGATTTGCTGCGGCCTTGTCATCCGAAAAAGTCTGGGTCATGAATGTTGTCCCCGTGCATGCTCCTGACACCTTGCCTGTAATCTTTGAGCGCGGGCTGGTCGGTGTGTATCACGACTGGTGCGAACCATTTAGCACATATCCAAGGTCGTACGATCTTCTTCACGCCGACCATTTGTTCTCACGCTTGAAGCACAGGTATGTTTGCTGAATGAAGTATCCTCACTTGAACTCTGACTCTGTATAGTTTTCGGCGTGCCTACAGTGTTTGAGATGTGACATACTGACATGGCCTGCACAATGTAGATGCAAGGAACCCGTCTCGATCTTGGTCGAGATGGACCGGATCCTGAGACCCGGAGGGTGGGCCATCATCCGGGAGAAACTGGAGATTCTCGACCCGTTGGAGGCGATCTTGAAGTCGTTGCACTGGGAGATCGTGATGACCTTCAGGAAGGACAAGGAGGGCATCATGTCCGTAAAGAAAACAACATGGCGACCATGAGCTATTCGCGCCGATTTTTTTTGAAGCGGTACAGTTTTGATTCTCCCTGTTTGGTTGCTGATCTGGGTGAAGACTGAAGACACACGATTTGTTCATTTGTTGGCTTCCACGACCATCTACCGCGCACACGATTGTCGGCGGGTGTTACACTCGTCAGTTCGTCTTGTAATCTTGTAACAGCACCCGTCCAGCTCTAGGTTCAGGCAAAGCCTTGGATAGGTTGTGTAAACAGGGCCAACCAAGGGATGTGCCAGTGCTGTTTCTGAACATTGTAATTGTCACAATGTGTGAAAGGATGTAAAGTTTCTGAACATTGTAAATGAATCTGTAAAAGGATGTAGAAGAAGAGTTGTTGATCAATTGCTTGGTGCTTCTGAAAGATGTGACAACATGCAAAAATGCAAAAGATTGCAAGACTTTTTGGATGATTTCTGAAGTTTGACGTGCACGGCGTCTCAGATTCAGTTTCAGTTTCAGAAAGGACAGCAGACCCCATCGCGCGGCGCGCAAGGGCACACAGCAAAACCCACCGAAACCGGAAACCACCCTCCCCCCTCCCCCCAAACCCCAGCCCGCCGCCGCGATGCCCCCCTCCCCGGCGGCCGCGGCCGCCTCCGGCACCTCCCACCTCGCGCTCCTCCTGCTGCTCTCCTCCTCCTCCATCTTCTTCCTCTACAAGTCCATCACCCTCCGCCGCCTCCGCCGCAGCCCACGCCCCTCCCCTTCCCCATCCTCCTCCCCCGCCGCCGCCGCCGCCCCGACCCTCCTCTACGCCTCGGCCACGGGCACCTCCAAGGCCCTCGCGGAGCGCCTCTCGCACCGCCTCGCGGACGCCGGGCTGCCCGCCCGCGCCACCGACGCCGCCGCCTTCGACCCGGACGACCTGCCCTCGGTCCCGCTCCTCCTCCTCGTCCTCCCCACGCACGACGCCGGCGCGCCCCCGCCCGGCGCCGCCTTCCTCGCGCGCTGGCTCGCGGAGACCGCCGCCGACTTCCGCGCCGGGGCGCTGCTCCTCTCGGGCCTCCGCTTCGCCGTCTTCGGCGTCGGCTCCCGGGCCTACGGCGACACCTTCAACGCCGCCGCCAGGAGCTTCTCGCGCTGGCTCCGCGCGCTGGGGGCCGTCGAGGTGCTGCCCGTCGGGGAGGGCGACGTCGATGAAGGGGACCTCGACGGCGTCTTCGAGGATTGGTGCGGGAGGGTGCTCAGGGTGGTCAAAGGGGAGGAGGTTGAGGAAGATGGGGTCGATGGAGAGACCAATGGATTTGATGGGCTGGAAGGGGAGGAGTCCGATTATGACGACGATGATGATGAGGAAGAGGAGGAGGAGGAGGTGGCTAGTGGGGAGGTTGACATGGAAGACATTGCCGGCAAGGCGACAGCAAAGAAGCAGAATGGGAAGGTGGAGGGTGCTTTGCCCAATGGAGGGCAGAATGGTGCAAGGGCCATGGTCACGCCCATCATCAGGGCGAGCTTGGAGAAACAAGTGAGCATTAACTTGTTGTTGCATTCTCTCTTTTATACATAACGCTCTTGATTGCATATGTATAAGTGCATCAACCTGAAATTTTGAAGAGTCCTATGATGCCTAATGAAAATAGAGTATTGCACATTCTGCTATTCTTTTATCTATGCTTACCTGACATACATCACTGGTAAGGAACTGGAGCAAAATTTTAAGATCTCTGTGTGCTGAGGCAGTTTTTAAGCATAGCTAGGCAGCAACTAAATTAGTTTCCCTCTATACATTTATTGAACTAGTATATGTCGTGCTAGTGGAACTAATGGTTCATGTAAAATACTTAGTCTGGCAATTAGCTATGATAGAATGAGATTGTTGAAGCAAGTGCCAAGTAATCAACCCAGCATCTTTGTGAAACTTCAAATTAGGATCTAAGACTACCTTTAGTCCTTTACTGATGCCAAACTGATCTTGGTTCACACCAGGGTTGTGTACTTTGTATTCAGATCTATGTGGTCATTGCCTGTAAGGTGGAGTTGTTATATCTAATTCCCTATCTGTATAGATAGGGTTAACTATTTTATAGTTCTTGTCTGTAGTTTATTTGCTTTGTCTGTATATATATTGGCATTCTACATATTGTGATCTAGTGCCCTATTAATCATTCAATTGTGTTTTGCAGGGCTACAAAATTGTTGGTTCTCATAGTGGGGTGAAGATTTGTAGATGGACGAAGTCACAGCTTCGAGGTCGTGGAGGGTGTTACAAGCACTCATTTTATGGCATAGAAAGCCACAGGTGATTGTTTTGCTTCTGTAACAATGGTATACGGGAATGCTTGCTAAATACATTGCTGGACTAGTTCATACATATTCTATGGCACAGATCTGTTTCATAACATAGATCAACTCCGAAGAACATGGTATTGTGTGGTTTGCTTCCTTGCGTGTTTGTTTTCTGATTATTAGATGCTCAATTTTGTAGATGCATGGAGGCAACTCCAAGTTTGGCTTGTGCGAATAAGTGTGTGTTCTGTTGGAGGCATCACACAAATCCTGTTGGGAAGAGCTGGAAGTGGAAGATGGATGATCCTCTTGACATTGTTAATACTGCCATTGATGAACACAGGAAGATGGTTAAGCAAATGAAAGGCGTGCCAGGTATGCATTATTCTGCCAAATCCTATTAAAGTTGCACTGAATATTCTAGTGCCCGGACAAAAAAATAGATCCATGGCAAAACACCTGTAACTGGCCTAAACGGATGCAGCCTTTAGAAGGTTTTCAACCCTATGCCAGCAGTAATTGTGGCAGAACTGTTCCATTAAGATATGCCAGGGCCCATCAAATGTGAATTTTGTTTGATCTGTTTATTTTGTGTAGTCAACCTGCTGTGCTGAGAACTTAGTCTCTATATGATTAATAAAACCTCGTAAATATTCTGGGAAGCTAATAACTATTGATTACATAATACAGTGGTTCTGGTGTATCATCAAGAAGTAACTGCGGTCTTTAATTATGCTGTTTCTTGCTCTCTTTCTGTAGGAGTAAAGCCAGAGCGACTAGCAGAGGGTCTATCCCCTAGACATTGTGCATTATCTCTTGTTGGCGAACCAATTATGTACCCAGAGATAAATACTCTGGTTGATGACCTACATCGCAGACACATATCTACGTTTCTGGTTACAAATGCTCAATTTCCTGAGAAGATTAAGGCTCTGAAACCTATCACCCAGGTAACATTCTCAATAGATTGAACTTAAGATCCAGACCTGGGCATTTCAATGCCCAGACAACACATTCTAGAGATAATTATAATGCCTCTGTGGTTGCAGCTGTATGTCAGTGTGGATGCAGCTACAAAAGAAAGCCTGAAGGCTGTTGACAGGCCACTCTTCTCGGACTTCTGGGAGCGTTTTCTGGTATATATTATATGCAGAAATATTTGCAGATGCACGTCATGAATATGATTTACAAATACTAACTCTATTATTGTGTGCTATTCCTTCGACACTTCACTAGGATTCGCTCAAGTCCCTGCATGACAAAGATCAAAGGACGGTGTACCGACTGACATTGGTCAAGGGCTGGAATGTGGAAGAGATTGATGCATATGCAAACTTACTAAAACTTGGGCAACCTGATTTCATTGAAATCAAGGGTGTAACATACTGTGGCTCGTAAGTGCATTTTAAAGAAAAGATAATACCACCTGCTAGTTGTAGCTTGGTTTCTTGGGTTGCTGATCTTCTCAGCTGATATTTTTCCGGTGATGCATGCAGGTCAGCAACTTCAAAGTTGACAATGGAAAATGTCCCCTGGCACGCTGACGTAAAAGAATTCTCTGAGGTGTTGGCATCAAAAAGTGGTGGCGTATATGAATTGGCCTGTGAGCATGTGCATTCATGCTGTGTCCTGCTTGCAAAGGTGGACAAGTTTAAGATCAATGGAAAATGGCATACCTGGATAGATTACGACCGTTTCAATGAACTGGTGAGCTTTCCTTCAAGAATAATAAGACTGAGGTTGAGCTTTTGTGTCGGTAAATAAGTTAAACATTCTATGTGCATCACCTATCAGCACGCTGCCAAAATAAAATGGTCTTGTACATATGAGCCTATGTTCATATGCAAGTATTACTTATATAATGTGCATTAGAAATACAAATTGCAGTACTTGATCATCTTAGAATATGTGTACATACAAAATTGTGCAAAATAAATAAATCATTAGGCCCCTTGCACACATGCAAAAATGTGTGCACAAATATGATCATGTTTCTGCACAAACTTTTGCATGTGTACATATCCTAACATGTTCTAGTACTATGTTGCTTTGGGAAATTTACTACTGCGCAGGTACTCAAATGAGATCTGACTGATAAAAACGAGAGTTTCATCTGAGTTGACATTCATTCACCAATGCAGGTGACTTCCGGCAAGCCTTTCAAGAGCAGCGATTACATGGCTGTGACGCCTTCATGGGCCGTATATGGCGCAGACGAAGGTGGCTTCGACCCAGATCAAGCTCGCTTCAAGAAGGAAAGGCGCCATGGAGCCGCAGCACTGAAAGGCTAACCTTGACCAATCTTGTCACCAAGCCATTGGTGGGACAGCTGCTTCCTCCAGAGACTAACATGTCTACCACATCCCATGAGCCAAAATTTTGGAAATCAAGAATCGCAGAGAGAGCCCCATTATTTTGTTTTGCTACAGTGTTTGCAACGTGTACCTCTGTTCTTTTGACCCGACGATCTTTAGCGATGTTCACAACTGAGATATTGAAAAACAGGTTAAATGGATACTTTTTTCTGTCTGGTTGCTGAGACGCTGATGGCTGTAGGTTGCTATCGGGGCACTTTTCTTCCTACAAAGTCCCAGAGCGTGTGGAAGCAACCATATTTTTGCCTAAATTACTCGATCATGCTAGTTCCTCATTCGTATGCTAGTGGACGAGTATGATTTTGAGATCAGCTGAGCTCGGGCTCAGAATCGAATATTCGAAGACACTTTGGCTTTCTTCATCATAATGGAAGCTTCAAGTTAGCAGTAAATCGACCGGTTTTCCGTGAGCTGACATTTTCTTTTTTGAAGAAAGAGAGCTTCCTCTTTCTCAAATTTCATATACGTGAAACCAAATGTCTTTTAACACTTGAGAGGCAAAACAAACCCCACAAGGCCACAACCCTCGACTGGGCGCAAAACAACAGCAAACACTTGTTACAGGCCCAAAGAAACTTCCAGCATAGTGAACAAAAGACACAGAGAGGTCGAACTTAAATCTCCCATCCTCCTGGGGAAGTCCCAGCAGTAGAATTCATCAATCAGCACTGATCATATCCTAACGGTTCGGAAGCCATGGCTTGAACCAAACACCTCATTTGCTATTTGCTCGAATAGGTTTACCCCCCAGGTCATCGCCTCACGATTTACCTGTTTTATCTGCAAAATAAACCATGAGTTAAGCCAATGTGCAACTACTAGATGAATCACCACATCAGGATCACCAATCTCATTCTCAAAGCAAGCACGATCCCCGGCATTTCCAAACCGTCCACGAAATGGACGCCACCCCGAGCAACCAGAGTCAATTTCCATTCCTGCTTCTTAAATCAGGGGAGCCAGGAACCAAAGAGTTCACTTACAGTATCAGGAACTTGGTGAAAGATCAATAGCTTCAGGACACCCGCAGAACTGACAGGAACCATCTCCACGCCATCCTCGGTGCAGCAAATTGTCCTTAGCATGCTGCTATTCCACAGAAAGACTTTGATTTTCATCGGCATTGGACTTTCCAGAGGAACTCGTGCGCCCCTAAAGCTCTGTACATGCCTTTGACAGAAAACATCCCATTAGCAATGATTGACCACTCGACCGTATCATCACTATCAGCAAGGTGTGTTTTTGCACAAGGTTCCTGAATACTCTCCCAGAGAGTCAGAGTATCACCCCAACATAAGGTTCTTCTAAATTTAACATAGTCCCGTCCATTCTTCAGAACATCTGCAACACCAACATTTTTAGTTAGGCAAATGCTATACAGGCAAGGATAGGGTTGCACTGATGGCCTGTCACAAATCGACCAATCTTCCCAAAACCCCGTGTGCCTGCCATTACCTACACGGTGTTTGCATAAATATAAGAAGAAACTTTCTTGTCAGCAATTAACCCAGCCCAGAACTGGGAATCACCAGGCTTAGATTTAACACCGGACAGGCATTGATTCTCCACATATTTGTTTCTTAACAGAAGCTGCCCAGGCAGGGAAAATCATGTCACCAGCAACCAATTCAGCCTATTCATGAAGAACTTTATAGAGTAATAATTTTGAAACTCACCTTGAGGAGACAAAAGGGTCTAAATTTTTGTATGAATTTAGCATCCTTGCATTTTGGGATCAAGGAAACTAAGCCTAGAGATATCTATTTGTCCGCTATGAAAGTCATCACGCAGAGATTTCAAATCCCACTTGACGATTTCCCAATTTTTTTGGGTAAAATTCAGCCAGGAACCCATTTGGGTCAGGCGACTTGTTGCGATCCATCTGGAATACTGCAGTGTTGCTGCTGACATGTATGAACCATAAACCCGCCCCTTCTTCTGGAGCGGTTAGATCTGCAGGAATGAACCAACAACGCATTCATTCCTCCTTCCTTGGGAATCAGAAGGTCTTCTACCAATAATCTTTGCAAGAACATAACCCATCCCTGAAATGGTGGAACCTCGTGGCATCTCGCAGAATGATCTCCCTGTCTGCGACCTTGGAGATGAACTTGATCGCCGTGTGGCAGTCATTGCACACCCGCAGGTTCTTCATGACCCGCAGCGTCGTCCCCTCCGGCGTGGCCAGGAGGCCGAACGCGATGGCGAGCTTCTCACTGTGCCGGCTCAGCATCTCCTCCTTGAGCTCATCGTCGACGTCGTGCAGGACCGACTGGAGGTCCGGCACGAAGCCAGCCTTCTTGATATCCTGCCACATCTTGGCAGCCATCCTGTAGACAGCCTCTCTCTGCGGGTGCAGGGTGTCATCCGCCCCGAAGACGTGGACCCTGCCGCGCACGTGCGTCCAGCTGAACCCCGTCTCTTTCCTCACACCTCCGTCCTTCCTCCGCTTCCAGGCCTTCGCGGCGTCGCCCCACCTCCCGCAGGCGGCGTAGACGTTGCAGAGCGCCGAGTAGGCGCCGCTGTTGTCGGGGTCGATCGACAGCAGCTTCTCTGCCGCCAGCTCCGCCAGGTCCGCGTCCTTGTGCACCCTGCAGGCCGAGAGCAGCGCCCCCCAGGCGATCGCGTCGGGCTCCACGGGCATCTGCCGGATGAACTCCTGAGCCTCGGAGAGCAAGCCGCCACGGGCGAGCAGGTCGACCATGCACGCGTAGTGGCTCATCTCAGGCACGATGCCATGCTTGTCCTGCATTTGCTGGTAGTACATCCTCCCTTGGTCCACAAAGCCAGCATGGGTGCACGCTGAGAGCACGCCGACATAGGTTATTCGGTCCGGCTTCACGCCGACGCGGAGCATTTCTTCAAACAGGCCAACGGCGTCTCCTCCCAGGCCATGCTGTGCCAAGGCTACGATCATCGACGTCCATGTCACCGTCTCCTTGTGCCAGCGGACCCGATCAAACGCCCTCCTCGCCAATGGCAGGCTGCCTGACCTCGCGTACATGGTGACGATGGCGTTGCTGACGGAGCTGGATTGCTCCTGCAGTGATCTGACGGCCTTACAGTGGATCTGCTTGCCGTAGTCAAGACATGCCAGGCTCGCGCAGACGCTAAGAACAGCAGCGAGCGTATAGCTGTTTGGGTCTGGTCCACTTCTGATCATTGACCTGAAGAGCTCCATGGCCTCGTCGTTGTAACCATTCTGCTCGTAGCCGACAATCGTCGCAGTCCAGGCGACGACATCTCGGTTGCTCATGATATCGAAGATCTCCCTTGCACGCTTCATATCTCCAAGCTTGACATAGCCTTCCAGGAGAGCGGTGAATGATATCACATTCAGATCGGCCACCACTGCCTGGTCCATCACCCCCCTGGCATTCTCAACACTGCCGGACTTGGCATACATTGAGATGAGGGCATTGGTGACCTGACCGACGCACGGCATTCCGCTCCTTAAGATGTATGCGTGCACCTGCTTTCCGATGCTCACCATGCGAAGGTTGGCGCAAGCTGACAGGACACTGGTGATTGTGAATTCATCGGGCACCATGGAAGAAGAATCGCGCAGCATCCGCGAGAAAAACCACAGTGCCTCGGCGTCAAGCCCATTCTGGTTGTACCCCGTGATAACCGCGTTCCATGAGACGATGGTTCGGTCTGGCATGCTCTCGAACAAGGACAAAGCAAGGTCCATCCTCCCCAGACGCGCGTCGAGCGACACCATGGCGTTCCAGCTGGACACGCTCCGCGCCGGCATCCTTTCAAACACGGCCCTCGCCGTCTCGGCGTCCCCGCACTTGCCGTACATGTTGAGCACCGAGTTGGCCACCGGCACGCAGCCGCCGAGGCCGAGCTTAACGACGAAGGAGTGCACCTTCCTCCCTGCCCCGCCGGCCTCCGCTGCCGCGCACGACGAGAGCACGTTCGTGAGCGTGAACTGCGTCGGCGCCAACCCGTCCCCGACCATGTCCAGGAACGCCTCGACGGCCTCCCCGAAGCGCCGGGCGCGGTTGAGCCCCACGACCATGACGGTCCACGACACGGCGTCGCGCTCGGGCATTTCCGCGAACACGGCGCGCGCGTCGGCCAGGCGGCCGGACTTGGCGTAGGCCGACAGCAGCGAGTTCCACGTGAACACGTTCCGCTGCGCCGCGGGGACCTCGTCGAACAAGCGCCGCGCCTCCCAGAGGCCGCCGCCTCCTCCGGCGGACCCGGCGTAGTAGGAGAGGAGGTTGTTGCAGAGGTAGGCGCTGGCGAGGAGGCCGGCCTTGACGGCGCGCGCGTGGACGGCGCGCCCGGCGCCCGGGTTGGCGGCCGCGCCGCACAGCCGCAGGAGGCGCGCGCAGTGGTCGGCGGCGGCGGCCAGCGCCGTCCGCGGCGCCCCGGCGGCGTGGAACTCCACGGAGGCGACATCTTGCATATCGCGGGAGAGTTAGCGGGCCGCGGCCCACCGGATTAGCAAAACCGGCTCGCTCGCTCGCTCGCCCCACTTTCCCCAAACCAAAACTGCCAGCAGTTTTGTCCTCCTGTCGCTCTCTCCGCCGACGACCGAAGTCGCACCGCCGCGCCGAGGAGGAGGAGGGGGAGGGGGAGGAGATGACGGTGGGCATGATCAACGCGAACCCGGTGGTGCACGAGCGGCCGGAGCGCGCCGCCCACCCCGCGCACGCGGCCCTCGACGCGCTCGACGTCTTCGGTAACGGATTCCCTACTCGGTTTCCTCTTTCGTTTTTGCCTCCGTTGATTGATTTGGGTGCGTTGCAGATACGGTGCGGGACATCAAGGACCCGGAGCACCCCTACTCGCTGGAGCAGCTCAGCGTGCTCTCCCAGGAGTCCGTCTCCGTCGACGACAAGCTCGGCCACATCCAGTACGTATGCCTGCAACAATGGGTTTCTAGTGATTGTTAGGGTACCAAATTGCCAAATTAGCACGGGCTGGGACTAGGAGGTAGTAGCACTCAGTGTTAATTTCCAAATCTCAATTGTTTATTAGTTCGAGCGCTACCTCCTGCGGTGCCCTGCACTGATGCCCCTATCAGTATCAGCCCCTTCCAATCTTAGAAGCCAGAATCATTGTGGGCTTGTTGCGGGAATGTGGACCTGTGCGCCGTTCCAGATTTACATTCGTGACAAGATAGTTATCAACACAGATGAGTTACCATATACAGTATGATCCTTTCTCATTTACCATATACTAGCTTTCCCCAACTACAAGTATTTCGGTACAGAGGGAGTATATCTCAGTGGAGATTCAGAATGTGGTCTTGAAAGCAGGCTGTACAGAAATGCCAGCCCTGGCTGCTTTTTTATGAAAGGAAAAAAAGCGCGCGCAGGATTTGACTCGTCTATACCTCAGTGGAGATTCAGAGTGTGATCTTGAAAGCAGGCTGCGTACCGAAATGCAATGCAGCGGTGACTCCTTTTTATATTTATTTTAATTTTAAGAAAGGAAGAAGTATGCCTCTCCTTGCTGGTTGGGATTTGATTTCCCACTAGCTTGCTTATCCTTATATATATCTTCATTCTGATCTGCGAGTTTCAGGATATGTTTGCTTACTGAGAGCAAAGCATCCTCCATTACTCTTATTATGTAGTACACTCTGCCCGAATAAAATTTGTTCTGTTTCATGCAATAAGTTAAGAACTAGTATCATCTAGCTTCAGTTTTTGGGGATCACTGTTCACGCCTTACAATTTCTTGCAGGATAACCTTCACCCCAACTGTGCAACACTGCAGTATGGCTACAGTCATTGGCCTGTGCCTCAGGCTTAAGTTGATGCAGAACTTTCCTCCACATTTCAAGGTGCTTAGTATGTTCCTATATTCATGGAGTTCTGATTAAGTCAACTAATTGAGACATTTGCTTTATGGATCACATTACAGTTTTTTTTTTTTTTTAGGAAACAATCACATTATCCGATCGGCAGCCATTATCCGATCTCTTAGAGTTTACATGCATGTTCAGTTTAGACAAAACTTTTGTTTTCCTTTTGATCTCTGTGGTGAGATATGGGATAGATGAAATGTCACAAGTTCAAACATTAGTTGATATTAATTTTTCATCCCTCAAGAAACTTGCCAGTTGCTGCATATGTACACAGATGTGCATGTTTGCAAATTCGTAAACATTGTGTAGATCAAGAGAAGCAGACAGGCATCACAAGCCATACACTGTAAATTGTGTGCACGTAGAAGCTCCTATAACCTATAAGAATGTTAATAAACCTACTGAACCATTTATGATGGGTTTTTTTAAACTTATATTTTCTGTAGAATACTATTCATGGATCTACAAGTTATGTAGTCAGGTGCTTGTCTTCAGTGTCATGCTTAAGATTGGAGCTAGCTATAATGCGAACGATCTCCACCAAAAAAAAAAAAAACTTCATAACATTTTTGAACAAAAAACCCTTCATAATAATTCCTGATGAATATATTATTCAGCTATTAAGCATTTGAGTGGGAATATGATTCCTTTGTTTTTTTGTGTACGAATGTGCAGGTTGACATTAAGGTTGCTCCAGGATCTCTTGCTAATGAAGAATCAGGTGCGTAAGATGACAAATACCTCAACTCATGGCTAAGCTTGTTGCTTTCAGTCTAATACGATTGGGCATTATAACTCACCACAGGGCAGCATTATCCATGGAACTATACATTTAATTCATTTTATTTAATCTGTACCTGCTGAACTCTGCAAAAGAAGAAGGGCAGTTGTATAGCACAATTGTGTTTGAACAGCGGTACTTTAGTATGTACTATGTCGTTATTAACACGCTGGATTGGCAGTAAACAAACAGTTGAACGACAAGGAGAGGGTGGCGGCGGCGCTGGAGAACCCCAACCTCCGGCAGCTGGTGGACGACTGCCTCTGCCCGGATCACCCGTCGTCGTACTAGCTCACCCCCCTGCTGGTGCCCCACAACCCGTGCCTGCTCCTGTACAGCAATAACAAGCAGGCGCGGCATGTTGTGTGTTTTGCCCTATACCGTACCTGATCATGCATGTGTCATTCTTTTTCTGTTAGTTGTATGCTATCAGCAACATGCATTTTTCATGCCTACTTATGCACCAATCCTTCAAAGTAGGAGGGAATAAAGAGTGTGGTCTGTTGCAGCATGATCGATTTGGTGGTCCTATCTTGCTGGTTCGCTGTCGATTGTGATTGCTGGCTATTGCCGTCAGGGTTTTAGAAACGGAATTAATGTGATGTGCGGTTAAATCGTGCCACCGGCCACGCTTTTGGTTGTGATTACTGATTAGTCTCTCCCTTATCTGCTGTCATGTTTTTCTTTTAGACGCATCATCATCGTTTGCTGGTTATCGACTCTGGGTGAGAAGAAGGGGAGCCGTGTGGTGCTCTCTCTATGTACGTACGTAGTCTTGGCAATGTCAAAATGAGGCAAAGTTTTCTCATGTGAATAACGTGTGCGGCTTTGCTTGCTGTCCATATGTATGTGCAGCTCTGTCCTTGCGATGAATTTGTCCGCCCCATGTCGATCAAAGTTTTATCACCTGTGAACTGGAAGGAACTTGTCCCGTTGACTGCCACGACGAGCCCCTCTGGTTGCCTGATGGATTGATTTTTTTAGCATCACATGACAGGTTCCGTGCGATTTGGTTGTGCTGCATGTTTTATTTGTGCTTGACGGCGTGTGCACGCCAGGATAGCAGTCGGACGTACTCTAGTACGTACTCCTACATTAGTTTTCATTTTGCTTGCGGACGAGGCAACTGACAAGTTCAGACGAGTTTCCGTCCAGCGCCAGTGCAGGCAGATAATGGAATGAATGGTCCTATGCCTTGCTTGTACTTTCTCCGTTTCAAGATGTTTCAAGTTCTGTGTTTTATGTTTGACCGGGTTTGTAGAAAAAATATACAAGTAACTGCAATAACAAATTAGCTTCATTAAATTCATCGTAACATATATTTTCATACTATATGCATATTTTATGTCGTACATATTATCATATTTTTCTCTAAAGTTGGTCAAACTGACCTAGGAACAATAATAAAAACTGACTTATAAACATTTTCAAACAGAGGGAATGCTAGTTTAGAGCATCTTCAACGTTGACCCGTAAATTTTCTACCGCATCCATCTGCGGACACGAATGCGGGAGCCAGGCATCCAACGTTGCCGACATACATTCTAGACTGCGGTTCAACTAAACTGAAGGAAATTCATCAAACTCGACGAATTTCATTAAAGTTCAGATAGAAAATAGTCAAATCATCCATATACACCATGCAAAAAACGCTAGTACAACAATAATTCAAATTCAATTAGATTAACTGGATGTTCAACCAGTTTTTCGTGAACGAATATGTCGATGGAAGGCGCCGTCGTAAAAGACGAGCGGGCGCGTCAGTGCCGCTGGCTGCGGAGATCCAACAATGTCCTTGTGTCGGTCATAGAGGTATAGCGCTGAGGTCGGAGGAGGAGGGAGCAGATGCAAAGTAAGAGGGAGAAGGGACCGATTGAACAAAAAATCTAGTCCCGGTGGAGGGATTTAGTGGGCCGGGGGTGTTGAAGATGCCTTACAGTGCTAATGATGCGACATAACATATCGTGAACGCTATAAAAAAAGAGAGCCTAAATTCGTTGGCTGAATGAGAGCTAGCCACGCCCAAAATATTTCCATTAGCGCACAGTTGATCACAATAAAAAGGTGGTCGCACGACCTCATCTCACCAAACCAAGACCACAGGGCTCACGCTCTCGAGATTAGATGCCTGCTGGCTGCAGCCACAGCCTGACGATTGATTGATTACGGTGCTACGAACAACAAGACAAGCCCGGATCTTTTATGCAGACAGGTGGACGGTGGCACGTTGGATCCGGTGGCTTGCCGACGTGAGCTGCCGAGAGCCTCGAATTAACTTAGGGCGGCCTCGATTAAATCAAACTGGCCGTGGACGGAGACAGCGACAGAGATATTTTTGCGAGGGGTCGAGATGAATGAACCAACTCGCGCCCAGCCTTGGACTGATGTGTGGCCGTCCGTGGTTTGGGGGCAGCTGTGCGTACATCTCCCTTGCAGCTAATCCGATTGCATGGGCCCGCATACATTGTGAAACGGATAAGGTCAAGTTTTTTTTCATTTTTGCGAAGATGGTCCAGGATTTTTAGGGGAAATGTGATAATCATTTAATGAAAAGTTTCTCACTTCTTCTTCTAGAGCAATTTTCCTGTCATGTTTATCTATGATTAAAAAAAAAAATCTTCTGTTTGGGATCACTTGATTTTATCATATTATTTTTTGACATGAAAAAATAATATGAATTCACCTTATTTTCAGACCCGAAACGAAGGAATCATGTTAACAACATGAAAAATATCGTTGCTCCGGGTCATCACTCTGGAGGGACATGAGCACCTCTGAGGCACCGAGAGGGTAAGGTTTAAGATTGATTAAGTCATCACAAATATTTCGTAATTGATACAAACCTTATCCTTCATTGAACAAACATCGCCGAAAATCTAGAATAAATTCAGAAAAATGCAATCATCCATGCCAAATTTATTACTTGAGCTTGTGTTTGACTAATCATCTGAACTACGCTCATCTCGCAGAATATGGGTCCACCACATTGGCATGTTGACTGAACTATAAGAGGGTGTCTATTCAATTTAGGAAAAAAAACCTAGTTAACCATGATCGTGACCGATAGTTTATCATTTGTAACCATTATGATTGCACATTATGTAGGCACCCCGGGACAACAAGAATAGACTCTTTTTTTTTTCTCATCATGCATACATGACGGTGAGGTTATGGTGTCAGATTCGTCAAATTGATTCAAAATTTCTACGAAGATGACTGTAACTAAGGGCACTGATAAGTAAGGGCACGTGCAAAAGATTTTTCGTCCGTCATCGACAAGGTTAGAGCAGCTTCGAATGAGAGCGTGGACATCGGTGCGTCGACAGATCGTTTTGACTTTTGCAAGAGTTGTTCGGTGTCGGAGAACCCCGATGTGATTTTTATTATGTGTTGACGTGTTTTCTATTCGTGATGAACCTAAAGGTCTGGATATTTCCCAAAAAAAAAAGGCCTTTGCTAGACATAATAATGATGCAAAATGAATGGAAATCCACGTCTACCTCCAAGCCGCAAAATTCTTGCGCACGGCCTAGTTGCAAAAACGCGATGTGAAGATGACAGTTTGGAACCGAGGAAAAAAACACGGGAAACCTAGTCAAACGGTCAGAAAGATGCGCAACTAGAACTCCAGAAGGATTATTTTACAAAAAGAGCTCCAGAAGAATTATTTCCACTCCACCCACATCCCCACGCGCAAAAACGACCTTGAAAACATCCAAAATACGCCCCTCGCCCCCCCTCCTCTCTCCCGAGACCGCCAGTGCTTATCCT
>LR738713.1:731605845-731714698 GCA_902687465.1 Secale cereale
CCTAACCTGCTCGTCATGTTTTTTTTTTTTAATTCCTCTGCCGTGAGCGATCGAATTGGAAATTTTCTGCCTGGGATGGACGCGCCGATCCGTCTGGTTCGTCGCGGATTTTTGTTTGCCGGGCTGCGCGCTGCTCACGATTAGCAGTTTGATTCCCCAAATTTCCTGGCCTCGATTGAGCTCCCAAGCCCCTGGCGCTTGCAGTCAATCGAATTGATGTTCGATGTCCTGTGCAGTAAATTGATCGGTGTTTCCTTGTGGCAGATTCGGTGGTTATATACGTATGGTTTATTTAATGATGATTGTTCACTTAAACCCAGCTCCTTTTGTACTAACCCAAAATTGATCCTGTACAGGTAGTGGGATTGAAACTCCTGCGGTGCTCCAGTTCGTGTGGTATCGTCGTCGTGGCGGCGCGATAATAAGATCAAGATGGGCGACGGGGTGGCTTTCGAGGCTGCCAGGAAGATCATCATGCACCCGCTCTACGCGTCGAGGTCCTCCCCTTGGCTCGACCTGAAGGTGTTCTACGTGAGGGTCAGCAACTGCATGGTGGACGAGTCCGCGCCGGACCATCTCACGCTCAATCACATCCCGCTCTCGCCTGACACGGTCATCGAGGTCAACGGGCGGCGGAGCAGCATGCACACCGAGTTTGTCTCGTCGTCCCTCAGAAGGGACAGGATCGACAAGAGGACTGAGGAAGCCACATATGTGAGCACGGATAGCATAAGGATGACGGGGAGTGTGAGGTTTCAGGTGTTTGATAAGAATGATCTGTTGCTCACCGGAGACCTGGAGTTATGCAATGCCAACGGAGTGGTCGGGGAACCGAAGAGCAGCAGCAAGAAATGGAATATCAAGTGCCATTCGTCGGCAGCGTCTAGTGCTTTCTTGAAGGGGAAGATGTCCACGGGCCCAGACTCTGCTCATCCTGTTGTCGAGGTTTATGTTGCTGGCACTTTCTCTGGCACACCAATTATATTAACCAAGACGGTACAGTTTATATCACGGAGGAAGTCCCAGATGAAACTGAAGCTGGATTCTATCCCTGAGAATGAAGCAACTGAACTACATACAGAAAACTCACACGTGGACTCTTTGAAGGTACTTCACTATGTATCCACACAGTCACCATTAACGAGAGTTCCTGTCATGTTTTTCTCTTTCTCGTGTTTGTCCCTTTAACCTAACACTGTATGATCATTCCTGTGGACAAATTTCTTGCCTATACCATTTGGCCATTTTCAATATACCACAAAAAATATATTCCTGCAAGTAGTATGCACAATTAAACTTTAACTTCAGAAAGATAGATAAGCTCCTATTTACCTATGTATGTACGCGTTCTTATGTTGGTGCTACTAAATCAATACCCGTATTTGTACCCACTTCTGATGTTGATGCTATTGCCAAGCGACCCACTATATATACATAAGTTGCACATGATACTCATTGGAGCATGTTGTGCAAGTGCATGTTTCTTTCTGAATGTTGCTTATGACTTGCTTAATTATTCTTATCAGAGGATGGCTAGGAGATAATATAGGACCTTGTAACAGTAACTAGTTCAAGACATATCTCATGATGAAACTTCTTGTTGTGGCGCATATTTGGACATCTGCTGCTGTGCATACTCGTTAAACAGAATGAGGAAAAACTGAACACTGACAGGTGTGGATGTAAAAAAAAAAATAGTGTGCACAATCAAATTTTAACTTCAGCAGGATAAGTAGGCTCCTATTTACCTATGTATACATGCGTTCTTATGTTGGTGCTACTAAATTAATACCAACATATTTTGACCCATTTCTGGTATTGATGCTATTGCCAAGCAACCCACTATATACTTGCACATGATACGGATTGCAGCATGTTGTGCAAGTGCAATCTTTTCTTTCTGAATCTTGCTTCTGACCTGCTGCTTAATTATTCTTTTATGAGGATGACTAGGAGAAAATATAGGACCTGGTAACAGTAACTAGAGTAGTCAATACATATCCCATGATGAAACTTGTTGTGGCGCATATTTGGACATTTGCGCTGTGCATACACTCTTTAAACAGAATGAACTGTAGGTGAAACTGAGCACTGACAGGTGTCAATGTAAAAAAAAAACTATCTGGCTAGTAGATGTATGCCCATCTGAACTAGGAACTTTGGCACCTGATTGATACTGTAGTACTGTACCTTAAGGCATGTCCACGTTACGAATTTTCACTGCCCAAGTCGATCAGTTCAGATCATTACCCATGGAATCTCAATTGCAGTTTTATAGAGATGCCACTGTTATGGATACTGGATAGAGGGTTTTAAGGTTGCTACCTCATGGCAGAAGTTGTAGACTCATGGATATACCATTCATTGCAACAGTTTTCAGTTTCCTTTGTTACCCCACAAACCAAATTATCCATATTGATCCTACATATAGCATGAAGTTTATATTTTGACTCAGGTTATCCTAGCTAGAGTAACTTAACTCTTTACGTTGTAGCTGTTAGATGCCCTACTTTGTCATTCTCAAGTACATGTGCCGACTGCCAAATGCTTGAATTCTAACTAAATGGATGAATTGTACAGCACGCAGAACCTTAGACTTTAGGGACACAGCATAGTAAGACCATAAGAATGAAAGCAGACTGGCAATTTTTTCCAGTACAAATTCCATTGGCTGACTGGGACTGCTGCCCAGATTTATGCTTATGTGGCAGTTCTCTTGGTGTCATGACACAAGTATTCATTCGGGCTCATGATCAACTTCTGGCTGTTGATTTATGCCTGCCCTTTATTTTATCTTGCTTGACTAGCATCAAGTCATTTTCACATGTTATTTTGTAAGAACAATACCAAACATGTTTCTCAATCAAGGAAACTGCAATCGAGATTCCAAGGAGAACTATGTTAGAATGTGAATATTTGCTGCCATCTCTGTTGAACACCAAGTCCAGATTTGATGGGATAATTGACAGTATTATTTCCTTTCCCATCTCTCGTTTCAGGTATCAGAATTCTATGATCCCAAGTCTGAGGCAGACGTGGACATGGACTATAACAGCTTGTACTCGAGGCAGGACTTTCTAGAGGGCGAGGATGGTGAGCTTTCATGGTTTAATGCTGGTGTGCGGGTTGGAGTCGGGATCGGCCTCGGCATATGCGTGGGCGTCGGGTTGGGTGTTGGCCTGCTGGTCCGGACGTACCAGGGCACCAGCAGGAACTTCAGGCGGCGACTGCCCTGATGGCCAACGCTTCCCATCCCACAAATATAGACGTGTATTTATCTGGTCCTTGTAGGAAACTGACTGCCCATCTTCCTGCCCATGCTAGTGATAGACGAGTGAGGCCTTCTGTTCTTCCCTCCCGCAGCTTTGCGTGCACTGCCAACCATTTTTGTCCCTTTGAGGTATGTAAATGCGAGTATTGTATAGTAAGAAAATAAAGAGTCGAGTCGGGTCGGGTCGCTTGATGTTGCTGCGTGTGAGCATCAGATGGCTCTTTCTGAATTAAAATGTATTGATGAAGGAACTTAGGTGACCGGCAAGTGCAGTGTTAGTCTTGAGGGTGATGTTGCACCTAAGAACTGTTGCAAGTCATGACTTGTTGTGCAGAGAGAACTTGATTAGGTGGCCTGTTATGTGTGTCATATGGATGGTTTACTTTGAGCTTTCTCTCGAACTTTTGATCGCTTTTGGGTTTGTGTTGGTCACTGTATACACATCTTGTTTCGAAATGTCTTTCTTAGAGCCGAGTCACCATTTCTGTACAGTTTGTGGCTTTAGGTTTGTGCTGGTATGCGTGGACGTCTGCCCTGTTTATAAAACAGGAATGTAAAACCAGACAGGTTTCAGAACAAAAAGAGGTGTGAAACTCAGCACACACTTGTTGTGTATTGTGACTAGTGTTCTGTATGTACTACTATCTTCTATATGATGTTTTCGGTATTGATGTCTTTAAGATGGAGCGTGAACCTTTTAAAAATACGAAATGTCGTTACTCCCTCCGATCCATAATAAGTGTCGCAGTTTTAAACTACGGTGTACACAGAATGATGCCATGTATTTCGTGCATTTTATTTGACCAATCTTGATATGTTTGTATATACTGTATATCAGTGGCCTAAATAGAAATGTTTGACTACTACTACTGGTATTTTTTTTTTTTTTTGAGAATGCTACTACTGGTATTAGCAAGGTGCTTTCTGTCGATGACTATCCTAGTATGGGCAGGAGCGAAGTATATTGTGATAAATGGTATTTAAGGTTGGCGCTGTAGGCCCTTAATACCGGAGATGGTGTAGCATAACCGTCTCTTAATCATCATCCTCCTAACGACAAAACCAATGGCGCAGGAGGGAGCATTGTACGTACAGCCCCAAACGTGAGCATCTTTGCAAGCCTTGTGCAGCAGTACTGAAAATGCTGCCATGTTCAGCTCGCACAAACCGAGCCTCAAACCCTCAATCAATCATCTTCTTCTCTATTTAAAACCTCTGGCAAACATTACTAGTACATGTTTCTTTAAAAGCATATTAATTGGTACTCCTACCTTATTTAAAATTGCACCATGTTTTAATTTTTGTCAATGTCACAACCAGAATCCCTTTCAAGTTTTCCACACACAGAATCACAAATCATGGTCAGAAAGGATGGCATTAAGTTAACCTAACCACCCCCACTAGCACCACCTACTAATGAAAAGCCAAAGGCAGGGATTATGGGTGATTATTCCCAAATGCGGCAGCAGATAGCTCTGCTTTTGGGTGGTGGTTTGCTTGGAATGTGGGTGAACTGGAGATGCAGACCAAACCAAACCGGACGGAAGAGGCCAGAGATGCATCATACGCATGTAACTTCCACGGCAATCAATCTCGCCACCGCCCGAAAGCGTCCGTCCACCGCGGCCGCACGCTCGCTGCTCCCCTCTGCTCCCCGGACGGACGGACGGACGAGACACCCCACCTCACTCACTCACTGACCTATTCCTCGACGGAGGTTTCTCCTTCAAGAAAGAAAGGTGGGGGAAAGAGGTGGAGGAAAACGAGAGGCCTCACGGCTCACGCACGCGGGGCGCACCAACCCGGCGAAAAGAACTCCGCGGGCGGCATTGTGTTTTTCAGGCCCCGCACCTAACCTTCTTTCCCCGGCCGGTGCTTTGTTTCATGGTGCGGCGCAGGGTGAGGTGGGCGTGTCGTCTGGTGGCGGGCAGGCGAGGTGAGGTGAGGGATGGCCGCCGGCGCCAGGGTGCCTGACCTCGGCTCCGACTTCGCCCAGAAGATGCTCCAGGACCTCCGCCGACGCCGCGAGAGGCTCGGCTTCGGCTCGACGTCGGCGTCGGCCGCGGCCACGCAGCAGCACCAGCAGCGCGCGACATCGTCCAACGCCGCCGCCGCGTCTCGGGGTACGTTGCTGTCGGTGTTTGCTACTTTGCTTTTCACTCTGCTCTTGCTTTTGAATGCTCACGAGCCCGCGACGATCTGCCTGCCAACGGATGCAAGCTTGATCCTGATGATGCTGCGTGATCGCTTACTGAATTTTGCTGTCTGTTGTAGACGCCTGCTCGAATTCTCAGAAACCATCTCCAAGCCAGAGGCCGCAGCAGGCAGCTCCTGCCCCTCGATCGACTAGGCCTGAAGCAACGATGGCACCGAGACAACCCAGCACTAGCAATGCCGTCGTTGCCAGCGCCGCCAAGCCACGGCGAGGGCGCCCTGTCGCCGCCGATGCCGACGCGCGCGCCATCGTGCCGTTCCAAGCAGGGGGCGGCGGCAAGGCAGAGCATGCCATCGTCGCGAGCGGCGTCGACGTGCAGATGGCGGCGCTGGCCCTCGCGCTCAGCGACGGGGGGAAGCTCCGGAACATGGAGGTCGTGGCCCGCAACGGCTCCGTCTTCTTCCGCCAGCCGGACACGACCCGTCGAGGCGGCGGCGGCGGCGGCTACCTCCTGCCGCCGCCGCCTTCCGGAGGAGGTACAGGTACATATGCCGGCGAAGTGGCGATCGGGGTGCAGGACCTGAACGACATGCTCATGGCCGCGTATTCTTCCGGCGGGAGGAGGAGGCCGGACGAGGAGTCCCGGAAGAAGCTCTTCAGAGGGTCCATGGACATGGAGGAGGCGCTGAGCATGCTGGTCATGCTCCAGGACGCCTCCAGGTACATGGAAGGGTCAGGGAGCGGGCTCAAGGGCAAGGAGAACCGCAAGAGCTCGGCGGCGACGCGCTCCGCCAGGATCGAGGAGATCGTCGACGAAGATTCAGATGCTGAGCATGCCAAACATTCTTCTATGCAGATGGTTGTTCACAACAAGTTTCAGAGCCATCAGACTGAGCAGAGTCTAGACAGCAGCTCACTCATGCAGTCTGGTTCAAGTGGTTCCAAGATCAACAGTGCTTCTGAAGGTGAAAAGGATGGCTCAAAGGTGAGGATGCCCAGCGTGATCGCCAAGCTGATGGGGCTGGAGAACCTGCCATCGTCGTCGACGACGACCGCCGCGGAGCGCAAGGGGACAGAGAGGTTTGTGAAACCCGGAGCAGCACCAAGAATGGAGATCAGAGGAAACGCAATGGACCGCAAATTGCCGATACGGATCATCGCTTCAGAGAAGGGGCAGCAAGAGATTGTGCTGGCAGGGGAGTGGAAGAACGGCCTGACAAACTTTGGGGAGTCTGAACTAGGTGCTGCTGCAGTGTCAAACAGTTCATCACACCCTGCGACTGCAACTGGTAATAGCAAGCAAGGAAGGCTGACCATGAGGGAGGTGCTGAGGAAGATGGTTGCAGCAGAGAGAGGAGCCGATGAAAAACAGGAAGTAGAGGAGAGGATCATCCATGAGGACAAGGGGATTGCTGAAGAAATCAAACTGCAGAGCTCCGTCAGCGTCGGGTGCCGCGCCGATTCGGGTAAGAGGATGGATTTTCTGAAAAGATTCAGGAAGAATTCAGACAACAACAAGCCTGTCAAGGAAGAGAAGCAGAGTGCTCAGGTGAAGAATGCAGAAGTTGGGAAGAAGCAGGCCACCGGCATGCGACGGTTGCTGGGGAGAGACGGCGAGGCGAAATCGAGGAGGGCCAGGGAGAAGGTTAACAAGGAGAACCTTGCCACTGCAGAGACCAAGGCTGCAGGAAAGAATGTGAAGGCAGATCAGGTCAAACGTCAAGCACAAAGTAAACATGTGGACAGACAAAGCAAGCCGAGAAAACCGCAGAGCGAAACGCCGAGTCGGAAGTTGGAAAACAAGAAGAAGTCACTGATGCCAGAAGCAGGGCATATGAAAAGGAAGCCTGAGTATACTGTAGTGACGCAACAGGAGAAAGAAGAACATGCAAAAGTAAATGATGCTATCAATTTCAGTAAACCAGCAGATATCACGCGTGGCGAAGGCGGTTTGTCGGAACCATTGGCAATAGTAGTGAGAGACAGCAGCACAACTGGAGCAGCTTCCTTGGACCAACCTTTACAGAAAATGACTGAAGGAACCAGTGATCATACGCAGAGCGAAGCACCGAGCCGGAACCTGGAAAACAAGAAGTCGCTGATGATGCCAGAAGCAGCACATATGAGAAAGAAGCATGAGTACACTGCAGTGACACAACAGGAGAGTGAAGAATATACAAAAGTAAATGAAACCATCATTTTAAGCAAACCAGCGGATAGCGCGCGTGGCGATGGCGGTTTGTCCGAACCATTGGTAATGGTGGTGAGTGATAGCAGCAGGGCTGGAGAAGCTTCTTTGGACCAACCTTTACAGAAAATAACTGAAGGAACTAGTGATCATACAGTTCCTGTACAGACTATTGTTGTACAGGCAAGTGGGGATGTGGAGTTCTTGGATCATAGTGCTATTGTTGAGATAAATGTAAGTGTGTCCAAACTAGGCACCCATTTTAAGCTCTCCGTGCGCTCATTTTATCATCGTTCTAATGAAGCGTGCATTTTGGTGTAAAATGCAGGATGAAAAGATCAACCACACACATAGTGAGACTACACAGATACCTGCAATATTTGCCGAGGAAGAACAGCAGCAGCAAGAACAACATCAGCGACAAATGATAGTGAAAGATCAACTAACCGAGGATATGAAGTTCTTGGATCAGAGTGCGATTCCTGAGACAAATGTAAGTTTGTCCAAACTAGGCACCCTGCTTAAACACTCTGCGTGTGCGCAAAATTTTATTACCATTCTAATGAAGCGTGCAATTTGGTGTAAAATGCAGGACGAAAGGAACAACCACACACCTAGTGAGGCCACACAAATGCCTGAAACATTTGCCGAGGAAGAACAACAGCAGCAGCAACAAGAACAACAACACCAAACGATAGTGATACCGGAAACATTTATCGAGGAGGAAGAACATCAGCAACAAATGATAGTGAAAGAGCAACTAACTGACGGTACGCATGTTCTTGATGTCCTGTCCTGTAGTAGTAAACTGAAGAAATTTTCACTCTGTTAAAAAAGCCATTGAACAGAGCACCATATGCTTTTATTGCAGGTTCTGATGATCATACCACATCATCCATCAGCTCAGAAAATTTGCAGGATCACAAGACGCATGTCGTTGCATGCGATTCTTTGACAGAGAACCAGCTGCTGCTCATGAGACTGCTGGTAAAGGATCGGTACTTGCTGGAAACCGCAAAGGCGGTCGTCAGAGTTGATGCTCCCGTCAGTTTCATCGACGACGAAGCCGGTGCGCCGAACTGGTCGGACAAGGGCAACGATCTCCTCTCCGACGTAGCCCGGGAAGTGGTCAGAAGGAAAGGCAAGCGGAGCGAGGCCACGGAGGAGGTCAGCGTGGTGCGCACCGCCAACCTGAGGCTGCGATACCTCGACGATCTTGTCAGAGAGCTGGACGGCGACGTCGAGAGCCTGGACATGTCCAAGTCCAAGAGAACTCAGCAGCAGCAGGGCGACAACCGCGCGGCCGAAAATCTACGGAGGATACTTGAGAGTGACATTCAGAATGACCACCCCGACGCCAACTCGACGTGGGATTTCGGGTGGAACCGCGTGTGGGAGCTGCCGTTGGAGAAGGGCGACGTCGTCAGGGATCTGGAGAAGAACATACTGGGCGGCATCATCACCGACGTGGCGAGGGATCTCATCGGAGTATCGGTGCGACATGGCTGTTGTCCCTGCGTGGCTTGAGTGTTGAGTGGAGATGGAGTTGCACATGAGACTTTTAGTGGGACTGAGGTCACTAGGTTAGGCTAATTTTTTGATCTGTACCATGTTTATTTGCTGTAAGTAATTGCTGTGAGGTTTCAGTGTATAAAGAAATGTGTGTGCGCTCGTGTTTTTTAATACATTTTTTTTCGTAACAAGGAATTGTGTGTGTGTGGAGACGGTATTGGCATATCCAGTTAGGGCATCTCCAACAGTCGTATGTTCATTGTTAGTTAAATTGCCACCTAAACTATTTTGATGACATGGCACATAATAAAAGAAAAGAGAGAGTGAAATCGTATGGACATGAAGCAACGATCCAGGCACAAGCTCCGAGGCAAACCTGTTCATTTCTTCAACATTTAGTGGACCGTCTGGTTGTTTTTTTTTTTTTGCGAGAAAATTTCCGATCTATTCATCTTCAATCATGGCTGTACAACAAATACCTGAAATAATAGAAATTACATCTGGATCCATAGACCACCTAGCGACAACTACCAGCACATCGCCCCTCCATCGCCGGAGTCGGGCACAACTTGTTGTAGTAGACAGTCGAGAAGTCGTCGTGCTAAGGCCCCGTAGGACCAGCGCACCAGAATAGCAACCGCCGCAGATGAAGAATAACGTAGATCAGAATGATCCAATCTGAAGACACACGAACATAGACGAACAACGACGAGATCCGAGCAAATCCACCAAAGATAGATCCGTCGGAGACACACCTTCACACGCCCACCAACGATGCTAGACGCATCGCCGGAACGGGGGCTAGGCATGGAGACCTTTATTCCATCTTCAGGGAGCTGGCGCCGTCTCGTCTTCCTGAGTAGACACAACCCTAGCAAAACTGAAAGAAACGATTAAAAACGGAGCCCTCCCGCCGACCCTTGCCGAGATCCACCGCGCCTCCCATGGCCGTAAGGCCGACGGAGAGGATGCGGACCTTCGGGCGACGTCGACGGGAGGCAAAAACCTAACTTTTTATGGCTGTTTAACATACGCTTAACGTACGCCCCATTAAATAGCCTGTATGACTGTGTTGTTGGTTGCTGACGTGAACATTTATACCAACGATTGAACGTACAAACTGTTGCAGATGCTCTTAGCAACCCAAACTTGATACAGGATCATCGAGTTTTTCTCGAGAAACACAATACACATGCAGATGCTAACATACGTGCACATAGACTCAACCCTTAAACACACGCACGCGCACACACACTACCCCTTGTTCTCTCTTGCGCTGCCTCGATGCGTGCATGCACGCTCTCAGTGGTCCCAACAATGTGTTTTTTTTTTTGCGAGGGTCCCAACAATATGTTCGTGCAGTCTTTTTCTTTTTTTTTTTGCTTTTATTCTTGGATGGGTCCCACATGTAAGGAGGGGTCAAAAGCTGAAGTGGCCGAGCTGACTAGGTAGTCAAAGGGGTCCAAACCAGCCTCATCAACAATAATCAGGTTCAGCCATGGTCTGGAGAGTTCAAGTTGTGAAACAACCAGTTTGGAAGTTGAGAGTTGATTCCAAAATGAAGTAAGTTCACGGTTGAAAGTGGACGTTTCTTAGGAACGTGACACGCCGACAAAGCCCAGCAGATGGGGAGAGAGGGCGATTATTGATGCCATTCATCGTTGTTGGAATAAATTTTCATTTCTGACAAATAAATTTAGAAAAAATAGTGGCTGAACCCTAGCTCGGTGCACCTCTGCTACACCCATGCAAGAAAACTATAGTACTCCCTCCGTCCCAAAATATAAGAACGTTTTTGACACTACACTAGTGTAAAAAACGTTCTTATATTTTGGGACAGAGGGAGTACAATATAGCTAACAACTAGACCAACAAGAGACAAAGATTCCTTGTACTGAGTTGTGAGTACAATGGAATGCCAATTGTAGTTGTCATGCTCCAAGTTCGACTGGCAGCAAAGGCACAAGAAGATGACCTATGTCAAGCAGGTTCACCCAATATGGCTCGGTGCTATGACTCTTTCGTGGGTACACTTGTCAATGCTGATGGTCCGTCCTTGCAAATGAACCTAGGACTCCAAATGGTCCAAACGAAGGTATGCAACAAGGTCATTGGTGGACACAATCTCTCTAGATCTCCAAGGACAAGAGTCAAAAATGTATCTCGCGATGGGGCTGCGTCCCTGCCCCGAGCCCGTCCACGCGCGCGTCCACCAGCCCCTACCGTCGGCGGCCACTCCGGCCCCGCCGGCCACCCTCCCGGCGCCTGGCGTCCTCCCTCGCTCGCGGCCGCTGCCTCCCGCTTGTAGGATGCGGGTGGAGAACGGAGGTCGGAGGCATGTGCGCTCGCCCGCCCCCAAGGCTGCACCGGCAGCCGTCCCGGCTGCTTCGCCCGCCGCACCCGCCTGCCTCGCCGGCGCCGGCTCTGGCCAGCCGCAGGATCTGCCGGCTTCGTTTCCCGTTGCCGTTGGGCCCCTTCCCCGCTCGAGCTCGATCCGGATCGAGTGGATCCGGGTCCTATCCCGCCGCCGCCTCTGCCGGGAACGGCTGGCCTCGGCCTCGACGCCGCCGTGCGTCCCCCGCAGTCGTCGCTGGCTGCTTCATGGGCCGCCCTCGCCGCCGACGATGACGGCAGCGACGATGACGACGTGCTCGCCCCAATGACGCCGTTGTCTGCTAGATCCAGCGAGGTGAGAGATCTGGTTGCTGCTGCTCCTGAGGCAGCTTTGGAGCTAGGTTGGGGGAAGGTGGGGGGCCGGCATCGTCCGCGTCAGGAGTTGGCCCTCGCACCGCCGCACAGGATGGAGACTGCCAGCTCCCTCGCCTTCAAGCGGAGAGCCTACGGCCTCTGTTACCGTTGTTTAGCGCCGGAGCATTTCGTCGCTGTTTGTCGTGGTCCTGTCAGATGTCTGGCATGTGGCCTTCCAGGCCATCGTGAGCGTACTTGTCCCTCGCGCCAGCCTTTGGGGGATGGTCCTCAGCTTCGTCCCCGCTCACCTTCGGCTTCCGCGCTTTGTCCGGGGGGCTGCCGGACCGTCGAGCTCCTCGCCACTGCAGTCGTTCGACTGCTGGATCTCCACATCTATAACAACGCTCTTGGGCCTCAGTTGTTGCCCCTCAGGCTGCAGTGGATACCAGCAAGTGTGCAGCTGCTGATTTGGGATTGCTCGAGCCTCTCCTCCCTTCTCAGATGGATGTGTTGCGCTCTGAGATGCAGGCCTTGACCGTGTCTCGTTTGGAGGAGGTGGTCCAGCTCCTTCGCGGCATGATGGCTGCTTTGCAAGGGTGGACGACTCTCCTCGGGGGATTCTTGGAGCGGATGGAGGTTGTTGCTGACCGGCTGGGCCACTTGTCAGAGCTCCCTCTTGCGTCGGCTCCTATGGTTGTGCCTGTTGGCTTCACGGATGAGGCAGATGTGGAGCTTTTTGGTACCTTTTCGCCTCGTGTTGGGTCCAGTTCGACGCCCCGTGTGTTGCCGGACTACGAGAATGAGGCCTCCACCGAGGTTGTGTCTCCAGTGCTGAAGATTATGCCGGAGCTGCAGGTGTTGTGTGCGGAACCTGTTTCGCCTCTTTCGATGGAGCAGCTAAAGTTGGGCTCTCTCCAGGCTTCAGAGGTGGCCATGGTGCCCTTTCCACCCCCTAGGGAGCCTTGTCGCGTGTCAGCCAGCCAGCCTATTGGCGCCGTGGAGCAAGGAGTTTTTGATGGTGTTGTTCCTATAAGTGATGTGGTTGTGTTCCACGCGTCGACGGCTGTGCCCGGAGCTCTCCTCGCCAAAGAGATTTGTGATTTCCTAGTAACTTTGGAAGCTGCTGACCCTGGATCTGGGAAGACGATTGGTTGTCTTCTGAAGGAGAAGGACATTAGAGATAAGAAGATACGTGGTGCTAGCTCACGACCTAGCATCTTGAAGGAGAGTTCGGATAAATGCAGAAGCAAGAAGAGTGACATTATAAGAAAGGTGTCTGCAGTTGCTTGATGATGATGGCTGTTTTGCAGGGGCAATTCGGTGCAGTTGCGTCTCATATGTCGGCATTTGGTAGGGTTAGCATGATGGGGGTGTTTTCAAGTTTGCTCTTGTGGTTTTGTGGCCTTATGTTTTGGAAGTAGTCCGCTTGCATCATGGGGTTGTGGCTTGGTTGTCCTCCGTCGTCAAGTTGTAACGGTCTTCGCCCGGTTTTCCGCAATTAACTGGGCAACTCTCTTCTTCTTAATTAATGAATGAGGCAAAGCTTTTGCCTTCGTTTAAAAAAAAAAGAGTCAAAAATGTTTTTCTGATGCCACCCATTTCCGTATTTTGAAGAAGTGCGTACATGTCGCCACACACACGCATGTCACATCTAGTGTCTACACGGAGAACTTGTCTAATTGCCTATGCTTTAGGAAGGGTTTGGCAATTTTAACAATAAATAACAGATATGGATCGAATTAGGCCACATAGATCAGGGGGTATGTGAGGGTCTGCTGCTCTATCAAATTAATAAGCAAAGTTGAGAACAACCAAACTGATAGAGCAATCATGTATATGGGCGACCTCACATGAAGTGTCTCGGTTTTGACATGTATATAAAGGCAGAGCAAAATTCAAGTTGGTACATGGTACAATTTTGATTTATGATCCGTGGTTGAGCAACGTATCCACAGTGATTTATATACACATGGTACTTCCATTCCTCTCACGTAGACGTAGTATAGCCGCAACTCCACTCAGGATGCGTTTGGGAGCTAAGTATTTTTGGTGTTTCTAGGAGTACTGGGGTTTCTGGAAAAAACCTTGATATTAAATACTTTGAAGTGTTTGGCTAAAAACTGTCTTCTCCCGGTCAAACCACATAAGGGCATCTACAATGCTAGGCGCTAGCGTGGGCGTCAGGATCAAATTCCTGCTCGATGGTGCAGTTGGGCCATCAAATCCTGGAGCCAGGTACGGCATCGACGCAAGGAAAGGAGTCGAGCGCTTGCGCTATTTCCTCGTACGATATGGAACCCTCTGTGAAGCCGCCAGTTTCCTTAGCGCCCGTTGATTAGCGTTCAGCGTTGAAACAGTAAGCGCTTCAATGGATCTTTTGTTTTACGTGAGTTTTTTATTTATTTCCATAAGCGCCTATCTAGGCGTCTTGCATTGAAGATGCCCTAAAGGCATCTCCAAGATGCCCTAAAGGCATCTCCAATGGGAGGATGCTTATGTAGGCGCTTAGGTAATTGAAAAAAATAATTTTGTGCTAAGCGCCTGGGTAAGCGTTTCTATATCCAACGCTAGAAGGAGCATGCGGATGCCAAACCGTTCAAAACAAACTCACGGGAGAGTTGGAGCGCCCGACGACAGAACCATCGTCGACGCAAACAAAAATCCCAGGCTCGACCAGGAATTGGGCAAAACGGCCGGCAATTAGACCCTAGTGCCTGCTGATAGCGCCCACATTGTACATGCCCTAAGGCCCCACTTGGGAGTTGGTACATTGGATACTATTTCCATCCTAAAACTTTACAATGATATTTTCATGTGCACAAGAAATATACAAGTGTAAAAAAACACAAGCGTAATTTTTGTTTGGATGGCGCTGTAATCAAGCCGGCTATCACGTACTCCCTCCCTTCCAAAATAAGTGTCTTAACCTTAGTTTAACTTTGTACTAAATTGAGTACAAAGTTGAGACACTTATTTTGGAACGAAGGGAATATAAGACACAACCATGAGAGGAGACCTGCAGGTTGATGCGGTTGGCGAACTCGACTCCGATGGCAGACGACGGGATCATGACAACTTAGAAGAGGAGGACCGAGCAAGTGGCCGGCGGCGGCGCCTCGCCCCTATCACGGTCGGCGGCGTTGACGTCTCGCCCCTTTCATGGCCACCGACGGTGACACCTCGCATCGTTCCTTGGCTCGGGCAGTGCGGAAGCCGGCAGCGATGCCTCACCCCGTTCCTTGGATACGGGTGCGGGCACGACGACGGCGGCGGGCATCGGTGATAGAGGCAAAGGTGTCCCGTCTTTCGATGAGATGGTGGTTATCGTTTTGGAGGAAGTCGACTTTGACGATCCGACTACGAACGTGCGAGGACGTCGCGCCTTAGCAATCGCTAAACCAATCTCCAGGGGTTACTGACGATGCCAGAAGCACGATCAGCCTGACCACGAAGGTCTATTCCTGCATGCAATCGAAGAACAAGCAAGAATATGATAAAGCAATCTGAATATTGCAAATATAGATGAAGTATTGATAAATGTGGGGATCCAAAAGCGGTCTTGGTCTGGTCGTTGGACACAAACGAAGTACACGAAGTTGCAATGGCTAACTTTTGACTAAACAAATCCCTAAGAAAAAGCTACTAGATGGATCTACTTATATAGGAGCAAGGGGTGGCGGCCAAGGAGGTGGAAGGACGTCCCAAGGCAGCCTAAAACTAACCCTAGGTCGTACAAGGCTCATGGGCCCAAGTGGAGGTGATGTAACACCTTTGGACTTGTAGTTTGACTCGGATTCTGCTGCAACGTCAGATTGTTTCGTCGAGATCTCAATGCTCCGGACGAATTTGAAGGTGATTCCAATTGGGTTGGAAAGTGTATGAAATCTAGTTTCCAACAAAAAAAGAATCACCCAATTCGGAGTCCGTATGAAGGAGTTCTTGCCGTTTTGAGTCAGGTATGTCTGTGCAGTCCGAATCTGGATGCAGAACGTGAGAGACTTGGACTCTATCTTCTCTTGGCCCAAAAGTGACGTGAGAGAACTTTTTGAACAGCACCTAAACTTCTCTTTTTCCCTTATCTTCATATGTGGATTGTACAAATGTCCCATGCACCTGGAATTAGACATGGCACAAAAGTCTGTGAAGTATTTTTGTTCTGGATAACATAAATAAATTGTTGCATAGTTTGCATTAGAAATCACCTCACAAATATACATGTATGCAATATTTTTGGTCGTATCCAAGGTAGTCATGTCCTCATCATCCTCCCTTTTTTGAAAATAAAGCCGTCCTCGGCGTTGCTTAATCTGAAATGTGGGTAAGAAAATAGACAAGGTGTATATGTTGTATATGTATATGTCATCCATTTTTACTTCCCTTAATTTTCGCACATATGACACATGTATAGATGAGTAACTTTCGTAGTTCATAAAATATAACGCCAAAATATTATCACAAGAAGTAGAAGGCATGAAAATATTGCAACTCAATTTGCACATATAAGTGAAGCTCTTAATCGTTACAAAAGATTGGCAATGCTCATCATTAAACCATCCCAACCTTGATGAACCATCACCAAGATTAGAGGTCATATCAAAATGATTAAACATAGGCACAACTATTTTCACACGTATTTGATCCAAATCTGATTTATTCCTTGATTCAAATGGTTCTTTCGCATCAATAGTTAATTCAATTGGTTCACTCACAATTGTTTGATCGCATGGCAAGGTCAAATCACGAACATATTCCTCTAAAATAGTTGGTGTGATCAAAGTAGTGGATAGCTCATCGCATGGTTCATTTAAATTGACAAGGCATTCACCATACTCATGTGGAGGTGGAAGATCGGTACCTTTGTCATTACCTCTTATGATCAACTCAGATGATGTAGGCACTATCGGAGGTGATGTGTCACATGGTGGAGGTGATGTAGTCCTCACAACAACGGATGTGTCTGTCATAGTACGCCTAGTAGTGGAAGGAACAACAGTATCATTTCTTGGAATGTGCACCTGGCGCTTATTCTCCTTACGGACAATACGTCGTTTTATTTCCTGTTCAGCACTACAAGCAAGACAAAACAAATGGTCCATAGGATAACACTCTTCATGAATTAGTAACTCCTGAATATCACGATTTAATCCTGCCCAAAATCTATCCATAAAATCGTCTTCACTTTCTTGTAAAGAGGAATGCAACAAGGTAGTTTGTAAATCATCATAATATTTCGTTACGGTGTCACTACCTTGTTTTAAATGTTGCAACTTTGTAAGCATGTCGCGAGTATAATAAGCAGGGACGAATGTATGTCGCATGGCAACTTTCAAATCAATCCAAGTAGTAGGTATATAATTAGGGTGTAACCGACAATATTCACTCCACCAAACTAAAGCATAACCAGTGAAAGAACCAACAGCAACCTTAATTTTTTTTACGTTCATCAAAACTATGGGAAGCAAATAGATTATTTATGTCAAACTCCCATTCAATATATAAAGCAGGTCTAAAACGGCCATTAAACGGTGGTATAGAAACATTAACCTGATCATGTGCATTTGGATGTTTGTGCACCTCTCGTGATGGTTGTGGTATGTCCTTAGGTGATGGCACATCTCCCGCGATCGACAAAGCCCATGAGTTGACTCTGGATCCTGTCATGATTAGTAGAAAAAAGAAACAAAATCCAAATATAATGTTCCTATGAACTACTGGGAAGTGATGGTCAAGCGCTCATAGTAAAGCAAATATCAATATCTTACAAGTTCTTACCATGCAGCAGGTGCTGATAGACAACCAGCGGTGTCAAATAACTCCAAAGATTGAGTAAAGCGATTGCCAGGTGAACGTAAATATGCACGGTGTAGAAATATGTGGAGCTGGGTTGGCTATATATGGTAGCAAAAGATTGGCAATAATCAATTCAGAGATGCAATGTTGAATAAACGCTCAACGACGGTATTGTGCTGGTCCTAGGCTAGACCGGACTAGAGACGCGAGCCTAGAACACTAATGATGTCACGGTGTAGCACAACTAGCATCAATAAAGGATACGAATTAGCTCTGGACAGCAAGATATAAGTGAAGATCACAACGGCAGTAAAGATAATGATGAAAACAACTGCCAAGCAGAATATACAACAACACTCTCTCCAACTTTCTTTTCCTTCTTTTTTTTCACACTTTTTTTTTTCTTTTTCTTTCTCTCCTCTTTTTTTTTTACTTTTTTTTCTGTCTTTTTTTTTCTTAATCCCTCTTTCCAAGACAAACTAGATAAGATGCAGATTGGATCAAGCAATGATGCGAACGACTTCAACTATGATTGTGACAATGAACGACGGGTAGCACGAGGTGGAAATTGATGGATGAGGTGGTGGACAGCGGAAGGGATAACGATGGAGCGGTGACGTGACTAATGTGAACAGAACTCGAAACTCTAACGAACTAGACACTAAGACCAGCAACTCGACACGACGATGCAACCGATAATTCAATAATGCAAAACAATGAAAAGAAAATTGCAAAGGCTCAGACTGGCTAGGACAAAGGATGAATAGATCTAACTTTTTTTGTGTGGCTTTTCCTTGGACAATAGGTAAGAAAATAAATCTAATCTAGGAAGAATTGGAAATTCTCACCGAGCAACCTGAAAACTGATACCACTTGATAGAGGCAAAGGTGTCCCGTCTTTCGATGAGATCGTGGTTATCGTTTTGGAGGAAGTCGACTTTGACGATCCGACTACGAACGTGCGAGGACGTCGCGCCTTAGCAATCGCTAAACCAATCTCCAGGGGTTACTGACGATGCCAGAAGCACGATCAGCCTGACCACGAAGGTCTATTCCTGCATGCAATCGAAGAACAAGCAAGAATATGATAAAGCAATCTGAATATTGCAAATATAGATGAAGTATTGATAAATGTGGGGATCCAAAAGCGGTCTTGGTCTGGTCGTTGGACACAAACGAAGTACACGAAGTTGCAATGGCTAACTTTTGACTAAACAAATCCCTAAGAAAAAGCTACTAGATGGATCTACTTATATAGGAGCAAGGGGTGGCGGCCAAGGAGGTGGAAGGACGTCCCAAGGCAGCCTAAAACTAACCCTAGGTCGTACAAGGCTCATGGGCCCAAGTGGAGGTGATGTAACACCTTTGGACTTGTAGTTTGACTCGGATTCTGCTGCAGCGTCAGATTGTTTCGTCGAGATCTCAATGCCCCGGACGAATTTGAAGGTGATTCCAATTGGGTTGGAAAGTGTATGAAATCTAGTTTCCAACAAAAAAAGAATCACCCAATTCGGAGTCCGTATGAAGGAGTTCTTGCCGTTTTGAGTCAGGTATGTCTGTGCAGTCCGAATCTGGATGCAGAACGTGAGAGACTTGGACTCTATCTTCTCTTGGCCCAAAAGTGACGTGAGAGAACTTTTTGAACAGCACCTAAACTTCTCTTTTTCCCTTATCTTCATATGTGGATTGTACAAATGTCCCATGCACCTGGAATTAGACATGACACAAAAGTCTGTGAAGTATTTTTGTTCTGGATAACATAAATAAATTGTTGCATAGTTTGCATTAGAAATCACCTCACAAATATACATGTATGCAATATTTTTGGTCGTATCCAAGGTAGTCATGTCCTCATCAATCGGCGCGTACGTGCCCTCCTCACCTAGGTTTTTTGATCTGTACCACGTTTATTCACTGTAAATAACTTCTATGAGGTTTCTCTATGTTAAGGAAATATGTGTGTTCCGTTCTGTTCCTTTTTTTTTTCAACAAGGTTGTGGTTTTTTCGTAGTAAGGAAATGCGCCATTGTTTCAATTCGAGCTTTCCATGCCCTATTAACATCCTATATTTGCATATCAGGTGGGCATCCCTTATTCCCTAATTTCATCATGGAAAGTTGGAAGTATAAAATTCTGTAGGAAGCGTTGAACCTTTTGTCTCGGGCCGCATGTATATTTATAGAAGGTTTGCCGTGGCTTACAAGCTTGGATTATTGCTAGGATTCTTCCAGATTACATCGAGAGAGATTACAACTCACGGGAGAAAGAATAGAGCAGAAGAAGAGATAGAAACGATTTAAACAGGAGAAATGATTATAATCAACCGGCTTAGCTGCGACCCATGACGACGGCGGTGATGTTTCCCTACAACTGTTTTCGGTTTTTGCTACCACAGGTGAAGTTTTCTTCTGGGACCATTCATGGCTTAACTTCAACCCGTGATGGCGACGACGATTTTTTGATACAATCATCGCCAGTTTTTGCTACCACCTGCGACGATTTTTGTTGGGAACAGCACGTACCGAGAGACGATGGGACACAAGGTGCTACTACATCGAGCGGCGGAAGCTACGAGCTACGACGGGGTCGCGAGCGCCGGCTGCGATGGTGGTGCGGTGGGGACAGCCAGCGTTGACGCAGCACCGTCCCAGACTGGTGTGTGGGCTGGGTACCCTTTTTTCCGGGATTCAACAAATGTGGCGTGCGAGAAGGAGTTGCGCTCGGGAGTTTGACTTTTTCATCTGACGTCTGTTACCCGATTATTAATCGGACCGCTGCGTTGCGATCGGTCAAAATTGGGCCAGTCGACCGGCGCCTAGCGTCCACCATTCAAACAACCCCTTAATGCTAGGGAGTTTTTGAGGAGTAGGTGGCGCAGGTTTGTGGAGTGGAGTAGCACTAGATCCTATAGTCGTGCTGCGACCGCGAGTAGATACACTTGCCAGAAATCGTAGTCGGCCTTTGCCAATGAATCTTGGACATGGCATAATTCAAACGGAGCTATGCAACACGAGAGTGGTGGACCAAGTGTCCCTCTTCACGGGCTTTTGCTTAGAGCACCTCTAGCAGATCCCGCATAACGCGTGAACCCGCATAATTTTGATGAGTATACGGGTTCGGTCTAATTTTTTTATGAGAACAAAGCCTGTATATTTGTCCGGCCCGTAAATATTTTTACCGTGGCCTGCAAACGTTACCCCCGAAGCCGTATAACTACGGATTTGCGGGGCAGATGTGGGTCAAAACCCTATCCTCCCGCAGCCGCCCGCCGCTGCGTTTCCTCTCGATTCCCCACCACCCCGCTCGATTTCTCGCTGCCGGCGAGCCTGCGAAAAGCCATGGACGACTATGGCAGCTTCGGAGATGAGGTGGAGCGCCGCTGCAGCGCCAGATCTGACACCGCGCGCAGGGGGGGCGTCGATGGCTCAACCGCGGTAGCAGGCCACCGCCGGCGTTCGACCGCCGCGAGCCAGAGGAGTTTGATTGTGAGCTCGCCCGCCGTCGGCACGCCTCCTCCGGCTCCTAGTCCGCGGGGAGCTCATCCGCGGGCCCATCGAGCTTGTGGCTCATTCCGGTGAAGAGGGAGCCGAGGAGGAGCTCTCGCCTTGCGCTGTAGAGCCCGATGCGCTGCCGCGCCGAGGCATCATTCCGGCGAGCATTTGCTTAAATTTCTCACGCGGAACTACTTTTTTAAATTTTATAGGTTTGGATATAGTTTCTATTCCGCCGCGACGATTTTGAAGCTACAGGTTTGGATATGCTAGAGTTACTCTTAGCATTCCGGCTCGTGCGCCTCACGGGCCACCTTTTCCCGTCTTATCCCAAGCCAGCCCCCTCCTGGGCCACTGGCCTCTAGTTTACCAAGCCTTCACTGCAATATTGCATCCTCCAATTGACAAAGCCACCGGTTAGCACAACGTCGAGCTCTTAGTATAGAATATCTTTCTGATGCCACGCATTCCCAATTTCAAGGTATGTGTAAATGTTACCACACGCATGCCGCATCTCGTGTCAACATGGAGTACTTTGTTAATTGTCCATGGTCTAAAGAGAGATCAGATCGATCATGGTGGGTGTTGTGGTAGGCACTATGGAATAAACTGAGTTGAGCAGAACCAAGGAGAGAAGAATCATGCATGTAGTTGAGCTACCTCACAGGGATATGGTTGCACATGAAGTGGTCTGAATATTGATATTTATATATAGACCGAGTAAAATCCGAGTTGGTAGATGAAATGAATATGATTTATGATTAGTGGTTGAGCAACATATCCAAACTAATCTATATATGCACGCCATTTTCATTCCTCACCTCATGTAGCACGACTTTAATTTACTACGCCCTCTCGGGTAGCATCTCACGGTTGCGTGCCAATCAAGAATATTTATTCTTCTATCTTGTTTTGTGCGCAAAAGTTCGCATTTGTATTATGCAAAACATGGCACAGATAATGATCAGAATATGCTTAGTTCAAGATTTAATGCATGATGCTTGTAACTATTGATGTGCATTTGGAAATTGTTGCTTGTTAGACCCCTCCCAATGCTCCACCTTGTACATGTGCTAAGCTTGCCATGTAGACGAATTTTTTTATGTGGGAAGTTAGTTAAGAGAGAGAGAGGGAGAGAGAGAGAGAGATGCATGTGATGACCCCAGAAAGAAATCATGCCAAGCGCGTGAACCTAGACAAAACATTTAAATGAAAGAAGCCCATCAATGCATGAAAAACTTTAGTTGCTAAATCATTAAAGGAATGAAACTTAGCTACAAGAAGTGAAGCACCTAAGCATTGGGGAGTATAGTTGCTAAGCTATTTAATATGCTTAGCATCTCATCTAAGCATCGATACATTAGCAGCAGTCTTAGCCTGATACACAACAACAAGAATGTACATGGCTTTCCAAAAGTTCGGCCATAATTGCAATGAAGCATTAGTGTGAGCAATAAAGAAATATGAAAAAGATAGTGTGTGTGTGTGGGGGGGGGGACTAATTCCGTTTGCTCTTAAGGATTTTTTTAGAGAGGAGCCATCAGCCCGGCCTTAAACTGAGGCCCTGACAAGGTTCAAACAAGGTTAAAGAAAGAAAGGAGAGGTAGCAGATACAGGCCATCAGACCATACACGTGACGCAACACGGTAAGACTAGAAAGAACGTTCAACAGGAACACCGAGGCATGGGCCATCCACCTCTATCCATGCCCTACACCATATGCCGGAGGTCAGCGCACTTTGCTCGCACCCTTGACACGAGTCCCTCCACGAGACTTCTGTCTTGATGCCTTGCCAACAGCTTCCACAGCTACAACAGAGAAACATTTTTGTACAACAAGTCACCTGGGTGCCGAATGAAAATACCATCTATCAAAGCTTTATTCCTAGTGGTCCAAAGAGCCCACGCAATAGCCCCAAGTCCCATCCACGCGAGACGTTTCTGTCTCCCTCTCAGGTCTCTCGCTAGACGATAAAAATCCGAAAAACCAGACGGGTTCCAATCATTCCCGGTCACCTCTCTAATCATGCTCCATACAAATCATGCCATAACGCACAGAAACAATATATGATCTCTATCCTCACTCTCCCCACACCAAGGGCAGTTCCCATCTCCAGGACCATGGCGTTTCTGAGCTTGGTCCCCACTCGTAATCCTATTTCTGGCCACTTGCCAAAAAAAGATCCGAATTTTGGTCGGTAGAGGGGCTTTCCAAATACCATAAAGGTCGCATTGCGGGGACCCACGAAAGATTTCTTTATATAAAGACCCAGTAGTGAATTGGCCGGACGAATCAAGCTGCCAAATCACCTCATCTTGCCCAGCAGAAATGTGCACGTGCTGGAGGTGCATACGAAGCTCATCCCACTCAATCATTTCAGGAGGCCCAAGGGAGCGCCGAAAACCTAGGGTCCCACCGGTCCTGGTGCCACACATCCACCACCCTCGCATTTTGGTTCCTAGCAGTGGTACATAGCCGAGGGAATGCCTCCTGAAGGGGTCAATCCAGGAGCCAGTGAGCCCACCAAAAAGAGATAGATCGCCCATTTCGCAATGTGAACTTAGTCCCCAGCCGTAAGAGAGGTTGTACTTTTCGAATGTCCCTCGCAAACTGAGATAAAGAGATATTGCGTTTGAACTCCACTCCATCTACATCGAGGTATTTAGCCCTAAAAACGTCGAGCCAAAGCCTGCCCTGTCTAGTGATGGTTTTCCACGCCCATTTGGCCATAAGGCACCAGTTCATAATTTTGGTGTTAATCACCCCAAGCCTCCCAGCTCCTTTGGTTGGCAAATGTGTTCCCACCTCACCATGTGGTATTTTTGTTTCTAATTTTCCTTTGCCCGAAAAAATCTGGATCTCACCCTATCCAATTTATCATGAATCCTATCCCGAAGCAAGTAGAATCCCATAATGAACATCAGAATGTTAGTGAGACAATCATTAACCAGAACCAAACGACCTCCCGAAGCAAGGAGCTTGCCTTGCCACGACTCCGCATGCGCCTAAGCCTTATCAACCATCGGCTGGAAATCCATCATGGAAAGAGCCCTCGTAGAGATAGGCATCCCCAAATATTTCATGGGGATGGAGCCTAGTTCCCAATTCATCATATGGACCGCACGGAGCTGTGATTCAAGATGACCTCCAGTCACGAACGCCTCACTTTTATCAAAGTTAATTTTGAGGCCCGACATCTCCTCAAAACACATGAGGATAAACTTTAGGTTCATAATCTCCCTCTCCAAATTTTTGATGAAAATAAGAGTATCATCAGCATACTACAAATGAGAAATCCCTCCAGGAATAATAGACGAGGCCACACCCGAAATGTGCCCAGCCGATTTAGCTCTATCCAGAATGCCTGCTAAGGCATCCGCCGTCACATTAAACATCATCGGAGAAATGGGGTCTCCCTGACGAAAGCCCCTCTTATTTTGAAAATAGGGACCGATCTGGCCGTTAAGGTTGACAACCGTTTGGCCCACACGGACAAGTTGTTGCATCCAAGTTATCCAAAGGGGGTCAAAGCCCTTCTGGCGCAACACCTCCTAAAAAAAGTCCCATCTCACTCTACCGTATGCCTTCTTGAAATCAAATTTCAGAATGAACACCTCTTTCTTAGTTTGTCGAATCTCGTGCAACACCTCATGCAAGACGGCAACTCCGTCCAAGATACTCCTCCCTCTAATAAATGCAGATTGGCCCGAGTCAATAATGTTATGTGCCACCGGGGCAAGCCGATTTGCAAAACCTTTAGCCAACAACCGAAAAATCACATTAATAAGCGTGAGAGGCCGGAACTGCCGAATGTTGTCCGCACCCTGGACCTTCAGAATAAGAGAAAGAATGCCATAATTTAGCCTTTTCACGTCTATCCGCCCCAATGTAAATCCGCTCTTAAGGATGAGCACCCATTTTCTCATGTTTGCCCGTGAGAACACGAACAAGGTATTAGTTCTTGCACTTGCTGATGGGGTTGTACTTGAGAAATCAGAGGCCCAATATGAAATCTTAAAGTGGAACCTACGTAAGAAAAAAATCAATTCTTCAATAAATTGATACTATACAATGTATATATACTTTTCTTCTCATAATTATAAGCTTGCTAAAAATAAGTAGTAAAACTCGTCACATACTCGTGCCTGCTACTTAGCCATAATAGAGAGAGAGGATTTTTGGTATTCATGATGTATGTGTTCGTCAACATGTCAAGATAAATTAAAATTAATTTACAAGCATCATCCATAAAAAAATCATCATCATTATTCTAAAGATATTAAAACTAGCATATATCAATATCTGTGGCTAAATTATTTACTTACAAAGTGGCATAATATAAACAACATTATGACAAACTGTTGTGTGTGTGTGTGTGTGTGTGTGTGTGAGAGAGAGAGAGAGAGAGAGAGAGAGAGAGAGAGAGAGAGATTGAAGACAACCCATTACAATTAGACATCTTCTCCACTCACATGGAGTGTACGACGTGCTACCGTACCCAAGAAAGAAGCCTCATCACACTCTCTTCCCTGCCACAACATCTTTACAACCACAGTCAACCCACTTGCGTTTTATCATAACCGCAGTCCAAACAAAAGGAGGCACACTCATGGTGCCAACATGGGGATTTTGAAAGAACATACGAGAGAGTATCTGCTTGGAGATGAGATTTTTTTTTTGTCACAAATGCATGTTTTTTGTCCATTGTTCTATATGTAGTAGAGTTGATTAAGGGGGAGGGCGGGAGGGAGAGGGGGAGAGGGGGAGAGAGGGAGCGGCTGTATGTTAGCCGAGATGTGTCTCTTAGCATGTTTCCTGCATGGTGAAATTGTCGAGCTCTACGACGGCGGCTGGATGAGGGAGGAGGCTAAGAGCATGTACTACACTCCAGCTTGGACAACTTCCCCATTATCCACGTATGAGCAATGGCTGATGTGGATAAGAGAGATGAAAAAGATGGCTACCTGCAAACCAAGACGGGATCTTCCAGAGGAGCCGATTGCTTCGGTGAAAAAGCTGAGAGAGAAAAGCCAGAGGTAGGCAAGGACCGTAAGGAAAAGTAGAAAAGATGAACATAGAGAGATTGCATGTGAGGATTAACTACATGTACTGGCTCAGTTTTGTATGCCTATGTGGATTCTGAGACCACACTGCACTACTGCTTCCATAGCTCATGCCGTAAGCGAAAGAGACGATGCAGGTTGGCTAGAGAGAACAAAGAGCCGGAGAGGACAATTTTGGGACCCAACAATGGCCATTAATAGAACTTTGGGTCCCACATGGTGATTTGATAGAAAAAGGCTATACAGGGCGAGAAAGGAACCATACAACCAAAGAGCCTGTTTCGATACAACCCTCTTTGCTAAATGTATAATGTGCAATATGTATCTTTGACAAATCGTACCTACTTTCATATTTATGGTGGGTCGTCCACCGGAAAGTATACGCCGTACTTTACACCCCCTCATACTCGACCCATTTACTTTACTTTTTTCTTTTTTTAACCTACAAAAAATGATGAGGGAAGTAGGATTCAAACCCCAAACCTCACTGTTTCATTCGAATCGTAGTAACCAATAGGAAAAGGCTCACCTGCTATGCTTTATTACTACTTCTTCTTGTTGTTGTTGTGCGACAGAGTGCAACACCTTCCATGGCCGTTTTCTCTTTTCTTATCTTTCTCTTTATTTTTCATTTTATTTTTTTACTGTTACAAATTCACAAACTTTTTTTAAATCGTCAACTTATCCTAAATTCCAAAACTTCTTAGATTCGTGAACATTGTTTCATATCTATGATCATTCTTTTTAAATTCAGAAAAAAATCAAATCCCTAAACTTTTTATTAAATGCATTAATGTTTTCAAATCCACAAACTCTTTCCATTTCATAAGTTTTTTTTGAATTTGTGAACAAATTTGGAAAACAAGTACATTTTCTAAATTTTGATCAAAAATTGGAAAAGCAAAGATTTTTTTTGATCTGTGAACTATTTTTTGAAAACCAACACACCTTTTGAAACTCTGAACAAAATTTGACAATGTGAACAGTTTATTTGAGTTGTGAACATCTTTTGAACTTTTGTAAATTGATTAATAAGTATGAACAATATTGAAAACTGAACAAAACTAGGAAATTCAGAACTTGATTAATTAATATGAAAAGATTTGAAATTCTGAACGATTTTTTTAGATATGAACATTTTTTTTTGAAAAACATGAACTATTTCGATATTCTGAACATAATTTTGTAATTTTGAATTTATGAAGATAGAAACAATAAAAAGAAACAAGGGAAAATAAAACCAAAAAGGAAAGAAAAAGAAACAAAGTAAATAAAAGAGGAGTATAATATAAAATAAAATAAAAAGAAAAAGAAAAGGGAAAACAAAACGTGGTTTAGGAACCTCCTAGAATGTTCGTAAGACCGGAAAAAGTCTTGTGGGAAGCTTTGGTTCCCAAATCCAGGAACACTTTTTTGCAACTATTTTTTCGAAAATTGTCAATTTATTTCAAATACGTGAATTTGTTATTTCAAAATTGATGAACATTTTTCAAATCTGCGTGGGCCTGGGCCGGCCCAAAAAACGCCCGATGGGAGTAATGCCGCCGCCTAGTTGGGCCAAGGCCTAAGCATTTTCTGTTTTCTATTTTTTTCCATCACATTTTTTGTTAATTCATTTTCACCCTTTTTGAACATTATTATTCTTTTTAAACCCATTCTAAAATTTGAAATATTGTTTGGAATACCAAAAATAATATTTCCAAGTAATTGTTTAAATTTTGATTTTAAATTATTTTTCCTTCAAATAATTATTAAATGCTTTAAAAATGTAAAATATGATATTGTCCCTTTGTATTTATTAGTTATGTTAAAAACTTATAATAAAATTTGAAGTACCGGTTTAAATTATGATGTTGAATACGTTTTTCCTTCAAACTTGTCATGGATGCCTACCATGGGCATACCCACCTGGTCGCAAGAGTTGGGGTTATTTCAATAATGTCCAAAAAACATCATCTTGATCGTAGGGTGTCCGAGTAGGCCAAAAGGCTTCATTTTATTGCACGTTTCTCGACATCCGTCAAATGAACCCAATTATTTTCATTGGCCTGTATGACCAATTCAGGGCACCATCCCAAGTCATTTTGGTTTTTGATGAATGGTGCATTTTCTGAAGTTTTCTGTGTCAAAAAGGGCGATAAATGGCCAGATGTGTCGCAAATTGCAGACGGTGTCGAAAATGGTTCATATCCCGAATGGATTCAAACCATGGGCATGCCCACCTACTTGGAAAAGTTGGGGTCATTTCAAGAATGTTAAAAACTAGACCATGTTCAACGAAGAGTGTCCGGGTTGGCCAGAAGGCTCTCTATGAGAGCACTTTCTTCACATCCTTGAACTTGCCCAATTTATTTTGCAAGGCATTGCATCACTTATTCAAGGCACTATGCCAAGTTGTTTTTTATTTCTAGAGTTTTCTCAGTAAAAAAGGTTGTTAAATGGCCGGACACGTCGCAACTTGCATACGTGTCGGAAATTGTTCAAACCTGACATGGATACCTACCATGGGCATGCCCTCTTGCTTACAAAAGTTGGGTTCATTTCAAGGACTTATGAAAATAGACCATGTTGAACGGAGGGTACTCGAGGGGTCAAAAGAGCACATTGTTTCTCGACATCCTTAAAATAGGCCATGTTGTTTGGGTTTTCGAGAAATTTTGCATCTTCTGGGCTTTTCTCAATCAAAAAAGCCGATAAATGGTCTAATGTGTCACAACTTGCATACGGTGTTAGAAGTCATTCAAACCTGACATGGATGCCTACCGTGGGTATGCCCACCTTCTTGAAAAAAGTTGAAGGCAAGGATATCCAAAAATAGATCATGTTGAACAAATGATGTTCAAGTAGGAGTGAAGGCTCCGTCTGAGAGGACGTTATTTCTTGACATCCTTAAAATGGCCCCAATTTTTTCCATCGACTTGGATGACCAATTCAAGGCACCATGCCAAGTTGTTTGAGTTTTCGAGAATTTTGCATTTTCTGGACTTTTTTTGGTCAAAAAAGCGATAAATGTCATGACATTTTGCAACTTGCATGCGGTGTCGGAAATCATTCAAACATGACATGGATGCCTAACATGGGCATACCTACCTTCTTGCAAAAGCTAAGGTCATTCCAAGGATGTCCAAAATAAACCATGTTGGACGGAGGGTGTTCGGGTAGGCTAGAAAGCTCTGTCTGAGAGCATGTTGTTTCTCGACATCCTTGAAATGGTCCCAATTTTTTATGGCTTTGTATGACCAATTCAAGACACCATGTCAAGTTGTTTTGGTTTTCACCAATTTTTTTCATTTTCTAAAGTTTTCTCGGTCAAAAAAGGATGATAAACGACTGGACGTGTCGCAACTTTCATACATTGTCAGAAATCGCTCAACCCTCACATAGATGCTTACCATGGGATTGGCCACATGCTTACAAAAGTTGGGTTCATTTTAATAATGTCCAGAAATAGACCATGTTGAACGAAGGATGTTCGGTTAAGCCAGAAAGCTCCTTCTGAGAGCACGTTATTTCTCAACATCTTTGAAATGGCCATCCAGCTACATTCATTTATATAGACACACATAAGCCTTGTATGAATTACATACACCGAATCAACTTTAAAAAAACTAGTCCAACCTGAATCACTTTAAAAATATTTTCTACCAGTCAAATCACACAAAGATAATAGCCATGGTGCACCGAGACTCCTATTAGTAATCTCTGGTTATTGGGAATGCAAAAGTTGTTAAACTAGAGTACAATGTAACTAACAACTTGATCAATAAGAGAAAAATATTCCTTCCACTGAGTTGTTAGTACAACAAATTGCAAATTGCCAAATTGATCCGACATTCTCCAAGTTGCGTTGACACTAAACGCGCCCGAAGGTGGCTAATGTCAAGTTTGTTCACTTAATATTAGCTGGTGCTTAAACTTTTAAGCAAATACCCTTCTCAAGGCCGACAATCCGTCCTTGCAATGAATCTAGGAATCCGGATGGTCCAAATGAAGCCAAGCAACATGATCGCCATTGGGCACAATTTCTATGTGACACTGGGCAAATGAGTCAAAGATGGTTTTCTGACACTACTAGAAAACGGCTTATTGGTGAATCCAAATAAGTGATGGGTGAGGCGGGGTATCCGTCATAGCTATTTTTGAAAACAAGCAGTGGAGGATAGCAAAAACAACCCGCCACAACTAAGAGGGTAACTGTGGTGGGCCGAACTCATGGCCCGCCACAGGTATAACCTCCGGGGTGGAACTTGTTTTCATAACTCAGTAGTGATGGACTCTGCCTAGCACCCGCCACAGGCAGATGACCAAGCAGTGGCGGGCGGTGAGAAGCAACCGCCACTAGTTATCCTTGCCGGATGTCCAGTTTTGGCAGAACCAAGTTGTGGCGGGTTCTACTTGCTGCTTGCCAATGGTATGTTAAAGAACTTGTGGCGGGCGCTGGGCAGCACCCGTCACTACAACTAATTTTTCAAATTTCAGCATGGGACTGGATGAAAATTACGTCTGCGTGGTCAGCCGCGAAAGCTACCCATGCCCGACCCAATTCACGGCACTGAGCTTCCCCACTCACCCCCTCCCCCCCGAATGCCACCGCGCTTCGTCGGCCCCCGCAAGCGCCGACAACGCACGCCGCCGCTATGCCCCCCCACACGCTCCGCCACTCCGGGTCCGCATCCCTCTTACCCCTCCACCCAACAGCGGCACACGCGCCATCGGCCGCCTTTCTCCTCGACCCTCTCTCCACCGACCCCTCTGTTGGTACGCCTACACCCGCACCAATAGACAACCACGTCAGCCATCTCCACATACCCATCCACCAGCGTGCGCGCCTGCGCCCACACCGATAGCTCCTCGGCCATCTACACACCACCGCTCTCAGTTATTGGTTGAATTTATTGCTTTTGCTATACATGTTCATTGATTTCAATTGGTTTCAGTTCATTGCATGTGCTATATATATATTCGTGCTCACGGGTTGTTGTGCTATGATGGATGAATATGAAACAATTGATTGTGATGTATGTCGATTCTCACGGTTTGATTTACATGGAACAGAATGGAGTGCCAAAGTTTTGAAGAAATGTTGATTCACTTTCATTTCATCAAATTTCTGGCATTCTATATGCCAACTTTTAGCAAAGGTTACGACATTTTTTTTGATAAATGGTGATGGACAGTGGTGAATTTCATTGTGGTTTTGTTGTCTTCTTTTACAGGGAATATAAATGTGTGCGAAAGTTATGAAAAAATGTTGATTCACTTCCATCTCATCAAATTTCTTGCATTCAATATGTCCAAACTTTAGCAACAGTTATGCCAATTTTTTGTTGATAAATGGAAATGGCCGGTTGGTGAATTTCATTGCGGGTTTGTTGTCTTCTTTTACAAGGAATAGAAGTGAGTGCCAAAGTTTCGACGAAATGTTGATTCATTTCCATTCGTCGAATTTCTGGCACTTAATATGTATCTTTTTGAGCACTCATCTTGTCAATTTATTTTATTAATATGTAATTCTTTTTTACTCATTACGGATGCAATCTTCAATTGCAAATAAAAGATGGCAAGACATACATGGTCTCAGAGTGAGGCTTTGACTTTCAAACATGATGATCCAAGTTATGCTTATGATTTGCACGAGAAGACCGACCGTGCTGCAGATGGAGGCTAGATGGGGAAGAAGATTCAAATGCTGTTGAAAAGGAACTGCAAGACGAGGAAGGATATTCCGGCGATGGTGCCAAAGAGGAAATGCAAGATGGAAAACATTTGGGAGAAGAGTTGGATGGTGCTAAAGAGAAAGGAAACCTCAATGGTGCACACCTTGATTTGGAAATTCAGCCATGAAAGCGCAGGTCACGGAATAAGGTGCCTACAACTACTTACATAACAAAACGGATAAACAAAGATGGGAGACCCATTAGTCCGATCAGGAACGCAAAAACATGGGGTAACGTCCTAGGTGCCATCACTCGTGAAAAATATGGCATCAATGTTAGATCCTCAAGGGGCCCTAAATACAAGCAATGGCCAAACCTCCTATTAGAAAAGATGAGAGATATTTGCAAGTTCAACGATCGAGACAATGCACTTGCAGAAATCCATGCCATGCACATGTTCGGACGACTGGTACGATTTAGAGGATATAAAAAAGTTATATCCTAGTACTACTGATGATGAATGGAAGGAGTTCCTTGATTAACCAGACTCATATGCATACAAACAAGACAAAGAGAAGTTTGCGCAACTCCGAAGCCAAATGCTAGGGAACCACAATCTAGGCACCCATGGTTATGAAGGGAAGCAACCAATCTGGGATAAGCATGATGTTATGTTTTCTTCATAAGGTCAACCGACATCCTTCATTCAGTAATATCCTGGATCTGTGTGCCAAGAAATATTTTCGATCCCTAGAGGTGCTTCATAAAGAAACCGGACTCTACTACTTCGAGGACCCTGTGGTGGCAAAGGCAGCCGAAAGAGCGGTAGGTAATTAGCCTATACAACCACACTTTCCATCATATATATGTTTAGGAGCAGTTTCTAAAGGATATTAGTTATTTTATGCAGGCATTTTTTTTACGCCAAACACACCAAGCTCTGAAGAGTCGCCGGATACCCCAAGGTGGTCATCCGACCGCATTCTGTACGCCCTCCAAAGGAAGAGAGAGCCCACACGAGGCCATAAGCTCGGCACCAGCAATACTTTCTGGGATGCCTACTACCCCCTAAGAAAATGATGATTAAGTCAGAAAAAGAAAGAAGGGACAACAAAAAAATAGATCGGTTAGTCAATCAAAGGTTAAAGGAAGTCTTACCTAATTTTCTGGCAGAGGTTTAGAAGCATATTCGGTCCAAAGGGTCGACAAATATGCCAAAAATGGTGGATACCGCGGGCCCTTGCTCCCATAAAGATAACAAGCCCTTGGTCATTATTGTCATGCATGGTCACAGTGGGTCACCACATACGTTGGACGAAGAAATTCCTTGCACTCTCCTATCTAGAATGAGTACTAGTGGCGGCTTGTTGGAGGTTGCAAAAGTTAGAGTTTTTGCAGGAAATGTCATGCACACCAAAAAAAATAGATGAGAAAGCGTGAAAGGTTTCTTTGCTTAGGGTGTTCCCAGAATACCACAGTTTGATTCTGCCACATAACATTATAGAAGAGGGTGATGAGCAGCAACCCCTTTCGAAATGCTTTGCTCGTTACCTCAAGTGGCTTGCAATGCATATCGTAATGGAAAATCCACCCCCAAATAGAACAACGTCTCTGACCATCCCCGACATTGCAGCACCATCACCATCTCCCAACATCCACGGCGTTGGACCGCCACCTAGATGATCTCCTCTAGGTCTTTGCAACCCTGTATCAGCTAAGGATGTGCAGGAAGAGCACATGCTTGAAGAATCACAAAATCCTTATTATGTTGCAGATGAGGAGATGCCGCCAGCCCATCCCGAGACGCAACCTTGCAAAAAAAAAACAAAGTTTACTCCAACAACACTGAAGAATGTGGTGGCCCAAGAAGCGATGTCCTGTCCGTCCATTTATGTCCAACCAGTGAAAACAAGAAACACACATCTAAAGTTGCGAAAATAAATACTAAGGCAAAAACTTCTACCACCACACGTGCAAAGGGTAGACTGATACGTCTCCAACGTATCTATAATTTTTGATTGTTCCATGCTATTATTTATGAAGTCTTGGATGTTTCATGGGCTTTATCATTCACTTTTATATCATTTTTGGGACTAACCTACTAACCCAAAGGCCCAGTCCAGATTGCTGTTTTTTGCCTATTCCAGGGTTTTGCAGAAAAGGAATATCAAACAGAGTCCAAACGGAACGAAACCTTTGCAGGAGATATTTTTGGAGGAAATCACGCGAGATAAACTTCGGGGCCAAGCCAAAGGACAGGGGGCCCACCCTCGAGGGTGGGGGGCGTGCCCCCCTTCCCAGGGCGTGCCCCCTGCCTCGAGGGCAGCCCCTGTGGCCCGTGGTGCCCCTCTTCCTCCTATATATGCCTACGTACCCCAGAAACTCCATGCGCAGAGAGAAAACCCTAATTTCACCGCCGTAGCTGCTGTTCCCGTGGAGATCCCATCTTGGAGCCTGTTCCGGGAGGGGGATCCATCACGGAGGCCTTCATCATCATCATCATCGCCCTCACCATGAGTTGTCAGTAGTTTACCGCAGACCTTCGGGTCCATAGCTAGTATCTAGATGGCTTCTTCTCTCTCTCCAGATCTCAATACAAAGTTCTCCTCGATCTTCGAGGAGATCTATTTGATGTAATCTCTTTTTGCGGTGTGTCTGTCGAGATCCGATGAATTGTGAGTTTATGATCAAGGTTATCTATGAAAGATATTTGGTTCTTCTCTGAACTTTTTATGTGTGCTCATAATATCCTTGCAAGTCTCTTCGAATTATCGGTTTGGTTTGGCCTACTAGATCTATAGTTCTTGCAATGGGAGAAGTGCTTGGCTTTGGGTTCAATCTTGCGGTGTCCTTTCCCAGTGATATTAGGGGAAGCAAGGCACGTATTGTATTGTTACCATCGAGGATAAAAAGATGGGGTTTTCATCATATTGCTTGATTTTATCCCTCTACATCATGTCATCTTGCTTAAGGCGTTACTCTGTTCGTATGAACTCAATACACTAGATGCATGCTGGATAGCGGTCGATGTGTGGAGTAATAGTAGTAGATGCAGGCAGGAGTCGGTCTACTTGTCTCGGACGTGATGCCTATATACAATGATCATGCCTAGATAGTCTCATAATTATTCGTTTTTCTATCAATTGCTCGACTGTAATTTGTTTACCCGCCGTAGAATACCGTTATCATGAGAGAAGCCACTAGAGAAAACTATGGCCCCCGGGTCTATCTCTATCATATTACTATCCCGTCAATTTATATCTCCGTTGTTTATTTGCTTTCTTTACTTTCTGTTTCGATACCAAAAATACCAAAAATATAAACTATCATCTCTATTAGATCTCACTATCGTAAGTGACCGTAAAGGGATTGACAACCCCTTATCGCGTTGGCTGCGAAGTTCTTATTTGTTTGTGCAGGTGCGAGGGACTGGCGCGTGGTCTCCTACTGGATTGATACCTTGGTTCTTAAAAACCGAGGGAAATACTTACGCTACTGTGCTGCATCTCCCTTTCCTCTTCGAGGGAATACAACGCAAGCTCAAGAGGTAGCAAGAAGAATTTCTGGCGCCGTTGTCAGAAAGGCTTACGCAAAAGTCATATACCAAGTACCTATCACAAACTCTTATCCTTCGCATTACATTTATTTGCCTTTCGTTTTCCTCTCCCCCACTTCACCTTTGCCGTTTTATTCGCCCTTCTTCCGCCGTGTGTTTCTCGTTCGCTTGCTTCTTGTTCGCTTGTGTGTGTTGGATTGCTTGCTTGTCACTATGGCTCAGAACAATACCAAATTGTGTGAGTTCTCCAATACCAACAACAATGATTTTATTAGCACTCCGATTGCTCCTATTACCGATGCTGAATCTTGTGAGATCAATGGTGCTTTGTTGAATCTTGTCATGAAAGATCAATTCTCCGGCCTTCCTAGTGAACATGCCGCTACCCATCTAAACAACTTTGTTGATTTATATGATATGCAAAACAAAAGGGATACGGATAACGATATTGTTAAATTGAAGTTATTTCCGTTTTCACTTAGAGATCGTGCTAAAACTTGGTTCTCTTCTTTGCCTAGAAATAGTATTGATTCGTGGAATAAGTGCAAAGATGCTTTTATCTCTAAGTATTTCCCTCCTGCTAAGATCATCTCTCTTAGAAATGATATTATGAATTTTAAGTAACTAGATCATGAGCATGTTGCACAAGGTTGGGAGAGAATGAAATTAATGATACGTAATTGCCCTATGCATGGTTTGAATCTATGGATGATTATTCAGAACTTTTATGCTGGCTTGAATTTTGCTTCTAGAAATCTTTTAGATTCGGCCGCCGGAGGCACTTTCATGGAAACTACCTTAGGAGAAGCTACCAAACTCCTAGATAATATTATGGTTAATTATTCTCAATGGCACACCGAAAGATCTACTAGTAAAAAAGTGCATGCTATTGAAGAAATTAGTGTTTTAAGTGGGAAGATGGATGAACTTATGATATTGTTTGCTGCTAAGAGTGCTTCTTCTGATCCTAATGATATGCCTTTGTCCACTTTGATTGAGAATAACAATGAATCTTTGGATGTGAATTTTGTTGGTAGGAATAATTTTGGTAACAATGCTTATAGAGGTAATTTTAATCATAGGACTTTTCCTAGTAATTCCTCTAATAATTTTGGTAATTCCTACAACAACTCTTATGGAAAGATGCCTTCTGAATTTGAAACTAGTGTTAAGGAGTTTATGATCTCGCAAAAGAATTTCAATGCTATGCTTGAAGAGAAATTGCTTAAAGTTGATGAATTGGCTAGAAGTGTGGATAGAATTACTCTTGATGTTGATTCTTTGAAACTTAGATATATTCCACCCAAGCATGATATCAATGAGTCTCTCAAAGCCATGAGAATTTCCATTGATGAATGCAAAGAAAGAACCGCTAGGATGCGTGCTAAAAGAGAAGATTATATTAAATCATGTTCTTCTAGTTATCGTGAAAATAAAGATGAAGATCTGAAAGTTATTGATGTGTCCCCTATTAGATACCTGTTTCCTAGTATTAATCTTGATGAAAATAGGATTGGAGATGATTCTGCTTTAAGGTGTCCCAATAATTCTGAGTTTTTAGATCTTGATGCTAAAATTGCTAAAAGTGGGATTGAAGAGATTAAAACTTTGCATAGTGATGAACCCACTACATTTTATTTCAAGGGGTTCAATTATGATAATTGCTCTTTGATTGATTGTATTTCCTTGATGCAATCCGTGCTAAATTCTCCGCATGCTTATAGTCAAAATAAAGCTTTCACTAAACATATAGTTGATGCTTTGATGCAATCTTATGAAGAAAAACTTGAGTTGGAAGTTTCTATACCTAGAAAGCTTTATGATGAATGGGAACCTACTATAAAAATAAAAATAAAAGATCATGAATGCTATGCTTTGTGTGATTTGGATGCTAGTGTTTCCACTATCCCAAAAACTTTGTGTGATTTGCTAGGGTTCCATGAGCTTGATGATTGTTCTTTAAATTTGCATCTTGCGGATTCCACTATTAAGAAACCTATGGGAAGAATTAAGATTTTCTTATTGTTGCCAATAGGAATTATGTGCCCGTAGATTTCATTGTTCTTGATATAGATTGCAATCCTTCATGTCCTATTATTCTTGGTAGACCTTTCCTTAGAACGATTGGTGCAATTATTGATATGAAGGAAGGAAATATTAGATTCCAATTTCCATTAAGGAAAGGCATGGAACACTTTCCTAGAAAGAAAATCAAATTACCATATGAATCTATCATGAGAGCCACTTATGGATTGCCTTCGAAATATGGCAATACCTAGATCTATCTTGTATCGTGCCTAGCTAGGGGCGTAAACCGATAGCGCTTGTTGGGAGGCAACCCAATTTTATGCTTTTCGCTTTTGTTGCTGTTAGGGAATAAATATTGCATATAGCCTCTGATTAGATGTGTTTTCATGTTTTGTTTAGTGTTTGTGCCAAGTAGAACCTTTGGTAGAACTTGTGTGAAGTTTATTTGATCTTGCTGTGAAAAAACAGAATCGTTAGCGCTCGCTAAAGTAGACTTCAGATTTTACTGGAGCGTGATTTTTAGTTGATTCTTTTTGCTTCTGATTGGTAGACAAATTGCGCAAATTTACCAATTTAGTTTGAATTTTTTTGGAGTTCCAGAAGTAGGCGAACCGAGCAGATTACTACAGACTGTTCTGTTTTTGACAGATTCTGTTTTTCGTGTGTTGTTTGCTTATTCCGATGCATCTATGAGTAATATTGGAGGATATGAACCATAGAGAACTTGGAGTACAGTTGGTTTAACACCAATATAAACAATGAATGAATTCCTTGCTGTACCTTTGAGTGGTGGGTTGTTTTTCTTACTAACGGAGCTCACGAGAATTTTTGTTTAAGTTTTGTGTTGTGAAGTTTTCAAGTTTTGAGTACTGCTTTGATGGAATATGGAACAAGAAGTAGCCATGGCCTAAGCTTGGGGATGCCCATGGAACCCCAAGCAAATTCAAGATAATCAAAAGCCTAAGCTTGGGGATGCCCCGGGAAGGCATCCCCTCTTTCATCTTCATCCATCGGTAACTATACTTGGAGCAATATTTTTATTCGCAACATGCTATGTGTTTTGCTTGGAGCGTCTTGTATAATTTAAGTCTTTGCTTGTTAGCTTTCCACAATCATCCTTGCTGGACACACCTATTTGAGAGAGTTAAATATGCCCTAGAAATTGTTAGAACACTCTATATGCTTCACTTATATCTTTTGAGTTGAATAGTTTTTGCTCTAGTGCTTCACTTATATCTTTTAGAGCACGGTGGTGGTAATATTTTGTAGAAATTGTTGAACTCTCATGCTTCACTTAGATCTATTTGAGAGTCTATTAAAACAGCATGGTAAAGTGTGTAGGCTAAAGAAACTAGTCTTCACATGATAAACATCCAATGTCAATGTAGTAAAAATTTCCACATCAAGTGCATTGAGTAGAAAGAGATGTTGGATGCTTGATAATTGTTTTGAGACATGAGGATAGTGATATTAAAGTCATGCTAGTGGAGTAATTATTAAATTGAGAAATATTTGTGTTAAGGTTGGTGATTCCCGTAGCATGCACGTATGGTGAACCGTTGTGTGACTAAGTTAAAGCATGAGGTATTTGTAGAGTGTCAACCTTTGTGTGGAGGTCGGGGGCGCGCGATGGTTAACTCCTACCAGCCTCCCCCCTAGGGGCATGCGTTGATTGCTTTGTTTTGATGACTCGTAGATTTTTGCAATAAGTATATGAGTTCTTATGACTAATGTTGAGTCCATGGATTATACGCACTCTCACCCTTCTACCATTGCTAGCCTCTATTGTACCGCGCAACTTTCGCCGGTGCCATAAACCCACTATATATCCTTCCTCAAAACAGCCACCATATTGTTCCTCAAAACAGCCACCATACCTACCTATCATGGCATTTCCATAGCCATTCCGAGATATATTGCCATGCAACTTTCCACCGTTCCGTATATATGACACGCATCATATTGTCATAATACCATTGCATGATCATGTAGTTGGCATCGTATTTGTGGCAAGGCCACCATGCATAATTTTTATAGATGTCACTCTTGTTTCATTGCACATACCGGTACACCGCCGGAGGCATTCATATAGTCATACTTTGTTGTTGTAGTATCGAGTTGTAATCTTGTGTTGTAATGAAAGTGTGATGATCATCATTTATAGAGCATTGTCCCATGGGAGGAAAGGCTGAATCTATAAAGCCCCTCCGCAAAAAAAGAAAAAAAAAGAAAGGCCAAAGAAAAAAAGAAAGGCCCAAAAAAAGGAAAAAAGAAAAAAAAGGGACAATTGCTACTATCTTTTTCCACACTTGTGCTTCCAAGTAGCACCATGTTCTTCATCGTAGAGAGTCTCATGCTTAGTCACTTTCTTATACTAGTGGGAATTTTCGTTATAGAACTTGGCTTGTATATTCCAACGATGGGCTTCCTCAAATGCCCTAGGTCTTCATGAGCAAGCAAGTTGGATGCACACCCACTAGTTTCCTTTGTTGAGCTTTCATCCATACTTAGCTCTAGTGCATGCGTTGCATGGCAATCCCTACTCACTCACATTGATATCTATTGATGGGCATCTCCATAGCCCGTTGATACGCCTAGTCGATGTGAGACTATCTTCCTCTTTTTGTCTTCTCCACAACCACCTCTATTTCACCCATAGTGCTATATCCATGGCTCACGCTCATGTATTGCGTGAACGTTGAAAGGTTTGAAAAGATAGAGCATGAAAACAAATGCTCGGCTGAAATCGGGGTTGTGCATGATATGAATATTTTGTATGATAGCAAGGGAGCATAGCCAACACTATATGATTTTGTAGGGATAACTTTCTTTAGCCATAGTATTTTGAGAAGACGTGATTGCTTTGTTAGTATTGCTTGAAGTATTGTTATTTCTTATGTCAATATAGACTTTTATCTTGAATCTTTCAGATCTCAACATTCATGCCACAATTAAGAGAATTACATTGAAAAACTATATTGGTTAGCATTCCACATCAAAAATTCTTTCTTTATCATTTACCTACTCGAGGACGAGCATGAATTAAGCTTGTGGATGTTTGATACGTCTCCAACGTATCTATAATTTTTGATTGTTCCATGCTATTATTTATGAAGTCTTGGATGTTTAATGGGCTTTATCATTCACTTTTATATCATTTTTGGGACTAACCTACTAACCCAAAGGCCCAGTCCAGATTGTTGTTTTTTTGTGCCTATTTCAGGGTTTTGCAGAAAAGGAATATCAAACGGAGTCCAAACGGAATGAAACCTTCGCAGGAGATATTTTTGGAGGAAATCACGCGAGATAAACTTCGAGGCCAAGCCAGAGGACAGGGGGCCCACCCTCGAGGGTGGGGGCGTGCCCCCCTTCCCAGAGCGTGCCCCCTGCCTCGAGGGCAGCCCCTGGTGCCCCTCTTCCTCCTATATATGCCAACGTACCCCAGAAACTCCATACGCAGAGAGAAAACCCTAATTCCACCGCCGTAGCTGCTGTTCCCGTGGAGATCCCATCTTGGAGCCTGTTCCGGGAGGGGGATCCATCACGGAGGCCTTCATCATCATCATCATCATCGCCCTCACCATGAGTTGTGAGTAGTTTACCACAGACCTTCGGGTCCATAGCTAGTATCTAGATGGCTTCTTCTCTCTCTCTCCGGATCTCAATACAAAGTTCTCCTCGGTCTTCGAGGAGATCTATTCGATGTAATCTCTTTTTGCGGTGTGTTTGTCGAGATCCGATGAATTGTGAGTTTATGATCAAGGTTATCTATGAAAGATATTTGGTTCTTCTCTGAACTTTTTATGTGTGCTCATAATATCCTTGCAAGTCTCTTCGAATTATCGGTTTGGTTTGGCCTACTAGATCTATAGTTCTTGCAATGGGAGAAGTGCTTGGCTTTGGGTTCAATCTTGCGGTGTCCTTTCCCACTGACAGTAGGAGCAGCAAGGCACATATTGTATTGTTGCCATCGAGGATAAAAAGATGGGGGTTTCATCATATTGCTTGAGTTTATCCCTCTACATCATGTCATCTTGCTTAAGGCGTTACTCTGTTCGTATGAACTCAATACACTAGATGCATGCTGGATAGCGGTCGATGTGTGGAGTAATAGTAGTAGATGCAGGTAGGAGTCGGTCTACTTGTCTCGGACGTGATGCCTATATACAATGATCATGCCTAGATAGTCTCATAATTATTCGCTTTTCTATCAATTGCTCAACAGTAATTTGTTTACCCGCCGTAGAATACCGTTATCATGAGAGAAGCCACTAGAGAAAACTATGGCCCCCGGGTCTATCTCTATCATATTACTATCCCGCCAATTTATATCTCAGTTGTTTATTTTCTTTCTTTACTTTCTGTTTCTATACCAAAAATACCAAAAATATAAACTATCATCTCTATCAGATCTCACTATCGTAAGTGACCGTAAAGGGATTGACAACCCCTTAGCGCGTTGGTTGCGAAGTTCTTATTGTTTGTGCAGGTGCGAGGGACTGGCGTGTGGTCTCCTACTGGATTGATACCTTGGTTCTCAAAAACTGAGGGAAATATTTACGCTACTGTGTTGCATGTCCCTTTCCTCTTCGAGGGAATACAACGCAAGCTCAAGAGGTAGCATAGACCATCGGTAAAGAAGGCACCGAAGAAGTCCTTCGCATATAAACAATGTGCTGACAACCCAAAAGCACATGTCTATATCCCGGGCCAGAGAATTGTAGCGACCGCGATTCCCATGAATTGGAGTCTCTGTGCTTAAGTGTCATCCCTGGATCGGTATTCTGATACACACACAATACTTGAGGATTTATAACAGAGTTTTAATCACACACTTATTACATCGAAATCCTCAGTATTATTACAAAATATGGCTGAAGGCCATCTAAAATAATTAAACTGCTTAAGCATCGTAGATAGTTGAGTCCATTCAACTCCACGACAAACACTGAGTGCATGACAACGACCTATCGCACCTTAATCTTCTTCGGAGAACTCTGCAATATGAGACGTTGCAGCCATGTAGGCCAGCACATTGAATATGCTGGCAAAGTCACACTCTAGAAATGATGATGAAGAAATATCTACTACTACATGCATATTTGGCTGGTGGAGGTTGTAAGTTTATTTTTGCATAAAGCTAGTTTTTCCCTACAACAAAGGAATAAATTTTATTTACTACTAAATTGAATTAATCAATATTGAGAAGGTTCCTCCATCTCAATCCCAAAATTAACCAAATTCATTAGTAACCCAACAATTTAATTAATAAAGTGATGAGATCAGTCCATAATTCAAATACCAGGATACTCAAGATGTCCATAACCGGGGACACGGCTACTCATGAATAGTTTGTACACTCTCCAGAGGTTTGCGCACTTTTCCCCACAAGACTCGACCGCATCCATGATCGGAAGATCGAGACATAATCTTTCAGAAGCATTAACTCTTTACTCTGGGTAGACCGGTACACCTACTTTCCCCTACATCTACTAGTCCACCCCTGAAAGAGCTCACACAACATACTCAACTATGCCAGAGCCCATAATGGCTTGTGGCTGCACACGAAAGTTTCTAGGCATGAATGATATATGATCCCTTTTAGCCTGGGTGGCATTCCATAGGATGATCACACGGTTCCTCCGAGATCTCCCAGGCAACACTGGATTCTCCAGGTGCCCTGCAATCAATCCACCCAGATGTGTATTCAAGTTGCCACCTTAAACTTTCCCTTAGTTGTTATTACACTCACAACTTTCATGAATCTCACATACCAATCCACGTCTACAAGCATGGCTAAGGAATAAGTAACAAAGCGTATAATCCCGGGGTTGATCTCAAGTCATAGGTTCCTACCTCATGAACTACAGAGCAATTCCGCATGTAACCAAGTCCTACTCATGCAAATCTTTGAGGATATAACTAATGCAAGTAAAACTGGGTATTGAAGAGTATGATCAAAGTGTAAATTTCCTTGCTGATGATCGTTGAAACTTAGAGTCTCGTAGTAGCAAGCTTCGCACTCCGGAAATTCTATCGCAATCAAACAATAACATACATAAGCAATCATGCAACAAAATCAAAGAACAGATCTTGACAAACTCCGAAAACAAGCGAACAACTCTTGTAACAGAAAACAATTTCTAACAGTACCAAAATTAGAGGAATTTGACCTTATCAGAAAGTTTAGGTCAAGAGTTTCGATTTGCAAAAAGAATCAACTCAAATGGAGTTACAAAATTAAATACTAAGGCAAAAACTTCTGCCACCACACGTGCAAAGGGTAGACCATCGGTAAAGAAGGCACCGAAGACATCCTTCGCATATAAACAATGTGCTGACAACCCAAAAGCACATGTCTATATCCCGGGTCAGAGAATGCTACAAGACAAAGTGTACGAGCACCTGAGGCTTGAGATGAAGATTCTACATGACAAAATTGTGGAATCAGAGCTAGCCATTATTAACCAAGGATCCATCGTTAACCCAACACATTACACTGCTAAGGTGCCAAAGGGACATACTTTCTTCAAAAAAGATAGCGGGGATAAAATATATGTAGGATCTTCTAGATGTTTAGATTCTATAGTCTTGAAACATGCCTAATGAGGCTATGAGCATTTTTTTCAAGCCACTGAGGTAGGAAGCAAGAATATTTCCGATGTCACCATAGCCGACCCTTATCTCTTGAATGAGGAAAACCTAAAAAATAAGGAAGGAAGGCGGTGCATGAAGAGTTGTCTTCTGGATTTCATGCAACAGAACAAGATTAAAAGCTTCCTCATCGTGCCGTACCGACCCTTGTACGTCCTTCTCTGGCTTTGCACTTTCGCTTTTGTACCTTTTTCCTTCATATATGTATTCACGTCTCAAAATATATTACTTTGTCATGATCGTAGCATGTTTATTCTATTTTGCGCAGCAACCATTGTGTCTCCTAGTGCTAAGACCGCAAAGGTGCAATTGTTACTTGCTGGATTCCACGAAGAGCTCGGGAAAAGACTAGTCCCTCCTGAAGGACCTTCTCAATGATTGTATTTTTGATTGGAATACTACAGGAGACCACACGGTTGAAAAAAACTACAAAAGAAGTGGAAAGGAAATGATTGCCTTAAAATGAAACACTCTATCTTGTACGCAACAACCGCCGGCTAGTATGACATGCGGCTTCTACGCTAGCATTCACATGGAGGAATTAATACTATCCGCGAAAATGTTAAATCAGCATGGTAAAATCCTCAAATGGGGCCAAGAAGTACAAAACAATTTGGCCCAAGCTGGCTTAGTGCTCAAAGAACTACAAGTCAAGTTCGCGACTATCATAAACAAGGAGGTCTCCTCGTCTTCCGACCTATTCTAAAATAACTCCGAAGAAGACGAGTCCAACCAAGAAAAGAGCCTAACCTAGCTTATTGCACTGGCAATACTGAAACCGTGACTAAACATATTTGGCGTCATGTACTATGTTGTTCAACTTGATCAGCAGACTATATTTGAGACCATGTATTTTGTTTAACTCGTTTATTCTTAATGTAATTCTCGTTCTTTATTTTCAGTTATTACCACTACTTTTATTCCTGATTTGCTCGCATTTAATTGATAATGGTCCCCTATTTGCATCAGCGAACGCTGTTGTGGCTGCCACGACAACGTTTTTCATTCTAGCATGGTGCAACAATCAGTAACGGGTGCTAACAAGCGCCCGCCGCGCGTACTCACAGTACTGGCGAGCGACACGCCTTGCCCACCATTGGTAGGGCTGCCCGCCACTGCTACGAGATGGACTACACTGGCGGGCAAATTATGTCGCTCGCGACTATTAGGGCCCTGCCAGTGACGGGCAGGCGCCCGCCACTGATGCCTCTTTAGCAGTGGCGGACGGCCTAAAGAGACTCACTCATCACTGCTGGGCTTTAGGTGCCCGTCTGCATTCCTACTTCAGGAGACTCACTCATCACATGCTCACACTTCTTTAGGTGCCCATTTCCATATTTCAAAGTTTCAAAGAAGTGTGAGCATGTTACCACACACAGGCATGTTGCATCTCGTGTCCACATGGAGTACTTGGCTAATTGTTTATGCTAAGTTACAAAGGCGGAACAAACTAGGTCTGATTGATCATGGCGTGCGTTGTGGTAGGCTCTGCTGCTCTGGCAAGTTAACTAAGTTGAGAACAACCAAGCCGATAGAAAATTCATGTAGCTGAGCGACCTCACATGAAGTGATTTGGATATTGACATGTATATATAGACAGAGCCAAATCCGAGTTGGTAGATGAAATAATATTGATTTATGATCGGTGGTTGATCAACGCATTCAGGCTGATTTATATGCACATGCCACTTCCATTCCTATCACGTTGCATAGTTTTTTTTCAGCAGAGAGAGGAGCCGATGAAAGAAAATGAGCTGATGAGATGATCATACATGAGGACAAGACAACTGCCAAAGAAATCAAGCTGCATAACTCCGTCGTGTCGGGTGCCGCGCCGATTCGGGTAAGAGGATGATAGTGAAAGAGCAACTAACTGATGGTACGCATGTTCTTGATGTCCTGTAGTAGTAAACTGAAGACATTTTCACTCTGTTCAAAAAGTCATTGAATGGACACCATATGCTTTTATTGCAGGCTCTTATGATCACACCACAGCGTCCATCAGTTCTGAAAATTTGCGGGGTCACAAGACACATGTCGTTACATGCGATTATTTGACAGAGAACCAGCTGCTGCTCATGAGACTGCTGGTAAAGGATCAGTACTTGCTCGAAACCGCATAAGTCGATCGTGAGAGTTGATGCCCCCGTCAGTTTCATGGACGATGTCGCCGGTGCGCTGAACTGGTCGGACAAGGGCAACGATCTCCTCTGCGACATGGCCCGGGAGGTGATCAGAAGGAAAGGCAAGCAGAGCGAGGCCATGGAGGAGGTCAGCGTGGCGCGCACGGCCAACCTGAGGCTGCGATACCTTGACGATCTCGTCAGAGAGCTGGACGACGACGTCGAGAGCCTGGGCATGTCCAAGTCCAAGAGAACTCAACAGCAGGGTGAAAACCGCGCGGCTGAAAATCTGCGTAGGATACTTGAGAGTGACATTCAGAATGACCACCCCGACGCCAACTCGACGTGGGATTTCGGGTGGAACCGCGTGTGGGTGGTGACGTTGGAGAAGGGCGACGTCGTCAGGGATCTGGAGAAGAACATACTGGGTGGCATCATCACCGACGTGGAGAGGGATCTCATCGAAGTATCGGTACGACATGGCTGTTACCCCTACGTGGCTTGAGTGGAGCTGTGGAGAGAAAACTTTTAGAGTGATTGAGGTCACTAGGTTAGGTTAATATTTTGATCTGTACCATGTTTATTCGCTGTAAATAACTTCTGTGAGGTTTCTCTATGTTAAGGAAATATGTGTATTCTGTTCTGTTCCTTTTTTTTCAACAAGGTTGTGGTTTTTTCGTAGTAAGGAAATGCGCCATTGTTTCAATTCGAGCTTTCCATGCCCTATTATCATACTATATTTGCATATCAGGTGGGCATCCCTTATTCCCTAATTTCATCATGGAAAGTTGGAAGTATAAAATTATGTAGGAAACGTTGAACCTTTTGTCTCGGGCCGCAAGTATATTTATCAAGGTTTTAAATTGCCGGCTATTGAAAAAAGCGGCACGCTCTAGCAGCAGCAATGAGCAGCTATTGCCGCTATGCCAAATAGCGGTTTTGCAGAATACATGCAAGAATTTCGAAAATAAGTGCAAGATACATGTCAAACTACAGGAATTCAGCATCGATTAAATAGTTGAGACAAACAGGAACATAATAACTCAACCATAAGATCATCCATTAAGCCAACATTCAGCAATCGTCTCAAGCGACACCGCAAATAGTTCGGTAGACATTGGACCGTCTCAAGCGGCAAAGCAAATAGTTCGACACTGGACACAGACAGACAGACTATATAATAGAGCATTGACTACCTCAAAAAGATGAACTAGTAAGTTTTGCAGATAAATAATCCATAAAGGTAATGGTGCATTCTCTTCTATTCTTCTGCAGAATCTGAAGGAGACTTATCAGAATCCGATTCAGAAGAAGAAGCAGCTTGCGGCATTGTTTCAACACGCATAGCCATCAAGGACTGCAGGCTCACGGTCTTTATTTTCTTCCTAGGCCTAGAACTCCTCTTCCTTTTGGCTTGTCCCTGTGATGATGATGCCCTGTTTGGTGCCTCTTCCGATGCATCTTCATGAGCTTTATCTTGTTCTTCATCACCTTCTGCAGTTGGTTCTTTCCCAGTGATGAACTCATTGTCATAATCAGCAAGAACATCATCTACATCTTTCTCTATGGGATCTCTGTTTTTGTTCTCTCTCTTGTTCCTTAGTTTAGAGCTGAATTTCACAAACACAAGATCCCTCATCCTGTCATGCAGCAACCTACTACGCTTCTTTGTATGAACCTAAAAGTTCATAAAAATTAAATACTTATAACAAATGTAGAAAACAGAAAACCCAATTGTATAAACTGCAACCATATTTTTGTTACCTCTTCGAAAACTGACCAGTTCCTCTCACAAGCTGATGAGCTGCATGTCAAATTAAGAATCCTAGATGCCAAAGTTCTCAACTTTGGTGTGCTGGTGCCATGGTCCAGCCACCATTTTGCTACACATTATACAAGTTAATAGTTAAAGAAATGGAAACAAAAGCATTTTATTCATCAATCATATTAGCTACAATAACTAACCTGGATTAAAATTCTTGTTTCTCCTTTGCCTTATAGCAATCTCATGGCCGAAAGATCCTTGCTGATCTTGATACATGTTGATTTCTTCAATTACAATGTCTTGGGTTTCTTTGTCCTCAATCATCTTGCAAATGCATGTAATAACAACAGCTCTAAATGATCCATCATGCTCAATCTCTGACTTGTTTGGTTAATAATAGTGAGGATTCAAATAGTAGCCAGCCAAGTGGAGAGGAGTCTTGAGCTTGCTGTCCCACCTTTTATCAATGATGTCCCAAGCAACTTTGTACTTGCTCTCATCATTATCAAAGCTCACAGCAATATGTTTCTTTGCCTCAAGCATCAATCCATGGAAGAATACCATTGCAGGAACACCACTGTCCATTCTGCGAAGCACAATAGCCATTGGCTCGAAGAAATTAACAACCATGTCAACATGTTTCCAAAAAACTTCAAATCGCACCACTTTGAGTGTTTTTTCCCCTTTGCCTTTGTCAAGTATGAACCTAGTTCATTCATCTCATCTGATCTGAAGAGCCTTGTCAACTCCTTCTTGTTGTCTAGCAAACTTTTCAGATTTAAGTAAGCAGTGGCAAATCGAGTAACACCAGAGCGAACCAAGTCCTTCCTAAAAAATTTCCTCATCAAATCCAATACCCTTGTATGAGCATACAAGAAGCTTGTCACTTCTCTTGCACTTGAAATAGTTTTTGCAACTGGTCCAAGCTTCCCAAGATCCTCCAGCATGAGATCTAGGCAGTGAGCAGCACATCCATTCAAAAATATGGATGGTCTCTTTGCTGTTAGCATACTAGCTGCTGATACATTCACACTAGCATTATCAGTCACCACTTGCACAACATTTTCTTCACCTATATCGTCTATGCATTTGTCCACCAAGTCAAATATGTATTTGCCATCTTTTCTGTCACCGGAGCAGTCCACCGAATCAATGAAGCAAACACCATGAGCACTGTGCACAACTAAATTCATTACTCCCCTACCCTTCTTATCTGTCCATGCATCAGTCATAACCGTGCAACCTGTGAGCTCCCATGATTCCTTATGATTCTTGAATCCATCCAGCACCTTCTGTTTCCTCTTCTGCAAAAATGGTCCACTCATCTCATATGCACTAGCCCCTCTCAAGTCCTTGCCAAACTGTCCGATGGACTCAAGCATATGAGCAAAGCTAGGGAGGGTGACAGTGTTGTGAGGAATGCTAGCTTCATAGAAAAACTGGCAAATATACTCACAAACTCTGTCCCTTTTCTCTTCTCTTTTCATAGTTGACAACTGTGATTGGACCTTCTGGCTAACATTGAATCCCTTTGATTATTGCGAACAGACTCTTCTATAGATGTTTTCTTGTAAAACTTATCAATAGTGGAACTGCCACTACCTACCACAGCTCTAGAGTTACTCGTCCCACTGCCTCTCGTTGACTTCAGCAACACAACATCATTCCTCTCAAAGTCAGAATCATCCCCACTACCCCTTTCATCATCTGAGTTCTCTATATTAATTGCAGATCGAACCATTTGCACTTCATCCTTCTTATTTTGCTTGTCACCACTCTTCTTCGTAAGAAAAGCAATAATCTCTTCCTTCACATCAGCTGGAACCTTCTTACATTTAACATCATTGAAGCCAGTAATGCAAGCAAGATGGTACTTCATTCTAGTAATTCCACCTTTCAATAGCTTGTCACAAAAATTGCACTGCAAATGGTACTTCTTGTTCACATCTGGGGCAAAACAGTACGCATATGCAGGGTCATCGGACATTACTGCTTTCCTTCCTTGTGTTTGGGTTACCGAATCACCTACAGAAAAAGTACAAAATAATTTCATTAACCTACAGTGCTAAAGATGACCTATTTGATTGATAATTAATCTATCCTAAATTCCTAATTAAGCAAGAAGCAGATGATATATGACACAATTAATTACTTAGATTCAGAAACCTCTAAAATTATAATTTGTTGTTGAAGCATAGGAGATTTGCCATGGTTTATTTGATTGATAATCTACCTACAACATATAACCTACTGAAAATAATTACTGGCTACTTGTTAGCTTTCAGATCGATAAGGGAGGTGGAACCTAAACTTGTTAGATTGCAGAAGGTAAAACATAGAATACGTTTCTCTTCCATTGGAAGATGAACTTAGGTTCCCTCTACTTGGAACAATCTAACTACATATGCGAGTAGAAGAGATAGTATCTGAGATAATAGAAGATGAACTAATGGAAAGACAGACTAGGAAACTTGCCTCCCTGAATCGCTGACTCCGGCTGAGACATGGTTCTGCAGTTATTCTTCGCATCCGTGTTGCAGGCTCATCGTCGTGCCGCCGTCGCCAGGGATATAGATCGGGGAAGCGGAGCGGATGATTTGCTTGTTAGGGTTAGCGCTCGGCTCTTTTGTAGCTCCTCTTTTGGGCCTCTGTGCGGTGATTCTGAAAAGGCCCAGAATTCCCGTACTGAGCGTACTCCCTTGTGGCCCAAACTCGTATAGCGGCGCAATCTTACCCAGGAAATAGCGGCTACAACTGGCTAATTGCGGCTTTTTGCGGCTCGGTTCCTGTAGCGCAAAAAAATGGCATTGCGTTGCCCCTAGCTTTTCTAGCTGCTATGGCCGGCAAATAGCGCTGCAATAGCCAGCAATTTATAACCTTGATATTTATAGAAGGTTTGCCATGGCTTACAAGCTTGGAATATTGCTAGGATTCTTCCAGATTACATCGAGAGAGATTACAACTCATGGGAGAAAGAATAGAGCAGAAGAAGAGATAGAAACGATTTAAACAGACATAGCTTCTACCTCTACGTAACTATTCTAACAGGAAGACCAAGTTCGAATTGGTGAACCGCCCTTAGATCAGGCTATTCCATCTACGATTTCGGTCGGAGCAACATGTCAGAGCTGTCAGTCGAGAAGAATGAAGTTGTCATAGGTTTGGAGAAGACCATATCGGATGGCATTATCACACGTACGGAGGTGTCATAGATCTATATAGTGGCTGGAACATAAGCACACATTTTTGTATTAAAACATGGCATAATAAACACACATGTGCTGAATTGTACAAATGTAACTAGCAGCTAGATCAACAGAAGATATAGATTCCGAATGAAGCATAGCGAATTGTGCTGAATTGCGAATTGCCAAATTGTATTTGTCATGACCCAAGTTGCAGTCATAATGAACGCGAAGAAGATGACCAATGTCAAGTTGTTTCGCTGAATATGGATACTGGTTGGTGCTTCAATTTTCCAGCAGATATCCTTCTCAAGGCCCGCAGTTCGTCCTTGCAAATGAAGCTAGGATTTCGGATGCTCGAAATGAAGCTATGCGACATGATCGCGGGTTGGCACAATTTCTCTAGGACTCTCGAGAAAGGAGTCCAAGATGTTTTTTCTGATGCCACCCATTTCCGTGTTTCAAAGAAGTGTGTGCATGGCACACACATGTTGCATCTGGTGTCTATATGGAGTACTTGGCTAATTGTTTATGCTTTTGGGAGAGTTTGACAGTTTCAGCAATAAGTAACAGAGGTGGAACAAATTAGGTCAGATCCATCATGGTGTGGGTTGTGGTAGGCTCTGCTAAACTAAGGCGAGAACAAGCAGATAGAAAAATCATGTAGCTGAGCGACCTCACATAAAGTGGCTTGCATATTGACATGTATATAGAGGTAGAGCAAAATCCAAGTTGGTAAATGAAATAATTTTAATTTATGATAGGTGGTTGAGAAACGTAGCCACAATGATTTTATATATACACATGCCACTTTCATTCCTCTGAGATAGCATATCTATAACTCCACATATTTTTCACTTTCCCCAATGGGTTTTGTGTCCATATTATGATCTAGCGGAACACGGAGGAGTGTCGGGCATACAGTGGATATAGCATGTTGTCACATAGGCAGAGAGATATTATTATAACACAGGGGATCTTTGTCAAAAAGGGCACAATGGTGGGGTAGGTTGGGCGGAGGGCAGGGCTCGCTAGGGTGGCGAGGCTGGCGTGCGATTCTGTCTAGGTTGAAACCGGAGGCTGGCAGAGGAAGAAGAGTAACAGTTCTAGCGGCTGGAGCTGGAAGACAAACTACGATCCATTGGATCTTAATCCTAGGGATAAAAAAGAATCGACTTGGCATGAAACAATGTTTAGTCGACTTACCCCTAATCGGTCCCTAACAAAAGGATGCCATCTTCAATTCAGACCGTAGCTTGCTGGTAACTTTGATGCTACAAATGCTTCAACTTGAAATGAGCGTCCGGAATGTTGATCTGGTCTGCATAAAGTCCTCTAACTGCGAAGTGGGAAGTTCAAATGGACCCTGAAAGCTGATGCCGTGTATTGTGAGCTTAGGGGTACCTGACCAATCACCGATCTTGGTGGTTCCTAAGTCGAGGAACCCTTCCTCCTTCCTATCTTCGACTTGGAGCCATTAGCGGTGTCCTCATAGTTGAGCAGCAGGAAGAGGATGGTTAGCGACAGAAAGTGCAATGGCCATTCAACCTTGTAAGTGAGGTCTGCACAACCTTTTGATTGCTTATGTTTCATCCGCGGATCAAATTCCTTCCCCGGAGTTCTTACTTATAGGCTTTATAGCCAAGCAGTCCAATAGGATAGTTGCTTCTTCTAAAGAGGGTTAGAGTGCGAGAGCCAAAGCCTCTACCGCAACCATTCAAAAACTAAAAAGTTACATTGGTCTGCATGAAGTTGCACCATTGCTTCCAAGCTCATCCTATTGTGGTTCCCACAAATTAACCACTTGGAGACATCATGAGAGCCGCGACCCGGCTCATAGGATCTCGAAGTGGAGGTGGAACTCGGACAATTCTCCATGTGTTTCACCTCTCACACCGCAATAAAGTCAGAAGAACTTGCTTATTTCGTGCTCGAGTGAACCCAACCCTTGGATCCAAATGAGGAGATATATCATGAACTGTTGACTCTCATGTTCGAAGGGTTGGTCACCCTCTATGGAGCACGGGATAGAATTGTACTTGTGTCACCCCACGGGACTAAAATCAAGTAAGCTATCTATTTCCACTTCAAGTCCACAAACAATGAGGCAAAATATGAAGGGTTGCTTGCAAGGTTACAAGTGGCTTCTACTCTTGAGGTTCTCCAGTTGTTGGCGAAAGGAGATTCCTAGTGTGTGATAAGACAAGTGTGCAAGGAGTATCGAAATTGACGTTTAACCATGACATCATACCCTGCAGAGGTCCAAAAGCCGGAAAGGGGGCTCATCAGTTTCTATTTTAAGCACATACAGAGGTGACAAAATCAACATGCCGATGAGCACGAACAACTGGCTTCCTTGCGATCTCTTGGAACTTTTGAGATTTCATTGAGAAGCTCCCCAAGCCGTCGATACCGCAAGCAAGCAATGTAGATGAAGAGGTTAGGGTCCAAGAAATCTATGAATGACCTAGGTTATCACCAGGGATTGACACGCCAAAAGGTGTTGGAGAGTGACTTGTGACACTGCTCGATATCAAAGATATCCATATGTACCTTTAACGTGGAGTACCTTTTGAGAGCTCTGAACTTTTCGGGCAAATTTCTCGCCAAACTAAAAGCTACATCCTCTCGGACGAGGTCCTATATCAGAGATCATGGGGCAAAGTGCTCATGCGGTGCATCTCTCAAATAGGGTAGGAATCTACTCGATGAAATCCATGGGGGTGTGCAGAGTCACGCTTCCTTTCGAACCCTCCTGGCTAGGAAGGCTTTCAAATAATGTTTCCATTGGTGTACAACCCTCCCAGCGTAAGAAAACTAGTGAACAAATGTAAGGCATGCTAATATCATGCTTGAAAAAACCACCAACCCACTAAAGCTTTGCAACCGATATCCCTATCATGGCCCTTCGTGACCTAGGGGATTGAGTAACTAGGTACTTTTTTGGCAGTGCCGAGGGCCACAAATTTCTCACTAGTAGAAAAAAGCTTAGTAGCGGTATTCAGAAAACGCCGTTACTGGCGTGAGGCCCAGCCACCGGTAGTATAACGTCTTTGGTAAGCTTATACTACCGACGTCGGGCATAAACGCCAACAGCGAGTTACGAGTCGAGGGTGGGATTGCAACCGAGACAAAAAAGGTTGGACTCTAGTTGTGAGTCGATGGTGGACTTGCAACTAGAAAAAAGGTCGGGCCAAGTTATGAGTCGACAGTGGATTTGTAACTGGGACAAAAAAGGTCGAGTTCCAGTTGCGAGTCGAGGGCGGACTTGCAACTAGGGCAAAAAAAGATCGGATCCTAGTTGCGCATCGAGGGTGGACTTGCAGCTGGGACCAAGGTTGTCAGAATCGTGATTTTGAATCGGATCGGACCTCGGATGGTAGGATCGCAAATCATAGAATCTTCACTATCAGGATCGTAGAAACGTAGATTCTATGAACTGAAATCGTAGAATTATAGGGGTTAGTTTGGATCGTAAAGTCGTAAAATCGCATAACAGAATCGCGATTCTGACAACCTTGGCTGGGACAAAAAAAGTTGGGTCCGAGTTACGAGTCGAGGCTGGACTTGCAACTGGGACACAAAAACCAGGCCCCAGTTGCTAGTCGAGGGTGGACTTACAACTAGAAAAAAAGGTCGGACCTCAGTTGTGAGTCAACAGTGAACTTGCAACTGGGACAAAAAAAGGGCCGGATCCAGTTGTGAGTCGAGGGCGGACTTGCAACTTGAACAAAAAAAGATCGGACACCAGTTGCGCATTGAGGGTGGACTTGTAACTAGGACAAAAAAAATGACAGGTCCCATTTGCGAGTTGAGGGTCGACTTGCAACTAGCAAAAAAAGGCCGGGCCCCAGTTGTGAGTCGATGGTGAAATTGCAGCATGGACAAAAAGAGGTCAGATCCCAGCTGTCAGCCGAGGGCGGACTTGCAACAGGAACAAAACAAGACCGGACCCCAGTTGCACATTAAGGGTGGACTTGTACCTGGGAAAAAATGACAGGTCCTAGTTGCGAGTCAAGGGTGGACTTGCAGCTGGGACAAAAAACGTCAGGCCCTAGTTATGAGTCGAGGGCCGACAAAAGTGAAGCCAAACATGCCTAGGCCAACAACAGGATACACAATAAACAAAATATGACAAGCGAAGCGGAAGATAGAGTGCTTGCATGAAAACTGCGGGAACTAAATCAAACTATGATTTTAAAATAGACTTATAAAATTTTAAAAATCATGAATTTTAAAAAGTCCAAAAAAGAGAAAACAAAAAAACAAAATTTTAAAAACCAAAAGAAAAAAAACAAACAAGGAAAATATTTAAAGAGCTTTGGTCCAAAAGACCAAATGAAAACTACAAATTGGCACGCTAGCGCCCTGTAACTCACGGAGCGTACCTATACCTTGCATTGCCTCTCCCTGCTCTTTTTTCTTTTTCTTTTGAGAATGCCTCTCCCTGATCTCAATTACATTGCTTAAAAGAAATTGCAGCCGTGAAACACACGGACAGCTCAACCCACAAAAAATGTACGAAAGAAACTGGTTATTTTCACCATTGGGGTTTAGGGTTTAGGAAGACAACATGACACAACTGAGCAACAAACACGGCTGCACGTGACGTACGAGTGCGAGGACAGTCGCACGAATCTTATAGCAAAGTTATATCCTGTGGTGTGGATTTAGATGTGAGGTAACTATTTCACATCAGATCTAGGTGTGAAATAGCAAGCCCCGTTGCTAGAATCTGTTAGGAACGCGTCCATTATGGATAGGTCGACGAGCATACTTAATTAGATTGCCTAACAATTTGATTGCACGGCACACAAAATGTACAAAAGGATGGCTTTGATCGATGGATAAGTATAGATGTGTGAAAGTGAAACAAAACAACAAGAGGACTAAAGCAAACCACGTACAAACGGCTACTAGATGAAAGGCTTCATGGCTCGCAGCATAGAGTCCAAATTGACCTCGTGCAGGCACACCTGAGAGATGCGGTTGTTCTTTGGGCCGCTCTTGTGAAGCAACACGAGGGCCTCCATTGTTGCAAGGTTGAACTGGACGAGCCCGACGTTGCTCATGTAAAAGAGCAGGGTGCCGCTCCTCTCCCCGAATCCCTCGAAGCTAACGGACTTGTGCACGTCCCAGTCCGGGCCGTCAATCAGCACTCGACGGCTCCACCCCGACTCCCACAAGGACCACATCGACATCACCCGGGTTTCCGACACGAGCAGGCTCAGCCTAGTCCCACACGCCGAAACGGCCAGCGTGATCGCGTTGTTGTTCTTGCAGCCCGACATTCTGCTAACGCAGCCCTGCGGCAGGTCGATCACGGTCGCCTGCGCCGCGTCGACGTCCAGGGCCACGATCTGGAGCTCGTCGGCTTTTGCTAGGTTGTTGCACCAGCCCGGGACGCATAACCAGTGGACGGTGCGTCCGATGATCACCGGGTGTTTGTTGCTGCCAAGCAGCGACCGGGGTGGCGGACGCACGGCGTGGTGGGCGGCACGGGCCGCGCTCCATTTGCCGTCCTGTGACGAGTAGATCTGGCTTGTCAGGTTCTCGGCGGCGACGAGCAGCTCGAAACAGTTGCCGTCGACGGTGAGCAACGCGGGAGGGTAGTGGTCCCTTACGGCCATGGAAGGAAGAGGTAAGGTCTGGCCGGTGATGATATTACTGCAGACCGTAAGCTGCTCATCAGCCTCATGTTGGCCGCGGCTTATGTTTTTGATGGGATGATATTGGGCGCAGCTGTAGGACCTTCGGCGGCTGTAGCGGCGGAAGACGACGAGGCCGTCGCGCCAAGCCGCGAGCTCCAAGCTGAGGCTTGCTAGTCTCGAGTGGACCGGGATGGGCTCGGAATCGGAATCGGATGATTGTAAGGGCGTCTGGACTACGCGATTCACATCCCTGTCATCCAGCTTGTACGAGACGCGGCGGAGGAGCGTGGGGTCGAAGCCACGGAGGGCCAGGCGGCGGCGGAAGGCCGGGTCGAAGATGGCGCCGCGGAAGGGCTTGGAGGCGGCTGCGCACCGGACGATGGCCACGGCGTCGGAGCGAGCGGCGATCTCCAGCAGGAGATCCACCGGCAGGGTTGCCGTCATCGTCTCGCCGGATGCATGCATCTGCATGCACGCGTGTTTGGTTGCCATGGCCATATTGTATTCGTTTTGGTGTGTGCAGGAGTGGGACGACGTACGTATATTTATTTGTCGGTCGTGACCGTGATACGTTCCGACCGACCTCGAGTGTAACTCGTCCACTACTAGGAGTCAGGGCCGTCCCACATATATACGGGGCCCGGGGCAAGACAAGAATAAGGGGCCCATCTTGAAACACAAAAGCTCAGTTTTTTCTTTTCAAAAGTAATATATATGGATATCCACTATATATCATAGATTGATGATCTTTCGACTCTAAGACTGCGATTAAGAGAAATGCATCAGGGTAGTAATGAAATAATATAGCTCCACTAAATATCGATTTCCTAATTGTCAATAGAGACATCAATTTTTCAGCACAACAAATGACCTTGTAAAAACTGGTTGCTACTTAAACATTTGTGTTACCATGAGATATAAAATTAATGTATCAACTTACATTTGTTCCTTTTTTAGGGGTGACTTACATTTGTTCTGGATTCTCCCCCAATCTGCCATGTTTTTCTCCCAAAAGTCTATCACCCAAATAATAATTCACCTCCTCTAAACTATCCTAGATAAGGCATAGCAAAGCAAACTGTGTATTTCATGTTAATACTATGATGACCAATGGAGATTGCCTAGAAGAATTCTAGTTTTGAAAAAGTTAACAGTAATTGTCCCTCTTGAAATTCTACTACTAGACAAATAATTTCTTGAAGACAAGCAGTAAACAAGCTGCACAAAAAATGGTTAATACATGGATCAAAAGCACCTGGATATTGATTGATGTGGATGTAGATGGCTTGATCCGTATGACTCAGTAGTCAGTACGAACAAAGAAGACGACACCATGAAGTGGATAAAATTTCTCCCTTCTCCTAGACTCCTGCCTGAGCCCTTTCACATTTGGATCTAATGAAGAGCGGAAGAAGATCCATGCTTGGAGATGTAGCGGATGTGCGATGTTAACTCGTGCGCGGAGCTATTTATCGACGAATCATTCAATTGTAGAACGAGATTACCTTCCTGGTCTCTCCAAAGTCTAGGAAACGGCCATCGCATTGAGAAAGGAAGGAGAGCTGATTCGGGAATGATTTGCGCCGTAGCTATCCATTAATGACTGGCCATGACTTTGAAATCAGAGGGGCGGCGCTGATTCTGGGATTCGGCGAAGCAGAGGAGTCACAGGTCTGGGGTCGAGCGCAAACATATTTATTATCGATCAATTCCGTCGTGAGGTTTGCCTAATGGGCTTTTCCTTGCACAGTTCCTTGCATAGTTTTTTTTCCGTGTATTTTCTTCGGGCTCTATGAAGGTATACTATCTGGGCCGAGGCCCCTGCCTCCTCGGGGCCCAGGGCGGGCGCCCCGTTTGCCCGGCCTATGGGCCGGGCCTGCTAGGAGTCGGAGTTTCATAGTTTCCACTCAACAGATAACATGCCATGGCAGTGCGAGACGGGGTCAGCTCCCTGAAGCTCAGGGATTTTACGAAAGTCGTCCTTCAGACGGATTGCTTGAACATATAGTGAACCTCTCGATCACTCGTCATGACTCATGTTTTATTGTTGCACCAGTTCTAGTATAAATTGAAGAGTTATCTAGTAACATGTATCCATTTCAACGAATGGGCTGGCTCATATTTGTACTAAGCATACTTGCATGATTGATATGACCGAAGGCTGGTTTGATAACACTCCTAGCTTCATGATCAGCAGTCTTTTGGATGACTGTTCGACGAATGCCTTGACTGAAAAAAGCTCTCAAAGTTTACCCCACGGTAAAAAGATACACGCGTGTGCCCGTGAATCGTTTTCTCTATCGAGACGAGTAACTAGAAACCCTAGCCGCCGCCAGGAGAGCCTAGTCTTCCAGCACTGTCCTCCGGCAGCTCTCTCTGCCGACAACCTCTTTGTCATTGGTAGTGAGGGGGCCGCCGAATCTCGCGCATGTGGATTGTCTAGCTTTAGGTTTTAGAGGCCTAGTAGCTTCGGTTTTCTGTCGTTCAACTTGTTAGTTTCGGCGGCATCTGGAGGACGGACCGTGTGATGGGTTCATGGTTGATGGCTGATGGTTACGGTTTTCTCCTTCGGTGTCTTAGTCATGTGGGGTGCCGGGTGCCAGATTTGAAGCTCGATGGTGTGTTCGGGGTGCTGCCCCGGCTAGATTCTTTCAACGGTACTGGCTTTACCTTTAGGAAGTTACGTTAGAGGTCCGCAAAGTTGCATATCAGCGATGGAGCCGCATCGATCTCGGTTGAAAAGGTGATTCATCACATTTTTCTTTAGTGGCTGCTGTTGTGCTGCCGAAGGCAGATACTGGCCATTGGAGTTATGCTCAATGGGTTTGTCGATCCTCATTGTAATTTTCTTTCTTGGTTGATGATTCTTTGTGCATAGGCTAGCGTTGTGTTATTTTTTGAGTTTTGTTAAGCCGGTGTTTATGCAACTTGTACCTTGACCTTTATTTTAGGCGAATGCTAAGTGTCGGTCGACCGGCCCAAATTTCGGTCGATCGTCGCACGTCTGTCTGATTAGTCCTTTTGTAACCGTCCATTTATATATTTCAGATGCCACCCATTTATGTATTTAAGATAAGTATGTGCATGTTAGAGCATCTACAGCCGGGTGTTCCAAACCCACCTCAAACGTCTGGGCAGACGGCTCGGCCACTGACCGGTTACGACATTCGACCTAGATGGGTGTCTCAAACGGGCCAGTGTCTGGATTGGCTGGCGCTCCTCTTATCTAGCCCAAATCTACGGCGGATATGGGGCGGCCCGGGTGTGGGGACCCCGACTCATAAGTCGTGATCACCGCATGTATGTGTACAGTGATCCCAGAGATCAATGCTCACTGAACACACAGAAGCTGAATAACAAGAGTCTTACATCCATACATACCGTATTACATAAATAGGACCATAATGGTCAAGTCTTTAGTATATCATCGCAGCGGAAATCTCCAAAGACAACTGGGACCCATGCCATCTGCCTTAACCCTACAGGCATTCTGACTGGGAAGCGTCCTGGCTCGCATGCTCGTCATCAAGAAATCTTCATCATAACCTGTGCTCTCATGCCTGGCCAATAAAATAACCAGTGGCAAGCCAATGAGTACTTTGAATGTACTCGCAAGCAACCCAAGTGTGATAACAGAATAATTATGCAAGGCTCTACTGCTAGGTTGGCAGTTTTGCGGAAAGCTAGTTTTTCATATGCAATTATGATCAACATAAAACATGGATATGCATGTGTCTGCAACAAGTATCAGGAGGTCACAGACATCAATATCGAGAAAGAGTTGTAATCAACTCATGCACAAGCTCATTGTGACTTCCTCACAATCACATCATCAATATCTCTGAATCGTGTTGTTTCCCAGAAACTTATGGACATAGTCTAAGTAGCACCACCCAACTGTCCTTGACCGCGGACACGGCTATTCGAATAGTTTGACACTCTGCAGAGGTCGCACACTTTACCCACAAGATCCGGGGAACTTCCGTGTCATCCACGACCCGCGATACCTCAAGTACCCGGGGTAAGCACCCAATCACTACCTTTCCCTAGACGACACTAACATAGAGTCCACTCGATTGGTAGCAGCCCCGTGCCAAACATTTCATATCTCAAGGTTTGTGGAGACTCGCTCCGTATTCATCACATATCACAAGCACGGGGTACCAACGGTGTGTCCGTTGCCCTGTGAAAACAGTCATGGCCGCCTATCCAAGCACGACCCCGTCCCGAGAGTGACCTCATGTCACCCCCGTCACTAGTAATGCGGGCACCATGCTAGTATCGACCTAGGTAATCAATAATGCCCTTTCCCATGTAAGGGTAGAGTGGTTGCGCATGTTTGGTTGGGACGGTAGTCACACATAAATCTAATCCATCTTTGTAAACAACACTTCCGTCAAGCCTCGGCACACTACTTCTTCACCAAGTAGTGCCCTAGCCCTTCATCAACTCCCAGGGGCATTAGTGGCACCCACTGGGTCATTTGCAAGTATGTCAGACCACACTTGTTTCACTCAATGCATAACCCCGACCCATTTTGCGTAGCCAACTACTATAGCATACATCTATCGACTCCCACCCACATAACCCTCATAGGAAGGTAGGGTCATGTTTGATGCAAGTTTCAACAGTATAGTAACAGGGGTAGCAACCAAAGTGGTTTCCACCTCAACATGATTCCGATGCATTGAATATGAAGGTGCTACGAGACATGCATCAAAAGGTTTCTTGGACATGGTCAAAGGGCTGCTTGCCTTATTCTTCCGAGTCTTCAAATCTTCTGGTCCATCTCCGAATACTCCGTTTATTACGTCAACTAACGATGGAAACAATCATAATAAGCAACACAATCAAAGCAAAAATAAAAGTGCTCTAAAAATAGGAGTTGGACTTTTCTAGGATACCTCTGGTCATATTAGAAATGACCAAGGTGGTTTCATAGGTGTTGGATCAATAGGTAGTTTGGAACATTTCAATATGATGGAACCAAAGGGTTTATGGATTTGGAAGAAGTATACAGAAATATTTTCTTGAATGATGAGCCAAGGCACCCATCAACAAGTCATGATTTTAGAAGCATCTAGGAGTTGGTTTCAATGGATTTGGAATTCAAATGAATTTCCTAGGATTTTCCAAAGCTGATAAATAGGAAGAAATGGCTCAATATTTGGTGGGGTACAGAAACTATTATTAAAAATGTTCCAAAACTAAGTTTGGACATGACAAGCATCTAGGAATTTGAATCACTGCATTTGGATCAAAAATGAGCTCTCTGTGATTTTCTAAAGTTCATCACAGAAAATGAAATATGGGTATTTGTTAAATATTTGTGTGGGGAAAGTTTCTGGAATAATGTGCATGTAGCACCAACAGATAGAGCATGATTTATGGAGTCATAGGAAATTTGAATCATGCCATTTGGAGTTCAAATGAATTATCTAGGCATTTTTGAAGTTGACAGAATAAAGAAAAGGAAAAAGGGAATAAGGGTTCAACCTTATACTGCGTGCAGGGCGAGGGATAGCTCGCGGGCCGGCCCAGCGGCTCGGCCGCACGTGTGTAGGGGGGGCCACGCCGGAGGCGTCTTTCGGGGATGCGCTTCCGCGCGGGGAAGGCGGGCTGGCCGAAGCCGCCTCCACTTAAACGGGTGGGCCTGGCCCCCGTGGTCGCTGACCTGCGGGCCCCTCCCGCAGGGTCATCCCCTTCCTCCCGCGCCCGCGACGGAGGGGCTGGATGCCGCGGCTGCGCGTCGGCCGGCGTCCGTTCCCGGCGGCAGGGGCCGTCCCTGGCCAGGCTACGGCCACCGGAGGAAAGCCCAAGGGACGGCGCATCGGGGAAGGCCCTTGGGGCGGCAGGGGACGGACTGGAGCACCTCCTGCACCTGACCATGGCGGCGACCTCGTCGGGCGATGGTGGAGCGGGCACCACGGGGCACGGGAAGGGCAACAGAACGGCTTGGGAGTTGCACGGGAGTGGGAGAGTGCGAAAGAAGGTGCAAGGGGGGCTCGGGGTGCCCTTTAAGTAGGGGGGGGCGCTGGTCCACCGAGACGCCGTGCGCCGGCGAGCATGTTGCCGTCGTTGCAGGCCACCCGGGCTCTCCTGAGCATGTCTAGGGCGCTCGTGGACGAGGTCCAGTCCAAGGGAAAAGCAGAGGAGGAGCGGGGAGGCGCCAGGGTCTTCGCGCGTGTGAGCTTTCTTACTGGAGCTCGGGGTCGGCTGGTGCACGTGCGGGCAGAGGTGAGGGAGGAGGAGAGTGGAGGGGGCCGACCGCCCGGCGTGTTGCGGACATCGAGGCCTCCTCGGGGGACACGAGGGGGAGGCCCAAGGCTGCCGGGGCTGGTGATTGGAGGGCGGCTGCAGTGCTCCAAAGCACTGTAGCGCGCTCCAGAGCGGGCTTTTGGCTGCCAGTGGCGTGGCCTGGCGCCCAGGGCGTGTCCAACTGTGTCCAGAGGGTATAGGAAGTAGTAAAGAAGTGGCATGTGGCTTTGGATGCTCCAGGGAACCACTGGGATGAGGAGGGAGGTGAGGAAGAAGGTAAAAACTGCTGTCCAGCAGTGTAACTTGGGGTTTTACCCCCTCCAATAATTGAGCTGAGGCCATAGAGAAGTTACTGGGGGTAGAGGATGATCAGGGGAAGGTGTGGTAGAAATTTGGGGTAAAGGGAAATAGTAAAAGGGGTCCAAACACAGGTTTTGGTAAATGAACAGAAGGTGATTGATCAGGTTTTGGGGAGGCAAATGACCTCCACTTGACATGGGACTTAACAGGATCAAATGTCACATATAATTAGGCCCCTACACCAAATTTGAGCTCATTTGGGCAAAGTGGCCAATGTAACTTTGGTGAACCCTAGAAATGAACAGAAATGGTTTCACCATGTTGGAGTCAAGCAATTCATCTCCCCTTGATGCACCACTTGGTGTAGCATCATCATTTGGGGTTATGAACATGCCCACAAAGTTTGAGGCTCCAGATAAAAAGTTGACATTGTAAAGTTGTTTAAATTTGAATTTGAACAGAAGTGGTTTTGGGGTGATCTGATCAAGTTTCTCTATTCCAAATCTTGTGCCATTTGGTCTAGATGCCTTATTAGGCCATTCTAGCATGTGCACCAAATTTGAGAGCATTTGGACAAGTTTGGCAATGTAGAGTTGCTCAAACTTCAAATATGGACAGAATGGTTTTGAGGGAATTAGAGGATGTTTCCTTGATCTTCAAGGCATGAGGCTTTGCAAGATCATCAAATATGTCATATATGACATGATAGAATTTCCCTGGAATTTTTGGAGAATATTTCCTTTGTAAATATTTCAAAAGCTTGAAATATCCAGAAAGGGTTTTGGAAGGATTAGTCCAATATTTTGAACATGACCATGTTCTGAAACTCTTATATATGGACAATATATGTCCTATGAGTCTCCCTGAATTTTGGCAAATATTTTTGAAATGATTAAATAATTTTTCCCTATTAAAGACCATTTCTGGCCTTAAGAAAAAGCTTCTAAATAAAATATAAAAATAACTTTTAAAATTATACTTTTGTGGTTTCTGGGGGTCCTATACCTAATAGGATTCAAATATACTTTTTTAAAGATTATTCACACCCTAAATAAGGTACTTGCAGTGCAAACCTCAATTCAGGGGTTTTTGAAAAACTAATTTTAGAAAAATACCATTTGGCCAAAATATTTTTATATGAAAATTTTATACTGGTCTATACACATGGCATGATCATTGGAAAAAGGTTTTGGGTCAAGGAGATGAAGTATAAGAGTTGGAGGATTTATTTGATTTTTAGAGCACTAGCAAACAGCAGACAAAAGTCAAATCAAGCAAAGTCAAAAACACTCAAAAGTTTTTGCAAATCCACATTTTTAACATGATAATTAGCTTAAGCAATGTGACATGAAAATCAGGGTGTGACAGACCTACCCCCCTTACAAGAATCTCGTCCCCGAGATTCCCAGACTAGGCGTGGAAAGAAAGGCGGAGTCTTGGATACGGGGTAGTCTTCACTTCTTCTTGTTGGTTCTGCTTCCGAGTGGTGCTCTTTGGAATCTTGAAGTGCTTGATGGTATGGCTTCTTGCTTGATGCCATCCTTGATGGAGGTTGCTGAGGGGTCTCTTGCATAGTTTAGGTTGGGTTAGCTGCCAAAGGCTCGGTGATCGATGTCCTTGCGGGCATCGGGCTAGCTAGGAGGTAAGAAGTACTTCCAGAGTGGGGGGGGGGCTCGTGGAAGATTTGGTGCACGGAGGGTATCTCAGGTGGTAGATCTAGCTGGGGAGCCGTCTACTACATGACTTGCAGTGATCTCAAAGGGTCCAAGGAACCTAGGTGCGAGCTTCCCCTTGGCGTGGAAACGCTTGGTTCCCTTCAGAGGGGTTACCCGCAGGTACATGTGGTCCCCGACATGGAAACTCATGTCCCGACGGTGAGTGTCAGCATAGCTCTTTTGCCTTGACTTGGCTGCCTTCAAACGTTCTCTGACTAGTTGGACTTGCTCTACCGCTGCGCGGAGAATCTCTGGTCCAAAGACTAGCCCTACTCGAGTCTCTGTCCAGTTGAGGGGCGTGCGACATCTGCGTCCGTACAACACCTCAAATGGTGCCATCTGAAGGCTCGACTGGTAACTGTTGTTATAGGAGAACTCAGCAAAAAGGGAGACAATCCTCCCACTTGGCTCCATATGCCAAGACACAGGCTCGGAGTCATGACTTCGAGAATCTGATTGACTCGCTCAGTCTGACCTCCGGTCTGTGGGTGGAAAGCCGTGCTGAAAGATACTTGGTTCCCAAGGCTTCTCGGAACTTCTTCCAGAACCTCGGGGTGAACTGGGTTCCTCGATCTGACACAATCTCCTTGGGAAATGCCGTGAAGACTTACGATTCGGTCGATGTAGAGAGCTGCCAGCCGGTTGCCATCATAAGTGGTCTTGACAGGAATGGAATGGTCCACCTTGGTCAAATGATCGACTATGACCTAAACAGAGTCATGTCCTCTATCCGACCTTGGTAAACCAGTGATGAAGTTCATTCCGTCTTTATCCCACTTCCACTCAGGAGCCTTGAGTGGTTGAAGCAATCCAGCGGGTCGCTGATATTCAGCTTGACCCTTTGGCACACATCACACCTTGCAACATAGGTTGCAATCTCTCTTTTCATCCTGTGCCACCAGAATCGTGGCTTCAAGTCCCGATACAATCTTGGTGTGAGCGTTCCTTCGACACGGAATTGCTCGGTTCCTCCGGGAGGAGTGGTTTGCAGATACGCCCGGTCTTCAATGCGGAAGTTTCTTCTTGATGACAGTGGTCGGTGTAGATCTTCCTTCTTGACAGGGTGGTCTTCAAACGTCTTCTATCCAGCTGTCCGTCGCTTCTTCGTCTCCGGGCAGACAAGTAGGCCATCAAATAATGATGTTACCCATCTTGTCCAATTGCTCCATGAGGTCTAAGGGGTACGCAAGGTAAGCTGGGGTACTGGTGGTGGTCTCGGTGGGGCTTAAGGGTTTCAAGGATTCTAGTGAATGAGTGAACTTTTATCATCTTATGCTTAAGCACAGTTTCTGAGATGCCAATAGCTCTATCTAGTACTCCGAACGGAAAAGCGTCTCTCGCAGAGACCAACTTCAATCACCACTCATGCCATGCATATCCTCATGATTCTCAAGAGATGGTCTCACAAAATTATACTTGTCTACGATCCCCAAATCCATATGTACGTCTACCTCTAAAATCCAAAGGTAGATCATACATGCTGCTGAGCTGAAATTAAACTCCACAATCCAAGCACTCAACCTAATCTTGCAAGGCTCACGATAAGGCATCTCTATTTTAAGGAAACACGTCATATGCCACTCCAAGATTTGTTTCCTTCCTATAGATCACCTCCAATAGCCCGGTAATTACCATCAATCACCACATAATCCAACAATCCTACAAATCCAGTGTCTACGGTGTTCCACAAGATCTCGAGTCTCTATAATACCCAAATACTTGAAAGGATTATGCATCACGATAGTATGTCCACCAAATTCTCATCATCCGGGTCAGTAAACTCCAAGATCATGATTATATAGATCCCCAAATCAACTCCGACAAATAATCCAATCTCCTAGGTTATTGTCCATCGAGAAGCATGATATCATGATCAGGATCATAGGTCTAAATCCAATCTTACTCCGAACCATGCAGACATATCCAGCATCTATACCAACCAGAATCACCTACATAAATCCAAATCTCATGTCCAACTGCCACTTCTACATGCTTCCCCAAAGTCATGATCTCACCAATATAAAAACCTCATAATCCACCAGGGTCTCAGATAATACCTCGAAGTCACTGATATAAACCACCAAGTCATCTGTCCAATATCCTCGAACTGGTCTATCTATGGCATCATCAGACCTCGTGCTATATTAGGATGAAAATGTGCTTGTTCACCGTGTCCACTAGTTCCTTTACGAACCCAGTGTTGTGCAAGGTTGCAAAGGCTTAACCGGTTCTCTCGCTTTACCATGGGTTAGGCACATGGTTGAGGATTCGTGCTGGAGTGTCTCGTGAAGTCTCAAAGGGTCTAGGAATGGGGTTACTGGTCTGGAGGGTTAAGCATAACTCTACGGGGTTGCACTTGGTCACGGGGGTTGTAGCAGAAGTCTTCAGTGCCAGTTGGTTGCCGAGGTATAATACTTGGTGCATCTTGTCTTGCGGTCTTCAATTGGGGAGAGAGAGAGAATAGAGGGAAGAAGCGGCGTAGAGGAGGGAAATGCCTAAAGGGGGTTCTATAGTGCAGGTGTAACAAACAGGTGCAAAAAGGTCGAAACAAAAGAAACAAGGCAAGGAAGGTGATATAGCCATGCACTTGTTGCCTGGGGCAAAAGCGCGACTTATATCAAAACGCAAACGAATAAAAGCAAACAACACACAATCATGGTTCTATTCGAACCATCATATGGACTCGACTGCGCATAGGGGGTACACGACTCATCCTACCCTAGGGGTTCTCGGACTCAGTGTCGTGACTTGTGCCTCGTGCAGTCTTCTGGGCTTCCTCAGGTGTTGCCATGTCCCTTGTAGTTGCTTGATGAACGATCCAGGTTGAGCCTAAAGAATCTTCAACAACTTCTCGCCTGATGAGGTGATGTAGTGAAGGTGCCTCCTTGTAGCTGGCGTTGACTTGGTCTTCTCTTGTCTCTTTAATCATGACGATCCCTTGTGCCTTCTGGGGCGTCGAGGGTACCAGGTAGGCAATCCATATACAATGACAATTAACAAGGCATAATAGAGGTCCATCATGTCGGGTTTGTTGATGAAAACATCGACACCAAGAGCGGGGGATGAAGAGAACCGTTTTCCTGCTCACTATAGTGAGGCGGACCAAATGGCAAGGTTCTCATCCACCGGTGGTTGTCGATACAACAACGGTAGTGACATGATTACTCTATTAGCGATGTATATCATGATTTTGCACAACTCATGCCATGGTCATCGTAGGCTAGGGTTGCACCATCTTGGGGCACTATCAAGGGTGTCACCATCTTCTGGGTCTTCATGTCCTCATCCATCGAGGATGTAGTTTCTGTTGGTATCATCTTGTCGTGGTGTCACCAATCTTGCATGCAAAAGTGGTGGGTGAGTGTTTGGCAAGGTGCACTCCACGAGGATCACAGAAAATCCAGTGGTCTGGGGCATAAGGGTTCTAGCGACCAAGGCTTTGAAGGGGAAGAGATCAAGTATAGCCTAGTTTTCGAAAAACTGAGAAGGGAAGAGGAGTATAGATAGTTTTGAAAACTACTAATAGTTTTGGAAATAGTTTTGCCCTAACTAACGACCATGCTAACTAAGGCTTCCTACAGTCAGGATGGCTCTGATACCAGCTCTGTGGGGACCCCGACTCATAAGTCGTGATCACCGAATGTACGTGTACAGTGATCCCAGAGATCAATGCTCACTGAACACACAGAAGCTGAATAACAAGAGTCTTACATCCATACATACCGTATTACATAAATAGGACCATAATGGTCAAGTCTTGAGTATATCATCGCAGCGGAAATCTCCAAAGACAACTGGGACCCATGCCATCTGCCTTAACCCTACAGGCATTCTGACTGGGAAGCGTCCTGGCTCGCATGCTCGTCACCAAGAAATCTTCATCATAACCTGTGCTCTCATGCCTGGCCAATAAAATAACCAGTGGCAAGCCAATGAGTACTTTGAATGTACTCGCAAGCAACCCAAGTGTGATAACAGAATAATTATGCAAGGCTCTACTGCTAGGTTGGCAGTTTTGCGGAAAGCTAGTTTTTCATATGCAATTATGATCAACATATAACATGGATATGCATGTGTCTGCAACAGGTATCAGGAGGTCACAGACATCAATATCGAGAAAGAGTTGTAATCAACTCATGCACAAGCTCATTGTGACTTCCTCACAATCACATCATCAATATCTCTGAATCGTGTTGTTTCCCAGAAACTTATGGACATAGTCTAAGTAGCACCACCCAACTGTCCTTGACCGCGGACACGGCTATTCGAATAGTTTGACACTCTGCAGAGGTTGCACACTTTACCCACAAGATCCGGGGAACTTCCGTGTCATCCACGACCCGCGATACCTCAAGTACCCGGGGTAAGCACCCGATCACTACCTTTCCCTAGACGACACTAACATAGAGTCCACTCGATTGGTAGCAGCCCCGTGCCAAACATTTCATATCTCAAGGTTTGTGGAGACTCGCTCCGTATTCATCACATATCACAAGCACGGGGTACCAACGGTGTGTCCGGTGCCCTGTGAAAACAGTCATGGCCGCCTATCCAAGCACGACCCCGTCCCGAGAGTGACCTCATGTCACCCCCGTCACTAGTAATGCGGGCACCATGCTAGTATCTACCTAGGTAATCAATAATGCCCTTTCCCATGTAAGGGTAGAGTGGTTGCGCATGTTTGGTTGGGACGGTAGTCACACATAAATCTAATCCATCTCTGTAAACAACACTTCCGTCAAGCCTCGGCACACTACTTCTTCACCAAGTAGTGCCCTAGCCCTTCATCAACTCCCAGGGGCATTAGTGGCACCCACTGGGTCATTTGCAAGTATGTTAGACCACACTTGTTTCACTCAATGCATAACCCCGACCCATTTTGCGTAGCCAACTACTATAGCATACATCTATCGACTCCCACCCACATAACCCTCATAGGAAGGTAGGGTCATGTTTGATGCAAGTTTCAACAGTATAGTAACAGGGGTAGCAACCAAAGTGGTTTCCACCTCAACATGATTCCGATGCATTGAATATGAAGGTGCTATGAGACATGCATAAAAAGGTTTCTTGGACATAGTCAAAGGGCTGCTTGCCTTATTCTTCCGAGTCTTCAAATCTTCTGGTCCATCTCCGAATACTCCGTTTATTACGTCAACTAACGATGGAAACAATCATAATAAGCAACACAATCAAAGCAAAAATAAAAGTGCTCTAAAAATAGGAGTTGGACTTTTCTAGGATACCTCTGGTCATATTAGAAATGACCAATGTGGTTTCATAGGTGTTGGATCAATAGGTAGTTTGGAACATTTCAATATGATGGAACCAAAGGGTTTATGGATTTGGAAGAAGTATACAGAAATATTTTCTTGAATGATGAGCCAAGGCACCCATCAACAAGTCATGATTTTAGAAGCATCTATGAGTTGGTTTCAATGGATTTGGAATTCAAATGAATTTCCTAGGATTTTCCAAAGCTGATAAATAGGAAGAAATGGCTCAATATTTGGTGGGGTACAGAAACTATTATTAAAAATGTTCCAAAACTAAGTTTGGACATGAAAAGCATCTAGGAATTTGAATCACTGCATTTGGATAAAAAATGAGCTCTCTGTGATTTTCTAAAGTTCATCACAGAAAATGAAATATGGGTATTTGATAAATATTTGTGTGGGAAAGTTTCTGGAATAATGTGCATGTAGCACCAACAGATAGGTAATGATTTATGGAGTCATAGGAAATTTGAATCATGACATTTGGAGTTCAAATGAATTATCTAGGCATTTTTGAAGTTGACAGAATAAAGAAAAGGAAAAAGGGAATAAGGGTTCAACCTTATACTGCGTGCAGGGCGAGGGATAGCTCGCGGGCCGGCCCAGCGGCTCGGCCGCACGTGTGCAGGGGGGGCCACGCCGGAGGCGTCTTTTGGGGATGCGCTTCCGCGCGGGGGAGGAGGGCTGGCCGAAGCCGCCTCCACTTAAACGGGTGGGCCTGGCCCCCGGGGTCGCTGACCTGCGGGCCCCTCCCGCAGGGTCATCCCCTTCCTCCCGCGCCCGCGACGGAGGGGCTGGATGCCGCGGCTGCGCGCCGGCCGACGCCCGTTCCCGGCGGCAGGGGCCGTCCCTGGCCAGGCTACGGCCACCGGAGGAAAGCCCAAGGGACGGCGCATCGGGGAAGGCCCTTGGGGCGGCAGGGGACGGACTGGAGCACCTCCTGCACCTGACCATGGCGGCGACCTCGTCGGGCGATGGTGGAGCGGGCACCATGTGGCACGGGAAGGGCAATAGAACGGCTTGGGAGTTGCACGGGAGTGGGAGAGTGCGAAAGGAGGTGCAAGGGGGGCTCGGGGTGCCCTTTAAGTAGGGGGGGCGTTGGTCCACCGAGACGCCGTGCGCCGGCGAGCATGTTGCCGTCGTTGCAGGCCACCCGGGCTCTCCTGAGCATGTCTAGGGCGCTCGTGGACGAGGTCCAGTCCAAGGGAAAAGCAGAGGAGGAGCGGGGAGGCGCCAGGGTCTTCGCGCGTGTGAGCTTTCTTACTGGAGCTCGGGGTCGGCCGGTGCACGTGCGGGCAGAGGTGAGGGAGGAGGAGAGAGGAGGGGGCCGACCGCCCGGCGTGTTGCGGACGTCGAGGCCTCCTCGGGGGACACGAGGGGGAGGCCCAAGGCTATCGGGGCTGGTGATTGGAGGGCGGCTGCAGTGCTCCAGAGCACTGTAGCGCGCTCCAGAGCGGGCTTTTGGCTGCCAGTGGCGTGGCCTGGCGCCCAGGGCGTGTCCAACTGTGTCCAGAGGGTATAGGAAGTAGTAAAGAAGTGGCATGTGGCTTTGGATGCTCCAGGGAACCACTGGGATGAGGAGGGAGGTGAGGAAGAAGGTAAAAACTGCTGTCCAGCAGTGTAACTTGGGGTTTTACCCCCTCCAATAATTGAGCTGAGGCCATAGAGAAGTTACTGGGGGTAGAGGATGATCAGGGGAAGGTGTGGTAGAAATTTGGGGTAAAGGGAAATAGTAAAAGGGGTCCAAACACAGGTTTTGGTAAATGAACAGAAGGTGTTTGATCAGGTTTTGGGGAGGCAAATGACCTCCACTTGACATGGGACTTAACAGGATCAAATGTCACATATAATTAGGCCCCTACACCAAATTTGAGCTCATTTGGGCAAAGTGGCCAATGTAACTTTGGTGAACCTTAGAAATGAACAGAAATGGGTTCACCATGTTGGAGTCAAGCAATTCATCTCCCCTTGATTCACCACTTGGTGTAGCATCATCATTTGGGGTTATGAACATGCCCACAAAGTTTGAGGCTCCAGATAAAAAGTTGACAATGTAAAGTTGTTCAAATTTGAATTTGAACAGAAGTGGTTTTGGGGTGATCTGATCAAGTTGCTCTATTCCAAATCTTGTGCCATTTGGTCTAGATGCCTTATTAGGCCATTCTAGCATGTGCACCAAATTTGAGAGCATTTGGACAAGTTTGGCAATGTAGAGTTGCTCAAACTTCAAATATGGACAGAATGGTTTTTAGGGAATTAGAGGATGTTTCCTTGATCTTCAAGGCATGAGGCTTTGCAAGATCATCAAATATGTCATATATGACATGATAGAATTTCCCAGGATTTTTTGGAGAATATTTCCTTTCTAAATATTTCAAAAGCTTGAAATATCCAGAAAGGGTTTTGGAAGGATTAGTCCAATATTTTGAATATGACCATGTGCTGAAACTCTTATATATGGACAATATATGTCCTATGAGTCTCCCTGAATTTTGGCAAATATTTTTGAAATGATTAAATAATTTTTCCCTATTAAAGACCATTTCTGGCCTTAAGAAAAAGCTTTTAAATAAAATATAAAAATAACTTTTAAAATTATACTTTTGTGGTTTCTGGGAGTCCTATACCTAATAGGATTCAAATATACTTTTTGAAAGATTATTCACACCCTAAATAAGGTACTTGCAGTGCAAACCTCAATTCAGGGGTTTTTGAAAAACTAATTTTAGAAAAATACCATTTGGCCAAAATATTTTTATAAGAAAATTTTATACTGGTCTATACACATGGCATGATCATTGGAAAAAGGTTTTGGGTCAAGGAGATGAAGTATAAGAGTTGTAGGATTTATTTGATTTTTAGAGCACTAGCAAACAACAGACAAAAGTCAAATCAAGCAAAGTCAAAAACACTCAAAAGTTTTTGCAAATCCACATTTTTAACATGATAATTAGCTTAAGCAATGTGACATGAAAATCAGGGTGTGACACCGGGCGCACTCGGTCACGTCTGCCATGTCAGCTCAGCCCACCCCGATCCCACTCTGGCCTACAAATATCCTCAATCCGGAAACCCTACCTCACTCCACTCTCGCTTCGTCTATTCTCCTTCTCCTTTGATTTCTCCGATTTGATCCAGTCTGACGACTCTCGCGACCATGTCGACTCCGACAGCCGCTCCGACTCCGACCTCGACCTCGACTCCGACGAGGATCTGGCCCTTCGCATTGCCCTCAAGAGGTTAAAGGCGGACACGCGGGCCAGTTCCGAACCTGCCGTCTCACCTCTCCCCGTCGGCGCAGCGAGGACGCCGGCATTGGCCCCTCCCGACATGTGCGCAACTCCGCGAGGATTGCGCTATCCGTGCTCCCCCCACGCTATCTGTTGCCCCTGTCGGCTGCTGCTCCCCCACGTGAGCAGCAGTGGGCGCTTGTGCCCGCCCAGCCGGCCCGGACACGCATGCCGGAATCGCCCCCGGACCGGACGCGCATGCCAGAATCGGAGGTGCGGGCCGCCCGCCACGAGAAGCAGCGGGCAAGGGAGAGGGACGCTGCAGAGAAAGTTGTTCGCCGCCGTCGCGGGTTACCGGCGGAGCCCAACAAGGACAAGCAGCTCCTCGTTTGGGTCTACTGTCGGTCGCTTACGATAGTGGAGACGGACGCTTGGCGGCTCCGCCGGAAGAACGCCAAGGTGCTTCGGCTTGCTATGGAGAAATCTGAGCACGAGGCCAAGGAGAAAGCGACGGAGGCAATTTGGCTAGCGAAGCTCAAGCGGCAGTAGGACCGGGTCGTCCGGCACCGCAAAGGGCTCATCATCCTCTCTTCCTCCTCCTCCTCTGACGACGACGACGCCTGGTCCGTTGACTCGGACAATCCTCCACCAGCCGCCGACATCTACAGTTGCGATAGGGACCGGAAGGGGGAAGGGCCGCGAGGAAGTGGTGAAGATCCGCTTTCTTCACTTTAGTATCAAGTGTTTATATGTAGTTTAAAGTTATCCGTCGTTTATGTGCATTATGTGAACTTTGGCGATCATTTGAAGATCCGTTGGTAATCCTTTGGTGAACGTATTGTGCATTTCTATGTCCGTTCGATGACCTACGTAGTTTGATCGACATCGCATGGTTTAGTATGGATATAGGAGATCGGATATGAGATACATGGATATGGATGACGTGATTTGAGGAGTGACCGGTAACTGGGCGCGTCCGCGGGCGTTTGAGGGACCGGAGTTGCCTTGTCTAGTTGTAGATGCTCTTACCCAGCAAGCCGGCACACACATGCCACATGGAGTACATGGCTAATTGTCTATGCTTTAGGGAGAGTTTGTCACCTTCAGCAATAACAACCGAGGTGGAACAAGTTAGGTCAGTTGCGGTAGGCTCTGGTGCTCTCCCAAATTTATAAATTTAGTTGAGAACAGCCAAGGAAATAGAACAATCATGTGGATAGGCGACCTTACATGAACTGGTTTGGATATTGACATGTACATATAGACGGAGCAAAATATGAGTTGGTAGTTGAAATAATTTTAATTTATGATCAGTGGTTGAGGAAAATATCCATGGTGATTCACATACACTTGACACTTCCATTCATCACCTCACGTAGCACATCTTTAACTTACAAGTCTCTCCCGGTCTCAGGTATCATCTCGCAATTGTCTGACAAGCAACAAGATGTGTTCTATCACGTTCTATGCGCATAAGTATACATTTATCATACAAAACACTGCATAAATAGTGTTCAGAGTATAGAATGCATGATGCATGCAACCTGTGATCTACATTTGGAAGTTGGAACTGCTAACGAGGGATAGATGTTAGTCTGAAACCAAATTGCGAGCACATATTTTTGCATTTGACCCTAAATTTCTACCATAGCTGCAATGAAGCACTAGTGATGCTAGTGGGCCATAACTACTGTCAGAAGAATAGTGTAGTGGACGAATTTCGTTTGCTTATTAAGGTGAGCAGCCATTTCCTAATGTTTGTGCGAGCCAATGAACACCACCGTCGCCCAATTCTAGATAAATAGGAGGCCTGGTGCCAAATCTAAACTTAGATCCTATGTAAATAAATAAAATCAACTCCTTCAATAAATTATACTCTCTCTGTAAACTAATATAAGAGCATTTAGATCACCACTTTAGTGATCTAAATTCTCTTATATTAGTTTAGTGGTGATCTAAATGCTCTTATATTAGTTTACAGAGGGAGTACTATACAACGGAGTTATTTAATTAGGCTACCCATAATGGGGAGTATCATATACTAGTATCATGCACATAGGGCATAGTATCATAGATGATATTATTTATTGGCATGTATCACACAAAGTAGCATTATATTTATTATGATATGGTACCTACCTATGTTACTCTAACCCCCCTCTCTCTCTGTTTTAATTCTCTGTCACATCAGCATTGATATTCCCAAGTGCATGATATTGGCTAAGTTAGTACCACTATGGCCAATACATTTCTTCCAAGCATTATTACAAGCTTGTAGAAAAATAATACTCTCTCCGGTCCATATTAATTGTTGCTAATTTTGTACAAAGATGTGCTAAATCAGGGACAATTAATTAGGATCGGACAGAGTAGTGGATAACCAGCCACAATTATCACTACTTATTTGTCTTCTAACTAACCAAAACAAGCTCTGGTAGCATCTATGACATAATTACACACACACACACACACACACACACACACACACACACACACACACACACACACACACACACACACACACGCACGCACGCACGCACGCACGCACGCGAGCGCGCGCACACACAACTACTAAGGGCTCCTTCTTTAGATTGACTGAACTATTCTCATTTTCTTCATTTACGTGACACTTACCCTGACTCATACCTTCTTTGTACCTAGAAGGCATTACAAGAAGGACTAATAAACCACGAGAGAGATATTGGCTCTTAGCACGCTTGACAATGTAGTGAAATTAACACTTGAAGGTTCTGAAGAACATATTGGGTGGCATTATCACGAACCAAGAAAAGGATCTTATCGGAGTATCACCGCACCATGGTTGTTGTCTTTGTGTGGCATGACCTAGAGAAATTATTTTTGAAGTGATTGAGGTTAGACTAGTTTTTTATCCGTAACACTTTCCGCTGGTGCAAATAATTCAGAGAGGCACCTGCTTACAAATGTATGTTGTGTGTGGTGCTAGTGTGTGTTTATGTCTCATGTTACAATAGAAAATATGTGTGCAAAAATATGGTTTTTATCGAACAAGCTTCACTTGTCAACTTGGTGATATGTCTCTGAAATATCAGTGAATTCCTGCTTCTAATGCTAGAATCAGAAACAACCATTGGAAGAATGTTGACAACTTTTTTTATGAACAAATGCTCTTATTGGCAAGGCAAGTTGCTGAACAGTGCTATTAGGTTAAATCTTATTCAAGCATGTCTTATATTAGTAGTATCTCCCTTTACATGGCATCCTTCTATCTTGTGCCTATTGGGGGTTGGGAAAAGGAGTGACTTTTCTAGGACTAGATTTATTTGGCAAGAGGGTGAAGACATAAATTAATATCACATGGTTAATTGGGCTAATGTTTGTCGGCCCATGGACAAAGGGGGTCTGGGGTCCTAAACCTAGACATGATGAATAAAGGACTTCTTTAGTAAATGATTTTGGAGGTTTGAAACTAAGAAAGGATTATGGCAATTAGTCATCCTAACAAAGTATGTTAAGAATGGATGTCTCTCTGGTTCTAAAAGTAGACATGGGGATTCTCAGTTTTGGTCTAGTCTCACGGCTATGAAGGACATTTTGTATCAACAGCGCATAAAAATAGTTGGAATTGTCAAGAAAAATTTAAGTGCATGCTAAAAAAATAAATGCATTTTTAGGACACCCATCGTACACAATGATACAATATCAAGACCTAATCGTGATATTGACCATGCACGCATACAAAAATATAGGAAGATGAAGAAGGAAAAAATAAGAGAGCTAACGCGACACACGACATACAAAAACAAAGAAAGAAGCAACATCGTCCATCACCCTTGACAACACATGAACTATGAGAAAGGTTCACCAAAGGCAACGACTCCATGAGGGAATGATGCACAAGTGCTTCCATCGTCGGATCCAACCGCTGTAAGTCAGACCATGTATTTTAACACCGGAGATTGAGCATGTCTGAGGAATTTCCAAAACAATGCTTTCAGCAACAAAACAATGTGAAAACACCGCCATTGCCAAGTGTAACCATCGAAGGCCAAACCTATTGTATTACCTTAGCAAACATATCTACTGGTTACATGCCATGAACTATTGTGTCAACAAGAAAACCAAAGATACAAGTCAGTTGATATGCGCACACATAGAGTGGTGGCATTGGAGGACTAGGTGGTGCAGGCTGTTAGCTAACTACGCAGATGGCTAGCTGATCAAGTGACAACACAAAATCAGTTCTTCCAGATACACTTGTGAGAGATAACAGTTTGTTCTTGCAAATGGATCTTGGACATGACTTGACATGGTAGTGAAGGACCTACCAACTCTCTTGCATTAGGCTTTCGTATCGTGCGCCTCAAAAACCATCTTTTCCGGCTTTTCCCCAAGCCAGCCCCTCCTGGGGCATTAGCCTCTAGTTTTCCAAGGATTTAATTTTACTCTACGTCTTCCAATCGACTTAGACACCGCTTGGCACAATCTCTCAGTTGCTCTTAGTATAGAAATCAATGATGTCTTTCCGATGCCACTCATTCCGATTCAAATAAGTGTGTGATTATTATCATGCATTTTGGATCATGTATCAATATGAAGCACTGCATTAATTTCCTATGGTCTACGAGAGTTTGACAGTCTCCGCAACAAGTAACAGTGGTGGAAAAAATGATATCAGATCAATCAGTGTGTTGTGGTAGGCACTATCGAATAAACTAAGTGGTTTAGAACCAAGGAGAGAAGAATCAAGCATGTAGTTGAGAGACCTCATGGTATGGTTACACATGAAGTAGTCTGAATATTCACATGCCTATATAAATCGAGAAAAATCTGAGTTGGTAGATGAAATAAATTTAATTTATGATTAGTGGTTGAGAAACATATCCAAACATATCTATATATGCATTGCCACTTTCGTTCCCACCTCGTGTACCACAACTTTTAATTAATTACTATATATGTCGTCTTGGGTAGCATCTAATAGTTGTGTTTTGAGCAAAAAGATATGTTATTCTATCTCGTTCTATGTGCATAAGTTTGCATTTGTATAATGCTAAGAATATACTTAGATCAAGATTTAATGCATGGTGCTTATAACTATTGATGTGCATTTGGAAATTGGCGCTTGTTCGCCTGACACTCAATAGCAGGAACACACATGTCTTTCCAAAAGTTTCGCTATAACTACAATCAAGCATTAGTAACTGGCGCTAGTGAGCCATAAAGAAATACAAATAAGATAGTGTTGGGGACTAATCCCATTTTCTATAAAGGGTGAGCACCCATTTTTCTAATGTTTGTGCAAGAGAACACAAACATTGTACCAGTGCTTGCCTGTTGACGGGGTTGTACTTGAGTAATGAGAGGCCTGGTGTCAAATCTTGAATTGGAACCTACGAAACAGAAAGTCGGTTCTTCAGTAAATTGATATTATACAATGTATTTAGACTTTTCTTCTCATAATTATATGTTAGCTAAAAACCAGTGATAAAAATCATAACATACTTGTGTCTGCCCCTTGGCCACAACTCAGGAGAGAGAGGGGACTTCGGGTATTCATGATGTATTTGTTCATCAACAATGTTGAGATAAATTAAAACCAATACAATCATGACCCAATAACAAATTCATGGTCATTATTCTAAAGATTGTAAAATCTAATATCTTTCGGTATTTTTTTTGCTAAATTATTTACTTGAAAAGTGAAATATAATATAGAACAACATTAAGACAAACTGATTAATTTTTTTTTACTTGAAGACATATTGATTACAATAGATGTTTTCTCAACTCACGTTCACTTTCCAATGTATTATCCAAGGAAGCCATGGCACAGCCTCTTCCCAGGAACAACAGGTTTAGAACCAAGGTCAACCGACATCGGCTTTTTCATAACAGGCAGACAACTAAACAGAGCCACAATCATCCAGCGGATTTTAAAGAACATACAAGAGATTATATGCCTGAAGATGAGAAAGATTCTTTATCGCAAATGCATGATTTTTTGTCCACTTATCTATTAGTATTAATGTTGATTAAGCATGTTACTCAAAAAATGTAGGGAGCCTATATATTTTGCGACGACAACACCCCTTGTTCTTGATGTTGCCCCTAGGGCTCTCATTCCCAAGGATATGCATGCACATTATTGTGCCTATGTTGCATAGGACACTGACATGAAGTGCTTCATTGTCCATAGATGGCACCGAGTTCATCAATTTTAAAATATATTACTGATTGGATTCCGCTCATGACGTGCTTGTCTTGTGGAAATCTGGGCCATAAATATTAAGTATATGTTAGGACCAAGAGATAAAACTTAAGAGCCCACATATATAGCTGATCGGTCAAAAGGTTTGGGTCATATACTTGAAATAGACAATAAGTTGTTGGCCTATTTATGGATCGAGCAAAACAGGTATGCCATAACTTTGACTTATAAGTAGTACTCCCTCCATTCCATAATGTAATGTGTATAGATTTTCTGAAAAGTCACATGTACAACATGAAATACAACGCATGAAGTATCCAACGTATGCATTTGGTATTTTAAATGAAACATACTTTTTATCTATAAACATGGTCAAAGTTTGCAATGTTTAACTTTAAAAAAATCTACACACACTACATTATTGAACAGAGGGAGTAGTTGAGTAGTACATGTACACGTTATAGTGTTATACATAGGTTCCACAAACAAAATTAATATATTGTACTTGAGACCACTGTTCAAGAAATCTTCTGATTCAGCGATTTATCACCCGATCTATCGCTACTCTTGGGGTGACCGATAAGATTATGCCTTATCTTCACCATTTATCGTTTGGGCCGATTTATCGCTATGACAAGCGATTTATCGGGAATCTACCGATAAATCGGGCCTATTCATAGCACTATGTTTGCAAGAACTATGCTTATTTGTGTTTTGTGGACCTTGTTATGCAATATGTAATGTTTTTCTACTTTGTTGGTCATTATATCAAGATTCAAAGGCTAGGATTCAAGGTAACACTTCTATCCAATATTGTTTTGGTGTTGAATATAAAATATTTTAGTGTTGGGAACCCAGGATTTGAAAAAAATGGTCGATTAATAGTCGACCGATAAAATCGATTAATCGGCCGATTTACAATTAATCTCTAATCCCCAGCTGACCGAGACAATAACGATAAGCGATATCCTCAACATTGCTTGAGACAATTGTTGATTTATCATTGACAAGCTCATCAATTGCTCATTTGCCTTCGAACAAACCAACATTGATTATATACCACTATCAAACTCATTTTTGCCTATTTTCCATCAATCATTGAGTTTGTGTGAACAGTTCTGTTAAACTAAGCAAAATGATGATTTTGCCCTCAATGGAAAATAAGTAACGGTTTACACAATGTCATATTATTTCACAAGCAATAGTTAGCAACATATCCTGACTTCTAGCACACGTGTTGCTGCTTGGTCCATCCCGTGGACACAACCATGGCAATCATCAACCAATTTATTTACAAGTTACAACGTGTAACTAAATATCACAAGAGAACATATCACAAACACATGAAAAAAATGACTACCTTACTGCAAGAATTTGTCGATGGGATCAAGGAGGTGTCAAAGAAGAAACATCCTCGCTGTCCTGAGTAGCCAGAGCAGCACCCATGGAGTCCTTGTCGGGAGGTGCCATGGGATCCTAGGCCTACACATGGCCGGTGGTACGCACAACATGAGAAGATGAGGGACGACTAGTGGCAGCTCCTGGGGAGGCTTCAAAAGCCACGTATGCATGGACTATGGCTGGAGGGCTGGCGGCTATGGGAATGGGGGCAACTGCATAGGAGGTTCCTTGGGAGGATAAGAGGTACGTCATCTCCTCGAACGTGTTTTAGCCTATCTAGTATGTACGCATGATCAATATGTTCAGTGGTTAAACCTTATAATGTTTAGTCATGATACTTGCTAGTGGATACAACAACAACAACAACAACAACAACAATAGCCTTTAGTCCCAAACAAGTTGGGGTAGGCTAGAGGTGAAACACATAAGATCTCGTGACCAACTCATGGCTCCGGCACATGGATAGCAAGCTTCCACGCATCCTTGTCCATAGCTAGTTCTCTGGTGATACTCCAATCCTTCAGGTCTCTCTTGACGGACTCCTCCCATGTCAAATTCGGTCTACCCCAACCTCTCTTGACATTCTCCACATGTTTTAGCCGTCCGCTATGCACTGGAGTTTCTGCAGGCCTGCGCTGAATATGCCCAAACCATCTCAGACGATGTTGGACAAGCTTCTCTTCAATTGATGCTACCCCAACTCTATCTCGTATATCATCATTCCGTACTCGATCCTTCCTCGTGTGGCCACACATCCATCTCAAAATACGCATCTTCGCCACACCTAACTGTTGAACATGTCGCCTTTTAGTCGGCCAACACTCAACGCCATACAGCATGGCGGGTCGAACCGCCGTCCTATAGAACTTGCCTTTTAGCTTTTGTGGCACTCTCTTGTCACAGAGAATGCCAGAAGCTTGGCGCCACTTCATCCATCCGGCTTTGATTCGATGGTTCACATGCGATACTTGCTAGTGGATAAGGCAAAAAATGCATGCATGTAATGATGGGTATCAATGTAATATTGCAACGTGTTGCAATTACTTATGGGTATCAATGTAAATGCATGTATGGTGTGCAAAACACTGACATGGTAGCAAAATGCTACCATGATAGCATTATTTTAAAATTAACCAATGGCGGGCGAGTATAGACGTGCCGCTGGGAGGACACTTTACCAGTAGCGGGTGAGAGTAGATGCATGTCATTGATAACATGTTAGGAGTGAGAGGAGATCAATGGTGGGTGCCTTCCACTGTCTCGCAAGTCACTGATAGGCCTTTTTATGCCTGCCACTGCTAGACTATTTTGTAGTAGTGAAATCAAGTGAGGTGCAAGACACGATCATCATGCTCATTTGGAGAACTTGGAGTGTGAAATTATTAGGTTCATGAGAGGAGTAATCCTTCTATAGACCCCCACCTGACCACCGTGTCTTCCCCTAGGCGGTACATGGGAACAACCCTAGCCGTTGCCCTCGGGCGGATGGTGGTGGTGGGGAAAACCCTCTCATGGGTGGCCCCTTTCCCCCAATATTCATGGCCAATGCGGCGATCGTCGCTGGTGCTGGTGCCCTCTCTCTCAGCTGAGCGCTGTCCACGCGGTGCAGTTGTGTAGGCGCGGGTCCTCCCAGGGCGGTGGCATTGTGGGACACCGGCAAGACACCTCGTTTGGGTGTCCATGGCAGTTACGGGCGCATCTCCGGTTCCGATTGTGTGGCTCTTCTGGCGGCGCATCGCTCATGATGGTTGTTTCGGCGACGGCCTTCGCTTATCCAGGTCAACCTCAGTTGGCCCTGGTGTACCTCGTGTAAAGGTGCAGGGGGGCTACGTCTTCGTCCTGGGATTACAGATCTGAAGGTGGCGGGACTCTGGCCGGTGGGCCTACAACAAGCTCGCTCTACGGCGAGCTTGATGTTGCAGGTGCTAGTATAGGTGGTCAACCGGCCATGGGTTTGGGTGGTGAGAAAGCCGGCGAAAGGTTTTTGCTCGGCGTGACCTGGGTTGACGATGGCGGTGCCTACGGGCGTCGTTCCTTGATGAACGTGTCGGTGCTGCAGTTCTTGCTACCATGCCCTCGTTGCTCCAGGGGAAATCGTAGGTTCGAGCTCCTTGGACCGGATTATGTAGATATATTTTTATGTCATATTCCCTCTTGGGGCACCATCCTGGAGTTGGAACCAGCTCAAAAGACTCGTTGTTGGCGTGGTGGTCGTCGGTGGCTCATGTGGCAGTGGCTATGTGGGTGTGCGAGGAAGAGATTGCAATATTGTTGTCGTAGTTGGCTCTCGAGTCGTCTAGCATGTCTACGGGCTCGTCATGGTCCATTTGTTGTGGTGAAGTCAAAGTTGTACGGTGGGTGGCAACGATGACACACAATGGATGGCCCTGCTCAGCAATCCTTCACGACGCCAGCATTGCTTAGTGCTCTATTGCTCGTTTGCTCTCAGATCGTATGTTGTCTTGTTGTTGTTGTTGTAGTGATCTTTATGTGGCCGCTCCGCCTCTGCGATGTGCACCTTGGTGGTGGTTGCTTGTTGGGAAGTCGGAGGCGCTTACTCTGGGAGATGCGGTGACGATAACGCAAGCATGCAACCTTGTTGATGTTTCCTTTGTAGCAGTGTGTGTGGTTTATCTTGTGTGTCTGGTCGGTGGGTTGTGGAGAGTTTCGCTTGTTTTCCATCAATTAGTTGGGGAGATTTCTTCTTCTTAATCAATGAAAATGACAAATCTTTGCCTTATTTCAAAATAAGAATTTTATATGTAGCTATTTTTTTTCTCAAAAGGAGGAGTCGCGCCTCTGAGCTACTACTTAAACTCCCTACGTGATATGTAGTTTTTTTAATGAAAGGGGTCCCCCCCCCCCGCCCCATTTTATTAATGAAGCAAAAAACGGTTCCGATCAACACAGAAGATAGCAAATATAATCCCCGGGGGACACAGCACCCCACCAACCGCTACCTGGAAGCATCAAGTTCTACTAAAATCATATTACAAACCAAGGATTACAGACATAAGCTCTAACGCCCAGACTCCATCCCCTTGGTCCTCTCGGTCACCCACGCGATCCGTAGTAGCTCTCCACGGCGTTTGTCCAACAGTCGGATGCATCTCAGCAACAGCTCCGCCTGAGTGTCGTCGTAGAGAACTTTCCACCGGTTCAGATGGGAACCTAGTTTTGCAAGGATACATCTGGCATATCTCCAAGTGCGCCATTGAAAATAGAAGTTGTTTCTTAGTTTCCAAATGCTCCACAAGGAGGCGGCCACTACAATATTAAGCACATCCCTTTTTTTTCAATCTGTCACAAGGCAGAAACATCACCAAAGTTAGAAATGCAGGAGTAATCAAAGCAATCTGAAATGAAATCCCACACTTGTTTTGCGACCACACAGTCAAATAGCAAATGATGAACAGTTTCATTTTGACAGCAGAACAGACAGGATAAATCTTCCACATGTCTCCTTTTAGCTAAATTATCTCTGGTAAGAATTTTTTTATGGACACACAGCCACAGAAAAACATGAATTTTCTGGGGGCATATCACTTTCCACAACTTGTCTCCAACAGTAGAGACAACACCTCCAGAATTAATTTGTTTGTAAAAATATTTGGTAGAGAAAACCCCATTGGCCTCCAGAGCCCAAATGGGAGCATCACATTCATCACTTAACTGAAATGAACTAATCAACTCAGTTAGACATTTCCATTTGTCAAAACTTGCCTCATCAACACATCTCCTAAAGGTTAATTTCAGATTCACCCCATCCCAAACCTGGGCTACAGAGCATTCACTTTGATTGCAGATGTTAAACAAGTCCTAGAATTGGGTTTTCAGGGAACAACCCCCAACCCAGGTGTCATGCGAGAAGTTGATACTCTTCCCATCCCCAGTTTCCACTTGTAAAAAGTTTTGGCTGCGGCAAACGCCCAAGTGGCACTCTTCCAAAAGGTAGAGCCCACACCATTTTTAGAACACAAAATATTAGTTTTATTAGTATCATACTTATAGGAAATAATCCTCTTCCATTCACTGTCTTTACCATCAAAGTATCTCTTTGCCCAATTGGCCAAAAGAGCCATGTTATACTCTCTAATGTTAGGAACACCCAGTCCCCCAAATTCCTTCTTCTTAGTAATCGCACCCCAGCTAGCCAAATGATATTTATGATGATTGTCCATGTCTCCCCAGAAAAAATGAGCTATTTGAGAGTTAATGGCATTAATGGCCCACTTAGGGAATTTAATCACGGACATTAAGTATGCAGGAATGCTAATAATGCATGCACATAGTAAAATATTTTTTCCTTTATATGTAAGGTATCTCCTAATACGTCTCCAACATATCTACTTTTCCAAACACTTTTTCCCTTGTTTTGGACTCTAACTTGCATGATTTGAATAGAACTAACCCGGACTGACGTTGTTTTCAGCAGAATTGCCATGGTGTTGTTTTTGTGCAGAAATAAAAAGTTCTCGGAATGACCTGAAAATCCAAGGAGAATTATTTTCGAAAATATAAAAATATCTGCGGAGAGATCCAGACCAGGGGGCCCACACCCTGTCCACGAGGGTGGGGGCGCGCCCTCCTGCCTCGTGGGCCCCCTGTTACTCCACCGACGTACCCCCGGACTCCATATATTCACTTTTGGGGAGAAAAAAATTCAAAGAGGAAGAATTATCGCGTTTTATGATACGGAGCCGCCGCCAAGCCCTAATCTCTCTCGGGAGGGCTGATCTGGAGTCCGTTCGGGGCTCCGGAGAGTGGAGATCGTCGCCATCGTCATCCCCAACCTTCCTCCATCACCAATTGCATGATGCTCACCGCCGTGCGTGAGTAATCCCATCGTAGGCTTGCTGGACGGTGATGGGTTGGATGAGATTTACCATGTAATCGAGTTAGTTTTGTTAGGGTTTGATCCCTAGTATCCACTATGTTCTAAGATTGATGTTGCTATGACTTTGCCATGCTTAATGCTTGTCACTAGGGCCCGAGTGCCATGATTTCAGATCTGAACCTATTATGTTGTCATGAATATATGTGTGTTCTTGATCCTATCTTGCAAGTCTATAGTCACCTACTATGTGTTATGATCCGGCAACCCCGAAGTGACAATAGTCGGGACCACTCCCGGTGATGACCGTAGTTTGAGGAGTTCATGTATTCACTATGTGTTAATGCTTTGGTCCGGTACTCTATTAAAAGGAGGCCTTAATATCCCTTAGTTTCCACTAGGACCCCGCTGCCATGGGAGGGTAGGACAAAAGATGTCATGCAAGTTCTTTTCCATAAGCACGTATGACTATATTAGAAATACATGCCTAAATTACATTGACGAACTGGAGCTAGTTTTGTGTCACCCTAGGTTATAACTTTTACATGATGAATCGCATCTGACATAATTCCCCATCACCGATCCAATGCCTACGAGCTTTTCACATATTGCTTGTTGCTTATTTACTTTTCCGATGTTGCTATTACAAAAACTACAAAAACACTACCGTTACTTTTATTGCTGTTACCACTATTCCCATATAACCTTGCTACTAAATTACCTTGCTGTAGATACTAATTTTCCAGGTGTGGTTGAATTGACAACTCAGCTGCTAATACTTAAGAGTATTCTTTGGCTCCCCTTGTGTCGAATCAATAAATTTGGGTTGAATACTTTACCCTCGAAAATTGTTGCGATCCCCTACACTTGTGGGTTATCAAGACTATTTTCTGGCGCCGTTGTCGGGGAGCATAGCTATATTCTCTAAGTCACTTGGGATTTATATCTGTTGATCACTATGAAGAATTTGAAGGACTCAAAAACCAAGATCTTTCCCTCAACTATGAGGGGAGGTAAGGAACTGACATCTAGCTCTGCACTTGATTCTCCTTCTGTTATGAGTAAATTTGTGACACCTACTCCTGCTATTGAATCTGATATATCGCATGTTCTTGATGATGCCACTTCTGCTATGTATGATGAAAGTACTTCTATGCTTGACAATACTGTGCCACTAGGTGAATCTCTAGATGAAGAAATTGCTAAGGTTAGGGAGAATGCAAATATTGAAACTGATAATATTTATGAAAGTGATGATGAAGCTTCTCCCCCTAGATATGAATTGCCTGTTATTCCTGAGGGTTATGTTATGGATGAAGAAACTGCTAGAGACTTTCTTGCTTGCAACAATAGATATGATCTTAAGAAATTATTAGCTAAGTTGAAAGAAAAGTCTTTGAATGCTAGAATGAAATATGACCATGCTTTTGCTACTTCACCTATCTTTGTTACTGATAAGGATTATGATTTCTCTGTTGATCCTGAGTTAATTACTTTGGTTGAATCTGATCCTTTCCATGGCTATGAATCTGAAACTGTTGTGGCACGTCTTACTAAGTTGAATGATATAGCCACCCTGTTTACCAATGATGAAAAGATTCGTTATTACTATATCCTTAAGTTATTTCCTATCTCATTAAAGGGTGATGCTAAGACATGGTTTAATTCTCTTGATCCTGGTTGTGTGCGTAGTCCCGAGGATATGATGTATTACTTCTCTCCTAAATATTTTCCCGCTCATAAGAAACAAGCTGCCTTAAGAAAAATATATAACTTTGTGCAAATTGAAGAAGAGAGTCTCCCACAAGCTTGGGGGAGGCTTCTCCAATTACTTAATGATTTGCCTAATCATCCTCTTCAGAGGAATGAAATACTTGATGTCTTTTATAATGGACTAACCGATGCTTCGAGAGACCACCTAGATAGTTGTGCTGGTTGTGTTTTCAGGGAAAGAACATTTGATCAAGCTGAATTACTATTAAATAATATGCTGGCCAATGAAAATAATTGGACAATTCCTGAACCAGCCCCTAAGCCAACTCCAAAGAAAAGGGGTGTTAAATTCTCAGTCCTGAAAACATGCAACAGGCAAAGAAATCTATGAAAGAAAAAGGTATTAAAGCTGAAGATGTTAAGAATTTACCACCTTTTGAAGAAATACATGGTCTTGATAACCCGACATAGGTAGTAAAGGTAAATTCTCTTTATAGATTTTATGAAGGTGATATTCCTCGTTATAAGTCTGCTAGCCAATGCTTAGATGAGTTTGATAATTTTATTGTGAAACAAGAAAACTTCAATGCTTATGTTTGTAGACAATTGCAACGCAATGCTTATATGATTGAACGCTTGAGTGATTATATGACTAGTGTTAAAGGTGAATTGAAACTCATTAGTAAAGATGCTTCTATGGTTACCACTCAAGTAGAACAGGTACTTAAGGCTCAGAATGATTTGCTCAATGAATTAAATAGTAAGAATAATGACTATGCTATTAGAGTTGCAACTAGAGGTGGTAAAATGACTCAGGAACCTCTGTATCCTGAGGGCCACCCTAAGAGAATTGAGCAAGATTCTCAAAGAGCCAATTTAGATGCACCTAGTTCTTCTAAGAAGAAGAAAAAGAAAAATGACAGGACTTTGCATGCTTCTAGTGAACCTGTAGCTGACACACCTGAGAATCCTAATGATATCTCTATCTCTGATGCTGAAACACAATCTGTTAATGAACATGAATCTAGTGATAATGTTAATGATGATGTTCATGATGATGCTCAACCTAGCAATGTTAATGGTGTAGAGATTGAACATGTTGTTGATCTTGATAACCCACAATCAAAGAATCAACGTTATGATAAGAGATACTTTGTTGCTAGGAAGCACGGTAAGGAAAGAGAACCATGGGTTCAGAAACCCATGCATTTTCCTCCTAAACCATCCAAGAAAAGGGATGATGAGGATTTTGAGCGCTTTGCTGAAATGATTAGACCTATCTTTTTGCGTATGCGTTTGACTGATATGCTTAAAACAAATCCTTATGCTAAGTACATGAAAGATATTATTACCAACAAAAGAAAGATACCTGAAGTAGAAATTTCCACCATGCTTGCCAATTACACTTTTAAGGGTGGAATACCTAAGAAACTAGGAGATCCAGGAGTACCTACTATACCTTGCTCCATTAAAGGAAACTATGTTAAAACTGCTATATGTGATCTTGGAGCCGGTGTTAGTGTTATGCCTCTCTCTTTATATCGTAGACTTGACTTGAGTAAGTTGACACCTACTGAAATATCTTTGCAAATGGCTGATAAATCAACTGCTATACTCGTCGGTATTTGTGAGGATGTGCCTGTTGTGGTTGCAAATGTTACTATTCTAACGGACTTTGTTATCCTTGATATTCCCGAGGATGATAGTATGTCTATTATCCTTGGTAGACCATTTTTTAAAACTGCAGGGGCTGTTATGGATTGCAACAAAGGCAATGTCACTTTTCATGTCAATGGTAATGAGCATACGGTACACTTTTCGAGGAAACAACCTCAGGTCCACAGTATCAATTCTATTGGAAAGATTTCAACTATTACTATTGGAGGTTTTGAATTTCCTCTTCCAACTATCAAGAAGACATATGATATTCTTATTGTTGGGGACATACATATCCCCATTGAGGTAACCTAGTGCTATTCGAAAATTCTCCGGTTTCATGTTACTCGGAAAGAGTTTATTAACAAGACCTGATCAACCTTGTTAATGGATTCCTTTTGATGAGCATGAGATGGGTGAATCTAGATAGCACAACCTTCTGTATCCTCCTTTTACTTTATGTTAATTAGATTAAATAAACGAAAAATAGTATTTTCTGTGTGTTTCCAGACTTATCCGTGGAACAAAAAATACCCCGAAAATAAAAGTTGTCCAAATGCCCTAAAAATGAAATATGATTTTTTTTCTAGAATATTTGAGAATATTTGGCACAGAAAACACAGCGAGGGGAGCAAGCACCTGGCCACGAGGGTCCAGGGCGCACCCACCCTCACAGGGCACGCCCCCTGCCTCATGGGCCCCACGTGGCCCCCCTCCACTTATTCCTACACCCATACCCTTCTTCTTCCTCCCAAAAATCACTATCTAGCTCAAGCACGAGTTCTAGCTCATCTTACTGCCATTTTCGATCTCCTTGCTCAAAGCTCCATTCACAAAACTGTTTGGGGAGATTATTACTTGATATGTGACTCCTTCATTGGTCCAATTAGTTTTTGTTCTAGTGCTTTATTTATTGCAAATTTTTGCTGCTATGGAGACCTTGTTCTTGAGCTTGCATGTCAAATTTCTTTGGTCCCAAGTAGTTCTAATGCATGATATAGTCTCTAGGCACTTGTAGGAGTTGTTGCTATCAATCTTGTTGAGTTTGGTTAACTTTTATTTTGAGTTACTAAGAATTTTAGAAAATTTCAGAAAAATGTATAGGAAAATCTTCCAAGGTGGTTTTTCAAGGAAGCGAGAACCAAGGCTCGCGATGCGTGAGCCGAACGATGAACTACCGAGGGAAGCTGAAGTGTGGCCTTGTGAATGGCCGTCAGAAGAATTTATGGTTCAAGCAGGCATTAAGGAAGAATTTGACGCATATGTGCGTAATGCTGACCTCGAGGGCTTCATGCAAGATAAGTGCCCTCAACACCGTTACTTAACAGACACCTTTGTGAGAAGGTGTAAATTTTCATCTTCACGTAATTCTCACACTATCCTGTTTGATCTTTATGATAAATATTACACCATGGGCCTATAGGATTTTAATGATGCTTGTAAGCTCCCGCAGTGGGGCAGTATGGGTGACCCTCGCAAATCAGAATATAAAGACTTTCTTGCTAGTATCACTGTAGGGGAATCTAGAGAAATCACACAAGCCAACATAGGGAGCATTCATTTTCCTGCTATACATTACTTTGCTCTCTTTATTGGTAGATGCATAAACGGTAAAGATGAGGCTTGCCATATGTGCGTCCCAGATCTTAGTGTTCTCAAGAGTGTTGTGTTAGGTGATAGACAATATAACTTGGGAGCTATTGTTGCACGTAGGCTATATCATAATGGTTTATATGGAGATTTCTTCCACGGGATCTATGCCACTCACATAGCCCGCTGATGTCTACACACGCTTCTATTCTTGTAGACTATGTTGGGCCTCCAAGCGCAGAGGTTTGTAGGACAGCAGCAATTTCCCTCAAGTGGATGACCTAAGGTTTATCGAACTCAGGGAAGTAGAGGTTGAAGATGGTCTCTCTCAAGCAACCCTGCAACTAAGATACAAGAAGTCTCTTGTGTCCCCAACACACCTAATACAACTAGGAGTTGTATAGGTGCACTAGTTCGGCGAAGAGATGGTAAAATATGGATGATAGGAGTGGCAAAGCAAAGTAATATAAATCTGTAATAAAAAGTGAAGCAAGCAAACAAGTGGTAAAACGTGAGCACAAATGGTATTGCAATGGTGGAAACAAGGCCTAGGGATCATACTTTCACTAGTGGCAACTCCCAACAACATTAACATAATCGAATCACATGATATTTCCCATAAAACATGCAAGGGGGACGCACTAGGAGGTCATTCCTTTGTGGTCAAGAGAGGACGAGAATTATGTAGGGCTACAAAAGCACACCTCAAAGTTCGTAGCTCTCAATCTATGGATTTCCCAATGTCACCGCGGCCATCCAAAGAGAGTACCACAATCACCACAACATATCTCAAGGGTAGTTAAAGACAAGCACCAAGAGACTCTCAATCTTCAATCAACACACAAAAGAGGAAATCACTCATGAAAATATTCTTCTAATCCATGTCCAATAGACCGCTGTCACCTTGGTCTCGGAGATTATACTAGATAAAGACAAGTGAGTACATCAATCCAATACAGAGAGGAAGGGGAAATATCATGGGATCACCCTAGATTAACATATCCTATGATCACAACGAAGATCACATCATGGGAGAGAGAATTGACCACATAGCTACTGGTAAGAACCTCAGCCCCGAGGAGGAACTACTCCCGCATCATGGAGGGAGGAAGCAACGTCGATGGAGATGAATCCGGGGGCACTTCCCCGTCCCGGCAGGATGCCGGCACAGGAATTCTGGTCCCCCGAAACTTGGTGGCGATGGTGGCGGAGATCGGAATAGCTTCTGGAGAAAAGGGTTCCGGAATCAGGGTTTCCGCGACGCGGTGTAAATATATGCCAATGGGGGTCACCAGAGGAGCTAAGGGGGGCCCAGGCGGCCTGGCGCGGCGGCCAGGAGGGGGGTCGCGCCCTCTGGGCGCCTGGAGCCCCGGTGGCCCCCCTCTGGCCCTACTTTGGCCGCATGGAAGCTTCCGGAACGCTGATTTTTTATATATTTTTCCCGGAATTTTTCTGGCAATTTACGTAATGGGAAAACCTGAAATACTAAAACAGCAGAAAACAGAAACTGGCACTGGGGTGCACTGAGTTAATAGGTTAGTCCAAATATGATCAAAAGTGTATGGAAGTGCATAAATATCATAGCAATATCACACAAAAGAGGCATGGAGCAAGCAGAAATTATAGATACGTTTTGGACGTATCAACATCCCCAAGCTTAATTCCTGTTCGTCCTCGAGTAGGTAAATGATAACAAGCATAATTTCTGTGGTGACATGCTACCAACCATATAAGAACTTTTCACAGTCACATGACAAATGCTTACTGAGATAATGAATCTTTAGTAATTAAGTTGCCTCATGAGAATATCACAAAGAACTGAAAGTTTTACAATATGATACTGAAAACACCCAATAGATTTGTAGTGAGCATGGTGTGCAAACATGACAAAGTGATATCTCGCTTGCCCCCTTTAGTGAAGCAAAACATAAATGTAGGAGCACCTCCAAAGTTTAAGTGACGACTAGATACAATGATTTCAGAATAAACGATATCATAATCATGCAGAAGACAATGGTACTTTGGGACAATGCACATTACACTCAGAATGACAATCATGCTCTCAATAGTTGGTGCTTTGAAGAAAGAAGGTGGAGACTCTCGAACCGTGGCTTTTGATGGCAAGGTTGAAAATCCGTGGTCGGAAACAAAAACTAAACATGTACCAGAGCTCTTGGTTTTTAAAAACAGAGGTAAAAATTATTTTTTTGGAATATGCATATTTCGTCAACGAATGCTAATAGATAACTCAATTACTTCTCGAGCTGGACAAGTTTCGAGGAACGGCTCCCGCACGAGGACGATCACATCATCTTAATCTCCTTTGTTTATCACTCCCAAAGTTTTCTGATTTCTCATGAACAAAGCGTGAAGGAGGGTTTGTTTGTTGTATATTTTTTAATGAGCCGGGCGCACTCTTTGCCAGTTCCTTCTCGTATTAGGGGTTTGCAGATTAGACATGCAATCCCGGGGTGAAAACTTGTCCAACCTAAAAAGATCATCAATTAACTACTACTTCCTCATGAGCTAAAACAGAGGCACAAAAAGAGAAATGCGTTTGAATAATTTCGAGATGGTACACGAAAGTATTCGTTAAGAATGGCAAGTAAATACCATGTATAGGAAGGTATGGTGGACTCATATGGCATAACTGGTTTCAAGGATTTTGGATGCACAAGCAGTCAGTCCGCTTAGTACAGGCGAAGGCTAGCAAAAGACTGGGAGCGACCAACTAAGAGAGTAATGACGGCCATAATCATGCAGAGCGACAAAGCAACATTGAATCGGGCATGGAAGTTATATCGCTACTCAGAAATTAAAGATCATCAAGGCTTGATAGACTTTCTTTACAGTCTTAAATATGCGTGAGCATATGCCAAGTCAATCAAAATAAATTCTTGGAGGAAAATATCACTAAACCATACCACATCATAGGCAAACAAATCATGTTGGAACTTCAATAACACATTAAGAACCCCCCAGCTATTTGAGACTAACCATAAGAAAACATGAACTACTAAGCACCATTATGCACATAGCATTTTTATCATAGACATATCAACCAGTGCCACAGAAGCCAACTCTCTTAACAAGATAAGCATGATAACTCAAGAGAGTTCCAGAAGCAACAACCTAAACAAAAGCTCTTAAAAAGATAAGCATGAAAACTAAGAGATAAGCATGACAACAGCTATGAAAAGATAAAGAACACACACAGCAAAGATAAGCATAAAAATCCTATGTTGTGTTCTAGGTTGAAGTGGAGCGTATTTCTATACCAAACAATGAAGGCTAGGATCTAACTTATTATGAACAGCAAGCAAAGCTAAAGAAAACTAAAAGGAAAACTAAGAGCAAGACGCTCCAAGCATAGCACATAACGCATGAAGTGATTAAAATATAGTGGAACGAAAGACGAACTGATAATTGTTGATGGAGAAGGGGATGCACGGGGGCATCCCCAAGCTTAGACGCTTGAGTCTTCTTGAATATTTCTTGGGGGTGCACGGGGGCATCCCCAAGCTTGAGCGTTTGACACTCCTAAATCTTTTTATCATCTTCCCTCGCACACTTGAAAACTCCCTTCATACATAACTCATCATAATCTGATTAGCGAGGTTAGTACCCATAATAAAATAATTTTTCCTTGCTGGAAATAAGAATAATCTTGAAGGGCTACTGTTTCTCAAGATTGCCAAAAGGTTTTTGCAAAGAAAAAGCAAGCTCAAGGTTTGCAAAACGAAGGAAAGGCAAAACAGGACAGAATCTGTGAAAAACAGACCAGCAGGTAGTAAATAATTTTTTCGGGGCACTTCTGCAACTCAAATCAAAAAACTCAGAACAGACGCCCGAAAGCCAATTGTATAGAGCACGCTGTCGAAAAAACTCAGACCAAAAAGATGATCTGGTGATTTTATACGAATTTTTCTGTCCAAGGACAGAATCTGTTTCCTGGACAGCACGTCACAACTTTTGAACTTTCTTGCAATCAGAGGCTAAACTTGGCACAAAGCTGAAAAGTAAAGATACAATGATGATGCTACTGTAGTAACAAACATCAAGACACAACAAAAGCAAAATAAAATTTTATTCATTGTGGGCTGCCTCCCAAAAGCGCTTTCTTTTATGCCTTTAAGCTAGGCTTAAGACTTTAATGATGCTCTTGTAGGAATAAGAGTTGAAGAACAAAAGAGAGCATCAAGAAGCAAATACCAAACACATTTAAGCCTAACATGCTTCCTATGCATAGGAATATTGCAATAGAATAATTCATTGAAGCACAAAGCAATAAGCATAGGAAGACAAAACAAGTGCAGCTTCAAAACCTTCAACATAAAGAGAGGGAACTTGATATTATTGAAATATCTATAAGCATATGTTCCCTTCTCATAATAATTTTCAGTGGGATCACGAATAAACTCAACAATATAAGCATCACATAGAGCATTGTTACCATGATCCACATGCAAAAAGGTACTCTTACTCTCCACATAAGCATAATCTTTCTCATTGGTAATAGTGGGAGTAGGACTATCATAAACAACTTGAACACTATAGATTAATTGTGTATTAGGAAGATGGTGTTCAACAAGGGAGTAATTCCCTCCATGATTATGGCAAGTTTCATAAGGATAATTTCTCCTTATGTCATAGGTACCTTTATAATCACTATAGATTGGAGTCATAACATCATCATAGTAGAGAAGAGCATTATCATTGCTAGCAACTATATTTGTAAACATGTTGTCTTTATTCTTACTAGCAAAAGAATTATCAATTATCACATCACTAGTGGGTAAAGGATTTGCAATCCTATCATCCCCAAGCTTAGAGCTTTCCATATCATCACTTTCAGAGTTGGCACCAAAAAGATTTTCAAGATCATAAGTAGCATTATCATCATTTTCCCAATCACAATAAGTAACATGCATATCATAATCAAAATCATCTTCGATAGTACCTACGGACGTATCATCAAGATGATAATTAAGGCAATAAACTTCACCTTCTTCTTTAAACTTACAACCGTTAGGATAAAAGTTGATGGGAGGAATATGCTCAGGCCAGGTTGATACCCATTCTTCTTCCTTCTTGCTCCTCTTCCTCCTCCTCTTATTTTTCTTCTTCTTCACCTTTGGAGGGGGTGGTTGGAGATGAAGCTTCTCCACATATCATGGTTTATCATTAGAAACAATAGGGGAAACTTGGGAGAAACTCTCCTTTTTATTAGCAGAAATATAAGAGACATTTTTATACTTTGGTAAAGTTCCCTCCTTTCTAATCTTACTTATGTAATCATTTTCATGGCAATTAACAACACAATAGAGATGGCAATTTTGCAAAGTGTTTTTTATTCCTATGGCATTAACATCCAGCCAAGAAGTCTTTTCTGATAACTCTTCACACATCAAAAATAACATAAGCTCATCATAAAGATCAGAGGTGATCATGTTATCACACAACTGGTTAACAGTTATGTTTTGAAAGTGCATGCATTGAAAATTAAAGTGACCCTCTATACAGCAAAGTTCACAAGTAAAAGGATAAAGGTCACACAATTCTCTAGCAATTTCATTTAAATCTTTGACCCAAGTGATTGTTCTTTCATGCTTATGTTGCTTACAATACTTCTCTTCTTCAATCATAGGCCTTTCACAAGGTCTATCCACTCCACAAAAATTAACATGCTTATATAAAACTTCATTTTTAGGAATTGGATCATGCATGTTGCAATCATCATGAACTATTTCATTTTCTTTGCAAGTCTCTTTAAAAGGTTCATGATGCTTGATCCAATCCTCCTTAGGCATATTAAGATGTGAAGCAAAAGATTTGAGGAAATCAACAAGGAGTTGAGAATCAAGCCCAAACTTAGCACTAAACTTATTAAAACTTGTAGTTTCAACAAAGGACTTAATGCAATCATACTCATAAATTATACCTGACTCTTTACCTTTGTCGATCTCCCAATTTTCAGTGTTGCGTTGAATTCTTTCAAGGAGTTCCCATTTAGCATCAATCTTTTCGTTTGTGAAAGAACCCATAGAGGAAGCATCGAGCAAATCTTTATCCTGTCGAGAGAGCCTCGCATAGAAATTAGTAATAATCATATCTTTGGGGAGCCCATGGTTAGGACATTTTAGCATTAACGTTTTCAGTCTCCCCCAAGCTTGAGCTATGCTCTCTCCGTCATGAGGGTAGACATTATAAACATAATTCCTATTCTCATGGACTTCATGAAGAGGATAAAACTTGGAGTAAAAGAGAGACTGGATCTCTTCCCAATCCAGCAGGTGAGAGTCATCTAGTAGCCTATACCATTCCAATGCTTTTCCTTTCAGTGACAAGGCAAATAATTTCCTCATGACTCCATCTCTTGTCAAACCTGAAATCTTAAACAACTCACAAAGTTCTGTAAGTTTCAACAAATGAATACTAGGATTGACTGTCCCATCATAACAATCATTCCTAATTATTTCAATTATCCCAAGTGGTATTTTGAACGGGATACATTCAATAGGTGGATGAGACTTCTCTACCACGGGTGTGGTAAAGAGGCCTTCCCCAAGCAGCGAACTAAGATTGCGGTTTTCCATAAACATAACTAGTGAAATAAAAACAAGAAACAAAAAGATTTAATTGCAAGATCTAGAGAAGGTACCTTCACTTACCTCACTTCCCCGGCAACGGCGCCAGAAACAGCTTGATGTCTACACACGCTTCTATTCTTGTAGACTATGTTGGGCCTCCAAGCGCAGAGGTTTGTAGGACAGCAGCAATTTCCCTCAAGTGGATGACCTAAGGTTTATCGAACTCAGGGAAGTAGAGGTTGAAGATGGTCTCTCTCAAGCAACCCTGCAACTAAGATACAAGAAGTCTCTTGTGTCCCCAACACACCTAATACAACTAGGAGTTGTATAGGTGCACTAGTTCGGCGAAGAGATGGTAAAATATGGATGATAGGAGTGGCAAAGCAAAGTAATATAAATCTGTAATAAAAAGTGCAGCAAGCAAACAAGTGGTAAAACGTGAGCACAAATGGTATTGCAATGGTGGAAACAAGGCCTAGGGATCATACTTTCACTAGTGGCAACTCCCAACAACATTAACATAATCGAATCACATGATATTTCCCATAAAACATGCAAGGGGGACGCACTAGGAGGTCATTCCTTTGTGGTCAAGAGAGGACGAGAATTATGTAGGGCTACAAAAGCACACCTCAAAGTTCGTAGTTCTCAATCTATGGATTTCCCAATGTCACCGCGGCCATCCAAAGAGAGTACCACAATCACCACAACATATCTCAAGGATAGTCAAAGACAAGCACCAAGAGACTCTCAATCTTCAATCAACACACAAAAGAGGAAATCACTCATGAAAATATTCTTCTAATCCATGTCCAATAGACCGCTGTCACCTTGGTCTCGGAGATTATACTAGATAAAGACAAGTGAGTACATCAATCCAATACATAGAGGAAGGGGAAATATCATGGGATCACCCTAGATTAACATAGCCTATGATCACAACGAAGATCACATCATGGGAGAGAGAATTGACCACATAGCTACTGGTAAGAACCTCAGCCCCGAGGAGGAACTACTCCCGCATCATGGAGGGAGGAAGCAACGTCGGTGGAGATGAATCCGGGGGCACTTCCCCGTCCCGGCAGGATGCCGGCACAGGAATTCTGGTCCCCCGAAACTTGGTGGCGATGGCGGCGGAGATCAGAATAGCTTCTGGAGAAAAGGGTTCCGGAATCAGGGTTTCCGCGACGCGGTGTAAATATATGCCAAAGGGGGTCACCAGAGGAGCTAAGGGGGGCCCAGGCGGCCTGGCGCGGCGGCCAGGAGGGGGGCCGCGCCCTCTGGGCGCCTGGAGCCCCTGTGGCCCCCCTCTGGCCCTACTTTGGCCGCATGGAAGCTTCCGGAACGCTGATTTTTTATATATTTTTCCCGGAATTTTTCTGGCAATTTACGTAATGGGAAAACCTGAAATACAAAAACAGCAGAAAACAGAAACTGGCACGGGGGTGCACTGAGTTAATAGGTTAGTCCAAATATGATCAAAAGTGTATGGAAGTGCATAAATATCATTGCAATATCACACAAAAGAGGCATGGAGCAAGCAGAAATTATAGATACGTTTTGGACGTATCACCCGCCATCTTGGTGTGCCTATACATGAAAATGATGAACTTTTACCGTCTACTTATTAGGATTACAATGCTATGGTTAGTCACCAGTTTATAGAGAGGGGTGAACAATCCCTCAAGTATCGACTAATCTTTAACAGGCGTCACGTCGTCCATATTTCTCTTCCTGCTCCTACCTTGTTTGACTACCAGGCAAAAAGGAGATATACTATAACCAGGGAGGAGGCAAATGAGTATCAGGAGACGATGGAAGCAGCCCGTCTCCAAGTTGCAGCTCAGTAGGCCGTAGATGCTGCATCTCAGTACAACGCCAACTACAACTTTGGATATCCGTCAGGCCAGTATTGGCCATAGACCAACTTAGGCCAAAAGCTTAAGCTTGGGGGAGTACGTGTTTCTCACCGACATTACATTCATGTTCACACACTTATTCTAGTCGTCGGTGTTCACACCCTTTCATTGTACTATCCATGCTTAGTTTCAATTCTTTTTCTTAGTCTTTTTCTTGTGTGCTAGAAAAACCTTAAGTAAAACAAAAAATATTAGTTGTAGCTTTTAGCTAGTTTACTTTCCTTGCCTGTAGTAGTAGTAATTAAAATAAAACCCAAAAAGATTTCTCGTTCTTCTTTTGCTTGTTGGGAGCTTTTCCGTGTAAATAGTTTCTTTTCTATTCTTTGGGTGTCAAGAGTAGAAGACCATGATTGAAAATGCTTAGTGGCTCTCATATGCTTTATTGTTGATTTAACCTTGAGCCATATTACCTTGTCTTCTCTCTTGTATTAAAATGCTCGCAGATTCCAGCTTAGTCCAATGCACATGCACTATTATTATTATCCACACCGTTCGGTCGTGTGAGTGAAAGGAAATAATGATGATATATGATGAACTAATTGAGATGAGAAAAGCTGGTATGAACTCGACCTCTCATGTTTTTATAAATATGATAGTTCATCGTTCCTGATTCAGCTTGTTAGGAATGAAACATGCTTGCAATGACAATTAGAGATCATAGCTGCTTATGCCATGCTTAATTGGCTGAGAGTTTATAATGGTCTATCTTGCGTGCCAACATGATATTAAAATGGTTGTGATGCGGTATGATGGGGTGGTATCCTCCTTTGAACGATTCAAGTGGTCTGACTTGGCACATGTTCACGCATGTAGTTGAAACAAATCAACATAGCATGCACGATATTTATGTTCATGGTGATTTATATCCTATTAATGCTTGCATTCACTGTTGATTAATTTTAATGCATGTTCATGACTGTTGTCGCTCTCTAGCTGGTCGCTTCACAGTCTCTTTCTAGCCTTCACTTGTACTAAGCGGGAATATTGCTTGTGCATCCACTTCCATAAACCCCAAAGTTATTCCACATGAGTCCACCGTGCCTTCCTATATGCGGTATTTACCTGTCGTTCCAAGTAAATTTGTATGTGCCAAACTCTAAACCTTCAAATAAAATTCTGTTTTGTATGCTCGAACAGCTCATGTATCAACTAGGGTTGTCTATATCTTCCATGCTAGGTGGGTAATTCTCACGATGAGTGGACTCCGCTCATCATTCATGAGAATATGGCTGGTAACCGGGATGCCCAGTCCCATGCTCAAATCATAATAATTAAACAAAACTCCCCCAGGGCTGTTGCTGATTTGGACGGTACCCGTTGTTTCAGGCTAGCCGTGGAGTGTGCTTGTTGGTGGTTGGGGGAGTATAAACATTACCGTTCTGTTTGGGAACCGCCTATAATGTGCGTAGCATGGAAGATATCGAGATTCTTGGTTGCTATGTTGACAATGAGAGTATACCGCTCAAAATGTTATTCATCTATATTTAAAAATCGAGCTCTGGCACCTCTACAAATCCCTGCTTCCCTCTGCGAAGGGCCTATCTATTTACTTTTATGTTGAGTCATCATCCTCTTATTAAAAAGCACCAGTTGGAGAGCACCTCTGTCATTTGCATGTATTACTATTAATTTGCATTGAGTATGATTGTGACTGGATCTATTTTACCATGAATTACAATGTCTAGTCAGCCCTTGATCTTTAAAGGTGCTCTGCATTTATGTTTTGCGGTCTCAGAAAGGGCTAGCGAGATACCATCCGGTTATATCATATTATGATTATTTTGAGAAAGTGTTGTCATCTGAGATTTATTATTATTGCTCGCTAGTTGATTATGCCATTGATATGAGTAGACATGAGACCTGAAAGTTATTGTGAATGTGGTTAGTTCATGATCTTTGCTGAAAACTTGAATGCTGGCTTTACATATTTACAACAACAAGAGCAAACAGAGTTTGTCAAAGTTTTTTCTTTATCACTTTCAGTTTATCAACTGAATTGCTTGAGGAAAAGCAAAGGTTTAAGCTTGGGGGAGTTGATATGTCTCCAACGTATCTACTTTTCCAAACACTTTTGCCCTTGTTTTGGACTCTAACTTGCATGATTTGAATAGAACTAACCCGGACTGACGCTGTTTTCAGCAGAATTGCCATGGTGTTGTTTTTGTGCAGAAATAAAAAGTTCTCGGAATGACATGAAAATCCACGGAGAATTATTTTGGAAAATATAAAAAATATCTACGGAAAGATCCAGACCAGGGGGGCCACACCCTGTCCACGAGGGTGGGGGCGCGCCCCCTTCCCCTGGGCGAGCCCCCTGCCTCGTGGGCCCCCTGTTGCTCCACCGACGTACCCCCGGACTCCATATATTCACTTTCGGGGAGAGAAAAATCAGAGAGGAAGAATAATCGCGTTTTACGATACGGAGCTGCTGCCAAGCCCTAATCTCTCTCGGGAGGGCTGATCTGGAGTCCGTTCGGGGCTTCGGAGAGTGGAGATCGTCGCAATCATCATCATCAACCTTCCTCCATCACCAATTCCATGATGCTCACCGCCGTGCGTGAGTAACCCCATCGTAGGCTTGCTGGACGGTGATGGGTTGGATGAGATTTACCATGTAATCGAGTTAGTTTTGTTAGGGTTTGATCCCTAGTATCCGCTATGTTCTAAGATTGATGTTGCTATGACTTTGCCATGCTTAATGCTTGTCACTAGGGCCCGAGTGCCATGATTTCATATCTGAACCTATTACGTTTTTATGAATATATGTGTGTTCTTAATCCTATCTGGCAAGTCTATAGTCACCTACTATGTGTTATGATCCGGCAACCCCGAAGTGACAATAGTCGGGACCACTCCCGATGATGACCGTAGTTTCAGGAGTTCATGTATTCACTATGTGTTAATGCTTTGGTCTGGTACTCTATTAAAAGGGGGCCTTAATATCCCTTAGTTTCCACTAGGACCCCGCTGCCACGAGAGGGTAGGACAAAATATGTCATGCAAGTTCTTTTCCATAAGCACGTATGACTATATTCAGAATACATGCCTACATTACATTGATGAACTGGAGCTAGTTCTGTGTCACCCTAGGTTATAACTTTTACATGATGAATCGCATCCGACATAATTCCCCAACACCGATCCAATGCCTACGAGCTTTTCACATATTGCTTGTTGCTTATTTACTTTTCCGATGTTGCTATTACAAAAACTACAAAAACACTACCGTTACTTTTATTGTTGTTACCACTATTCCCATATTACCTTGCTACTAAATTACCTTGCTGCAGATACTAAGTTTCCAGGTGTGGTTGAATTGACAACTTAGCTGCTAATACTTAAGAGTATTCTTTGGCTCCCCTTGTGTCGAATCAATAAATTTGGTTTGAATACTTTACCCTCGAAAACTGTTGCGATCCCCTACACTTGTGGGTTATCATCTCCCCAACCAACCAAAAATATTCATAATAATCCTATCAACGTTAGGCTGCAAGTCTTCCCTCTTAAGATTATCATAGTGCAGAGGCACTCCCAGATATTTGATGGGGAATTCTCCAAACTTGCAGCAGAATATTTGCGCAAATTCTTTTGCCACTTCCTCCTCCGCATTAATAGTAAGAAGATCACTCTTATGGAAATTGATTTTCATACCCGAAAGACTTCCAAAGCATGACAAGAGCCATTTAAAGTTTCTTGCTTTGTTAATTGAGTTTTCAAGAAACAAGATGGTGTCATCAGCGTATTGTAAGCTGACAACACCTCCAGGTATAGCCTGAGGCAAAAGCCCCAAAATCAAACCTCGACTAGCAGCTCTATGTAGCATTTTAGAAAAATCATTGGCAACCAAGTTAAAAAGAAGAGGAGAATTAGGATCTCCTTGTTTAAGCCATTTACCAGCTACAAAGTGAGGCCCCTCCTTATCATTGATCCGCACGCTAAAAGTACTATGAAGGAAAGTGGTTTTAATTTAAGACACCCACTTGTCTCCAAAGCCTCTCGAACACAACATGTCAAACAAGAATTCCCAACTAACTCTGTCATAAGCTTTCTCGTAGTCTAGTTTAAGTACTAGGCCTTGAGTATTCGATATCCTAACTTCATGAATGACTTCATGCGCCATTACCATGCTCTCTAAGATATACCTACCTTTAATAAAGGATGTCTGATTTAAGAAAATGAGCATGTTACCAATAGGGGAGACCCTATTAGTCATGGCTTTCAAAAACAATAACCCCACAGTTACTCAGGCTGATAGGCCTAAACTTTTTCATCTCTCTAGCATTGGGTTCATTAGGGATGAGCACAATCAAAGCAAAATTAAGACGGTAAAGATCTAACTTGCCTTCCTCAAAGTCCCTCACCAGAGCCATAAAATCATTTTTGATGACCTCCCAGAAGGTTTGGTAGAACAGAAAAGATAACCCGTCCGGACCAGGGGCTCCATGGGCATAAGAACCAAAAATGGCTTTTTTGATCTCCTCCTCAGTAAAGTTGCCTTGGAGCAAATCATTCTCTTCTCGAGTCACTAGTTCTTCCTCCTTCCAGAAGGAAGGACCCAGCTTGATATTATGTTTATCTTCAAATTTAAATAAGTCCTTGTAAAAGGTAGTAGCTACCTCCAACATCTCATCAGTAGAGCGAACCAGGCCATCTTCACCCATCAACTCCGAGAGATGATTCTTCCTATGTCTATGGTTAGCTAAAGCATGAAAATAGGCATTATTCTTATCCCCGTCCTTGATTTTGCGATCCCTCGACCATTGCCACAAGGCAATCTCTTCGTTATGCTAGATCTTGCTCAATTCAGTTTTGATCTCGGTCATATGAGTTCTATCTCCCTCCTCTAGTTGATTACGTTCAGAGAAGACATCTAAGATGTCAAACTCCAAGGTCAGGTCTCTTTTCCTCCTCTTCATACCAGCCTCAATATTGACCCTCCAACCTTTCACTTTATTCCTAAGCATCCTAGTTTTATTCATCCAAATGTCTAAGGCACACTTTCCAGGAACTACAGAGTTCCAAATATCGCACACTAGGGCTTTAAAATCAGGCTGCTCCAACCACCATTTCTCAAAGCGAAAAGGTTTAGGGGAGGTAACCCTCCTAGCTTTTCACTACAAGAAATATGTCAACTTGTGACCACCACTATTGGTCACTGAATGGTCACAAATTTCCATTTGTGACCTTTTTGTGACCAAAAACATAAGGTCAAAAGTTGGCCATCATAAACTGACATTAGCGACCTTCTCTGTGAGAAGGTCATAGACGTTTATGACCAAAATATGCCTATTGTAGTGTTTTGGTCACTAGCAGCCTCCCGAGAACACGTAGGCATCCAGCGTGGCAAGCTGACGTGGCACAAGAATCAGCCCGGTCCAATTGGCTGTTCTACATGGGCCTAGCCCAACAATTCAGCCTTTCTATATATGTTTTTCCTGTCAATATTGGGTCGACTTCATGGGCCTAGCCCAATATTATAGCCTTTTTATTTTTGGGCTGTAGCCTTTGTTTCTCTTTTTTAGATGCACCCCAATTGTCAAATTCTGGTAAGTGGGTCCCAAATGTGATGTTCTAGTTTGTGGGACCCTACTGTCAAGGTCATGTTCTTCATATTTCAATATGCAAATATAGAAAACAGACACAATATTTCGAATAACAGCAGGAAGTAATCTGCCACATCATATAACATACATTTGTAAATGTGATCATCATCAAAATTAGAACACATACAGCCCAAGTGTATCTACCCAAGTCTATCACATGAGCCCTACAAGTTCTGCTACATCATCATATAACACACAAATAGGATCAGCATTATTACAATGAACTAGCTCCGAGAACTAGCACGCATATAAGTTCTGCTACAAGGACTTCATTACTATGCTTCATCCAACTTCTTTGTCCTGATGCTCACAAAGAAACATGAAAGGCCAGCATCTGCACATTGTAGAACAAAATGTTAGGAACAAAATAAAAGTAAATCTAACATTGTGTTATGTTAATCTAGCTAAGTAGGCTCGCTTAGCCCTTGCCATTCAGGTCCATATTAACCCTAAGCAACAAGATATCAAGAACACGCCCACAATTCAATGCATTTGAGGCCATGGGGGCACCAAACTCTATAACCATGCATGCAAAGGGAGCAAACATCACAAATAATGGTATTTAACAAGTTCACCAATAGTTGCATTTAAGGTAAACAAGAGCTGCATAGCATAGTGCAAGAGAATGACAGCAGAATTCCTCAGCAGAATTCCTCACCAATAGTTGGAGGAGGAGGAGTATGGAGCAGCCATGAGGCCTCGCCATCCACCTATAGGAGCAGCAGCAGCTCGACCAGGTCAGATCGGAGCAACCTGCAGGAGCAGCAGCGACACATAACAATATAAGACTGCCTTGAGATTCATCGATGTGGCAGCGTAGAACTTGCTGATGGACTGGATCAGGAGCTTGGCATCACCTGCGGCCTTCGGCATTAGTCGCCGTGTACGGGCTCGCTGGAGATGGCCGGCTGCTGGCTCGCGCGCCCCATGGAGGTCGAGGAAGAACAAGACCCTCTAGAAACAAGCAATGATATTTATCAGTGTTGAGCAAGAAACTCCAGTATAAACTTGAACAAGCAATGTTATTGGTCAGTGCTAGAGATATAGTCAAACTGAAATACCCAATCAATTTGCATCTAGTAAGACTTTCTTTTTCATGTGTACAAAATTACCCAAGACCCTCTAGCATATCCAGACAGCCAAAAGGATACCACTACCTATTCATAACAACCAGTTTTCGCAAATGGGCGTAACTATTGGATAATTGGTTTTGAAAGTTGAGTTACTTTTTTGGGACGGAGGGAGTATGAAGGAAATATTCTAAAGGTCAAAACAGATGAAACTGGCAACATAATATAACCATGAGACAACACATCATCCATCTCAGTTCAAACAAATGATCTAGTAGCAAAGCATGAAAAAGGAAGCAGCACATGGCAGGAATGCTTACAAGTATAATACAAAAATATGAGAAACTATCATAGTACATAAATGGTATCACGGAATTATATAGTAACTCAATGGCAGATTGAGATGTTTTACTCAACTTATAGAACTCAAAGAACTTTTCTGGTTAGTCATGTAATCTAATCGAACTAATGGTAGCTACAGTAATTGGTCGAATCCTTGCACATCAGAAGCATATAAAACATGAAACGAAGAAATAAATGGCAAGTAGTATAAAAATCAAGGTAGCACTAATATATTTTTACTTATCTTGCAACCATCAATATAGTTTGCTTATAAGAAAACATATGGTCTGATGCTTATGAGCTACTAGATTATTAAACACAAATTGCACAATATGTACTAAATTTGATACTTGCTTAACCGTTTCAATGTAAACCAACAGTTAAACCTGAAAAGATGCAAAGCTGAAATCTAACTGATGACTGTAGCAAGAAGGAATACATCACAATATCACAATTCTGCATTTCTAACCAGCACAAGGGTTCAGCAAGCCAATGCATTTTGGTGTGGATATTCTGGACTTTGATGTTGCTAGGTTCATTAGTCAAAGGAATACATCAGGAACAAAGTGCGAGCAATAGCAACAGAAATGCATGCGTACCTCATGGAGTGGAGGTTGGTTAAGGCGAGGGCGTCGTCAGGGCGGCCAGAGGCGACGCTTGATGGACGAAAAGTTTCAACATACTCTCAGCTCCGTGTTGAATTGGACCGGCCAATCCAACTCTTAAACCGGCTTACAGATCGATGAACACTTGGCCAATCTGCACAATAATACAAATACAGAACAATCAACTTGCTGCACACCAGAGGCAGAGGGGATTTCTTTAGAAGAGAAAGAGAACTGGACATAGAGCCACATCCCACATTAATAAATTGTTTGCAGCAACTGTAACATAGAACCAATACAAATGATATATGGACATGAACAGCAGGATAAGTGACTACTGGTGATAAAATTGAAGTTTCCAAGTTCTACTAGTCTCCCGACATGGGTACTGGTTCATCAAACAGCATGAATCACAAGTTGCTTGAAATAAACATGCTAGAACAAGTAGTTGTTGGTCCAGTGAATCCTGGAGAGCTTATTTCTCATGAACAGATACTTGCTAGAACAAATCACAAACAGACAGTATGCAGGCAGGGTACAGCATGAATCACATAATGAGGGGAGTTCTTGATTAGTTAAGAAAAGTTCAATTTTCAGGAAAGTTAATACATATCTCCATGCTTGTCTACCAAAGAAATTGTATCAACTTAACAATTAGTCATGCATAAGTGTTTTACATGAAAAACATACAGAAGTGCTGACTCGAGATTGACAATTAGGATGCATGCTGATATCACCATCGATTTACAGGAACAATCATGCAAAGTTCAACTGACATAGACATGCTTTCACATCAGAATTCAGAAACATCAAAGTCTCACTGCATCTCAAAATCAAACCGATCTAACATGTAGGCAGTGATTAATAGATCCAATAATACGGTAAGACAGCTTGCGAGTGTAATTGTACAGCAGAACATAGTTTAATCCTAGTAGATGTAGATCTCTGTGTTATGAGTTGACGTAGGGGGTGAAATCCAGTAGTACATCCCAACCAGAGAGGGGGGCGATGGAGCGGGTGACCCTGCCATCGAAGTCGACAGTGAGCACGAACTGTTTGAGAGGATCCCACATGACCACCTCGGCGGCGCCCTGGGAGCAGAGAGAGTATATAGTTATAGGATTTGGATATACAAGCTTCCATTGGCACATTGGTTAGCGAAAATTGGCGGTGAACTGAAGATCTTCAAATATGGGAACAAAATTCTCCGTCTCAGTGACGAGAGGAGGAGGGGAGATGAACCTGGGAGAGCGGGTTGGTGGAGAACTCCGGGATGGAGAGGAACTCATCCTCGGAGACGAAGCCCTTGGCGCTGCGGTCAAGCTGGCAGAAGCGCTAGTCCTTGGTCTTGCACTGGAGGCAGGCCTGGGTGCCCTCCTTGCGCTCGTGCACGTAGCAGGGGCGCCAGACCGGGAAGCGGCAGACGTCGCAGGCGGTGAAGACCTCGCCGTCCATCGTGGTGCCCAGGCCGTCGGCGCAGATCTGGCACACGTCCCCGGCCCCGTGCCTCCCGGACTTCTGCACATAGCAACGAGATGGGTCAAAACCAAGGCTCCGCTGTGGGGAGGAAGGGGACGGGATCGAGAGGAGCATGATGATATCGGGAGGAAGGGGACGTCCTTGTGATCTGGGTCGCGAGCCCACTGCCGCTGTCGCGGGTCAGGAAGCACCGCCTCGCCTGCTCGGTCTGGGTCGTCGACGGTGGGTGTGACAGTGGATCGAGGTGGGAGGGAAAGGGTTTGGGTTGGGGCGGCGGCGACGGCTGTGGGTGGGAGCGAAACAA
>LR738713.1:731722811-731745607 GCA_902687465.1 Secale cereale
CCCCCCCCCGCCGCCATCACGCATCTGGGGCTCGTCTGATTGGATCTGGGAGAGGCGGACGGGCGCGGAGAGAGGTGTGGGGCTGGAGGGAGGGAGGTGGGAGCAGGGATGCGACTTATCAGCGGAGTTTTCGCCATTAATGAGGTGGGGAACGCCATTAATGGCGGTAGGTCAGCGCTCCGTCGCGCCGCTAAGCTCGCCCGCTCGCCCCATTTCTCTCTCTGTCTCTCTCGTTTCAGCCTGCCCCCGTATGAGAAATATGTAGTTGAGTACAGAGATTATCAAGGGCATGGCTCATGTCGATAATACCTATAGTAGGACAGTCTCATCAAGTCGTCCACTTGAACAGCCATGGTCGTCCACCGAGGAACTAGCTGGAGCTTTGATCGATCTTTTTCTCCTAATGATGACTCGGTAGGTGCAGGTACTATGGTACTCCCTCCGTCCGAAAAAACTTATCCCAAATTTATTCATCAAATGGATGTATTTAGAATGTATTTAGAACTAACTTGGTGCTAGATACATCCATTTGAGGGATAAATTTTTTTGGATGGAGGGAGTACTGAGAAATGATGCGGGAGAGGTTATCATTGCCTCCTGTCAACTGTTGTTCTACAACAACCATACATTCGGATCTTTCTCTGTTGAGAAAGACAGTACAAAGAATCAGAGCAGCGAGAGAAAACAACATCAACACCCACGTGCCTTTGCCCCCGCGTCGCCTCCCGGTGCGGCTCGGGCGGAGCGCAATCCCGCCGCCGCCACCCACCACCCCTCCTCTCGTCCACCCTCTCGCCACCACCGAATGACGTGGCCGGGCTAAGCCCATGCAGCGGACGGCGGCGGGGGGGGGGGGGTTCTCCCAGCCCGTGAATGCACGACCGCGTGCTGGATCCTAAGCGGCAGCCCTGCGTTCGTGGTGGCGAACGGGCGGCGACTAGGCCTGGTGACGCTCCGGTCTCCCCCATGCCAACAAGTCGGTGTAAGAGGGCATAGAGCTCTAGATCTCGACACTGGCGGCTCCCCTACTTTGTCTCCGGCTCGGCCAGCAGTGATTTCCTGTTGCGGTCTCATCTCCGCGTGATGTGGTGACTGTTGGGGAACGTAGTATTTTAAAATTTTCCTACGATCACGCAAGATCTATCTACCAGATGCATAGCAACGAGAGGGAAGAGTGTGTCTACGTACCCTCGTAGACCGGAAGCGGAAGCGTCAAGTGACGCGGTTGATGTAGTCGAACTTCTTCGCGATTCAACCGATCAAGCACCGAACGTACGGCACCTCCGCATTCAGCACACGTTCAGCTTGATGACGTCCCACGAGCTCTTGATCCAGTTGAGCTTCACGGGAGAGTTTCGTCAGCACGACGGCGTGGTGACGGATATGATGTATTCACCGGCGCAGGGCTTCGCCTAAGCACTGCAACGGTATGACCGAGGTGTGTTTCTGTGGAGGGGGGCACCGCACACGGCTGGAACAATTCAACTTGTGTGTCTTTGGGTGCCCCCCTGCCCCCGTATATAAAGGAGCAAGGGAGGAGGGCCGGCCGGCCTCCTATGGTGCGGCTAGGGCAATCCTACTAGGAATAGGATTGCAATCCTATTCCTAGTAGGAGTCCATCAAGAAGGAAGAGAGGGAAAGGAAAAGAGGGAGAGGTGGCGCCACCCCAATCCTAGTCCAACTAGGATCCCTAGGAGGGGCGCCGGCCAGCCTCTATGGGCTGTCTCTCTCTTTTCCTTAAGGCCCATTATGGACCATCCCCCCTCGTAGGGGGTTCCGGTAACCCCCTTCGGCAATCCAGTTAAATCCGAAACTTTTCCGGAACACTTTCGGTGTTCGAATATAGTCGTCCAATATATCAATCTTTATGTCTCGGACATTCCGAGACTCCTCGTCATGTCCGTGATCTCATCCGGGACTCCGAACTACCTTCGGTACATCAAAACTCATAAACTCATAATACCGATCGTCATCAAACGTTAAGCGTGCGGACCCTACGGGTTCGAGAACTATGTAGACATGACCGAGACTCATCTCCGGTCAATAACCAGTAGCGGAACCTGGATGTTCATATTGGCTCCTACATATTCTACGAAGATCTTTTATCGGTCAAAACCGCATAACAACATACGTTGTTCCTTTTGTCATCGGTATGTTACTTGCCCGAGATTCGATCGTCGGTATCTCCATACCTAGTTCAATCTCGTTACCAGCAAGTCTCTTTACTCATTCCGTAACACATCATCTCGTGACTAACTCATTAGTCTTTTGCTTGCAAGGCTTATTGTGATGTGTGTTACCGAGAGGGCCCAGAGATACCTCTCCGACACTCGGAGTGACAAATCCTAATCTTGATCTATGCCAACACCACGAATACTTTTGGAGACACCTGTAGAGCATCTTTATGATCACCCAGTTACGTTGTGACGTTTGATAGCACACAAGGTGTTCCTACGGTATTCGGGAGTTGCATAATCTCATAGTCATAGGAACATGTATAAGTCATGAAGAAAGCAATAGCAGTAAAATTAAACGATCAAAGTGCTATGCTAACGGATGGGTCTTGTCCATCACATCATTCTCCTAATGATGTGATCCCGTTGATCAAATGACAACTCATGTCTATGGCTAGGAAACATAACCATCTTTGATCAATGAGCTAGTCTAGTAGAGGCATACTAGGGACATACTGTTTTGTCTATGTATCCACACATGTACTAAGTTTCCGGTTAATACAATTCTAGCATGAATAAAAGACAATTATCATGATATAAGGAAATACAAATAACATCTTTATTATTGCCTCTAGGGCATATTTCCTTCAGTCTCCCACTTGAACTAGAGTCAATAATCTAGATTACAAAGTGATGATCCTCACACCCATGGAGTCCTGGTGCTGATCATGTTTTGCCCGTGGAAGAGGCTTAGTCAACGGGTCTGCAACATTCAGATCCGTATGTATTTTGCAAATCTCTATGTCTCCCTCCTTGACTAGATCGCGGATGGAATTGAAGCGTCTTTTGATGTGCTTTGTTCTCTTGTGAAACCTGGATTCCTTCGCCAAGGCTATTGCTCCAGTGTTGTCACAAAAGATTTTCATTGGACCCGATGCACTAGGTACTACACCTAGATCGGATATGAACTCCTTCATCCAGACTCCTTCATTTGCTGCTTCCGAAGCAGCTATGTATTCCGGTTCACACGTAGATCCCGCCACGACGCTCTGCTTGGAATCGCACCAACTGACAGCTCCACCGTTCAATAAAAATACATATCTGGTTTGTGACTTAGAGTCATCCGGATCAGTGTCAAAGCTAGAATCGACGTAACCGTTTACGACGAGCTCTTTGTCACCTCCATACACAAGAAACATATCCTTTGTTCTTTTCAGGTACTTCAGGATGTTCTTGACCGCTGTCCAGTGATCCACTCCTGGATTACTTTGGTACCTTCCTGCTAGACTTATTGCTGAATATGAGATGGGCTTTGGGCCCATTTAGCAATTACAGAAAAATCCCTAAGGGCCCATGCTGCCTAGCAAGTGGTGGGAGTTTAGTCCCACATTGCTAGTTGAGAGAGATGTACACCAACTTATAAGGTGAGACATTCTCCCACTAGTATGAGTTGGTGTGAAGGAAGGAGAGGTGTTCCACACGCGCGCTCCTCCTCCTCCGCCGCCCACTCGTCTCGTCACGACGCGCCGCGGGTTGCGGGAATCTCGCCGAGCCGATGTGTTCTTTTTGTCACGCAGGATTGGAATTTGAACAGTCAACTGAAAACGATCAATGGAAAATGAATACGAGCTGAAACGTTTCGTCTTAAGTACGGCCGTTACCAGAATTCATTGTGATTCATTATGTGCGTTTATGCTGGACCGTTTGTCTCCTCCTCTGCGCCTATATAAGAGAGGTCGCTCCTCTCCAGAGAAGAATACAGATCACATCTGCTCTGCCACCACCACCTCTGTCGTTCCTCTCGCTGCTGCTGTCGCCGGTGACTCCATCCCGTCTTCCGCGTACACGGCCGACGGGAGAGCAGGCCTCCGAAACCCCGCCTCTCCAGATCCTGTACGGGAGAGGGGCGATTAGGTTTTTGGGGAGCGTCTTCTACGCGACTGCTCGCCTCGGTTCGACTGCTTCCTCTACGTCGACTACATCTTCGTCCGCATCGCCTTCGCCTTCACCATGAGCACCAGCACCGACGCTGACAAGGCCGCCTCCGACAAGCGCATCGCCGACGAGGCCGCCGCCTCTGCTGCTGATCCGGCCAACTGGCCTACTGGAGGGTACAACATGCTTATCCTTATCCTGATTATTTCCATGTGTGCAGTACTAGTGGTTTGCGTAGATGTTTCTACTATATGTCTAGTATGTGCGTACATCATGAATTTTCAGTATGTCATTAGCACTGTCTATATCATGTTCATGATTTATTCTTGGATTAAATTAATCGAACAATTGCTTAATTTCTCAACAATCCAAAAACCTAATCTGTGTAGGCAATTTTCGATCCATGGTTTTGCTGCTGCACTGAAACGTGCCCCGTTTACGGGGACGTACTTTAAGAGTTGGCAGACCAAAACCGTCTTATGGCTCACGGCGATGAACGTGTTCTGGGTCACCGGTGTGACTCCCACGGGAACGATTGCTCCTGAACAGGAGAAGGCGTTCAGGGAGGCCACCGTCGTCTTTGTTGGATGCGTTCTGAGCGTGATCGGAGATAAGTTGGTTGATGCATATTTACATATGCGGGTTGCCAAGGACTTGTGGGAGGCGCTCGAATCTAAATTCGGCGCAACCGATGCTGGAAGCGAGATGTATATTATGGAGCAGTTCCACAATTACAAGATGGTTGAAAACCGTCCTGTATTGGAACAGGCTCATGAGATACAGTGCATCGCTAAGGAACTTGAGGTTCTGAAGTGTGTGCTGCCGGGCAAATTTGTCGCGGGATGCATCATCGCTAAGCTACCCAATTCCTGGAGGAATTTTGCTACCACTCTGAAACATCAGAGGCGTGAATTCTCAGTTGAGGATGTCATTGGCCATCTGAGTGTTGAGCAGAACTCGAGAGCAAAGGACTCGAATGGAAAAGGGAACGAAGGGACCTCTGTCGCCAACATGGTGCAGAAGAACTTCAACCCCCACAAGCCCAAGGGAAAGACTGGTGTCCAACAGAATACCGAGTTTAAGAAGAAGGGCAAGAAGCCTTTCAAGAAGGATAAGAAGAAGGGTGGCTGTTTCACTTGTGGTTCTGATGAACATTGGGCTGTCAAGTGCCCACACAAGTTCAAGAAGCCAGGACAGGACTCCAAGACTGTCAACATGATTGTGAGCAACAATGAGAGTGGGCCATCTGGGTACGGTAATTTGTTTAATGTATTTTCAGTTTGCCAGTCTACCGATTGGTGGATTGACACAGGTGCAAATATTCATGTGTGTGCTGACATTTCATTGTTTTCTTCTTATCAGGCCACAGGAAACGGGTCCGTACTGATGGGGAATGGCGCGAGTGCTTCTGTTCATGGTGTTGGCACGGTCGATCTGAAGTTTACTTCGGGAAGGATCGTGCAACTGAAGAACGTGCATCATGTCCCCGCCATCAAGAAGAATCTCGTTAGTGGTTCCCTTCTATGTAGAGAAGGGTTTAAGCTGGTATTCGAGTCTAATAAAGTAGTTGTTACGAAATATGGACTGTTTGTTGGAAAAGGTTATGAATGTGGAGGTCTATTCCGCTTTTCCCTCGCTGATTTTTGTAATAAAGTCGTGAACAATATTCATTCAAATGTTAATGAAACAGAAGTTTGGCATTCACGTCTTTGTCACATTGGTTTTGGTTGTATGACGCGGTTAGCAAAGTTAAATTTAATCCCAAGTTTCACTTTAGCCAAAGGTTCTAAGTGTCATTCGTGTGTGCAAGCAAAGCAACCTCGCAAGCCCCATAAGGCTGCGGAGGAGAGACACTTGGCGCCATTAGAACTCATACATTCTGATCTTTGTGAGATGAATGGTGTGTTGACTAAAGGTGGAAAGAGATACTTCATGACACTGATAGATGATTCTACTAGATACTGCTATGTATATCTTTTAAACACTAAAGATGAGGCTCTACACTACTTTAAAATCTATAAGGCAGAAGTTGAGAATCAACTTGAAAAGAAAATAAAACGAGTCCGGTCAGATCGTGGTGGAGAGTATTTCTCTAATGAGTTTGATTCCTTTTGTGCGGAACATGGTATTATTCATGAGAGGACGCCTCCCTACTCACCTCAGTCAAATGGGGTTGCCGAACGGAAAAACCGTACTCTAACTGATTTGGTTAACGCCATGTTAGATACATCGGGTTTATCCAAGGCATGGTGGGAGGAGGCTATATTGACATCATGTCATGTCCTGAATAAAGTTCCGACAAAAGACAATGAGATCACTCCCTATGAACAATGGGAAAAGAGAAGAACAACACTCTCATACTTACGTACTTGGGGCTGTTTGGCGAAAGTCAATGTGCCGATCCCCAAAAAGCGTAAGCTTGGACCAAAGACTGTGGATTGCGTTAATTTGGGCTACGCTAAGAATAGCGTCGGCTATAGATTTCTAGTAGTGAAATCTGAGGTACCTGACATGAAAGTCGGTACGATTATGGAGTCTAAAGATGCTACATTCTTTGAGGATATTTTTCCTATGAGAGATATGCAAAGCACTTCTAGACTGGAATCTGATGAGACTCCTGAACCTGCCATTCCGATGGAATATTATGAACAAACACATGATGAAAATCCTGAGGAGGAGGACAAGGAAACCCTTGGTAGGGGCAAGAGGCAGAGGACTGCAAAGTCCTTTGGTGATGATTTCCTTGTGTACCTTGTGGATGATACTCCCACTTCTATTTCAGAAGCTTATGCGTCTCCAGAATCTGACTACTGGAAGGAAGCGGTCCGTAGCGAGATGGATTCCATCATGGCTAACGGGACATGGGAGATTACTGATCGTCCCTATGGTTGCAAACCATTGGGATGTAAGTGGGTGTTCAAAAAGAAGCTTAGGCCCGATGGTACAATTGAAAAGTACAAGGCTAGGCTTGTGGCCAAGGGCTATGACCAAAAGGAAGAGGAAGATTTCTTTGATACTTATTCACCTGTGGCCAGACTGACCACCATTCGAGTATTACTCTCGTTGGCGGCCTCGCATGGTCTTCTCGTCCACCAGATGGATGTTAAGACAGCTTTCCTGAATGGAGAGCTAAACGAGGAAATCTACATGCAACAGCCAGATGGCTTTGTGATAGATGGTCAGGAAGGAAAAGTGTGTAGGTTGATAAAATCTTTATATGGCCTGAAACAAGCACCTAAGCAATGGCATGATAAGTTTAATACAACACTGACATCTGTTGGCTTCATCGTTAATGAAGCTGACAAATGTGTATACTATCGCCATGGTGGGGGCGAAGGAGTTATACTGTGCTTGTATGTTGATGACATACTGATATTCGGAACCAACCTCAAAGTAATTGAGGAGGTCAAGTCATTTCTATCTCAGAACTTTGAGATGAAAGACCTTGGTGTGGCTGATGTTATCTTGAACATCAAGCTACTGAGAGATAATGAGGGTGGGATTACACTTTTGCAATCCCATTATGTTGAGAAGGTGTTGAGTCGTTTTGGATACTCGGACTGCACACCATCTCAAACACCATATGATCCTAGCGTGTTGATTCGAAAATCCAAAGGCACGGCTATAGATCAATTGAGATACTCTCAAATCATTGGTTCACTGATGTACCTAGCTAGCGCTACGAGGCCTGACATCGCTTTTGCTGTGAGCAAACTGAGTCGGTTTGTATCAAAACCGGGTGATGTACATTGGCATGCTGTTGAAAGAGTTATGCGTTATCTGAAGGGTACTATGAACTATGGACTTCACTATACCGGATACCCGTCGGTACTTGAAGGGTATAGTGATGCGAATTGGATCTCTGATGCTGATGAGATGAAGGCCACAACTAGGTATATGTTTACTCTTGGAGGTGGCGCTGTTTCCTTGAAGTCTTGCAAGCAAACGATCTTAACGAGATCGACAATGGAAGCAGAATTAACAGCATTAGACACATCTGGTGTCGAAGCGGGATGGCTTCGAGATCTCTTGATGGACTTGCCATTGGTTGATAAACCGGTTCCGGCTATCCTTATGAACTGTGACAATCAGACCGTCATCACCAAGGTGAAAAGTTCAAAGGACAACATGAAGTCCAACAAACACATAAGAATGAGATTAAAAGCTGTCAGAAAATTGAGAAACTCCGGAGTGATAGCGTTGGAATATGTCCATACGGCTAAGAATCTGGCAGATCCCTTTACTAAAGGGCTATCACGTGTTGTGATAGACAATGCATCGAGGGAGATGGGTATGAGACCCACATGAGTTGCCATGGTAGAAACCCAACCTATGTGATCGGAGATCCCGTGAAGTAGGACCTGGGAAAACAAGCTAGTGGTTAACTGAGGAGAGTATTTTAACTAACCCGCTCCGTTGGAGATGCACAACTCTCGGTAACTGTATGGCAGGTTGACTTATGTCTTAATGTGTTCCAAGGCTTGAATAAGCAAGATGCTTTCCTACAGAGCGATCTTTGGAGGAACACACCTATATGAGCCTGACTGCTGGTCACAGTCTATGAGATTAGGGTGATCTCTAGTAAGTTCATGAATGGGCCAGGAGTGACTAATATGCTCCACCCGAGGGGTCAGCCTTCGGCAGCCTAGTACTGGTAAGACACTTGGTGAAACCCCTTCACGCCAAATTGACAATTCAAGGCTTAGTCCATTGTTCAGTTGTGGAGGGGTGTAGCTATTTGCTCTAGGTGGATGTTCAATCTTAACAGGTCTCCACTGAAATACCGGTATATCAAAATAGAGTTTGGAACAGAGGACAACACCATGGGCCTTTGGGATCTGGTGGGGGATTGCTGAATATGAGATGGGCTTTGGGCCCATTTAGCAATTACAGAAAAATCTCTAAGGGCCCATGCTGCCTAGCAAGTGGTGGGAGTTTAGTCCCACATTGCTAGTTGAGAGAGATGTACACCAACTTATAAGGTGAGACATTCTCCCACTAGTATGAGTTGGTGTGAAGGAAGGAGAGGTGTTCCACACGCGCGCTCCTCCTCCTCCGCCGCCCGCTCGTCTCGTCACGACGCGCCGCGGGTTGCGGGAATCTCGCCGAGCCGATGTGTTCTTTTTGTCACGCAGGATTGGAATTTGAACAGTCAACTGAAAACGATCAATGGAAAATGAATACGAGCTGAAACGTTTTGTCTTAAGTACAGCCGTTACCAGAATTCATTGTGATTCATTATGTGCGTTTATGCTGGACCGTTTGTCTCCTCCTCTGCGCCTATATAAGAGAGGTCGCTCCTCTCCAGAGAAGAATACAGATCACATCTGCTCTGCCACCACCACCTCTGTCGTTCCTCTCGCTGCTGCTGTCGCCGGTGACTCCATCCCGTCTTCCGCGTACACGGCCGACGGGAGAGCAGGCCTCCGAAACCCCGCCTCTCCAGATCCTGTACGGGAGAGGGGCGATTAGGTTTTTGGGGAGCGTCTTCTACGCGACTGCTCGCCTCGGTTCGACTGCTTCCTCTACGTCGACTACATCTTCGTCCGCATCGCCTTCGCCTTCACCATGAGCACCAGCACCGACGCTGACAAGGCTGCTGCCGACAAGGCCGCCTCCGACAAGCGCATCGCCGACGAGGCCGCCGCCTCTGCTGCTGATCCGGCCAACTGGCCTACTGGAGGGTATAACATGCTTACCCTTATCCTGATTATTTCCATGTGTGCAGTACTAGTGGTTTGCGTAGATGTTTCTACTATATGTCTAGTATGTGCGTACATCATGAATTTTCAGTATGTCATTAGCACTGTCTATATCATGTTCATGATTTATTCTTGGATTAAATTAATCGAACAATTGCTTAATTTCTCAACACTTATAGCAAGGTACACATCAGGTCTGGTACACAGCATTGCATACATGATAGATCCTATGGCTGAGGCATAGGGAATGACTTTCATTTTCTCTCTATCTTCTGCAGTGGTCGGGCATTGAGTCTTACTCAACTTCATACCTTGTAATACAGGCAAGAACCCTTTCTTTGACTGATCTATTTTGAACTTCTTCAAAATCTTATCAAGGTATGTGCTTTGTGAAAGTCCAATTAAGCGTCTTGATCTATCTCTATAGATCTTGATGCCTAATATATAAGCAGCTTCACCGAGGTCTTTCATTGAAAAATTCTTATTCAAGTATCCTTTTATGCCATCCAGAAATTCTATATCATTTCCAATCAACAATATGTCATCCACATATAATATTAGAAATGCCACAGAGCTCCCACTCACTTTCTTGTAAATACAGGCTTCTCCAAAAGTCTGTATAAAACCATAAGCTTTGATCACCTCATCAAAGCGTATATTCCAACTCCGAGATGCTTGCACCAGTCCATAGATGGATCGCTGGAGCTTGCATACTTTGTTAGCATCTTTTGGATCGACAAAACCTTCTGGTTGCATCATATACAACTCTTCTTTGAGATATCCATTCAGGAATGCAGTTTTGACATCCATTTGCCAGATTTCATAATCATAAAATGCGGCAATTGCTGACATGATTCGGACAGACTTAAGCATCGCTACAGGTGAGAAAGTCTCATCGTAGTCAACTCCTTGAACTTGTCGAAACCCTTTCGCAACAAGTCGAGCTTTGTAAACAGTAACATTACCGTCTGCGTCGGTCTTCCTCTTGAAGATCCATTTATTTTCGATGGCCTGCCGATCATCGGGCAAGTCAACCAAAGTCCATACTTTGTTCTCATACATGGATCCCATCTCAGATTTCATGGCCTCAAGCCATTTTGCGGAATCTGGGCTCATCATCGCTTCCTCATAGTTCGTAGGTTCATCATGGTCCATTAACATGATTTCCAGAACTGGGTTGCCGTACCACTCTGGTGCGGAACGTACTCTGGTTGATCTACGACGTTCAGCAGAAACTTGATCTGAACTTTCATGATCATCATCATTAACTTCCTCACTGATTGGTGTAGGAATCACTGGAACAATTTTCTGTGCTGTACTACTTTCTAATTCAGGAGAAGGTACAATTACCTCATCAAGTTCCACTTTCCTCCCACTCACTTCTTTCGAGAGAAACTCCTTCTCTAGAAAGGATCCATTCTTAGCAACGAATATCTTGCCTTCGGATCTGTGATAGAAGGTGTACCCAACAGTCTCTTTTGGGTATCCTATGAAGACACATTTCTCCGACTTGGGTTCGAGCTTATCAGGTTGAAGCTTTTTCACATAAGAATCGCAGCCCCATACTTTAAGAAACGACAACTTTGGTTTCTTGCCAAACCATAGTTCATAAGGTGTCGTATCAACGGATTTAGATGGTGCCCTATTTAACGTGAATGCAGCTGTCTCTAAAGCATAACCCCAAAACGATAGTGGTAAATCGGTAAGAGACATCATAGATCGTACCATATCCAATAAAGTACGGTTACGACGTTTGGACACACCATTACGCTGTGGTGTTCCGGGTGGTGTGAGTTGTGAAACTATTCCACATTGTTTCAAATGAAAACCAAACTCGTAACTCAAATATTCTCCTCCACGATCAGATCGTAGAAACTTTATTTTCTTGTTACGATGATTCTCTACTTCACTCTGAAATTCTTTGAACTTTTCAAATGTTTCAGACTTGTGCTTCATTAAGTAGATATACCCATATCTGCTCAAATCATCAGTGAAGGTCAGAAAATAACGATACCCGCCGCGAGCTTCAACACTCATTGGCCCACATACATCGGTATGTGTGATTTCCAACAAATCTGTTGCTCGCTCCATAGTTCCGGAGAACGGAGTTTTAGTCATCTTGCCCATGAGGCATGGTTCGCAAGCACCAAGTGATTCATAATCAAGTGATTCCAAAATTCCATCACTATGGAGTTTCTTCATGCGCTTTACACCAATATGACCTAAACGGCAGTGCCACAAATAAGTTGCACAATCATTATTAACCTTGCATCTTTTGGTTTCAATATTATGAATATGTGTATCACTACAATCGAGATCCAATAAGAATAGACCACTCCTCAAGGGTGCATGACCATAAAAGATATTATTCATAAAAATAGAACAACCATTATTCTCTGATTTAAATGAATAACCGTCTCGCAATAAACAAGATCCAGATATAATGTTCATGCTCAACGCTGGCACCAAATAACAATTATTTAGGTCTAAAACTAATCCCGAAGGCAGATGTAGAGGTAGCGTGCCGACGGCGATCACATCGACTTTGGAACCGTTTCCCACGCGCATCGTCACCTCGTCCTTAGCCAATCTTCCTTTAATCCGTAGTCCCTGTTTCGAGTTACAAATATTAGCAACCGAACCGGTATCAAATACCCAGGTACTACTACGAGCATTATTAAGGTACACATCAATAACATGTATATCACATATACCTTTGTTCACCTTGTCATCCTTCTTATCCGCCAAATACTTGGGGCAGTTCCGCTTCCAGTGTCCAGTCCCCTTGCAGTAGAAGCACTCAGTTTCAGGCTTGGCTCCAGACTTGGGTTTCTTCGTGGAAGTAGCAACTGTCTTGCTATTTTTCTTGAAGTTCCCCTTCTTTCCCTTGCCCTTTTTCTTGAAACTAGTGGTCTTGTTAACCATCAACACTTGATGCTCCTTTTTGATTTCTACCTCCGCAGCCTTGAGCATAGCGAAGAGCTCGGGAATTGTCTTTTGCATCCCTTGCATATTATAGTTCATCATGAAGCTTTTATAGCTTGGTGGCAGTGATTGAAGAACTCTATCAATAACACTATCCTCGTCAACTTTGCAACCAAGTTGAGTCATATGATTGTAGTACCCAGACATTCTGAGCAAGTGTTCACTGATAGAACTATTCTCCTCCATCTTGCAGCTGTAGAACTTATTGGAAATCTCATATTTCTCAATCCGGGCATTTGCTTGAAATATTAACTTCAACTCCTGGAACATCTCGTATGGTCCATGACGTTCAAAACGTCGTTGAAGTCCCGGTTCTAAGCCGTAAAGCATGGCACACTGAACTATCGTGTAGTCATCAGACCGCGTTTGCCAGACGTTCAAAGCGTCTACATAAGCGGGAGGGGGCTTGTCACCTAGCGGTGCTTCAAGGACACAATTATTCTGTGCAGCAATGAGGATAATCCTCAGGTTACGGACCCAGTCCGTGTAATTGCTACCATCATCTTTCAACTTAGCTTTCTCTAGGAATGCATTAAAATTCAAAGGAACGGTAGCACGGGCCATTGATCTACAACAACATAGATATGCAAAAACTATCAGGACTAAGTTCATGATAAGTTAAAGTTCAATTTAATCATATTAAGGAACTCCCACTTACATAGACATCCCTCCGGTCATCTAAATGATCACGTGATCCAAATTAACTAAACCATGTCCGATCATCACGTGAGATGGAGTAGTTTCAATGGTGAACATCTTATGTTGATCATATCTACTATATGATTCACGTTCGACCTTTCGGTCTCCAGTGTTCCGAGGCCATATCTGCATATGCTAGGCTCGTCAAGTTTAACCCGAGTATTCTGCGTGTGCAAAGCTGGCTTACACCCGTTGTATTTGAACGTAGAGCTTATCACACCCGATCATCACGTGGTGTCTCGGCACGACGAACTTTCGCAACGGTGCATACTCAGGGAGAACACTTATACCTTGAAATTTAGTAAGGGATCATCTTATAATGCTACCGTCGTTCTAAGCAAAATAAGAAGCATAATAAGATAAACATCACATGCAATCAAAATATGTGACATGATATGGCCATCATCATCTTGTGCTTTTGATCTCCATCTCCAAAGCACCGTCATGATCACCTTCGTCACCGGCGCGACACCTTGATCTCCATCGTAGCATCGTTGTCGTCTCGCCAACTATTGCTTCTACGACTATCGCTACCGCTTAGTGATAAAGTAAAGCAATTACATGGCGATTGCATTTCATACAATAAAGCGACAACCATATGGCTCCTGCCAGTTGCCGATAACATTACAAAACATGATCATCTCATACAAAACCGTATAACTCATCATGTCTTGACCATATCACATCACAACATGCCCTGCAAAAACAAGTTAGACGTCCTCTACTTTGTTGTTGCAAGTTTTATGTGGCTGCTACGGGATTAGCAAGAACTGTTCTTACCTACGCATACAAAACCACAACGATGTTTCGTCAAGTATGTGTTGTTTTAACCTTCACAAGGACCGGGCGTAGCCACACTTGATTCAGCTAAAGTGAGAGAGACAGACACCCGCCAGTCACCTTTAAGCAACGAGTGCTCGTAACGGTGAAACCAGTCTCGCGTAAGCGTACGCGTAATGTCGGTCCGGGCCGCTTCATCTCACAATACCGCCGAAGCAAAGTATGACATGCTGGTAAGCAGTATGACTAGTATCGCCCACAACTCATTGTGTTCTACTCGTGCATATCATCTACGCATAGACCTGGCTCATGATGCCACTGTTGGGGAACGTAGTATTTTAAAATTTTCCTACGATCACGCAAGATCTATCTACCAGATGCATAGCAACGAGAGGGAAGAGTGTGTCTACGTACCCTCGTAGACCGGAAGCGGAAGCGTCAAGTGACGTGGTTGATGTAGTCGAACTTCTTCGCGATTCAACCGATCAAGCACCGAACGTACGGCACCTCCGCGTTCAGCACACGTTCAGCTTGATGACGTCCCACGAGCTCTTGATCCAGTTGAGCTTCACGGGAGAGTTTCGTCAGCACGACGGCGTGGTGACGGATATGATGTATTCACCGGCGCAGGGCTTCGCCTAAGCACTGCAACGGTATGACCGAGGTGTGTTTCTGTGGAGGGGGGCACCGCACACGGCTGGAACAATTCAACTTGTGTGTCTTTGGGTGCCCCCCTGCCCCCGTATATAAAGGAGCAAGGGAGGAGGGCCGGCCGGCCTCCTATGGTGCGGCTAGGGCAATCCTACTAGGAATAGGATTGCAATCCTATTCCTAGTAGGACTCCATCAAGAAGGAAGAGAGGGAAAGGAAAAGAGGGAGAGGTGGCGCCACCCCAATCCTAGTCAACTAGGATCCCTAGGTGGGGCGCCGGCCAGCCTCTATGGGCTGCCTCTCTCTTTTCCTTAAGGCCCACTATGGACCATCCCCCCTCGTAGGGGGTTCCGGTAACCCCCTCCGGCAATCCAGTTAAATCCGAAACTTTTCCGGAACACTTCCGGTGTTCGAATATAGTCGTCCAATATATCAATCTTTATGTCTCGGACATTTCGAGACTCCTCGTCATGTCCGTGATCTCATCCGGGACTCCGAACTACCTTCGGTATATCAAAACTCATAAACTCATAATACCGATCGTCATCAAACGTTAAGCGTGCGGACCCTACGGGTTCGAGAACTATGTAGACATGACCGAGACTCATCTCCGGTCAATAACCAATAGCGGAACCTGGATGTTCATATTGGCTCCTACATATTCTACGAAGATCTTTTATCGGTCAAAACCGCATAACAACATACGTTGTTCCTTTTGTCATCGGTATGTTACTTGCCCGAGATTCGATCGTCGGTATCTCCATACCTAGTTCAATCTCGTTACCGGCAAGTCTATTTACTCGTTCCGTAACACATCATCTCGTGACTAACTCATTAGTCTTTTGCTTGCAAGGCTTATTGTGATGTGTGTTACCGAGAGGGCCCAGAGATACCTCTCTGACACTCGGAGTGACAAATCCTAATCTTGATCTATGCCAACACCACGAATACTTTCGGAGACACCTGTAGAGCATCTTTATGATCACCCAGTTACGTTGTGACGTTTGATAGCACACAAGGTGTTCCTACGGTATTCGGGAGTTGCATAATCTCATAGTCATAGGAACATGTATAAGTCATGAAGAAAGCAATAGCAGTAAAACTAAACGATCAAAGTGCTATGCTAACGGATGGGTCTTGTCCATCATATCATTCTCCTAATGATGTGATCCCGTTGATCAAATGACAACTCATGTCTATGGCTAGGAAACATAACCATCTTTGATCAATGAGCTAGTCTAGTAGAGGCATACTAGGGACATACTGTTTTGTCTATGTATCCACACATGTACTAAGTTTCCGGTTAATACAATTCTAGCATGAGTAAAAGACAATTATCATGATATAAGGAAATACAAATAACATCTTTATTATTGCCTCTAGGGCATATTTCCTTCAGTGACTGCAGCGCGGCGGAGCGGGCCTAGCATGGCGATGTTGGACTCCGGAGCGGCCGTCCAAGGACGATGGTTGATGTGTCGGCAGCCGTGGAGTTTGTGTGGGCGACGCGGCGGCCGGGGTGTTCTTGGTGGAGGGAGGCTCGTTTGGTTCGGCAGCGAGGCCTGGTGGTGGTCCTTGCATGGCGATGGCGTGATTGTTGTGCAGGGGTGCACAGCCAGTGGAGGTGCTGGTTGGTGCCGGTCGACCGCGTGGGAGTGGTGGTGTTGCTGATCCGGGTGAAAGATTGGCTGACACTAGCTGGTCGACGATGGCGGCGGCGGCACTCGTTAGCGTCCCTTTCTTCCTCGGAGGTGTCGCCGTGGTGATTGGTGCACTTCAACTCTCGGATCAAGATCTCCGGGCAAAAGTCAGGATCTTGGTTGGATCAGACGGCGGCGGCGTCTCCAACGTCGTTTTCCCTCTTGAGGGTGCCGTCTTGGAGATCTTGGTCTCTTTTGTGTTTCCTACAGGCTGTACGTGCACGACATCGCGGTCGGGAGGTGCCCGGCCGGCGGTGAGGTTGGTGTGGTGTCACGACGCGTGTGGCAACGACGATGTTGCTGACAGAGCTGGGTCGCGTCTTGTCCTTTTGATGTTGAAGGTCCGGTGCGTCAATGGGTGTGCCCATGCTGATTTTTGGCTGTGACAAAGAAGTCGAAGCTGCGGTCGGCAGGGCCATTGCGGCAATGATGACTCCATGATGCCGGTTTTCAGCAGGCGATTCTCTCCGGATGTTGCGTTGGACTAGGTCGATGCGATGCTAGCAACTTTCTCCTGTGAAACTCGTCAGCAAAATCGGAGCCGACATGTTTTCTACGCTGCGGTCGACTGTTTTGTGTTGTTATGGCCAGGTCGTTCGCGTTTGCCCCTTTGGGGTTTGTATCTAGGTTTTCGCCCAGTTTCCCTCTAACTAAGAGGGCAACTCTTTTCTTCTTAATCAATGAAAATGGTAAATGTTTTGCCTCGTTTCAAAAAAAAAATACAAATGGGCCCTCACATATACACGCGTACTTATCCTATGAACGTACATACGTACATTCTATCTCTATAAGCATCTTCGAAACACAGAGGTGGCAAACCTTGAAATTGGCGAAGTCACTACATGTACCTCGCAACCGATGAGAACGTTGTCTTCCACAGGTCACACATCGTCGGAATGCCTAAATTCAAAAAAAAAATTTGCAAACACCCATATCAAGTCTGGCATGCTTGAACTTTGATGGGCTGGTTCCAACAACAACAAAAATCTAACCATCTAGTAAGTTTACACTCAATTTTCTATTCATACGCATATCTTACAAACTCAACACTCCCTACACATCCATCCCCACAGTGTTCTCATTGACCACAAGGACGTTGTCCATCTCCTTTTTCGTGGTATCGTTGTCTTCCCCGGCGGGAGCCACCACCACTGACGTGTTGGGCTTGTACTCGTACCGCCTTGCAATCACCACGAACACAACGAAGTTGACCACCCCAAGCACAACCAACATCCAGTAGAACAAGTCAAGCCTCCCCCTATCCAGGTTATTCCGTATCCATGTCCCCCTCGTCACGGTGTGGACGAGGAAGACGAGGAAGCTGCTCAAGAAGAACCCCATGGACAGCGTAACCAGGAAGAGCCCCGTGCTCATGGACTTCATCCGCTCCGGCGCCTCGCGGATGAAGAACTCGAGCTGCCCCACGTACGCGAACGCCTCGCCGGCGCCCACGAGGAAGAACTGGGGCACCAGCCAGAAGGCGCTGATGGCAGCGTGGGACTCCCCGTTCGCAGCGTCGCGGCGCATCTTCTCGACCAGCGCGGCCACGGCCATGGCGACGGTCGCGAAGACGAGGCCCGTGCCTACGCGCTGGAGCGAGGTGAGCCCCTGCGGGCGGCCGGTGAGGCGGCTGGCGAGCGGCACGAGGAGGCGCTCGTTGAGGGACGTGAAGAGGAGGATGGAGAGGAAGAGGAAGATGGAGAGGGAGCCGGCGGGGATGACGAAGCCGGCGTTGAGGCGACGGTCCATGCGGGTGGCTTGCTCCACGGAGAATGTGGTCATCTGGGAGTATATTGTCCAGAAGAGGATGCAGGTGGACCAGATAGGCAGCAGGTTCACCACCATCTTCACCTCCTCCACTTCCGTCATTGTACTTGAGGTTGACGCCTGCTCCTCCTTGGTCGGGGTTGCGTCCAGGTCGACTGGATCCATGACTGCGGCTTTGTCGAGGCACCTGCATGCATGCGGATCACAAAAGTTAATCATGCACATTTTAAACAAAACTTCGACAAATATCTAGAAACGGAGGGAGTATATAAGATTGGCAGTGCTAAAATGATGGAATAAAGTGGTATGGTTTAGGCATGTACTCCTTCTATCCCAAAATAACTATCTTAACTTTGTACTAATTTTAATACATAGTTATATTAAAGCTGAGACACTTATTTTAAGACGGAGAAAGTATATTGGTTGATAAGACAGTCTACCATAAATCTATCTACGGGTTTGCTATTTCACATCTACTCCCTCTGTTCCAAAATAGATGACTCAACTTTGTACTAAAGGAGAGAGGCGTTTTGGTGACCGCGCATCATGCAGGCCGAAATCTGTGCCATGTGTAATAGCGCTGTGATGTGTGTTGTTTAGTTTCCATTTTCTTATACACACGCTATTAAATTTGCAATACATCAGTGCCATGGCCTCCAGTGCTGTGTTTATACACGGGCCAATCGTCCGGTGGCTTTTGTATGCACGTTAAGTACCCACTGGGCTGATTGGACATCGCACAGGTACGCTCGGGCAGGTGGGTAATTAATAATCTTTCGATGGGCCCGTCCATTGCTGCAGATAGCTTTGCAATTACTTCGACATAGAGCAAGTTTCTCTGCTTCGCCAGACCATTCATCCCCTTGCGGCGGCAGCTGGGCATGCGACGGATCGTCATGGATAGGCTCGAGTTCTTCTTCGAGGAAGCCGAATCGGGGTAAACTCCTACCTAATATGTCCCTTTATGGTCTTGCCTGATCTTTTCCTTTATGGTCTTGTTCTAGTGCTATGATCAATTCATGCCTGTAGCGCTTGTTGCCTCTGCGAGCTAGTGTTGTCTGGTTCCACTCCCCGGGGCATTGAATCTGAGGATATGATTTTCCTGTGATTCGTTGCAGCTTGATTCGTAGGGTCGATGCCAGGGGTCAAGGTCATATGAGCAACCAAACAAGAGGTCTAGGTTCTGTTCTATCTGCAGAGGTCAAGGTCACAAGAGTACACCACTTGTCCGCAATGAGGAATCTTCTAAAGGTGTCGAGGAATTCACCTCGATGCTCCAGATGCAGCTTACGAGGTCACAAGAAGAACATTTGCACCAACCCGCCCAAAGCAGACTTTGGAGACTGGTTTTAGAGTGGCTTGTATTTGAAAATTCAGATTACTAACTGAACAAATCCGCTGTTTGTCGAGTTTGCACTATAATGCTGCTTTGGGTGTGATTTGATTTCCGTGTTGTGTCGCTGTTGTCGACTCCTTGGTTAAATCTTGCAATACACTGAAATTGTGGTGTTGCTGTGAGCAGGTGACGTTTGGTTTAACCTTTTTGGTTTGGAAATCTTTCAGACCTTGTTTCTGAATCAGATTGTCGTAAGATCTTGTGGTGTGCAGTTGCACAGACAAAAACTTCATTTATCCTTCGCATCTTCAGTTGCGCACCAATTTTTTGTTTCCCTGTGAATCTAGACGCGGTGTGGGCGAATAAAAAAATTGAGTGAAAGAAGTCTAAACGTGGTCTGGCATGATCTCCTAACGATCGACTAAAACGGCTTTCTGCTTCGACAGGAACATGACGACCGAGTCACTCCTTCCCTTTAAACTGTGCGGGCCCTGTTGTGTCGTCTCGTCTACATGAGCTATCGCTGTTTATTTACTAGCAATACGGGAGACCAAAAAGGGCACGACGCTGAAATACGGCACAGACCTGCTTGCGTGGTGCTCATCAAGACGGCGCAGATTTCGGTCTCCATGGTGCGCGGCCACCAAATGGCATTTTCGGTACTAAAGTTAGAACAAAGTTGGATCATCTATTTTGGAATGGAGGAAGTAGATGTCTAACTCTCTCATCCGTCCGGAAATACTTGTCATCAAAATGAATAAAAGGGGATGTATCTAGATATATTTTAGTTCTAGATACATCATTTTTTGTCCATTTTGATGACAAGTATTTTCGGACGAAGGAAGTATCTCACATCTAAGATATGATGTAGACAGACCATCTATCTAACATGTTTTTTTTATCTGAATACATTTGAGCTCGGAGGAGAAGATCCATGTCCACGAATTATCATTTTTGTTAGCTTCCCTGGCACCTCCATCTCAGCGTCGACACAGACATAACACGGAGACAAGTGGCGTGCTCGTACTAGCGGAAGAGAACACATCGTAATTATGAAGTCCTAGCTGTCCCGGACGAACGGTGCTGATCCACAGTCCATGTTAACCATGGGAAATTATGTGGCTGATATCCAAAACACCATTTTGTTTTGTTTATTTCAAACAAAATAACATAAAATGATGATGGAAACAACAAACGATCGAGCAGTGATATTATAATACGGACAACTAGCCACATGCATATGATCCTACTCCGACAGCGAGTAGCACAGGTAGTATGGGCATCTTGGTCAGCATCTTTGGGACGGAAATGGCCCATCCACCATTATTGTTTTTGTGTGGTAGTGTTTACTATTGCGGTAACAGAAAATTCGTAGTTCATGCATATATCCAAAATTTAGGTAATATCCTATATATATTTTTTTGGATTTCAATCTATCAAAATCGACTTAACTTTAGTGAAAATTGGCCAAATTCAAATTTGGTTTGAACGAACTTCATTAACATGCATGAACTTAGCACGTAGTTACTCGCCTTCATCTAGTTAATGCAAATGGCCACCAAAAAAAGTGATACGAATGATAATTACCTGAGCCTGTCAGTATGGGCCACCTTGGCCGTGTGGAATCCATTGAGCTCGCCGGCATCGGCAGGGGCCGGCAGCTTGCGCTTCTTCCACGCCGTCCACATCACCCTACCGATGACCGTGAGCGGGCTCCCCGCTGGCCGCCGGTACCGGTACTTGGACGTCCCCGCCACGAGCACGACGACGCCGAGGGCCATGGCGGCGGCCGACACGCCGTAGCCCCAGCCCCGTCCGACGTTGTCCTGCACGTACACCAGCACGGTGACCGCGAACAGGGACCCGAGGCTGATGCAGAAGTAGAAGCGGTTGAAGAAGAAGACCATGGCGCGCTCCTCCCGCGGGTTCCGGCCGTCGAACTGGTCGGACCCGAACCCCGACACGTTGGCCTTGAGCCCCCCGGCACCGGCCGCGATGACGTACAGCGCCACGTACAGCAGCGCCAGCTGCCCGCCGCTCGCCGGCACGCACTCGTGCCCCTGCGCGCCACGCGCGTCCACGCACGGCGGCGGCCTCATGCTCGGCACCACTGTGTCCACCGTCAGCAAGCTCACGCCCTGTTTGGTCCATCGGTTAGCGACGCAATGCATGCAGACGCACGGTGCAAGTGGAAGTGGATGCGTCTGGTAGTTTAATTACTGCGGCGGCGATGGTGGCCGAGACGGCGATGGTGAGGTACCGGCCGAGCTTGGCGTCGGCGAGGAAGCCGCCGACGAGGGCCAGGAGGTTGAGCGTGCCCATGAAGTTGGTGACGACGTTGGCGGATTTGGCGTTGGAGAGGTGCAGCTCGCCGACGAGGTACGTCACCAGGTTCATCGAGATGCCTATCACGCACACGCGCTCCGCAAGCTCCGTCCCTGCACTAGCATGTCCAGATTTACGCCATTGATGATTTTACACGCGCGCTGAGCTCATACTATACAGTCTTCAAATTCAACCGCGCCGGCCGGGCTGCGGCTCGCATACGATGCATACACCATTCAACATGGCGACGACGTACATACCTAGGATAAGCCCGGCGCCGAGCCATCCCCCGGTCTTGGATTTGTCCACCGGATTGCCGCGGAAGTCGACGGCATCGTCGGCGTCGGTGTAGCCGCCGCCATGGCCACCGGCAGAAACCTGCATGTGTTTGCACATACAGAACCGTCAGCAACTTGCCATGCAATCTCATGCAGTTAATTAATCATCCTCATGCAAGCGGCACTCACCATTGCCGGTGCTAGCTTGTGTACGTAGAGACGGGGAAGGAGGAGAGGAACGTTTGTGTTGTGAGCCAGGCTGAGAGGATGAGCAAGAGATGATTTAAGCCAGCTCGTGGTTGTGGTGGATGTTGAGTTTCGCTGGTTGCTTTTATGGATTAACTTCCGTTTCTGTCCAAGGTAGCGTGAAAAAAAGGAAAAGGTGGAGATGATCTAGCGGCAGTGAGCAGTCAGGGATTGGAGACCCGTAAAAAAAAAAACTTGTCAGGGACTGGAGAATGTAT
>LR738713.1:731745671-731783115 GCA_902687465.1 Secale cereale
TTTTTTTTTTTTTTTGCGAGAATGTATGCTGGCCACGCCATTGCCGTCGAACGGACAAGTAGATGATGACCTGGCCGGTTGCGTGGTTAGTGGTGGGTGGCTCTGCCTTGGCCAACATTTTGGGTCTTTTGGGTGAAGGGGGAAATGATTGGCCGAAGGCCGCAATTCCGTAATCATCCTCCCAGTGGATTACCGGCTCGTACTATAAGCATATTCCGTACCGGTCCACCCGTAGCTGGGTGTAACATCAATATTTTAGAATGATATGAGAAGATTGCTCATCACGCCTGCCTGCCGCGCAGTAGGTGTAACATCAATATAATCCTAAACGTACCGATCCATTACTTGAGTTTTACTCTCTGGCTCACCAAAAATGCTAGACATACAAAGATTTACAAGCTTTTACACGTTCTTTCCATCTAACAACCAATCACAAACCTCTCCCCCCTGATTTTAAGGGGGGTGGGCCGCCCCGCTCACCTATTGACCAATCAAGGTTAACCCACCCTGTAAAAACCTGTAAATTGTTTGTACGTGTAGCATTGCTCCTGGCTCACTGCCCCCCTGATTTGAGCCGGTGCGGGCCCTTATCACCAATCCTACTGAGTACTAACCCATGTTCATTCCGTTAAAACATAATCCCTTTGTCCAGGTGTATAAGTCATCTTACGAAATCAAATAATCACAAAAACTTAGGTGCGGTGCATTAACTCACACCCAGTTTTTTTTTTCTTGAGATAAATAAAAAAATTAATCAATAAGAGATGTGGGGTATGTATGCTTTTAGTGACTTGAGACTAGTAAACATGACAAGCAGTGATCAGTTCATTGCATGTAATGGTATTAATTAGCAAATAAACATGAAGTTCTCTTGTTTCCCCTCTCCCTTGATCGACGTGCACAACCTAAGATGATTTATACACCTGGACAGAGGGAGTAACAAAGCTCTCATAGCTCTACCATTACTCGTGTAAGATTATCGACTCTGTGCGCATAGTACTTTTCTTCTGTATTTTGTTTCTCGGAAAACTTGTAGCCAAACCTGGATGTATTGCGCCCTTAATGGACAGTAACATCAAGGAAATAGCGAGAAGATCAACAATTCTGAAATTTTGTGGCATCGAATATGCACCAATCTTTTAGAGACGCATGTCTTTATGGCCAATGAGCGGCTCACATCATGTGGCACATGGGATAACTTGCACGAAAGATGGGCCATTAGAGTTCTTATTTTTATGTAAAAAATAATAATCCCCCTTTTCATAGTTTTTGCACCCATATCTCCACATACCTGAGTGGTAGTAATGAAGACGTAGGGGTTAACCGAGATAGTTAAATTGGACAGAAGAGGCATGATGGAGAGCTTGGCCTGGTGGCTTTGGAAGCATCGAAATGGGTGCATCTTCGACAGGCAGCACCCCTCCATCTCGCGCCTGGTGCAACAATTCCAAGACGACGCACGCCAATGGGCCAAGGTAGAGGCCTCGGGTTAGATAGTTTTTTGCCAGAGAGATAGGCTTTTGTTATGGTGGACTAAGCATCCCATGTCTCTGCTCCGGCCATTCACCTTTACGCCGTCGTATCCCTAAAAAAACCTTTACACCGTCGTTGATGAGCATGTGTAAGTGATGACCATACCACGTACCCCCTACTCTTACCCTCCTATCAATCCAATGATACGCAATCTTTGTGTATTTGACAAAAAATGACGGAGCTTGTGGAGGAAACCATAGCGGAGGCACCTAGTGTACTTTCATTGTGTTCGGATTGAGCTGATGCCATCAGCCAAAGATGTGGTCAAAATTCCTTTTTTTTTTTTGAGCCAAAGTTGTACCATATTGGCTTAGAAAATACAAGAGTGTGCAAGACTGCAAGTAGACATTAATACATCAAAAAGCAAATCATTTAAACAAAAAACAAATTTTATGTCATGACAAAAACCGTTTAGAGTAAGACAGATTTTTGCGACAACCCAAACATATATAACTTCTTAATGGTCTGGTCTGGAGTAGAATCAAGAAGGGATACTTGTATGGTTTGCATTTATTCATTGGAATGGAACAAGAGGAATATGACACTCGGTTTTTAAAAAAAAGTATAGTAAGTACTCCCTCTGTAAACTAATATAAGAGCGTTTAGATCACTATTTTAGTATTCTAAACGCTCTTATATTAGTTTACGGAGGGAGTACGTCTCAACAATATACCTCACCCCCGTACGTATACTGCTGTCACGAGCGCGTGGGCAGTGCAAAACACAGCCGATTTGGCGAGGACGATCCGATGGATTTGTGGGACAAGAGAGGTGGGAGCCACCGCGTGAAGCTGGTCGCCGACGTGTCCCCCGGACCGCGTGGACGCACAGTGCCGCCGGTCCACAGCCAGAAGTTGGCTACGGCACTGCAACCAGGTGGCTGGCTCCGAGACGGAGGCAGCCGCCGACGCTGACTTGTCAAGATCTCAGTGGCTGGCCCGGTTCGACGTGGACGGACGGCTCCTTCCTGCGCGACGCGACTGCAAAATCTGCCAAGCAACGGGCTCCACCGGCCGAATGGAGTTTGAGTAGTTGGACTGGCCGGATGGGGATACGCATCCATGTAGGCCAGGCAATTCCGACGCTGACGTGGCGCCAGCTAGCCAGCATCGGCAAGGCGAAGACAAAATCAACCAGCCTCGGATGATTTACGTGGCGGGACGTCTCTACAATCTCTGTTCATGCTTCTCAATGCAATATTAATGGAATATAACATCGACTGAGACATAATAAAGTCAAGTCGACTGAGACTTAGTAAAATTGTACTGCATCCGTTTCATAATGTAGTGTCTATAGATTTTTACAAAAGTCAAACATTACAAATTTTGACCATGTTTATAGAGAAAAGTATGTGCATCTAGAATACCAAATGCACATCACTGAATACATCGTGAGTTATATTTTCAAAGTGTACATGTTTGGTATTGTAGATGTAGATAATTTTTTCTATACACTTGATTAAAGTTGGCAGAGTTTGACTTTCACAAAAATCTATAGGCACTATATTATGAAACGGACGGAGTACTTTTTTCGACAGAACAGTGCAGCATTTTCTCCCAGTTTTGTCCACTGGCAAGCAAAGACGCACTCAGGCACTGCCATATACGCTTGTGTAATCAGCACGATGGTTTTCTAAAAAAAAAGGCCGTTGGCTGGCTGATCTTTTGTAAAGATTGATTGGCTCGTGTGCCGTGCGATGCGTGTGATGCCTGCTTCTCTTCTCCGGCCATCTCTCATGGCAACAGTGGTGGATCCAGGATTGGCTAACGCCCCAGGCGAGAAATTAAGGGCAAAAAATTATCAAAGAAACTTCAATTTCAAGGCATACAAAAGTCAATTTATGTTGCATAACTAACAAGAAACCAAACATAATATCCAATGACAGCATTTGTTTCTTGATGGGCCAACTAATAAAGCAAGACAAATCAAAAGACAATAACATATATAGATGATATAAAAGATTGATACAAAATCAAAGGATTGGTTGATCTGAGCCTCTCATGAGTACATCTTCAATAGCAGAAGAAGGTAACCCTTCAATCATAAATTTCGAAATGTAAATCAGTGCAATAATATAGCAGGTACAGCATGTTAATAACAGATGCAAAATGTGAAAACTTACGTGTAGGATGAAGCAAAAGGCCTTTGCGTGTGAGATAACCTTAAAATCGCTCGATGATCTTTGATTCTTCGATACTAACAAATTGAAAGACATGTCTCCGCGGTTCCCATGGTTCGAACTTGAAAAACAGAATTCATTGTCTTGTTTCTTTTAGTTATCTTGACTCCCTCTAATATTATATAGAAAAAAAATTACTAAATTTCTACCAACGAAAATCATCATCAAAGAGTGGCATCAGGCAACAACATTGACATCTAGCGCATCTAGCAACGAAAATCATCATCAAACAATTTACAGTGACATCTTGAAACAAAAACAGTGACATCAACATCAAGCAATACCTTTGCTTTGCTCTCTGATGTGGCTCGGCTGGCTTGTGAGGACGAACGCCCACCTCGCCTGCCGCCTCGCCGGGGTCGCCGCCTCACCGGACAGGGCAAAAGGCCCAGCGGCGCAACCTGGCGCAGCACAAGCGCAAAAGGGGTTGAAGCCTAGAAGGGGAGCTTCCCATGGAGCAGTCCAGCTAGATGGGCACGACAGGACGGCGGACAGAGGGTGGCGGTGGCCGGCAAGGAGACTGCGGGCGGCGGCGGCGTCGCGGCGAGCAGTCGCCTAGGGTTCGTCCAGGGGGAAAGTGGCGGCCAGTTCGTCCGTGTTCGCTCACATCGCTGCCTCTCTGTTGCCGTCGTGCGGGAGAGAAGCAGCACGCCTGGGCGGCTGGGCCAGTTGGCCTGGGTTGGCTGCGCTTATAAGTGGGCTAAGCCCCAGGCCGAACCTATTTTTTTATATATATGGGCTAAGAACAATTCCCACGCCCCAGGCAATGGCCTGGGCTGCCTGGAGCCCAGATTCGCCCATGCATGGCAACACAACTCATGTTGTAAACCTTGTCGCAACACGACTCGTGTCGTCTCCGGCGTCCTCCACGACATCGGCTCCAGCACCGGCGACCGGCATTTGCAACATGGCGGTGTCTCCCGACCGTGGTGCATCACCATGCCGTACTCGTTGTAGCATCGTCGACCGACCCGGCTCACCCGTGGCCATCGCCGTTGGATCGAACACACGGATTTTCAAACCGTAGAACAAGCCATTTGTAGGTGCATGCGTAGCGTAGCTGAGTAGCTCCTGGTTGCTACAGGGTTGCATATTGCACTCTGGCAGTGGCAGTTGTTATAAAATTCACGTTCCTGCGCGGCTGCGCCCGGATGTCTTGTGTAGTGATGTTCTTGGCGGGATTCACTTGACGTAGTAGCAGTGTCAAGATTTGTGGATGTTGTACATTCGAAGAGTTTGGCAAGGACCGACTATGCGATTGTGGCGTTTCTTGTCATGTGAGTAGTTAATCCGTACTCTATTTGTGTAGATTTTCGTCCAGTTTTTCTAAAATTAATCGGGCAACTCTCTTCTTAATTAATCAACGAGGCAAAACTTTTGCCTCCGTTTCAAAAAAGAAAATGTTCCTGCGCCGTTGGAGAGTTCCTGGTCGTTTGCTCGGGATGTTGGTCGATCTTGGTGGGACCAAGAAATCCTAACCCAACCCAAACCTATCTAGTCCGTCATTGGACACAACCCAAACCCAAACCGAAGCGAACTGGTTTTCTATATATGTCTCAATCCAATAGAGACCAAACCAAATCAAAAACCGAATAGAGTTGGGAGTTGCATTTGAACTCCAGCAAAAGGCCGAGGAAGGTAATATATACGGACTTGTCTCCGTAGTAAGAGAGTTCAACATTCACTGATGGCATTTTACATCTCCACAGTAACATGGGCAGCTATAAGTAAACACAAGAGTAGAATAATGACCTATTTATTGACCTATAGGATAAGGACATAGTTCATCCTTGCACTTGTGTTCGCCAGATTAACATTTCATGCCGATGTTTTTCTTGGCGCCAGATGGTTTCTCCTGCTGACTTTACGACGTGGTTTCTGTTTCTCAAAAGTAACTATGTAGTCGCGGTAAGGTGGGATCTGAGATCTCCATGCCAACACATCAAACTTGTCTTCATCATCAGGAATTTCAGCACCGGTTAGCAGTTGTTGCCATGTCAGTTTTGGCAGCTCACTTTGCTCCGGGCCAGTCTCCCTCAAATAGTCAAATCATAAGCCCAATACCCTTGAACCTTAGCCCCCACATAGGACGACTTGGTGAAGTTTTTTCGACAAAGGGCGTTTTTATTGACTCATAATGTAGCATCGAGGGATACAATCATAATGAGCATACACCCGGCCTCTGCATAACTAAGATGCACACAGCCAACACTAACACACACACTCAAAAGATCACGCTGGCAAAGAGCAAAGTCATATAAGACCAAAGCTGTGCCTAGGCGGAGAAAAAAAAAAACCCGAAACAATCAAACAAGCGATTGACGATATACAACAACGACCTTCGACACCAACCAACTCTTGACAGCACAACGACAATGAGCAAGGTTCTTCAGAAGCAACGCCTTCATGAAGGAAACGACACGCAAGTGCCGACGTCGCCAGATCCAACCATCGAAAGTCAGATCGTGGGTTTTCACCCTGAAGATAAAGTCCGAGCAAACTCCGAGCAATGCCTTCAACAAGGTAACGATGCAAAAACACCGCCATTGCCAGGTATAACCGACTAGGGTTAGACCAACGGTTTTCACCCCGGAGCTCGAGACCAGGTACTCGAAAAGCACCATCCAATCGAAGTCATTATATGTTGTCACCTCCACTTGCCACAATCCTAGCAGCTGTAGACTTTGACGAAGGAGGAAGATCACCGTGGTTGCCAAAATCCATAGTCAGGACGCTTTGGCGGCCCCGCGGCATCCTAAACAAGTGGCAGCCGATGACTTATCCGCATCAGATGACGTCGCCACACGCCACCACTATCTTCGTCGTCCTCGCATGTGGCAGCAGATATCACCGAGCTGCTGGAGAACATGGATGTCGTCATGCATCGCCATAAACGATGCAGATCGCGAACCCCATTGGACCTGAAGGTCCAAGCCTCTCCAGCGACAACCATATCCAGCAATGTCGCATCCAATGGGGCATCACCAGACAGCCATCCACGGCCGACACCGCATAGCAGCAGGCAGGCCAGATCGCGTGCGATGGCCCCCGACATCTGCTGCATCGCCACCACCGCATCCTCGCCAGGGAAGTGGGCAATGGCTGCTGCATGTGCTGGCTGTTGCATGACCACAACCTTATCCCACGGGAGCACCGGCCATGGCTTGGTGGGCGGGCTCTCCAGATTGGGGACATGGCGATCTTGGCTCAATTCCTCCGTCGCATCGGCTCCCGCTATACAGGGGAGGCACGCCACCGCGGCCGCTGCACCAAATCCACCTTCAATGCGTCAAGCCGTCGCCAGTACATCGCCTACACGCCGTCCAAAAGCCACGGGAACGAAGCCTCGCCGCCGCCGTCGGCCGCGCGGGCAAGCCCGGCGTCGACTCCCGGCGGCGGCGAGGGGAGGACGCGCAAGGAAGTGCCGCCTGGAAAAGCGGATCGGCAGCCGCCCGTGTCGCCCACGCGGACGACGCGGGGGCAGTTTTCTCTGATGAAGCAAGAAAAAAATTCACGACTTGGTGAAGTTAACAGGGATGTTTCTCTCTAAAGGGTCCTCAGGGTGTATGCCGAAGGAGCCGTGCTTCCGAACTAGTTCTCTTATCCTCAGTAACATGTTGCACCAAAACTTAGTATCAGGATTAGCTCGTAATACCCCACCAATTATATTTGCACCAAGAAAAGATCCATTTAGGTGAGTAGCCAACTGCATTCCCAGAGATGCCAGTTTGGGGTTCTCATCAGGATCCATGCTTCCAAAGGCAAGTGCCTTGAAGAAGTACCAGTATTCTTCTTGGGGCAAACTCTTGAACCTGATGGGTTGGGCGGTTCCCATGTTAGCAACTTGATCTGTTCTGCCTATCACTACAGTTTTACTCCCCGCACTTGGCATCTTCTGCAGGCATGATCGGAAGTTTTCCCATGCCGCCTCATTCACATCCCAGCTTAAATCAACAACAAATAAGTACTTGCCCGAGTCTTCCTTGCAGTTCACCGCAAATTCTCCAATATGCGGGTCATCGCCTTTATAGAAAAGCATGCGGGAGAAGCGATCCCGCACCCTCTCATCCCTGCAAGCATGCTGCACCAGAGTTTTCTTTCCGACCCTGCACGGGCCGATGATCGGAAGGATGCCGAAATTTGTTCCATTGTGACTATCAACACTGGATAGTACTCCCTCCGTCCAAAAATATTTGTCATCAAAATGAACAAAAAGGTATGTATCTAGAACTAAAATACATCTAGATACATCCCCTTTTATTCAATTTGATGACAAGTATTTCCGGACGGAGGGAGTAAGAAGTTGAGGAGTTGCTCTCTCTCGATGTGGCGACCAAACATGCACTTATCCATGTGTAGATACGTATCGTATGGCTGGCGAGGGCAGCTGCCAAGGAGCATCACAAACTCTCTCAGTCATATCTGCAGTATAAGCCTCCAAACTTTCAAGAACACTTTTCAACTTTCTTGTGCTCCCGGCCCCAAATGCTACTGGTGTGTTCTTCGTTATAGAAGCAGCAACAGCAAGACGAAGGCGCTTGGCGGTATTGAAAGTAGAAACGGCAAAAGATTGGCTCCGATGACTCACCTCGTCATCTTCTGCGCTCTCTTCTCCAAGAGACTGGACCCTGAGCCTGTCCAGCATGTAGTACCCAAGATACATACCCTGGATGAGCGCCTTGAGCTGCTGGAGCATCCCTCGGTTTGTGATGTGCCGGTGCCGCCCCTCTGCTTCTTCAACAACGGTGTGCATCCTCAGCAGGATGCGTTCCAGCCTTGTACAATCCTCCTCCTCAGATGTGCGGGCGCCATAACTTTGAGCCAGGAAAGAGATGAACCTGCTGACAAGATCGCCCGCAGCTGCTGAAATCAGAACCTCCATGCTGGGCTGAGATGAGACCTCCCTGGGAACAATGACCAAATGGAAGATAATTTGCAAAGAGCAGCAACACGATTCCAGAGGTGACTTGAAGGGGTTGGTCAATAAAGGCTTCAGTCTTCCAGAGGCATGACTTTTTCGACAAAGCATAACCAGTGACTGAATGCAGCTCACACGGTTGAATATTCCTGCACCACAAAAAGTATAAGTACATTTCAGTCTTCTATTTATTCATTTTAAAGAATGCAGCTGGAAGAACCATTTTATGGCTTGTAAATATCAACAAGTCTACAGATTATCCTAATTCCGCAAGTGGATTGCCTCAAAACAAAAACAAAAACTCCACAAATGGACCAAATACAAGAGTGTCACTTTCAGACTATTTTCATGTTTCTCTATTTTGTGCAGATGAGCAAAAATTTAACAAAATAAGGACAGCTACTGATGGGACAGAAGGATAATAAGATGGCTCACCAACCAAATAAGATTTCCTCAAAACTTGTCAGTGCATACTCTTACTGCGAAAATTTAAGAACATCGTAGTCACAGTACGCTGGCTTGTAGCACAGGTCATCATGGGCATTTCCCTGAACAATATCAATCGTTACTCAGATGCTAAGCTCTCCAAAACATTAACAAATTTAGCACCCATGGCCACTCACCATTTTGCTTTACGTAATATTCCTCTGTAAATACTTTATAGTGATCTAAAACGCCTTATATCTGTTTACAGAGGGAGTAACTATTAAGCACCCGGTAAGAATAAGGGAAAATAACCACATGAAGTCCAAAACTGCAAGGCCTACATAGTATTGGTGGAAGGTGCATTGTACTGTATATCATACTACACCGTAACAGCTAGTATAATATGTACTCCCAGTGTCAAAAAGCGTCTTACATTATGGGACGGAGGGAGTAGTATTTGTTTCAAAGAGGCAGTAAGGATGTGCAGGCATCATTATTTCAGATGAACTCACAACGACAGGTTGCTTGTTTTTCAGGCACGGAGATTATTCAGTTATGGTTGCGGCGAGAAAGAATCACACATTCAGAATGCAATGCCTAAGATGGCCTTTATGGACTGGAGACTGGAGTACTCTGGGACCGGACCAGGGACGAGACAGAGCATGCATGCAATGCACTGCAGCTAGCGGAAACAGAGGAGCTGCTGCTTCATGCATGCTCTGTTTCCGGCAACCAATGCAAGTCTTTATTTCTTCTTCTTTTCTGACAGTCATCTTATTACATGGTCTAGAAGATAATTTTGCTGTTTTGAAATTTAGACCGCAATGGGAAAGAAGAAAATAAATAGACCATCTTATTACAGCTGGGTATATGCTCCTCACAGCTCCTCTTGCTGTCATAGTTAGTAACATATTGATGATCTGTATTTCCTGCATAATCATTCACTGTAAATGTGCGGTGTTGAATTAAACTGTGTCATATCATACCAGAAATGAGAAGCACAGAGGGTTGTTGGTAATTCTTCGGAAGGCCCTTACTTTTCAAATACACAAGAAGCATGAGAAGATGAGCTTTGAGAGCTTTCCATATTGCACAGATTCGGCTGTCAGCTGGATCCCCCTCCAGAGTTGTAGTATTATATACCACAGGCTCATCACATATTTTCTAGACTTTTCCCCTCTTTATTTTTCCAACCGGGCATCCCTTTTCCATTAATCGCTCAACGGAAAGATTGCAGTATCCAGCATTTTAAAACCATTTAAACACCAACGCATCACCTATGATCAATGAAACTAGAAAGGAGAGAGCGAGTTGGGGCACTACCAGGAAACCTGCTATAGATGATCGACCTCGAAACACCTACGTATTATACAGGATAAAAAACTACACCACCAAAACTACCCAAACAGTATCATAGCAGTCTCACAAGGCAGTATCTCCTGAATCAGTACGCTACGACATTAAGTACTGTAGTACAGTATTATTTCAGGGCAGCAAGCAGCAGAAGAGGTTACAATAAACCATCAGGTCATCATTACACAAATCCACGACAGTGAGGACACATGCAACAGGCTCCTCTTGTGCCTGCATACATTTTAATCGTCTCTAAACATCCTCTAATTAGCACAGTATATTACAAGCATGTCAATCCTAGTACAACGGGAGCAAACCACAACACACCAACCAAATTCCTAGCTATAAAGATATTTATTTATTCACTATGCCTTCTTCTACGTTACGGCTGTCGCGGAATTATCACAGCAACTCCTGGTGCCGACAAGCAGCAAAGCCCTTATATAAGCTCAGGTTCCATCTGAAACTGGAGAAAGGACAAATCACTCGAGCTCGGGTTCCAGTGAATTAGATGGCCAGTGAGCAGACAGACAACTCGAGCTCAGGTTCCATCTGAAATTGGAGAAAGGACAAGTCAGGCTACAGAAATATCGTGGATCAACGTAACACGAATCACTGAAGAATTAAGTTTCAACAATAAAAACAGTGTACATACATGAGCTTCTCCTCAAGACATGTCAGCACCACGCAGAAGACACGACCAGCACTCTGCTCTTCCAACCAAGGTAAAGGACCCCGTCCCTCTCCTCAAGCCTGTAGCAACTGTGGTAGCTGTTCAGCAGCGTTTTGATGGTGTTGTTCACCACTGAACTCAGCGGGTACGGCCTAAATCCAGCCACTGCAAACCTCGCCTTCCATTTCCCAAACACCTCGTGCCTCTCAACCCTCTCAGCACCTTCGCACGCGATCAAATTGACGATATCCCTTGCGACACAGTGTTGCTCCGTGCTAATCCGTCTCTTATCATCCCTTGGGAGAGCAACATCTATTGACTCAAACATTGCCGTATAGTAGTCGAGGGTCTCCAAGTATCTTGGCAAGAATGAATTTGTGTTTGTATTCGACTCCTGCTCAACAAGAGTCACCACCTTAGGGGATAGGCTCCTGATCATTCTTACAATCCTGTCCCGATGATTTTCCACGCCCACGCTTTCATCGGGAGTATGGTGCAGCTGATAGGCGAAATTCACTACAATAGCCTCCCCAGGTCTTATGTCAAGATGCTGAATATAAACCTCATGGCTAGCAGCATGAACAGCATTAAACTCAAAAGGCAGGCCACATGATGCAGAGATACTTTGCAATCTTGACCCAACCATATCCAGTCCACCACCTCGGGCATAAGCAGAGTTTGAGTCATCTATACCAGTGATTCTTAGGCATGGTGGACCCCCGGGCCTTGCTGCAAGAGCCTGAATGATAGTAATCCACTGGCTCCCCTGTGCGATTTGGAAATCGATGATGTGAACAAAGTTCTCGCCTTTGATAGCCTCTGCTATGGCACCATTGGCTGACATGTAACCAAACTTGTAGAATGGGCAGATCTCACAAAGGAGATGCATGTAAGACATGAGCTCAGAGCTTGTAGGTTCTTTGCACTTCAAGGATTTGTACAGCTTACTTCCAGAGGAAGAAAGTCTGGCAACAAGGCCTTCCAACATATATGCTCCAAGGCGTTGCATTGGATCTCCAGAGACAGACACCAGCTGACCTAGCTCAGATATCAGTAGTTCTGTCGCATACATATCATTCGCAGCAACAGCCTTACCACATGCTATGATCACCTGCTTCAAGTCTCCTGCGTTAATTCCCAGAAGCTGTCTCCAGTTATCTTGATTCAAAGGATGGTTGGCTTGCAATAAGCTCTCGGGGCTGTCAGAGGCTATGTCCAATTCAGGTCCAAGAATTGCATTTTCTAGCTCCTTTAGTTTACTCTGGAAATCCGGTATCTCGGTAACACATGAAACAGTTGGGGGTGAATCATATGTGTGGTATGAGTGGCAATCATTCTGGGACAAGGGGCTACCACTTATAGGGGAGATGCTATGAGAAGATGTGGAGCTCTGTGTAGGATAAACACCATTTGCCGATGATGATTCGAGTGTGCAGTACTGTGCTTCAAATACTTGAGGATTGGAACTAATTTTCTGTGATCCATCATCTGAAGATGTGTAGTGAACAACATCCAGATGGTTTTGCATCATATAGAACCGTCCATTTTCTGCTAAAGGCACCGAGTTGTTGTAGTACGCCATTTGTGAATCATCTGAACATCTATACGTACGTTCTGAAGCCTTAGCTGACATACTGGTGATTGCAACCTTGTGGGACATGCTCAAAAAGAAGTTGATCCTGCCATCTTTAAAGTAAGTATAATTAGTATGTTGCTATCCTCAGCTGAACACCATCAAAAACACAGAATCCAAGGAAGGAATGCATAAGTGTATCCTGAATCAATTTTGAATTTAACACCCGAACTCACATCAATTTTACATGGGCATATGGTTTTGAACGAAATTACATTTCAGAAAGTATAGAGCAAATGCAATGAAGACCATATGTTCAAGTAGACAAACATCATTTCAACAAACTCATATCAATTTAATTGTTGACCAAACAATGTCAAGCCACATCAATTTGAATTTGAAGTTGATGTTTCTAATCGTTTCACGGTAAGAACTAAGAAGAAGCAAGTTCACCATATTCTTTCTTGCCGCTCCTTGTTTAGCTACCAATATTTTGATAAAACGATTGCGAATCAAACAGACTTAACGCAGGAATTTAGATAAAGGAACGCTTTTATTGAACCTCAGAAAATCACATCAAGATGATTCAATTACTGAGATTCTATTTTGAAATACATGAAGAACAGCTCACATTTAAGGCCATAGTTCCACCACGTATACGCCCCGTCGCCCCCTACGGCACATGGGTGGCTTGTGCATAAGCCTGCTTCTGGCTGGCTGAGCGGCTGTGCAGAAGCCAAGTAGCAAAATGAAGGACTGACACGAATGCATTATTCTCTGGTCAAATCAGGCTCAACTTTATTCCAATTTACTTTTAGGCTTTTTTTTTTCTTTCTTTCTTTCCTTTTAGATTAGATTTAATCGCCTTGTTGCAATTGGTTTGTTCTTGTATCTCTGGTGCTACCTTAGCAATCAGTTGCAGGCGTGTTCTAGAAAGAAAAGAAAAATCATCCCCAATTCAGTTCTCTTTCCACCTACTAGACAGCATAGCCAATAGCAAGCAGCGATACAAGAACCTGAGGGTGAGGGCGACCACAGCAGGCCATGGGAGTTGAAGCAAGCGGATGAGCAGACAGGCAATGGTATATCAAGAACAGGGCATGGATTAAGTTACAGATCTTTCTCTTAAAATTAGTTAAAAATAAGAAAACACATTATTAGCACTGGGAATTTTTTAGCTGTGTTGAGCCGCAGACAAAATAGACTTTTATTTATACAAAGAAAATAATATACGACTGTGACTAGAGATAGCAGAGGCAAACAGCTAAACCTAGTTTATTCTTCCTAGGTGCGGTGTGGGGATATTTTCTGAGGGGCAAGCCGAGGACAAATTCATGAAATTAACTAGCAGCAACAGCACAAAGCACCATGGACTAACAAAAATCAAGACCAGGCCAACAAGCAGCAGCAGGGCTGAGCAACATGAATCGCATCCACAAGCACAACAAGAAGAAGGAGAAGCGCAAGAAAAAGAGGGCATGGCCGCCATACCTATGCGGGCATGAAGAAACAAGCGGCGGCGCCGGGCACGGTGAGTATCTCAGATCCTTGACCCCGACAGCGCAAGAAACAGGGGGTGGATATGGATGGGTGGTCAGGGTCAGGGTCGGGGCTGGAGGTGCTCCGTGTACACGAGCTGGAAGGAGGCAGGAAGGAGCTCGGGGGGATTGCGGGGAGAGAAGGGGGAGGGAGGAGGGGAAATCCGGAAATGGGCGATGGAGACGGGTGGATGGTGGGGAAGAAAACAATACGGTTTATTAAAATAAGCAAAGTGGCAGCAGCATTACCAGCCGGCAGAACCAGCCAGTAGCACGGGATATTTTCCCCCGGGGATAGTAGCGGCAGCGATTCGGGGCGGTGGGTCTGACAAGTCGAGAGTTGTGAATTTGGAGGTTTTCAGAAGAAAAAGAGTTGTCAATTTTACGTTTCAGAAGAAAAAAAAGGGGGAGTAGAGTTTTACTATCAGCTAGGATGAGCTGGCTTGAGCCTCCGAATCCGTGGACAAATTACAAAAGTAAATAAATAAAGGCGTCCAAAAACTGATTAAACAACCGGACGTAGAACGATCACTGCAAATAAAATCGCACTAAAAAGCATACTCCGACTGTGCGCCGTCCGCACTGAACCAACAACAAAGAAAAACGACACATGCAAACGTCCTTGTCATGCCGGTCTTTGAAGACCACGACAACCACTAGAAAAATGTCTGTATTAGCACCGATTGACATAGATCCAAAGTCTGCCATGAATGGTGCCGCTGGCGGAGCTACAACAAGGCGAGATGGATCATGGCCCGCCCAGCCCATGGTCCAAACACTGAAGAGTATATGGAAAACCGGGCCTTATTGAGAGAGAAAATATGTGTTACCTTCAGGTTGGGTTTCCTCCCCCCCCCCTCCCAACAATATCTGGGTAGCTTCGTCACTGGATGGTGCCATGCCCCTGTTGACTTGAATGCACCGGTCTAAGAGCATCTATAACCAGACCTAGCAGCCGGCCTCATAGTCATTGGCAGTCGGGCGAAACGCGAGCGCCTCCTCGTCAACGAAGAGCTACCCGACGTCCTCCTCATCGTCTATGAAGCGATGGTTCGCCGCCAGCCTCACCTCTGAATGGACTAAAAAATGGCCTACTGCTCCTTCGCCTCCTAGGCATGGGCAAGCTCGTACTTACCTTGATGGGTCTTTCACTGTATGGTTCTGTGTTATCTGCAAATCAACCCTACTTATGTGGTGATTTTTTTTTGCACTTAGTGTCTGCATGTACTATGTTGATGTTATAATATCTCATGTTGACGCTTCTTTTTTTAGGTGACGAGAGGGTGTCGGAATTGATATGGTTTTACAGACTGATTGCTCCTAATTGATTTGTAAAATATTTGACCCGATCAAGATCATGAACCAAATCAAAAATTGATTATCTCAATCGAATAGAAAAACTAAAAAATTAAGGACCATATTAGTGAATTAAAAAAAATGGAAAAGTGTTCAGATCAACCGACCGATCAAAGGACGACTTAAGCTGCCTCCCGCGATTGCCACGCGTCTCGGCAAGCTCACGCACCGCTTTCTCCCTCCGCATCTTTATCCCCATACTCGCTCAATAGGGAGGTTTTGGGAAGCTCAATAGGGCACACATTATACTCGAACATGTTGGGAAGGAAGATGTTTTGGGAAGCTCAACAGGGCACACATTATACTGATCCCGAAGAAGCCGGATGCGGAGGAAGTAGGAGAGTTTCGCCCTACCAGCTTGACTCATAGTGCCATTCTAGGTCATTGCACATCCCGGTGGTCAAAGTATTTGTGGCAAAGCCACCGCTCATATTTTTCATACATGTCACTCTTGGTCATTGCACATCCCGGTACACCGCCGGAGTCATTCATATAAAGTCATATCTTTGTTCTAGCATCGAGTTGTAAGTAAATAAAAGTGTGATGATCATCATTATTAGAACATTGTCCCATGTGAGGTTATTAAAAATAAAAGAGGCCAATGAAGCCCAAAAAAAGAGGCCAAAGAAGCCCACAAAAAAAGAGGCCAATGAGCCCAAAATAAAAAAAAATGAATGAGAGAAAAAGAGAGAAAGGACAATGTTACTATCCTTTTCCACACATGTGCTTCAAAGTAGCACCATGTTCTTCGTGATAGAGAGTCTCCTATGTTATCACTTTCATACATCACTAGTGGGAATTTTTCGTTATAGAACTTGGCTTGTATATTCCAACGATGGGCTTCCTCAAATGCCCTAGGTCTTCATGAGCAAGCAAGTTGATGCACACCCACTAGTTGTCTTTTTGAGCTTTCATACACTTATAGCTCTAGTGCATCCGTTACATAACAATCCCTACTCACTCACATTGATATCGATTGATGGACATCTCCGTAGTCCATTGATTGCCTAGTTGATGTGAGACTTTCTCCCACCTTTTGTCTATTACCACCTCCACTCCACCCATAGTGCTATGTCCATGGCTCGCGCTCATGTATTGCGTGAAGAGTTGAAAAGTTTGAAAGAGTAGAGCATGAAAGCAATTGCTTGGCTGACTCCGGGATGGGCATGAGGGGTGCTTTGTGTTAAGAAAATGGAGGATAAGGACTATATGATTTATAGGGATAACGTTATTTAGCCATGTTATTTTTGAAGCTTTATAGATTGATTTTGGTATGATTAAAGTATTATTGTTTTGATATTGAGAAACTTTTATTTTGAGTCTTATGGATCTGAACATTCATGCCACAATAAAGAATATTACATTGATAAATACGTTGGGTAGCATTCCACATCAAAAATTATGTTTTTATCATTTACCTACTCGAGGACGAGCAGGAATTAAGCTTGGGGATGCTTGATACGTCTCCAACGTATCTATAATTTTTTATTGATCTATCTTTGATATTTTTATATTCATTTATATGCTATTTTATATGATTTTTGGGACTAACCTATTAACCTAGAGCCCAGTGCCAGTGCCAGTTTTTGTTTTTTCCTTGTTTTTTAGTTTCGCGGAAAAGGAATATCAAACGGAGTCCAAACGGAACGAACTTTTTGGTGATTTTCTATGGACCAGAAGAAGCCTACGGAGCACCGGAGGTGGACCAGAAGAGCCACGAGGCCACCACAAGGGTGGGGGCACCCCCCAGGGCGCACCCCCTACCTTGTGGCCGCCTCGTGGGTCCCCCCCGACTTGCCCCCGACGCCAAAAATTCATATAAATACTAGAAACCCGAAAACAAACCTAGATCGGGAGTTTCACTGCCGCAAGCCCCTGTAGCCACCAAAAACCAATCGGGACCCTGTTTCGGCACCCTGCCGGAGGGGGAAATCATCACCGGTGGCCATCTTCATCATCCTGGTGGTCTCCAAGATGAGGAGAGAGTAGTTTACCCTCGAGGCTGAGGGTGTGTACCAGTAGCTGTGTGTTTGATCTCTTTCTCTCTCTCTCTCGTGTTCTTGATTTGGCACGATCTTGATATACCGTGAGCTTTGCTACTATAGTTGGATCTTATGGTGTTTCTGCACCTCTACTCTTATAATGGATTGAGTTTTCCCTTCGAAGTTATCTTATTGGATTGAGTCTTTAAGGATTTGAGAACACTTGACTTATGTCTTGCATGTGCTTATCTGTGGTAATGGGATATTCACGTGATCCACTTGATGTATATTTTGGTGATCAACTTGTGGGTTCAGTGACCTTGTGAACTCATGCATAGGGGTTGGCACACATTTTTGTCTTGACTCTCCGGTAGAAACTTTGGGGCACTCTTTGAAATTCTTTGTGTTGATTTGAATAGATGAATCTGAGATTGTCTGATGCACATCGTATAATCAAACCCGCGGATACTTGTGGTGACATTGGAGTATCTAGGTGACATTAGTGTTTTGGTTGATGTGTGTCTTAAGGTGTTATTTTAGTACGAACTCTAGGGCTGTTTGTGACACTTATAGGAATAGCCCAATATGTTGATCAAAAAGAATAACTTTGAGGTGGTTTCGTACCCTACAATAATCTCTTCGTTTGTTCTTCGCTATTAGTGACTTTGGAGTGAGTCTTTGTTACATGTTGAGGGATTGTTATATGATCCAATTATGTTATCATTGTCGAGAGAAATTGCATTAGTGAAAGTATGAACCCTAGGCCTTGTTTCTAAGCATCGCAATACCGTTGACGCTCACTTTTACTATTAGTTACTGATACGTCCAAAACGTATCTATAATTTCTGCTTGCTCCATGCCCTTTTTGTGTGATATTGCTATGATATTTATGCACTTCCATACACTTTTGATCATATTTGGACTAACCTATTAACTCAGTGCACCTCAGTGCCAGTTTCTGTTTTCTGCTGTTTTTGTATTTCAGGTTTTCCCATTACGTAAACTGCCAGAAAAATTCCGAAAAAAATATATAAAAAATCAGCGTTACGGAAGCTTCCATGCGGCCAAAGTAGGGCCGGAGGGGGGCCACCAGGGCTCCAGGCGGCCTGCCCACGCGGCCCCCCTCCTGGCCGCGCCGGGGGGGCGCCTGGGCCCCCCAGGCCTCCGCTAATGCCCTCCTTTGGCATATATTTAACACCCGTCGAGGAAACCCTGATTCCAGACCCCTTTTCTCCAGATGCAATTCTGATCTCCGCCGCCATCGCCATCAAGCTTCGGGGGACCAGAATTCCTGTGCCGGCACCCTGCTGATACGTCTCAAACGTATCTACTTTTCCAAACACTTTTGATATTGTTTTGACCTCATTCTTGCATGATTTGAACTAAACTAACCCGGACTGACGTTGTTTTCAGCAGAGCTGCCTGTATGGTTTTATTGTGTGCAGGAAAACGGATTTTTAGGTATCTCAGAAAAATCCACGAAAAATCACAGAAAATCCACGCACCCGAAGGAACCAGGAGCCAGAAGAGGGGCCAGAGGGGGGCCAGGGGGTGCCCAGGCGCCCTGTGGGCGCGCCCCCCCTGGGCCGCGCCGGGGGGTCGCCTGGGTGGGGCCCACACCCCCTGGTGCCCTACTTTGCCTCGTATTTTTACTCGCGACACGGAAACCCCAGATCAGAAGTTCTTTTCGCAGTTTTCCGTCGCGGAGCCGCCGCCACCCTCTGTTCTTCTTCGGGAGGGCTAATCTGGAGGCTGAATTGGCCTCCGGAGAGGGGAGATCGTCGCCATCGTCATCACCATCACCACTCCATCATCCCTCCATGACTTCTCCCTCCATGTGTGAGTAATTCCCCTGCTGTAGGCGAAGGGGATGGTAGGGATTGGATGAGTTAGATCATGTAATAGTTTGTCAGATCGTTGGGGGCATGTTGCCTATCATCTACTATGGTGTTTATCATCTTTGCTTCAACTTGTTATTCTTAATGCTTGACACTTAGGGCCCGAGTGCCATGATTTCAGATATGAACCATATGTGTTTGCATGAATATATTTGTGTTCGTGATCCTATCTATGAGTTGTTTGCACCTGTTACGGTTCGGAACCGGCGATCCCAAAAGTGACAGCTTGGGACACCAAAGGGGATGGTCCGTAGTTTGAGGATTACATGTATCCATTGAGTTCATTGCTTTGTTCCGGTGCTCTTTGACAGGAGCACCTTAATCTCCATAAGTTCCTTTTGGCCCCGTTCGTAGCGGGATGGTAGGACAAAAGATGTTGTGCAAGTTCTTATTGCAAGCACGTACAACTACCTACGGGATACATGCCTAATGTTTGATATTTTCCTAGATGATCATTACTTTTCCGTGTGCCGTGCCCCAAGTTAGAATCTATCTCATCCATGCAGCGCCCAACCATCCATCTCCCTAGCCTACAGTGTTTTAAATCCTGCTGGTTACTAGTTGCTATTTTTGCCATTTACTTTTATTGTTTACTTTTACTATCACTATCATCACTATCATATCACTGTTACCATTTATCTTTTGTTGCAAGTAAGTATATTTCAGGTGCGGTTGAATTGACAACTCAACTGTCAAAGCTTATAAATACTCTTTGGCTCCCCGTGTGTCGAATCAATAAATTGGGTTATTCTTACCCGCGAAGACTATCTCGATCCCTTACGGTTGAGGGTTATCAAGTACCGTTTTCTGGCGACGTTGCCGGGGAGCATAGCAATATTTACAAGTCTACTTGAGGTATCCTACCTGCTGCACTTCATCCACTATGGGTAAGAAAGGAGACCCCAAGGTTCCGATCTTACTATCCACTACAAGAAGAGGTACTGCTCTGAGCACTAGTGCTACGCTTGATTCACCTTCTGTTATGAGTAAGTTTGCCTCACCACCACCACATGATGCTCCTACTGAATCTGTTACTATGTCCGATACTCTTGATGATGCTTCTACTACTGTTGATGATATTAGTTCCCTTGGTTATGCTCTTGAGAAACAAATTGCTGCTGCTGCTAAAAAGTCTGGAATTGAACTTCTTGTTACTCGCTACCCTATTGGTGAAACTTATGATTATCCTGATTTGAGTAAACTCAAAGAGAGGCTCCTTGATGATGATTACTATATGCTTGATGAAGATTTATGCAGGGAACTGACAGAGTTTTCTGGCTCTGACCCTGAAGTTATTAAGAAACTATTTGAAAAACACTCTTTGAAGAACAAAACAGTTCCTGATCCTGAATTTGCTACATCTCCTATATGCATTGATGATCCTGATTATGATTTCTTTGTTGATCTTTCACTTATACCTATGGTTGAAGCTGACCCCTTTTATGGCAGAGAAAATGATGATGCTATTGCACACCTGACTAAACTCGGTGAGTTAGGTGGCCTGTTTACCACAGATGAGAAAATACGATACTTTTATATCACCAAGCTTCTTTCTTTCTCCTTGAAGGAAGGTGCTAAAGCATGGTATGATTCACTTCCATGCGGTTCCATTAAGAGTCCTCAAGACTTAGCTCACTCTTTTGTTGATAAGTACTTTCCTGCTCACATGCAACATGCTGCTTTACAAAGAATTTATAACTTTAAACAGTTGCAGGATGAGTCCCTCCCTAAAGCTTGGGGGAGGTACTGCGGTCTGATTCGGGCTAGACCAGGACATGAAATCCCTAAGAATGAATTAATCGATATATTCTATGCTGGTCTAACTGATGAATCCAGGTCCTATTTGGACAGTTGTGCTGGTTGTGTTTTCAGGAAAAGAACACCGGACGATGCAGAAGATTTGATGGGCAGGATTGCCAAAAACCATGAAGATTGGTCCGTTCCTGAACCACCTCCACCACCAAAGAAGAGGGGCATGTTTGTTCTAAGCCCCGAAGATATGCGAGAAGCAAAGAAGTCTATTAAAGAGAAAGGTATTAAAGCTGAAGACGTGAAGAATCTACCCCCTATTGAGAAGCTATGTGAGCCTACTACTCACCCTCCTATGGTAGAGGTACACTCTCTTTTAGATTTCAACGCAAGTGACATCCCTCATGGTAAGCCTCCTGATCAATGTTTAGATGAGTTTGATAATTTTATTATGAAACAAAATCATTTTAATGAGAGGATACAAAGTCAATTGCATGATAATTCCCTTGCTATCAAAAGACTGCTTGATGTTTTAGATAGAACAGTTAATGATGTTCAATGTCTTGTGAAGCATTTTCATATGGTTCAAACTCAGCTAGACCAAATTTCTAATGTGCAAAGAGATTTGCTTGCTAAAAATGCCAAACAAGATAATTTGCAGGCTTTTGGGATTAAGACCCGAGGAGGAACTAGCACTCAAGATCCTCTCTATCCAGAGGGGCATCCGAAGAGAATCGAGCAGGATTCTCAAATGCAGGAAGAAGAAATTGTTGGCTCTCCAAAGAAAAAGAAGAAACATAAGGAGACTGACAATTCTAATGATACTATTGCAGATGAAGAGACAACTATTGATCCTAACAGCGTATCTATCTCCGATGCTGAGACTGAAGACGGTGCTGAACCTGAAGGTAAGGATAATGAGAAGAATGATCCGCCTGAAGTTCGAGAAGAAGAAGCACCTGACAAACGTAAGAGGTACACTAAAGAAGACTTCATTGCAAGAAAACATGGGAAGGAAAGAGAAACATGGGTACAGAAACCCATGCCCTTTCCAGGTAAGTCCATCAAATCCAAAGAAGAAGAGCATTACAATAAGTTTTGTGAGTGGATTAAACCTCTTTTTCTTCAAATCCCTTTGACTGATGCTATTAAGTTACTTCCTTATTCAAAATATATGAAAGATATTGTCACTAATAAAAGAAAAGTTCCTAATGAAGCAATATCTACTATGCTTGCTAATTACTCTTTCAGTGGCAAGATTCCTGAGAAGCTCGGTGATCCAGGTATACCCACCATTCCTTGCTCCATAATGAATAATTATGTCAAAACTGCTTTATGTGATCTTGGAGCAGGAGTGAGTGTTATGCCTCTCTCTCTTTACGAGAGGCTTTGTTTAGAGAAACTAATTCCTACAGATATCTCCCTTCAGATGGGTGACAAGTCAACCGCTGTTCCGATAGGTATTTGTGAGGATGTTCCCGTAGAAGTTGCTAATTGTTTAATTCTTACTGATTTTGTTGTGCTTGACATGCCCGAGGATGGGAGCATGTCCATTATTCTTGGTAGACCTTTTCTTAACACCGCATGTGCTATTATTGATTGCAATAAAGGAAAGGTTACTTTCCATGTGAATGATAAAGAACACACGGTATATTTTCCAAAGAAGACCGACAGGAGGCATGGCCTCAACTCTATAGAGAATATCGAGACCGTGAAAATTGGAGAATGGAAATGTCCACTGCATGTGCCTCACAAATACAAAACTATCATGGTGGGGACAATGTCTATCAAGGTAAAATTTCAATGATTACTTCATAAGAGGTGAGACTTTTTGCTCTATATATCGCCTGTTTGTTGGTAAGACTTGATCAACCTTACTAATAAACATGTTTTATATAGATAAAAAGTTGAGCTTGTTATGTTTTCATTTGTTTTTAGCTCTTTGTCCTACTTGCTGTACCAAGTATTTATGTTTTGAAGCTTCACAATACTACTCACTACTTCAAGTTTTCAGAGAGTTTCGCAGCTTTTTGAACTTCGAAAAAATTTCAACAGTGAAGTTTTCAGAAAAAATCCAGAAAAATTAAAATAAAAATTTCCACGACGGGAGTGACCCAGAAAGTCCTGGGGCCAGCCAGGGGGACCCACCAGTGGCCCAGGTGGCCAGCTGGCGCGGCCCAGCCCCTGGCCGCGCCCACAGGGCGCCTGGGGCCCACAGGACCCCCCCTCCAGGTATGTCTTCTTCCTCCCTCTCCCTCTTTCTCCAAAAACGCGAGTTCTGCACTTGTTCTTGTGTTCTTTTGCTATTCTTGGAGGCGATTCTTCGATCTCTCTCTACAGCCCCTCATTTGAGCTGAAATTTTGAGCAAATACTCCCTGGTATGTGACTCCTCCACCCCTCCAATTAGATTTTTGATTGGTGGCCTCATTTGTGAGTATTTAGTAGTTCTTGGTGTTGTAGAGATGAGCTTGCATGCATGTGTAGAAAGTTATTTTCCAAGTTTTGATGCAAGTTTATGCCTTGGGCAAGTGAGTTGAGTAGTTTGCCTTAACTCATCTTGTTTTAATCCTCATTTTTGTAAATTGCAAAAAAAAAATAATAATCAGAAATGAGTTTGTTAGGAAGGGCAAAAGGATGGCTTGAGAAGAGGAGGCCCGCACACTCCGATCGAGTTACTAGAGCCGCAGCTTCACCCTCAACTGCTAGGGTGAGCTATAATGAAGATCATGTGCCCCTGGAGTTGTTGGAAGACACAAGTCCAGCACGTGCGATGACAGTTCCATGTGATGAATTCCTTGAAGCTGCGGGAATCAAGGATGAGTTTTATAATCTTTGTGCTAATGCAGGATTGACACGGCTCGTCACAAGCCGTGTTACCCAGTATTAAAAACTCACCTCCAGTTTCATTAACAGTTTTAGATATAATCCTAATTCAGGTGCTATTGAGTTTAAAATTTATAATGATCTTATCACCATGACTTTGGGATATTTTTGTGAAATAATAGGTGTGCCGAACATTGGGAGGACGACTAGGATGGCTACTCAGCCCTCCGAGCTGAAACCGTCATCAACTCTCTCTGCAGCATGGGTACGAGGGATATTCATCGGTCGAAGATCTCCAGCATCCTATTTCCTCACCTCAGGTATTTTGCATATTATATTGCCAGAGGGGTGTTAGCTCGTGACAACACGAGCAGCATTTCTGCTCCGGATATTGCTATCCTGGCAGCAGCCCTCTGATACGTCCAAAATGCATCACTATTTTGTATTATAATTTATCCTTATTCATTGATATATTTCACGTTATGATGATGTTCTTATGTTGTTTTAGTCTATTTTACACAGTTTGCAACTTTCCGATACCAAAACAGCAGACGCAGGATTCAGCAGGAAAAAGTGGATGCTGAGTTGCTGAAGAAGAACACCTCCAAATTACCTGAAAATTGACGGGAGGTATTTTTCAGAAGAATAACGAAGACACGCAAAAGGGGAGTCAGAGGGGGGCCACAGGGTGCCCAGGCGGCCTGGGGGCGCGCCCCCCCTGGCCGCGCCGGGGGGGCGCCTGGAGCCCTTGGCCCACCTCTGGTCGCCCCCTTTTGCATATATGTTCTCCGTCCCCCGAAAACCCTAGGCACGGGACTTTTTGCGGAGTTCCTCCGCCGCTTCGAGGCGGAAACCTACAGAGAAGAAAAGGGCATCTCCGGCGGGCAGATTCCGCCGGGGAGATCACCTCCCGGAAGGGGAGATCGTCGCCATCGTCATCACCATCGTCACGGGCATCATCGAGATCATCATCAACATCATCCCCAACACCAGCACCATCTCCATCTTCATCCAAATCTCATCTTTCCATCGCAACTCGTGTTGTAACTTGTACTACCTATCCTCTCTACTCCATCAGTGTTGATTACTACTTTGTGGTGAATGCTATTGAGTTTTGTTGGAGAAATAATATTATGTCCAGATTGTTTATCACATATTTATCCCCACTGATCATGATCTCTTTTATGTCTTGTGAGTAGTTACCTTAGTTCTTGAGGACATGGGGAAAGTCTTGTTGTTAGTAGTCATATGCTGTTGAAGTAATATGTGTTGTTTGATACTTAAGTTGCGTTGTCATTCTACTAGTGGTGTTGTGTGAGTCGAACACCCAACACTTCGCCTTATTAAGGACCTAGGAGAATACATTGTGTATAAAGAATGCTTATGGTGGGTTGCCGGAGTGACAGAAACCTGAACCCCAGTTCGCACGCTTTTGCATAAGGGAATAATGGATCCTCGATCATATTGCTATGGTTAGGCTTTTGCCTTAAATTCTATCTTGTATTTGCGGATGCTTGCAAGGTGTTTAATCATAAGAGTGCATTCATCTTAGTCTAGAGAGTGCACTAGCATAGATCCACCCACCAACACTTATCAACACATAACATAGTATCGATACGGAATATGGCGAAAGCACATGACTACCTCTCCCGTGTGTCCTCAAGAACGCTTTAGTCTTTATAAGTTCAGTTGCTAGGCCTCTCCTTTGCTAAGAAAGGATTGGGTCACTTGTTACTCTCAGTACCTTTTACATTACTTGCCTTTACATTCCTGTTGCTTATATCGAGAAAACCCCTAAAAAGTTATCTTTCAGTGCTTGCAGTAATTTCTTGCTCAGAATCGCTTATCAATACCTTCTGCTCCTCGTTGGGTTCGACACTCTTACTTATCGAAAACGCTACAACAGATCCCTTACAGTTGAGGGTCATCAAGTAACGTTTTCTGGCGCCGTTGCCGGGGGGCGTAGCGCTATTGGTAAAGTGAAACTGGTAAGAAAGTCTTTTTTATAATTCTGTTTCTATTTTTTTTGCTATTGCTGCTCTTTGTCCCTATGGATAACCCTATTATTGGAGCGTTGCTTGAGGGAAGACGCCCCACACCTGTGGTGGTTGATCCTCCTCCTACTGAAATTGTGCCTTATAAAATACCAGCTGGCATTATCAATTATGTTTTGGCTAATCGTTATGCAGGAGACAGACATCCCGGTGAACACTTGCTATATTTGTCACGACTATGTTCATTATTTAAGCTTGCAGGTGTATCGAGGGAGTTTGTCATGAGGAAATTGTTTGTCGTATCCCTTATAGATAAAGCTTCAGATTGGTATGGGCTTCTTGATAACCCACACTTGCTGGACTGGCAGGAGCTTATGTCTCTCTTTTATACTAAATTTTATCCTCTTCATGAAATTCATCGAGACAGGAATTTTATCTATAACTTTAGGTCTCGTGACGGAGAAAGCATTGCTCAAGCTTGGGGGAGATTGAAGTCTCTAATGCTCAAATGCCCAATTCATAAGCTTCCCAAGGAAATCATACTTACAAATTTTTATGCCAGGCTTTCTCGTCAGGATAAGGAGATGTTGGATGCCTCCTCTAGTGGGGTATTTCAGAAGAAGAGTGCTGAAGAAAGGTGGGATCTCCTTGAAAGAATCCAGAGGAATACCGAAGATTGGGAAATTGATAAAGGTATTGAACCCGCTATAAATTATGAACATGACTATATTGAGAGTTATGTGGAAACTGATTACTTCAATACTTTTTGCTCTAAGATTGGTCTTGATTCCCATCTAGTGATTGATTTATGTAAGAATTTTGCCTCTCATGTTGATTCTTTTAAAAAGAATAGAGACCAGCACCATGCACCTTTTAAAGAACCACCTATTGATATTTATGTTGCTGAGCCTATTTTGCCTGCAGTCATATATGAAAAACCTTCTTTTCCCACGAGGATAAAGGAACACTCTCTTGTGACAGGCATAATAAATAAAAGTGAGAGAAGAGTTGATGAACCTGAGGACCAGATCAGGGTCGATCCTCAAGTTGCATTGATTAAAGACCTTGCTACTGATGATGTTTTGGATTCCAATATAACTTTTTGTGCTGTTTCCACTAACCTTGTCACAACCAAGAACAAAGGCCCAATTTCAGGTACTCCGGTGGTATCTGTTAAAATAGGAGATCACAATTATTATGGGCTATGCGATTTGGGATCGAGTGCAAGTGCTATTCCTTATTCACTCTATGAAGAAATCATCGGTGAGATTTCCCCTTGTGAACTTGAAGAAGTTGATGTTACTATTCATCTTGCAAATAGATCATCTATCTCTCCTATCGGAATTGTGAGGGACGTTGAAGTCCTATGTGGAAAGGTAAAATACCCTATCGACTTTCTGGTACTTGGTTCAGCCAGGGACAATTTTTGTCCCATCATTTTTGGTAGACCTTTTCTTAGAACTTGTGGAGTTATAATAGATTGCAAGAAAGGTAAAGTTTCTGTTGAATTCGATGGTGAGCCATATGAATTTAATTTTTCTAAGTTCTCTAAGCAGCCTCGCGGTACTGATTTACCTAGTGATGATAAAATTATTGAAAGTATTGCCTCTATTGCTATTCCCCCTGATGATCCTTTGCAGCAATACATGGAGGACCACGAGAATGATTTGCATATGCAGGAAAGAAATGAACTAGATGAAATATTCTTGAGGCAGCCTGCTATCCTGAAGCACAACCTTCCGGTTGAACCTTTGGGAATTTTATCAAAACCGAAAGAAGACCCGGTGTTCGATCTTAAACCTCTTCCTGATACGCTCAAGTATGCTTATTTAGATGAAAAGAAAGTATATCCTGTTATTATCAATTCTAACCTTTCAGGATATGAAGAAGAGCGATTATTGGAAGTACTTCGTAAACACCGAGGCGCAATTGGCTATACCCTTGATGACCTTAAGGGGATTAGTCCATCTATCTGTCAACATACTATGAACCTTGAGCCTGATGCTAAACCAGTTGTTGATCATCAACGACGGTTGAACCCGAAGATGATGGATGTCGTGAGAACTGAGATTCTCAAGCTTCTAGCCGCAGGTATCATCTACCCTATAGCTGACAGTAAGTGGGTAAGTCCGGTACATTGTGTTCCTAAGAAAGGAGGTACAACTGTGGTTCCTAATGATAAAAATGAACTAATACCTCAGAGAATTATTATTGGATATAGAATGTGTATTGATTACAGGAAGTTGAACAAGGCAACCAGGAAGGATCACTACCCGTTGCCGTTCATCGACCAAATGCTTGAAAGGTTATCCAGAAATACCCACTTTTGTTATCTCGATGGTTATTCTGGCTTCTCTCAAATTCATGTTAACACTGCCGATCAAGAGAAGGCCACTTTTACTTGTCCTTTTGGTACTTATGCTTACAGACGTATGCCTTTTGGTTTATGTAATGCCCCTGCTACTTTTCAAAGGTGTATGTCTGCTATCTTTCATGGTTTCTGCGGGGATATTATGGAAGTCTTCATGGATGATTTCTCCGTCTATGGAACTTCATTTGACCATTGTCTTCACAACCTTAAATAAAGTTTTGCAGAGATGCGAGGAGACAAATTTGGTACTCAACTGGGAGAAGTGCCACTTTATGGTTAATGAAGGAATTGTTCTTGGTCACAAGATTTCCGAAAGGGGAATTGAAGTGGATAAAGCCAAGATCGAAGCTATTGAGAGGATGCCCTATCCAAGGGACATCAAAGGTATTCGCAGTTTTCTCGGTCATGCAGGTTTTTATAGAAGATTTATTAAAGACTTTTCTAAAACCTCGAGACCCCTCACTAATCTTCTCCAGAAGGATGTTCCTTTTGCGTTTGATGAAAATTGTAAGGAAGCTTTTGAAGTCCTTAAGAAAGCTTTAATAACTGCTCCTATAGTACAACCACCTGACTGGAATTTACCTTTTGAAATTATGTGTGATGCAAGTGATTTTGCTGTTGGAGCTGTTTTAGGACAAAGGGTTGATAAGAAATTGAATGTTATACATTATGCTAGTAAAACCCTTGATAGTGCTCAAAGAAATTATGCTACTACTGAGAAGGAATTCTTAGCTGTAGTTTTCGCTTGTGATAAGTTTAGGCAGTATATTGTTGATTCCAAAGTTATTATTCATACTGATCATGCTGCCATTAAATATCTTATGACAAAGAAGGATGCCAAGCCAAGGCTTATCAGATGGGTACTCCTTCTCCAAGAATTTGATTTGCAGATTGTTGATAGGAAAGGGGAAGACAATCCGGTAGCGGACAATCGTTCAAGAATGGAAGATATACCGCATGACCCCATCCCAGTTAACGATAGTTTTCCAGACGAGCAACTTGCCGTTGTAAAAGTACAACCTCTTTCCGATCCTTGGTATGCAGATTATGCTAATTTTATTGTTGCAAAGTATTTGCCTCCAGGTCTAACATTTCAGCAAAGGAAGAAGTTCTTTCATGATTTGAGGCACTACTTTTGGGATGACCCACATCTTTTCAAAGAAGGTCCCGACGGGATCGTGAGAAGATGCATTCCGGAACATGAGCAGAAGGACGTTCTCCGACGATGTCATGATAGTCCCTATGGAGGACATCATGCCGGTGAAAGGACTGCACATAAGGTTCTTCAATCAGGTTTTTATTGGCCTACTCTCTTTAAAGATGCTAGAAATTATGTTTTAGCTTGTGATAAATGTCAGAGAGTTGGTAACATTAGTAGAAGGAATGAGATGCCTATGAATTACTCACTAGTGATTGAACCTTTCGATTGTTCGGGTTTTGATTTTATGGGTCCTTTTCCTTCTTCGCACAAGTACACTCACATTTTAGTAGCTGTTGATTATGTGACCAAGTGGGTTGAAGCAATCCCCACTGAAAGTGCTGATCACAAAACATCTTTGAAAATGCTTAAAGATGTAATTTTTCCTAGGTTTGGTGTACCAAGGTATCTCATGACCGATGGAGGATCACACTTCACGCACGGAGCTTTTAGAAAAGCTCTGGCTAAATACGATGTTAATCATAGAATTGCTTCACCGTATCATCCTCAAACTAGTGGGCAAGTTGAGCTCACCAATAGAGAGATTAAGTTGATCTTGCAGAAAACAGTAAACAGAAATAGGAAGGATTGGTCAAATAAATTAGGAGATGCTTTGTGGGCATATAGAACTGCTTACAAAAACCCCATGGGCATGTCCCCCTATAAGATGGTATATGGCAAGGCTTGCCATTTGCCATTAGAGCTAGAGCACAAAGCTTTCTGGGCTGTTAGAGAGCTTAACGCTGACCCAAAACTAGCTGGTGAGAAGTGTCTCATGAACTTGACTTCTCTAGATGAATGGAGAAGTGAAGCTTACGAGAGCGCTAAAATGTTCAAGGAAAAGGTAAAAAGGTGGCATGATAGGAAGATTCTGAAACATGAATTTAATGTTGGTGATAAAGTTTTGTTGTTTAGATCCCGTTTCAGGTTTTCTCCAGGTAAACTACTTTCCAGGTGGGAAGGACCATTTCATATTGAAGAAGTTTATCGGTCTGGTGCAATTAAGATTAATAATTTTGAAGGCACCAAACCTCAAGTTGTGAATGGGCAAAGACTTAAACATTACATAGCAGGAGACCCTGTCGATGTTGATGTGAATATAATATACACAACAACCCACGAAGAACATGTTGCAGCCCTGTTTCAGACGCCAGCAGAAGCAGAATAAAGAAAAGGTATGTAGTACGATAAGAAAACACCGCAAAACATCATAAAAGTTCCGTATTACGAGTTTTTGTAAAATTAGTAAAATTCCGAGTCGAAGTGGAGCCGGAGACGACCACCAGGGAGTCCAGGCGCCCCCCTGGCGCGCCCCCCTGGGCCGCACCGGCAGGCCGCCTGGACACCCTGGAGCCCGTCTCCGACCCCGCTTTGGTCCGTTACCTTCCTTTCTGTGCATAAATTTTTCCTATATATTTGCCCGGGGTGTTCCGGCAACGTATCTTGCGATTTCGCGTGTTTTCTCTTCGATCTGTTTCTGCCAGGAAATCTTTCAGCTAAATTTAGGTGCCATGGCTTCTCCAAGTTCCCCCAAGGACACGTTCGTCGTCAACGTCATCAACCCTTACCTCGCTGAGGTGAAGAAGCACCCTCAGGTTGTTCAGATGAAGGAGGGCGTCCTTCATCAAGAAGATCTGAAGGGACCTATCAAGGAGGGAAGCGTCCAGGCCAGGCTGGAAGAAGTGGAGCAAGAAGTCTTCAAGAACAAGAAGATGACCGAGCGTGGTGTCGAAGCTAACTTTGACATCACCAACGAGCTGAAGAACTACATTCTGAAGGAGATGAAGGAGATGTGGGAAAGAACCGCCGCGTCTGAAGACAGAATTATAGAACTCCAAGGGAAAATTAATGATTTATATAACCAGAACTGTGAGTATGAACTAAGATTTATGCGCATGAGTTTGGGTGCTGAATGCAGGATTCAGGAGATGAGCCTCTCACAAGAGACTTTAGCAAGATATCCATGGAAGCGTTTCGCCAAGGACTACGTGATTAACGCCAACAAGTATGGGTGAAATCTCCATGGGTAATGGCATTCCCTTGGCTTGTTCCAAGCTTGGGGGAGTGCCCGGTATCTTTATCTTTTACCTTTTGTCTTTCAGAAGTCAAGTAGAGTCGTATCGTGTCTAGGGAGGTTATTATATGAGATAGGTGTGTGCATTGAGGTCTATCACCCCTTTGGTGAAGAATTGTATCCGTGTGTGTGGAGTCGCTTATGATGGAATATTAATGAGAAGTTTATCGGTTCCTTTTTGCTGCACTCGGTATTCTCTTCACGCAATCGACCTTATATGATGATTCTTATGGGGAGTATTGACCTTATGTCAGGTATGACTATGAAACTTTATTTAATCTTGGCAAACATAGCTTTGGTCATAACAACAAGCATGATGTTCTTAAAGTATCAACATAGCCAAAACCTTTATGTTATTATGCTTGAAGTGTTATGTTGACAAGGAAGACAACTTGATGTGTTATGCTTATTTCGATGTTCATGCTTTATATTGCTTTGCATCTTAGTCATCATCAGTTGTCTGCTCTTTCAAAACCTTTGCTAGCCTAACTCTGTACTAAGCGGAATTCTGCTTGTGCGTCCATACCCTTAAGCCAATACCTTCCATATGAGTCCACCATACCTACCTACTCATGGTACTCCACTACCACCTCCTAAAGTATATAATTTATGTGTTATCCTTAAATGTTCAAAATCTTTTATTTTGTGCCTCTGCTTTAGCTCATGAGGAAGTAGTAGCTAATTCATGACCTTTTTGAGTTGGACAAGCTTCACCCCGGGATTGCATGTATAATGTGCAAACCCATAATACGAAAAGGAACTGGCATTGAGTGCGCCCGGCTTAAAAATAATATAACAAACAAACCCTCCTTCACGCTTTGTTCATGAGAAATCAGAAAACTTTGGCAGTGATAAACAAAGGAGAATAAGAGGATGTTATCGTCCCCATACGGGAGCCGTTCCTCGAAACTTGTCCAGTCCAAGAAGTAATTGAGTTATCTATTAGCATTCGTTGACGAATCATGCACCTCTCAAAAACTTGTTTTCATTCTGTTTGATTTGAGGATAGCACATGAGTTTTCCCTACTACCCTAGAGCAGGGCCTATCTTTTAATTTTAAGTTGAGTCAGTTATTTCTACTTCCCTCTATTTCTCAAAGAGAGCAGACGTTTGATGTTGATAAGGATTCATTCATATAAAGCTGCATTAAGATTTGTCATATCATATCCTTGTTGACATTATCATTTGATAAGTAAGTTGTTTGTCATGCCCAGCTAAGGCAAATATCTTCCTTCGTGTTAACACTTTCACTTCTTGCTTATTAACTTGTTATTTCAAAAGGCTTCAATTAATCCCATCAAAAGCAAAAGTTAAAATTATTTGTTGTTCTTTGACCAAAGGACATGTTTGCCATGATATAATGAGTTTCCATTGGTCCTACTTTCGAATATAAGTGTTGACACTCTTTCATAAGAGCCTTATGAGTTGAAGATTGCTGCTGAGGATATTTGAGTTGGTGAAGAGACTATGATGCTTCTTGTCCGTATTCTATTTATCGACACTTCACTCTCTAAACTTGTGGACAGGTTTACCGAGTTCATATTCGCTTGGGGACAAGCGAGGTCTAAGCTTGGGGCTGTTGATACGTCCAAAATGCATCACTATTTTGTATTATAATTTATCCTTTTCATTGATATATTTCATGTTATGATGATGTTCTTATGTTGTTTTGGTCTATTTTACACAGTTTGCAACTTTCCGATACCGAAACAGCAGACGCAGGATTCAGCAGGAAAAAGTGGATGATGAGTTGCTGAAGAAGAACACCTCCAAATTACCTGAAAATTGACAGGAGGTATTTTTCAGACGAATAACGAAGACATGCAAAAGGGGAGTCAGAGGGGGGCCACAGGGTGCCCAGGCGGCCTGGGGGCGCGCCCCCCCTGGCCGCGCCGGGGGGGCGCCTGGAGCCCCTGGCCCACCTCTGGTCGCCCCCTTTTGCATATATGTTCTCCGTCCCCCGAAAACCCTAGGCACGGGACTTTTTACGGAGTTCCGCCGCCGCTTCGAGGCGGAAACCTGCAGAGAAGAAAAGGGCATCTCCGGTGGGCAGATTCCGCCGGGGAGATCACCTCCCGGAAGGGGAGATCGTCGCCATCGTCATCACCATCGTCACGGGCATCATCGAGATCATCATCAACATCATCCCCAACACCAGCACCATCTCCATCTTCATCCAAATCTCATCTTACCATCGCAACTCGTGTTGTAACTCGTACTACCTATCCTCTCTACTCCATCGGTGTTGATTACTACTTTGTGGTGAATGCTATTGAGTTTTGTTGGAGAAATATTATTATGTCTAGATTGTTTATCACATATTTATCCCCACTGATCATGATCTCTTTTATGTCTTGTGAGTAGTTACCTTAGTTCTTGAGGACATGGGGAAAGTCTTGTTGTTAGTAGTCATATGCTGTTGAAGTAATATGTGTTGTTTGATACTTAAGTTGCGTTGTCATTCTACTAGTGGTGTTGTGTGAGTCGAACACCCAACACTTCGCCTTATTAAGGACCTAGGAGAATACATTGTGTATAAAGAATGCTTATGGTGGGTTGCCGGAGTGACAGAAACCTGAACCCCAGTTCGCACGCTTTTGCATAAGGGAATAATGGATCCTCAATCGTATTGCTATGGTTAGGCTTTTGCCTTAAATTCTATCTTGTATTTGCGGATGCTTGCAAGGTGTTTAATCATAAGAGTGCATTCATCTTAGTCTAGAGAGTGCACTAGCATAGATCCACCCACCAACACTTATCAACACATGACATAGTATCGATACGGAATATGGTGAAAGCACATGACTACCTCTCCCGTGTGTCCTCAAGAACGCTTTAGTCTTTATAAGTTCAGTTGCTAGGCCTCTCCTTTGCTAAGAAAGGATTGGGCCACTTGTTACTCTCAGTACCTTTTACATTACTTGCCTTTACATTCCTGTTGCTTATATCGAGAAAACCCCTAAAAAGTTATCTTTCAGTGCTTGCAGTAATTTCTTGCTTAGAATCGCTTATCAATACCTTCTGCTCCTCGTTGGGTTCGACACTCTTACTTATCGAAAACGCTGCAACAGATCCCTTACGGTTGAGGGTCATCACCCTCTCAGGGAGGTCTGATTATAATCTGGGTGCCTTAATTGCTCGACGCCTTGCTATGAACGGTAACAAGGGGGACTTATGTGGTGGCGTTTATGCCACACTTATCTTAGAACATCTTGGAGGCACCCCACACCCTGATGATAATCCTTTTACTTATTTAAGCTTTGATCTTGCTGCTATGAAAAGGCATAAGTTTGTTACCATGGCTTCTGAGCTTGATAATCTTGTTTATATCTTGCGTTTCGGAACTACCGCGGAACGCGAGATCCGTCTACCTGCACCCCTTTTGTTTGATTTTTCTCGCAGGAACGGATGGTCCTTTGATGTTGTCCAGTTCGATGAGTTCATGGTCCAGCATCAGTTTCATAACCCCATGGAGGGGGTTGTGCCCGACGAGGAGGAGCACGGTGAGTTACCACCTTTTCAGGGAGAAACCGCCACCGAGTTTGGTGAAGGTTCTTCCTCTGTTTGGCGTTCGGAACCTTCCTCGTGGGAGACTCCGAGGAGTTCGGTGTACGCGCCAGCATCCTTCTACGACCCTTGGACTCACCACCATACCCCCGGAGCAGGAGGCTCCTGGGGGCAGTAGATGCTACCAACTTAGGCCAAAAGCCTAAGCTTGGGGGAGTACGTGCTCCTCTCACTTTTCCATTGTATTATCCGTTTTATTCGCTTTGATCTTTTCGAAGTTTTTGCCCGTTCTTCTTTATTTCTCTCTTTGCAAAAACAACAAAAAGATTTTCTCTTTCTTTTGCTTTTATTCAATCTTTGAAAAATCCAAAACGATTTCCTTTCTCTCTTCAGTCTGCTTTGTTTTCAGAGTTCAGCTCGAGTCCGTGATGGCATTTAATTATATTTCCTACGTTCGATCATGCAAGTGACAAGCAGTAATGACGAAGATCGACTGAAGGGAAGCAACAAGGGAGACCGGTATGAACTCTTTTTGTTTCTACTTTTGTACATATGCCTGTACTTATGATCTAGAGACCAGCTTGTAGCGACATAGTGCTATGTTTACAATGCTCTTCCAGTGGTTCATGCTTTCCTTGTGGCTAGTCCCGAATAACTAGAGTATATAATGTGTTATTGAAATGATCTACATGCATTGCACTGTTCATAGTCTGGTATACTAAGGTGGTATTTCCCTTTAGAGAATTTTTGGATTGACTTGGCACATGCTTACACATGTTTAAGACTAAAAAGTCTACTCTGCCTTGATGATCTTTGAGTTTCAGAATAGTTATATCACTTTCATGCCCGATTCAATGTTGCTTTGTCGCTCTGCATGATTATGACCGTTATTGCTCTCTAGTTGGTCGCTTCCCAGTCTTTTGCTAAACCTCCACCTGTACTAAGCGGACTGACTGCTTGTGCATCCAAAATTCTTAAAACCTGTTATGCCATATGAGTCCACCATACCTTCCTATACATGGTATTTACCTGCCATTCCTAACGAAGACTTTCGTGTACCACCTCGAAATTAATCAAAAGCATTTCTCTTTTTGTGCCTATATTTTAGCTCATGAGGAAGTAGTAGTTAATTCATGATCTTTTTAAGTTGGACAAGCTTCACCCCGGGATTGCATGAATAATGTGCAAACCCATAATACGAGAAGGAACTGGCATTGAGTGCGCCCGGCTCAAAAAGATAATATAACAAACAAACCCTCCTTCACGCTTTGTTCATGAGAAATCAGAAAACTTTGGTAGTGATAAACAAAGGAGATTAAGAGGATGTGATCATCCTCATGCGGGAGCCGTTCCTCGAGACTTGTCCACTCAAAAAGTGATTGAGTTATCTGCTAGCATTCGTTGACGAAATATGCACTTCTCAAAACATGTTTACTTCTGTTTTTAAAACCAAGAGCTCTGGTACATGTTTAGTTTTTGTTTCCGATCACGGGTTTTCAACTTTGCCAACAAAAGCCACGGTTCGAGAGTCTCCACCTTATTTATTCAAAGCACCAACTAGGAGAGCATAATTGTCATTCTGAGTGTGATGTGCATTGTCCCAAAGTATTACATTGTCTTTTGCATACTTGTGATATGACTTATTCTGAAATTTTTAGTTCTAGTATCCTTTAAAACTCTGGAGGAGTTTCTGCATTTATGTTTTGCTTCACTCATGGAGACTAGCGAGATACCACCCTAGTATGCTCAAGCTATGTGCAATGTAATCTTGTCTTGATTTTCAGTAGTATATTATTTACTTTTAAGTATTTGTGACTAGTCACTTGAAAGAAGGATTGCTCCTTGCATTGTCCTCATAGTACTGTTTCAATACTTGCTAAACTCTTTTCGTAGTACATGCTTATATACATCTAATGAAGCAAAAGAGTTTGTCAAAGTTTTCTTTGTCGCGTCCAGTTCGTTGAACTGAATTGCTTGAGGACAAGCAATATGCTAAGCTTGGGGGAGTTGATACGTCTCAAACGTATCTACTTTTCCAAACACTTTTGATATTGTTTTGACCTCATTCTTGCATGATTTGAACTAAACTAACCCGGACTGACGCTGTTTTCAGCAGAGCTGCCTCTATGGTTTTATTGTGTGCAGGAAAACGGATTTTTAGGTATCTTAGAAAAATCCACGAAAAATCACAGAAAATCCACGCACCCGAAGGAACCAGGAGCCAGAAGAGGGGCCAGAGGGGGGCCAGGGGGTGCCCAGGCGCCCTGTGGGCGCGCCCCCCCCCCCCCCCCCCGGGCC
>LR738713.1:731783192-731813840 GCA_902687465.1 Secale cereale
GGGGGTCGCCTGGGTGGGGCCCACACCCCCTGGTGCCCTACTTTGCCTCGTATTTTTACTCGCGACACGGAAACCCCAGATCAGAAGTTCTTTTCGCAGTTTTCCGTCGCGGAGCCGCCGCCACCCTCTGTTCTTCTTCGGGAGGGCTAATCTGGAGGCTGAATTGGCCTCCGGAGAGGGGAGATCGTCGCCATCGTCATCACCATCACCACTCCATCATCCCTCCATGACTTCTCCCTCCATGTGTGAGTAATTCCCCTGCTGTAGGCGAAGGGGATGGTAGGGATTGGATGAGTTAGATCATGTAATAGTTTGTCAAATCGTTGGGGGCATGTTGCCTATCATGTACTATGGTGTTTATCATCTTTGCTTCAACTTGTTATTCTTAATGCTTGACACTTAGGGCCCGAGTGCCATGATTTCAGATATGAACCATATGTGTTTGCATGAATATATTTGTGTTCGTGATCCTATCTATGAGTTGTTTGCACCTGTTACGGTTCGGAACCGGCGATCCCAAAAGTGACAGCTTGGGACACCAAAGGGGATGGTCCGTAGTTTGAGGATTACATGTATCCATTGAGTTCATTGCTTTGTTCCGGTGCTCTTTGACAGGAGCACCTTAATCTCCATAAGTTCCTTTTGGCCCCGTTCGTAGCGGGATGGTAGGACAAAAGATGTTGTGCAAGTTCTTATTGCAAGCACATACAACTACCTACGGGATACATGCCTAATGTTTGATATTTGCCTAGATGATCATTACTTTTCCGTGTGCCGTGCCCCAAGTTAGAATCTATCTCATCCATGCAGCGCCCAACCATCCATCTCCCTAGCCTACAGTGTTTTAAATCCTGCTGGTTACTAGTTGCTATTTTTGCCATTTACTTTTGCTATTTACTTTTATTGTTTACTTTTACTATCACTATCATCACTATCATATCACTGTTACCATTTATCTTTTGTTGCAAGTAAGTATATTTCAGGTGCGGTTGAATTGACAACTCAACTATCAAAGCTTATAAATACTCTTTGGCTCCCCGTGTGTCGAATCAATAAATTGGGTTATTCTTACCCGCGAAGACTATCTCGATCCCTTACGGTTGAGGGTTATCACCTGCCGGGACGGGGAAGTGCCCCCGGATTCATCTCCGTCGACGTTGCTTCCCCCCCTCCATGATGCGGGAGTAGTTCCTCCTCGGGGCTGAGGTTTCTACCAGTAGCTATGTGGTTATCTCTCTCTCCCATGATGTGATCTTCGTTGTGATCATAGGCTATGTTAATCTAGGGTGATCCCATTCCCCTTCCTCTATGAATTGGATTGATGTACTCACTTGTCTTTATCTAGTATAATCCCCGAGACCAAGGTGACAGCGGTCTATTGGACATGGATTAGAAAAATATTTTCATGAGTGATTTCCTCTCTTGTGTGTTGATTGAAGATTGAGAGTCTCTTGGTGCTTGTCTTTGACTATCCTTTAGATATGTTGTGGTGATTGTGGGACTCTCTTTGGATGGCCGCGGTGACATTGGGAAATCCTTAGATTGAGAACTACGAACTTTGAGGTGTGCTTTTGTAGCCCTACATAATTCTCGTCCTCTCTTGACCACGAAGGAATGACCTCCGGGTGCGTCTCCATTGCATGTTTTATGGGAAATATCATGTGATTCGATTATGTTAATGTTGTTGGGAGTTGCCACTAGTGAAAGTATGAAGCCTAGGCCTTGTTTCCACCATTGCAATACCATTTGTGCTCACGTTTACCACTTGTTTCCTTGCTGCACTTTTTATTACAGATTTATATTACTTTGTTTTGCCATCCATATCACTTGCCATTTAACATCTCTTCGCCGAACTAGTGCACCTATACATCTAACAAGTGTATTAGGTGTGTTGGGGACACAAGAGACTTCTTGTATCTTAGTTGCAGGGTTGCTTGAGAGAGACCATCTTCAACCTCTACTTCCCTGAGTTCGATAAACCTTAGGTCATCCACTTGAGGGAAATTGATGTTGTCCTACAAACCTCTGCGCTTGGAGGCCCAACATAGTCTACAAGAGTAGAAGCGTGTGTAGACATCAAGCTATTTCTGGCGCCGTTGCCGGGGAAGTGAGTGCTTGAAGGTATATCTTTAGATCTTGCAATTAAATCTTTTTGTTTCTTGTTTTTATTTCACTAGTTATGTTTATGGAAAACCGCATTCTTAGTTCGTTGCTTGTGGGAAGACGCCCCACACCTGTGGTGGTTGCTCCTCCCCCTACTGAAATTGTGCCCTATAAAATACCAGCTGGTATTATCGATTATGTTTTGGCTAATCGTTATGCAGGAGACAGACATCCCGGTGAACACTTGCTATATCTGTCACAATTATGTTCATTATTTAAGCTTGCAGGTGTATCAAGGGAGTTTGTCATGAGGAAATTGTTCGCCGTATCACTTATAGATAAAGCTTCAGATTGGTATAAGCTTCTCGATAACTCGCACTTGCTTGATTGGCAAGAGCTTATGTCTCTCTTTTACTCCAAGTTTTATCCTCTTCATGAAGTCCATGAGAATAGGAATTATGTTTATAATTTCTATCCTCATGACGGAGAGAGCATAGCTCAAGCTTGGGGGAGACTGAAAACGTTAATGCTAAAATGTCCTAACCATGGGCTCCCCAAAGATATGATTATTACTAATTTCTATGCGAGGCTTTCTCGACAGCATAAAGATTTGCTCGATGCTTCCTTTATGGGTTCTTTCACAAACGAAAAGATTGATGCTAAATGGGAACTCCTTGAAAGAATTCAACGCAACACTGAAGATTGGGAGATCGACAAAGGTAAAGAGTCAGGTATAATTTATGAGTATGATTGCATTAAGTCCTTTGTTGAAACTACAAGTTTTAATAAGTTTAGTGCTAAGTTTGGGCTTGATTCTCAACTCCTTGTTGATTTCCTCAAATCTTTTTCTTCACATCTTAATATGCCTAAGGAGGATTGGATCAAGCATCATAAACCTTTTAAATAGATTTGCAAAGAAAATGAAATTGTTCATGATGATTGCAACATGCATGATCCAATTCCTAAAAATGAAGTTTTATATAAGCATGTTAATTTTTGTGGAGTGGATAGACCTTGTGAAAGGCCTATGATTGAAGAAGAGAAGTATTGTAAGCAACATAAGCATGAAAGAACAATCACTTGGGTCAGAGATTTAAATGAAATTGCTAGAGAATTGTGTGACCTTTATCCTTTTACTTGTGAACTTTGCTGTATAGAGGGTCACTTTAATTTTCAATGCATGCACTTTCAAAACATAATTGTTAACCAGTTGTGTGATAACATGATCACCTCTGATCTTTATGATGAGCTTATGTTATTTTTGATGTGTGAGGAGTTATCAGAAAAGACTTCTTGGCTAGATGTTAATGCCATAGGAATAAAAAACACTTTGCAAAATTGTCATCTCTATTGTGTTGTTAATTGCCATGAAAATGATTACATAAGTAAGATTAGAAAGGAGGGAACTTTACCAAAGTATAAAAATGTCTCTTATATTTCTGCTAATAAAAAGGAGAGTTTCTCCCAAGTTTCCCCTATTGTTTCTAATGATAAACCAGGATATGTGGAGAAGCTTCATCTCCAACCACTCCCTCCTAAGATGAAGAAGAAGAAAAAGAAGAGGAGGAGGAAGAGGAGCAAGAAGGAAGAAGAATGGGTATCAACCTGGCCTGAGCATATTCCTCCCATCAACTTTTATCCTAACGGTTGTAAATCTAAAGAAGAAGGTGAAGTTTATTGCCTTAATTATCATCTTGATGATACGTCCGTAGGTACTATTGAAGATGATTTTGATTATGATATGCATGTTACTTATTGTGATTGGGAAAATGATGATAATGCTACTTATGATCTTGAAAATCTTTTTGGTACCAACTCTGAAAGTGATGATATGGAAAGCTCTAAGCTTGGGGATGATAGGATTGCAAATCCTTTACCCACTAGTAATGTGACAATTGATAATTCTTTTGCTAGTAAGAATAAAGACAACATGTTTACAAATATAGTTGCTAGCAATGATAATGCTCTTCTCTACTATGATGATGTTATAACTCCAATCTATAGTGATTATAAAGGTACCTATGACATAAGGAGAAATTATCCTTATGAAACTTGTCATAATCATGGAGGGAATTACTCCCTTGCTGAACACCATCTTCCTAATACACAATTAATCTATAGTGTTCAAGTTGTTTATGATAGTCCTACTCCCACTATTACCAATGAGAAGGATTATGCTTATGTGGAGAGTAAGAGTACCTTTTTGCATGTGGATCATGGTAACAATGCTTATATTGTTGAGTTCATCCATGATGCCACTGAAATTTATAATGAGAGAGGGAGACTTGGTTCTAAATATCTTGATAATAAGAAGTTTCCTCTCTTTATGGTGAATATTTTGAAGTTATGCTTGTTTTGCCTTCCTATGCTAGTTGCTTTGTGCTTCAATTAATTATTCTATTGCAATGTTCCTATGCATAGGAAGCATGTTAGGCTTAAATGTGTTTGGTATTTGCTTCTTGATGCTCTCTTTTGTTCTTCAACTCTTATTCCTACGAGAGCATCATTAAAGTCTTATGCCTAGCTTAAAGGCATAAAAGAAAGCGCTTTTGGGAGGCAGCCCACAATGAATAAAATTTTATTTTGCTTTTGTTGTGTCTTGATGTTGTTACTACAGTAGCATCATCATTGTATCTTTACTTTTCAGCTTTGTGCCAAGTGTAGCCTCTGATTGCAAGAAAGTTCAAAAGTTGTGACGTGCTGTCCAGGAAACAGATTCTGTCCTTGGACAGAAAAATTCGTATAAAATCACCAGATCATCTTTTTGGTCTGAATTGTTTCGACAGCGTGCTCTATACAATTTTCTTTCGGGCGTCTGTTTTGAGTTTTTTGATTAGAGTTGCAGAAGTGCCCCGAAAAAATCATTTACTACCTGCTGGTCTGTTTTTCATAGATTCTGTCCTGTTTTGCTTTTCCTTCATTTTGCAAACCTTGAGCTTGCTTTTTCTTTGCAAAAACCTTTTGGCAATCTTGAGAAACAGTAGACCTTCAAGAATATCCTTATTTCCAGCAAGGAAAAATTATTTTATTATAGGTACTAACCTCGCTAATCAGATTATGATGAGTTATGTATGAAGGGAGTTTTCAAGTGTGCGAGGGAAGATGATAAAAAGATTCAGGAGTGTCAAACGCTCAAGCTTGGGGATACCCCCATGCACCCCCAAGAAATATTCAAGAAGACTCAAGCGTCTAAGCTTGGGGATGCCCCCGTGCATCCCCTTCTCCATCAACAATTATCAGTTCGTCTTTCGTTCCACTATATTTTTATCACTTCATATGTTATGTGCTATGCTTGGAGCGTCTTGCTTTTAGTTTCCTTTTTAGTTTTCTTTAGCTTTGCTTGCTGTTCATAACGAGTTGAAACTCAGCTTTCTTTGTGTGGGAGAGAAACACGCTCCACTTCAACCTAGAACATAACATAGAATTTTCATGTCTATCTTTGTTGTGTGTGTTCTTTGTCTTTCAATAGCTACTGTCATGCTTAGCTCTTAGCTTTCACGCTTTACTTTTTGAAGAGCTTTTGTTTTGTTGGTCGCTGGAACTCTCTTTAGTTATCATGGTTATCTTGTTAAGAGAGTTGGCTTTTGTTGCATTGGTTGATATGTCTATGATAAAAATGCTATGTGCATAATGGTGCTTAGTAGTTCATGTTTTCTTATGGTTAGTCTCAATTAGCTGGGGGGTTCTCAATGTGTTATTGGAGTACCAACATGATTTGTTTGCCTATGATGTGGTATGGTTTAGTGATATCTTCCTTCGAGAATTTATTTTGATTGACTTGGCGTATGCTCACGCATATTTAAGACTGTAAAGAAAGTCTGTCAAGCCTTGATGATCTTTTATTTCTGAGTAGCGATATAACTTCCATGCCTGATTCAATGTTGCTTTGTCGCTCTGCATGATTATGACCGTCATTGCTCTTTTAGTTGGTCGCTCCCAGTCTTTTGCTAACCTTCGCCTGTACTAAGCGGACTGACTGCTTGTGCATCCAAAATCCTTTAAACCAGTTATGCCATATGAGTCCACCATACCTTCCTATACATGGTATTTACCTGCCATTCCTAACGAAGACTTTCATGTACCATCTCGAAATTATTCAAAAAAAGCATTTCTCTTTTGTGCCTCTGTTTTAGCTCATGAGGAAGTAGTAGTTAATTCATGATCTTTTTAAGTTGGACAAGCTTCACCCCGGGATTGCATGTCTAATGTGCAAACCCATAATACGAGAAGGAACTGGCATAGAGTGCGCCCGGCTCATTAAAAAAATTATACAACAAACAAACCCTCCTTCACGCTTTGTTCATGAGAAATCAGAAAACTTTGGCAGTGATAAACAAAGGAGATTAAGAGGATGTGATCATCCTCATTCGGGAGCCGTTCCTCGAAACTTGTCCATCTCAAAAAGTGATTGAGTTGTCTGCTAGCATTCGTTGACAAAACATGCATAATCTAAGAAAAATATATTTATTACCTCTGTTTTTAAAACCAAGAGCTCTGGTACATGTTTTGTCTTTGTTTCCTACTACGGGTTTTCAACCTTGCCAACAAAAGCCACGGTTCGAAGGTATATCTTTAGATCTTGCAATTGAATCTTTTAGTTTCTTGTTTTATCACTAGTTTATTTTATAAAAAGAAAACTATAAAAAATGGAATTGAGGTTGCCTCATATTATTCATCTCTATATTGTCTTTCGTGAAAATGATGGAAAGGAAATTTTTGCCAAAGTGTTAGAGAAGAATGCAATAAATGTTTGGCACTAAATTTTTGAATGATGAGCATGATTGCAATGTTGTTAGTATGAATTCTTTGAAAATCCATGATGCTAATGATATTCAAAGCCACAAGCTTGGGGATGCTATGTTTGTTGAAGATGATATTTTAAGTCGCCCAAGTTTTGATGAGGAAATCTATCATGGTGAAAGCATGCCTCCTATTTATGATGATTATTGTGATTACTCCTATGTTATAAATAATACTAATAACCATGAAACTTTTCATCATGATGTCAATCAATTATCTCGTGATAGTTATTTTGTTGAGTTTGCTCCCACTATTATGAATGAGAATAAATTTGCTTATGTGGAGAGTAATAAAAATTCTATGCTTATGCATCATAAAAATAGTGCTTTTATGTGATAGCTATATTGTTGAATTCATTCATGATGTTACTGAAATATATTATGAGAGAGGAAAATATGCTTTTAAGTATTGCAATAATATCAAGTTTCCTCTCTATGTGTTGAAAATCTTGAAGTCATGCTTGTCTTGCCTTCCTATGCTAGTTGATTCCAGTTCCCATAAATTGTTTGCTCACAGAATACCTATGCATAGGAAGTGGGTTAGACTAAAATGTGCTTGCAATGTGATTCATGATGCTCCCCTTTATGTTTCAATTCTTATCTTTACGTGAGCATCATTGAAATCCTCATGTCTAGCTAAAAAGGCGTTAAAGAAAAGTGCTTGCTGGGAGACAACCCAATACTTTTCTCTTCTTTTTTATGTGTTCACAGAAAGCTACTGTAGTAATCATGTTCTATAGCTTTTGTTTCAATAAAGTGCCAAGTAAAGCCTTTGGGATAGTGTTGGTGATAGTTGATTTGATTCTGTGCAAAAACAGAAAGTTTTGCTTCCAGTACAGAAAATTCAATAAATCACTGGAACGTGATAATTAGCTGAATTTTTTACACATGATTGATATACAAATTTCCTACGTTGTTCTAATTTTTTCAGAATTTTTAGAGTTCCAGAAGTATGGTGGTTGTCCAGATTACTACAGACTGTTCTGTTTTTCATGTGTTGTTTGCCTATTTTGATGAATCCATGAGTAGTATCAGAGGGTATGAACCATGGATAAGTTGGAATATAGTAGATATAACACTAATATGAATTTAGGATGAGTTCACAACAGTACCTAAGTGGTGATTTGCTTTCTTATACTAACGGAGCTCATAAGATTTTCTGTTGAGTTTTGTGTTGTGAATTTTCAAGTTTTGGGTAAGGATTCGATGGGCTATGGAATAAGGGGTGGTAAGAGCCTAAGCTTGGGGAAGTCCAAGGCACCCCAAGGTAATATTCAAGGACAACCAAGAGCCTAAGCTTGGGGATGCCCCGGAAAGGTATCCTCTCTTTCGTCTTCGTCTATCGGTAACTTTACTTGAGGCTATATTTTTATTCACCACATGATATGTGTTTTGCTTGGAGCGTCATTTTCTTTTGTTTATGTTTGATTGATGTTATTTAGAATAAGTCTTATTATCTTTTATTTCAATGAAAAAGACAAGTATAGCCTTTACCATGCTTATTTTGCAAGTATATATGTTGTTGTTTGAAAACAAAAAGTTTTCTATCATTATATGAATTCTTCTGGATAGTCAGAATGTGATAAAATCTTGACATTTTTACAAAGTTAGCATGTATAAGTTCTCTGTAACATGGTAATTTTTCAAAAAAAGTTAGAGCTAGGGAAGTATGAGAACAATTCCATTTTTTTTCCAGACTGTCCTGTTTAGATAGATTGTTGTTATGTTTGCATATGTTTGCATGTTTAATGATTCTATTTGAGGATAAGAGTATTAAATATGCGGAGGTAATTAGTATGCAATGTCAAATTATAATTTTAGTGATTTTCTACAGTAGAGAATGTTAAGGTTTTGAGTTGATTTATACTAACTTATCTCACGAGTTCTTGTTGAGTTTTGTGTGGATGAAGTTTTTGAGATTTAGGGAAACCGCAACATGAGAGGAATTAAGGAGACACAAAAGCTCAAGCTTGGGGATGCCCAAGGCATCCCAAAATAATATTTTAAGAAGTCTCAAGCAGCTAAGCTTGGGGATGCCCCGGTTGGCATCCCACCTTTCTTCTTCAACAATTATCGGTTAGTATCGGTTTAACCTAAGTTTTTGCTTCTTCACATGATATGTGTTATCCTTGCAATGCAATTTTGTTTTGTTTTGCTTGATGTTTGAATAAAGTACTTAAGAACTGAAATTCTTAAATGCGAGAGGGTCTTCTCATAGCTAGTTAATTATTTGACTACTCATTGATCTTCACTTATATCTTTTTGGAGTAGTTTGTCAGTTGCTCTAGTGCTTCACTTATATCTTTTAGAGCACGACGGTGGTTTTATTTTGTAGAAATTATTGAACTCTCATGCTTCACTTATATTATTTTGAGAGTCTCTAAACAGCATGGTAATTTGCTTGGGTTATGAATTTAGTCCTAATATGATAGACATCCAAAGGAGATACAATAAAAACTTTCATATAGAGAGCATTGAATATTATGTGAAGTTTGACTCCTTGTAATTTTTTGAGATATTAAGATGGTAATATTAGAGTCATGCTAGAGGTAGTTTGTGAGGTTAAAGAAATAATTGTGTTAAGGTTTGTGATTCCCGAGGCATGCACGTATGACCTATGTAACCAAATTGGCGTGCACTGTATCTTGATTGTTTCATCTTTGTGAGAAGGTCGGGGGCGCGCGATGGTTAACTCCTACCAACCTCCCCCCTAGGGGCATGTGTCGTAGTGTTTTGCTTTGAGGGCTAAGTAGATTTTTTTACAATAAGTATGTGAGTTCTTTATGACTAATGTGAGTCCATGGATTATACGCACTCTCACCCTTCCACCTTTCTAGCCACTCTAGTGCCACGCCACTTTCGCCGGCGCATAAAACCCTCCTTATACCTTCCTCAAAACAGCCACCATACCTACCTATTATGGCATTTCCATAGCCATTCTGAGATATATTGCCATGTAACTCCACTGTTCCGTTTATTATGACACGCGTCATCATTGTCATATTGCTTTGCTTGATCATGTTGTTAACATAGTATTTGTGGCAAAGCCACCGTTCATATTTTTCATACATGTCACTCTTGGTCATTGCACATCCCGGTACACCGCCGAAGGCATTCATATAGAGTCATATCTTTGTTCTAGCATCGAGTTGTAATATCGAGTTGTAAGTAAATAAAAGTGTGATGATCATCATTATTAGAATAATGTCCCATGTGAGGTTATCAAAAATAAAAGAGGCCAATGAAGCCCCAAAAAAGAGGCCAATGAAGCCCAAAAAAAGAGGCCAAAGAAGTCCACCAGAAAAAGAGGCCAAAGAGCCCAAAAAATGAATGAGATAAAAAGAGAGAAGGGACAATGTTACTATCCTTTTCCACACGTGTGCTTCAAAGTAGCACCATGTTCTTCGTGATAGAGAGTCTCCTATGTTGTCACTTTCATATATCACTAGTGGGGATTTTTCGTAATAGAACTTGGCTTGTATATTCCAACGATGGGCTTCCTCGAATGCCCTAGGCCTTCATGAGCAAGCAAGTTGATGCACACCCACTAGTTGTCTTTTTGAGCTTTCATACACTTATAGCTCTAGTACATCCGCTACATGGCAATCCCTACTCACTCACATTGATATCGATTGATGAACATCTGCATAGTCCATCGATTTGCCTAGTTGATGTGAGACTTTCTTCCACCTTTTGTCTATTACCAACTCCACTCCACCCATAGTGCTATGTCCATGGCTCGCGCTCATGTATTGCATGAAGAGTTGAAAAGTTTGAAAGAGAGCATGAAAGCAATTGCTTGACTGACTCCAGGATGGGCATGAGGGGTGCTTTGTGTTAAGAAAATGGAGCATAAGGACTATATGATTTATAGGGATAACGTTCTTTAGCCATGTTATTTTTGAAGCTTTATAGATTGATTTTGGTATGATTAAAGTATTATTATTTTGATATTGAGAAACTTTTATTTTGAGTCTTATGGATCTGAACATTCATGCCACAATAAAGAATATTACATTGATAAATATGTTGGGTAGCATTCCACATCAAAAATTCTGTTTTTATCATTTACCTACTCGAGGACGAGCAAGAATTAAGCTTGGGGATGCTTGATACGTCTCCAACGTATCTATAATTTTTTTTTGTTCCATGCTATTATATTATATATCTTGGATGTTTTATATGCATTTATATGCTATTTTATATGATTTTTGGGACTAACCTATTAACCTATAGCCCAGTGCCAGTTTTTGTTTTTTTCCTTGTTTTTGAGTTTCATAGAAAAGGAATATCAAACGGAGTCCAAACGGAACAAAACTTTTTGGTGATTTTTTATGGACTAGAAGAAGCCCACGGAGCACCGGATGTGGACCAGAAGAGCCACGAGGCCACCACAAGGGTGGGGGCATGCCCCCTACCGTGTGGCCGCCTCGTGGGTCCCCCTGACTTGCCCCGGATGCCAAAAATCTTATAAATACTAGAAACCCCGAAAACAAACCTAGATCGGGAGTTTCGCCGTCGCAAGCCTCTGTAGCCACCAAAAACCAATCGGGACCCTGTTCCGGCACGCTGCCGGAGGGGGAAATCATCATCGGTGGCCATCTTCATCATCCCGTTGGTCTCCATGACGAGGAGGGTGTTGTTTACTTTGCTACTATAGTTGGATCTTATGATGTTTCTGCCCCTCTACTCTTGTAATGGATTGAGTTTTCCCTTCGAAGTTATCTTGTCGGATTGAGTCTTTAAGGATTTGAGAACACTTGATGTATGTCTTGCATGTGCTTATCTGTGGTGACAATGGGATATTCACGTGATCCACTTGATGTATGTTTTGGTGATCAACTTACGGGTTTAGTGACCTTGTGAACTCATGCATAGGGGTTGACACACGTTTTCGTCTTGACTCTCTGGTAGAAACTTTGGGGCACTCTTTGAAGTTCTTTGTGTTGGTTTGAATAAATGAATCTGAGATTGTGTGATGCATATCGTATAATCAAACCCGCGGATACTTGTGGTGACATTGGAGTATCTAGGTGACATTAGTGTTTTGGTTGACGTGTGTCTTAAGGTGTTATTTTAGTACGAACTCTAGGGCTGTTTGTGACACTTATAGGAATAGCCCAATAGATTGATCAGAAAGAATAACTTTGAGGTGGTTTCATACCCTACAATAATCTCTTCATTTGTTCTCCGCTATTAGTGACTTTGGAGTGACTTTTTGTTGCATGTTGAGGGATTGTTATATGATCCAATTATGTTATCATTATTGAGAGAACTTGCACTAGTGAAAGTATGAACCCTAGCCCTTGTTTCTGATCATCACAATACCGTTTATGCTCACTTTCACTATTAGTTACCTTGCAGTTTTTATATTTTCAGATTACAAAAACCTAAATCTACCATCCATATTGCACTTGTATCACCATCTCTTCGCCGAACTAGTGCACCTATACAATTTACCATTGTATTTGGTGTGTTGGGGACACAAGAGACTCTTTGTTATTTGGTTGCAGGGTGTCTTGAGAGAGACCATCTTCATCGTACACCTCCCACGGATTGACAAACCTTAGGTCATCCACTTGAGAGAAAATTGCTATTGTCCTACAAAACTCTGCGCTTGGAGGCCCAACACGAGTCTACAAGAAGAAGGTTGTGTAGTAGACATCAGGAAGCTCTGAATGCATTTGGTAACACCTCTGGGCTTAGAGTCAATTACACCAAATCCTCTGCCATTCTCATAAGGGGGAGATGATCTTGACAAGGAGCGGGTGGCGGCGATGCTGCAATGTAACATGACGGAGTTCCCGTGCAGATACCATGGTCTCCAGCTCGCCATTCGCCAACTGACACGCGCTGAGTGGCAACCGCTTCTCGACTCTACACGCAAGCTGGTTCCGGCCTGGCAGAGAGGTCTCATTCATCGTCCTGGTCGTCTGGTGCTGGTCAAGTCAGTCCTTGCATCCAAACCGATCCATCACTTCCTGGTGCCTGCCGCGTCTGCTTGGGTTTTTGAGGAGCTTGATTGTGGCATGCGCGCTTTTTTTGGGCTGGAAAGGACAAGGTCAACGGTGGTCAGTGTCTCGTGGCCTGGAACAACATCTGCCGGCCCTTGAGTATGGGAGGCCTTGGGGTCAAAAACTTGCAGTTGCAAGCTCTATCGCTACGAGTACGGTGGGAGTGGCTTCGTAGAACAGATGACACTAGACCATGCAGTGATATCCCTATGACAAAAGATGAGGATGCTAGGCAGGTCTTTGACAGTTTGGTGCATATCGCGGTAGGGGATGGCAAGAGCGTGCTGTTCTGGAGGGACTGGTGGATACATGGATTTGCAGTTGTGGACATTGCCCCTTTGATTGTTGCAGCGGTGAGCACCCGCACCAGAAACAGACGCACGGTTGAGTAGGCTATGGATAACAGCAGCTGGACACAAGATATGAGTGGTGATCTTTCTTTCACTGCACATTTACAACTGCTGCACTTGCACCAGGCTATACACACGGTCAGTCGAGACACGGGTGCCCCGGATGTCTTCACATGCCCCTGCGACCCTTCAGGAGTGTACACTGCCAGATCCACCTATCAACGTCTATGCTTTGGTGGGGTGACAACTCCATTCGCTGTCTGCATATGGAAGAGCTGGGCACCTCTTAAGTGCAAATTATTTGCTTGGCTGGCTGTTCAGCATCGCTTGTGGACCTCTGATAGGAGAGCAAGACATGGTCTGCAGGACCAGCCATCCCCTTGCTACACTTGCTTGCGAAATGAGGATAATGCAGAGCACATTCTAGTGCAATGCGTGTATGCCAGAGAGGTGTGGGAGGGATGTTTCAGTGCTCTGAACTTGGCAGCCCCAAGGCCGACTCCTCAGGACACCTATCTTCAATGGCGGTTGCAAGGGAGGAGGAATTACCACAAGGCACAAAAGAGAGGATTTGACACTTTGGTGATTTTGGTGGCGTGAGTCCTGTGTAAGCAGCGTAACGCAAGAGTGTTTAATAGGGCACATCAAGTGGTAGCGGCGCAAAACCTCAAAGACCTTATTCTGCAAGAGATTGAGGATTGGCGAAAAGCGGGCATAGGAGTGGGTGGTTTACAACGATTTGTGAGAGAGTAGCTTTAGAGTTTGGTCGTTGGATGTGGGCAGGGCCGGTCCTGAGATTTTGGGGGCCCGTGGCGAAACTAAATCTTGGGGCCCTTAGAAATTTTCTTCTAGCATTCGTCGATGCACAATCATTTATCCATTGTCCTGCTACTTATGCGACGGTGAACTTATATGTTGCGCAGAGCTGTGCAAGGAAGCAAGACAACAAAACTGCAGTGGTAGCGGTCTCAAGGAGATTCAAGCAAAATGGAAGCATTGGTTGTCACATGAAGCGCTTTTGATGGCGATAGATTTGCTCGTTCGTGAAGCGAAAATCGCTAGAGCTGTATCTACGTCTTCAATACCCTCTATGATGGTTCATGGTGCCATTATTGGGAAACCTTGGCGGAAATTATGGCAGCAAACAAGGAGTTCGAAGATATCCTTTTTCTTTATGAGAGAAGACCTTCTAACTAAGATGCACACATACTAGCGCGTCGAGAGATGAAATTGGTCGTCGTGTGTGATTGACAGTTTTGCCTAGTGTCCTTTGTATCACAACCTATTACTTAAATAAAGCGGACATGATTCTAAAAAAATCATATCTGTCTCATCCAACTTTTTCAAATAAGATGATACAAAACCAGAAGTATGTATATGCAAGTCAATTTTAGTAAGTACTCTCCCTCTATTTCTTTATAGTGGGAGTACTACATATTACCAGTACTATAATTTTGCCATCCGAGATCGAGTGATCGCCAACTCTTGGCACTGTTTCTCTAGCATGAATTTATGAGATACATAAATAGAATCACATATCAGACCACATATGAGACCAAACGAATACGTAACTGTACCAAGAATACACACCTGAAGATGATTATATGTTTCTTGAGATGCAGATCGTGAGGCCCTTAACTCCCATAATCCTAACGATAATATTTGCCTATTCGAAGTTGCCTCTGCCATGTCAAATTATCGTGAGGCCCTTGACTCCCATGAATTAACTAAAAACGCAACAAATTATCAACATCTAGACTGAAACAAGCATGCATGGATCAATCTCCGCAATGTCTTGATTACAACCTGCTCGACACAACGGACGAATCGGTCCTAGAGCTCAACAGTCCACCGGAGGCAGGGCATGGGGTCGATGATGAGGACGACCTGGACGAGGCGCGGAGTCGCTGGCTTGCGATTCACGATCGGAGCGAAAAGGAATCTGCCGAAATCATGGCGAACCAGATCGGGAAGAAAACATGACGGCGTGGCCATGGGCTACGTGAGTCCGTGTCCTTTTTCTCGTTGGGCCTGGGCTATGCGCTAGCTATGTACGTGGTGGGAGGGGGCCCCATGGATTCGGGGGCCCGGGGCGTCCGCCCCTGCTGCCCCCCCTCAGGGCCGGCCCTGGATGTGGGTGTGTGTGTGTTGGCTAAAGGAATGTTTGCATTTCCTCTTAGCTTGTTGTAAATACTTCTGCTCCCTTCTATAAAGATAAGATACGCTATTGGCGTACTCTCGAAAAAAAAAATCCCCATCTCGCTCAGCCACACAACTCTGTCATTGACCCCCAACTCTCCTTCTCACCTAAAATCAGTGCTATTTCTCCCTCCATGTACGGCTGCCCATCTTTTTTCACCGGCGAGCGACTCAAGGTAGCAGCCTGAGCGGACTATCGCGTTGTGGAGCCGCTGCTATCGGGAGTGCGGGCTTTTGGAGGCCGGGCTACAGGCAGGCCGCAATCTCGTGCGTTGGTATGGGCTTTGGGATTGTGTATCAGTCACCTCAGTCCAGCTGTGTGGCAGGCCTATGGTTTGAAATACGGTCCGTGATACAGCTAGTCTCACGTAGGCGTATGATGTTCGGCCCGTCACCAATTCCTGTCCCTCGGCCTACTGGACAACTAGTTTGGCTGGGCCGGCGTTCCGGGACAGTATGGACTTTTCGAAACGGAACAGGTTTATGGGCCCGTGCACATGTGGAGCAGGTACATCCACGCGACCAGTTTTCGTCGGCATTATCCTCTCGCTCGGCGGCTCTGTTATTCTGGACGGGCGCATCGGCGGCGATTCCCCAGCGGCGAAATGTCGACGGACGCACTGGAGGTCAGCGGGTATGTTCTTGTTCTTCCAAATCTATCTGCCCCTAAATCCGTACCCCAAATTTCTTTGCAAGTCCATCCACTGACCGGGATAACCTGGACGGCAGGAACTGTGGTGTGTTTCCGATGGAGTCGCAAGATTCCATGACTGCCCCAGCTCTAGAGCTCGAGAAGGGCGACGAAGCAGATTTTGATGGAGATGCGCAGAGATACGATGTGTGTTCTGAAGCTACCAGCGGCTGGACGAGGAGGTCAGTCTTGTTTCTGTTCCTACACAATCCTTCATTACACCGTGATTTAGATTTGGGGGTGAAAATCGGAAGGGATGACTCTCGAAATAAAAAATATTGTTCTATCCAAGCTCTTCATATCTGACTCACAGGGCAATTGTTACGTTCTGCTCGCTTTGTGGTTTTTAGAAATCATAGTGGCGCAGACTACTCTATCCCATACAGTAAATTGTTTGGGCCAGTCATCGGCTGTGTGTTTATTTGGATTGCAGTATTACATAGGCCGCTATTGCATGTAACAACAAATTTATTTCCTGCGCTTTTTGTACTTGTATGATGACATGGTGTATTTAGCATGCTGTTCGTTGATTTTATGGGGTATGATACTTTGGTCATGTAGCTTGATTTGGTTTTAGATAATTTCAGGATGAAAAACATAAACAGTTAGCGCAAAGTGGGAGAACTATGGGTGTGAGTCGGTTCAGTAGCCCCCCGGATGTATACATAAGAATGCTTGTTCTTGTCTAATATGGTTGTGGACTATATAGTTTGTAATTAGGGATGGCTTGAATATTTTTTTTGTCTACCTGCTAGTTGTTAACATTCCTCATGTGCGACACACCGTTTCAGGGTTAGGCTAGGGAAGGCGCCTGAAGAGAGGGAGATGAACCCTGACAGGAAAACAGCTCTTGAGTCGTCCGTCCGTGCTTATGCTGAAAATCGTGAAGGGCATGTTATCAATCCAAAGATTGGCACAGAATTTGACTCGCTTGATGAGGCTTATGAATTCTACAACCTTTATTCCTGGGAAACTGGTTTTGGTATACGGTTGGCAAAGAGCAGGCTAAATGTGCAAAGAACAAGGTGCATGCAGGAGATTGTGTGTGCTTGTGCGGTACGTGTGCGATAACTTCAACTCTGTTTTCGCGCGACTCTATGCTTCTGATATACTATGTCGTGTATCAAGTTATTTTCGTTAATTCTAGTGCAATACACGAACTGTAGTTAGCATGCATATGTGACAAAAAGCCTATGAGCCCAAATGGGTGTAGCATGAATTATGCATGTCTTGATGTAATTTGTGGTTGATGACTCTTTTCCTTTTTTAGGGTTCGCCATTAAAAGAGAACAGCCGTTCGTCAAGATGTGGTTGCAGTGCAATGATAAGGCTGCTGAGATCGAAGGATGCTGGTTGGTACATATCAGAGCACAAAGCAGGGCACAACCATCCGCTTTCCATTACATGTGGCCAGAAAATGCATTGGAAATCGCACAGGCATATAGATAGATACACCAAGGATCTTGTGAAGCAGTTGAGGGACAACAATGTTTCCCTTGGGAAGGTTTTCAGCATTGTTGGTAGCTTCTTTGGTGCTGCGGAGAATGTGCCATTTACAAAAAGGTCTCTGAAAACATTATGCAGGAAGCTCAATAGGGAGCAGTCGGATTTTGATGCAGTCAAAACGATGAACATGCTTGCGGACATGAAAGCTGATGATCCAGAGTTCAACTACACAGTGCAGGTCGACGATGAGAGCCGCATAAGAACATTAATGTGGGTGACTAGTAGAGGGTGCGATCAGTACAGGTATTTTGGAGATGCAATAACATTTGATACTACCTACAGGACAAACCTTTATGATATGCCGTTTGGCCTGTTTGTTGGCGTTAACAACCACTTCCAAAGCATAATATTCGGTGGAGCCATGATGAGAGACGAGAAGGAGGAAACCTTCAAATGGATATTCAGGGAGTTTGTCCGCATGGTGGGTGGCAAACATCCGCAGACAATACTTACAGGTCGGTGTGCCTAACACCATAATTCCATTTTTCATAACAACTTTATTTATCGTTGTGGTACCAAGCATGTTGCCTGAATTGAACACCTTTACATTTTGTTTTTCCCTGTATACGAAAATGCAGATCAAGCACGGTCTATGGAGCTTGCTATTGAAGCGGAGCTACCAACTACAGTGCACCGTTGGTGCAAATGGCATGTTTTGAAGAAGGCGAAGGAGTCCATGGGTGTTCTGTGGAGCAAGAATAGCGTTTTCAAACTGGAGTTCCACAAGCTTGTTCATCACATGATAACTGAAGAAGAATTTGAGGCTGGATGGGACCAGATGTTGGATAAGTACTCGCTGAGGAAGCATCCATTCTTGACACAGATATATGAGGTGAGGCATAAATGGGCAAAGCCGTATTTCCGAGGGGTGTTCTGTGCTAGGATGACAAGCACTCAACGGAGTGAGAGCGCAAACCATCTTTTGAAGGGTTACGTGCCGCCAGGGTGCCCAATGCATCTGTTTTTGAAGCAGTTTCAGAAATTGCAATTTGATAGAGAGGCGGAAGAGAGTTTCCAAGAAAAGAGGACATCACTGGTGAGTGTGCTGCAGTTTGTTTGTTTAGTTGCGATCACAATCCTAAACCTTTTTCTTGTCGCTCCCCTTGATAAATTCGTCAAACTTGTGCTTTTGATCACAGAGCGGCGTGCCTCTTAGGGTGAACCTCCCAATAGAGAAACATGCTAGCAAGGTGTACACTAGAGCTATGTTTGAAAAGTTTGGCGAAGAATTGTATAAATGTGGGGCACATGTTTTGGATGAGGTGTTGCCTAGGAGGATTTACAAGTCTACCCACGTAGAAGCGGCAAACAGGGAGAGGTGGAGCAAAGTTGAATTCAAGATAGAAGTGAATGAAGATGAGAGTTTTTTCAATTGCGAGTGCGGGTACTTTGAGCATGCTGGGCTGGTGTGCTGCCATGCACTGCAGGTGATCTGTTTGTTCATAGTTATTGGGTAATTCAGTTTCATATTCATGCTTGATATCCGACATGGAAATATCATATAAATCGTGATTCGTCAAATCATTGTGCAGGTAATGGTCCACTTTCGTTTGACGAAAATACCACAGAAACACATACTTAAGCGATGGACGAGAGATGCTCGGGACATTCTTCCTGAGCATCTGGTTAGGTATCAGAGAGACAGAGGACCTCCAGCCAGTGATACATTCAGGCACCACACCATGTACATGAAAGCTCTTGAGTGTGTCGTGCTTGGCGACAGCAATGTCAAGTGCTATGATGTTTTCATGGCCATGATGAAGGAGGTGCATGCGACTCTGCTTCCACTTAGTGTTGATAAGGATGGAATGGGGCTTGCAGAGAGAGAGAAACAACAGCAGTCTCTAGCCCAAAAAGAACATGCATCTGTGGATGGAAATGTTGTGGTGCAAAAAAATAAAGTTGATGGTGAATCTAGTTGCTCAGCTGTTGGACTGACTGATAACAAGAGGCAAAGGGGAAGGCCAACGACAAGCAGGGACAAGGCTCCGTATGAGCAACAACTTAAGAGGTCGCGTTTTTGCACGATCTGCAGAGAACAAGGGCATAAGTGTACTACTTGTCCGCAGAGGGGTGATTTGCCTAAAGCTCCAAGGAAGTTGCCGAAATGCACAAACTGTGGTGTGGTTGGACATCGGCGCAACAATTGCGGCACTAAACGATCAGGTCCATTTGAGCCAAACTTCCTGTAGCACGTTTTTAACCTCATCGAATGTGGGACAATTATCTTCCCTTGCATGTAACCGTTTGGAGAATTGTGGTTCGTCAACTTTTATGTAATTTGAGCATTATCACTGCTTGCTTACGTTGGGGTGTGTGAATTTTTTTTTTGTATTTCAACTGGTCTGTGTTCAATCCCGAAAACAAACTAAATAGTTGCTGCTGTCAAGGCCTGGTTTTTTTTCTCTTACAACTAATGTAAATTGGCACAAGTAATGTGTCATCTATTGCTTGGTTCAATGGGTCATGTTTTAGCTGTCAAGTTCTGCTTGTGACATCTTCACTTTAACCCACGTACCACCGTAGAGACTGAAGTCAACAGATTGTACAACGAGGACGGCGCTGGTGTAGCTACTGTCGTCTTTTCAAGTGACAAGGGCTATAGTTAGTAGCTGTGAGTAGAGTGCTCAAGTGCACTGTGCACCCAGGCGCCAGTGGGTAGCACGCGACTGTATGCTGGACAGGCTTTCATGGCCTGCACCCATACCGCCGTGTGACGTTGAGTTCCATGGTGGATCGCAATGCATGCCCCTGGAGCTCGATTTTCCTATGGGAAAATTTCTATTTGTAGCTGGCTAATTACAGATTGAAGCATCTAAATTGTTTTGAAAAAATGCTGATTCAGAGAACTGGTTAGTACGGGGGTAAGATGGGTTCGGATAATTTTTTTAAGAACAAGCCGGCGTGGTTTCGGGTATGCGATACATGGTCTGGTATGGTTTGGGATGGGGGTCGGGTGGTGTGTGGGTTGGTTGTATGAAGAGAGGAGGAGCGGGCGTGAGAACACATGCTTGGGCATGATGTGAAGTGACTGGTGATGGAAGCACTCCTCCCAAAACCTTTTTCTTTGCACTCATCACGCCGATTCATCCACGGGACAAGCGAGACAGTTGTTGACAAGATCGGTGGACAAGTGCACCACTCCGTCCATCTGTGCTACAATTAATGGACATGACGAAACGTACTAGCTTTCCAATGGGCAGTAGACATTGTATATGCACTGCGTGGTTCATCTGGTGCCATACATTTCAAAATCACAACTAGATATGATACGTAGCTGGTTTTGTTTCAAATTTTGAAAACGATGTTTTGGAGGGAAACCAAATTTTTGGGTGCTCTATTTATGGACGTGGCGCGGACACTCCAGAAAATCATTCAATCAGTGAGGAGGGGATGGCGCCGAGCAGCAACGCCAGCAGCACGGCTTTCCCAGCTTCCCAGCTGACCGAGGCATCCGGCACAACATTGACACTTGGTGGGGTGCAGGTTAGAGCACGTATCTCACTGATAAACCTCCCCTTCTCAGTCTTACAAATGATTTGGTCTTCTAATGTGTGCTACATATGCATCAGCAGGTCATTAGTGCGCCCGTAGGTCTCGATGATCTCGTGTTCGGTGATCCGCCGTCTGACATAGAAATAGCCAGTGATGAGGTTCTTTGGCTTTTGCGCATACTTAGCATTAACAAAAAGAATATGTTTTTTAGTTAGAAGATCTCATTCTGATGCTAATTGCAGGATAGCGTTATTGGACAAGGGCCGGCAATGCCGACGGATCACACTAATGCTGAAGATAGCATGCCATCCGTGAGTGATTCTTTAGTTCAAAAATTTATTCCTCTATAAGCATTATGTTTGAGAGATCTGAGTGCAAAAACATCTAACCGTTTTTGCGACAGCGATGTGAGCAGGTTGATCTTGCCCTGCAGCTGCCATTGTGCTTGCTCGAGGACGAGACAGCAGACTTTGATCCTTTCATGGCACATGCAAGGCAAAACGTTGCATGCGCGCTGGCTGATGGGGACCACATGTCAGCTACTGGGCCTTGCGACGACGGTTGCGAAGAAGACGACGCTGAGAGCCCTCCATGCAAGCGTGCCAAGATCTAGATTAGTTAGAGGAAAAAATGTATCAGTGCCCGAGACTGCAAGATGTGCCCCGTGCGTGCTTAGTTATTAATTTGAAAACATTTTCTCTCGCATGGTTTGTGTTACCTAGCTGTCACGTGGTGCAGTTTGAACAAAAATTTGTATAATTAGTTGTGCACTTGCCAACGAAAAATCCACTATCTACTGGACGCTTATTATGTTGGCATGATGTGATCAGCTATGACTATATTTGATGTTAATCGCTGTAACTGCGGTGAGGTGGTGCTCTCTTATTTGTTGGGTGAGTTAGCATGCATTAACCAGTCTTGTGATCGGCTTGTGGACATTGCTTGACGAGTACGTGGACACAATGGCGCCCACTTGGTTTAAAAACGATTCGAGGCACATGGTGCTGTGTGGCCGGAGCAGGTCTATATATGTACTGCTAGCATGGGTGGTGGATTAAACAAAAGCGAGGCACATCTCTCTGGCGCTGGGCGGAAGAGCAGGACGGATCTCGGCATAATAAGTGACAGGATGCTGTTGTTGCGCCAAACAAGATCGCCGTGGGTGCTGGACGGATCTCGGCATAATAAGTGACAAGGACGGCTGTTAGATCATCATACATTGACAGGATGCTGCTAGCAATGTCCATAAATGTAGAATCTTGAGCTATTGGTCTCTGTTTTTGGCAAAGATCGTCTTCTCCAATTGAGACTGGTAAACAAAGTCTCTTGGATGAACCGGACTGTATACTTGATGATATGCTTCCATCCCTTTTTTTAGAAAATGAACTATTAGCAGACACTGAACCTGAAAAAATGTTTAAGCTATGAGGTGGCGATGCATATGGAAAATGGTTGTGATTGTGATAACTGGGATTGTATCAAAAACACACCTTCTGGCATTCCTGGTGCAGGGAGGCGTGGTCCAATCTTGGTGACTAGTGGCGTGCTTAGCTGTTCAGTTGATGGAGTTGGGGGCGGTTCGTGTATGGTTTTGTCTTCGCTCTTGAGGACACACGTTTTCCGTCCGTGTGCTTTACAACATGTACACATTTCTCCGAGGCACGCCATTAGCTTGTCAGTGAATGTGAACATGTTTGATTGGAACGCTTGCCGCATTTCCGATATGTTTGCCAGGCCGCGTGCATTTTGTTCCCGGAGGAGAATGCCCAGTTTCTGTGCTGACTATAGAAGTTGGTACAAAGAAAATGATGTTAGCAAATTACAACCTTTTTAAATGGAGCAAACATTTGACAAAGTCGGCAAATGGTGGATGGTACTTACTATGGTGGGGTACCGCGATCGTATGTAGTTTGAAAACTCTTGCGGGCCATTCTTCGTGTAAGCAGATCGCAACATTGGCGAGCATGCTCTTTTCGGGGTGAAAGCTGGTTTGGCAATCTTTGTTGTGCCTGCATCATTTACATGTGACTCAATGCCCCCTGCAGGCGTATCATTCCTGACCTGGTTTTCGTAAACATAGTTAGTCATGTGGGATGCGTATGATGTTGTAAGCTTGAAGCATCAGTTCAAACGTACCTTGCCGCCGCTGAAAGTGACTTCTCCACCTGGGATGTTTACTGTGATTTGCTCGACCATCTTTTTCATTGACTCATAATCGTACAAGCCTATTCTTGGTGTTAATCCCTGTTGCTTGTTTAGTAGACCGAGCTCTAAGTTGTCCAGAACAAACACCTAATTTGCATCAAACATGTGGGGTAAAAAATACTATCTGTATTAGAAATTGTAAATAAAGAATTTGTTTGCTAGAGAAATTACTTGCCTGCAAGAACAGATGACAACCGACTATATGTATAGTTGGGTTCCTCTTTGAAACATCGGTTTTGAACTTCCTAACTGCTTGGAACAAATTCTTCAGCACATATGCCCCCCAGTTCCAATCTTTGATCTTGCTCACGTCGTTCAGTGCAGCCCAAAAATCTACTGATATGTAGTCATGTTTCGCAGTCGGAGCGAGAACATGTCCAATGATGAAAATCACGAAGGCAATTTTGAAACAATGCTTGTCTGTTTCCATTGATTGTTCTGTTATGGGTGCAAGCAAGATTGATTCAGCAGCTTTTAGGCTGTGTGTGCCTTTCTCGCTGAATGATGCTGCTACACGCGTGTACTCGATACAAGCTTCAGATGGTTCAACACCTTCACCTTGAATGTTTAGGTTGCCACATGGGATGCCAAATATATAATTTATATTCTTATCAGACAAATCCAACACTCCCTGTGACTCCAGGTTCAAGGAGCATGAATCTAAATCAACTCTATCCATCAAGTACGCACTGTATTTCAGATTAATCTTTTGCCATGACTTCAAATCTAACATTCCTCCAAAACCGATTTCGCTAACTAACTGCCTCTTAAATTCACTAAACTGAGCAATTACTGAAGCGGCCTTTAGCACAGATAACCGTGAGGTGAAGCATGGTGTGCCAGCTACCCCCATTGAGCAGCCTGAGCCATCACCGTCGCTATTCCAATCTTCAACTGATTTGTCACTATTTTCTACACGATTTATAACAATAGCAGCTTGTATCCCACTAAAGAGGCCTGACATTTTTTTCGCTCCCCTACCAAAAATGCCGTGGCGATTTAGATTGGGGATGAACGAGCAAGAAAGAAGAAAAGAACGAACACACCGGCGGAAAAAAACTAGGTTGTGATTGGCGTTATGTACCTTTTCCGTGTGGACCAGATCGCCGGGGGCTGGCGTCGCGCAGCGCCGGCAGATGAGCGGGGGTGCCGTAGTAGCACCGTTCGCCGGCGAGGCACAAGCTGCCGCACCTAGATGAGTGGGAGACGAGGTTCCGCTGAGTAAAACAGAGTGAGAAAGAACTGGGTTGAGTGGGGGGAGGTAGATGACAACAAGATGTTAGGGAATAGAAAAATTGGAGACATGACGCGACTATAAAAGTGGAACGGGTACGGCGTCGTGTAGTTGTACCACGTCGCCCAGAAAACTTACTACACCAAACAATAAATATGGGACATGTTTTCATTGGAGCCCATGTGTACCTTGGTCAAGTGCAATGGTCGTGTGCGTGTTTAGCTAATTGCTTGTACAACTTCACCTGTATATATGAGAAAAGGTTCAGGTGATCTGCTGACTACTGCTGACTCAGATGATTATGCATGACATGGCGAGCGGGGTGATTGCCTTCCGTTCGGGAAACACTACCGACGTCGTTAACGTTGATTAAAATATGTGAACTACGAAACTAGTGTCTGTTTTATATGGTCAGGGATTCGCCACGAAGGGACTTGTGCCTCCATTGCATATGGAGTGGCCACGGCGAGACCACGACGTGCACGACCAGCTGGAGTGGGCGCAGCTCGACCACGACGTGCATGTCAGGCTGGTACAGGTCAGATCTGCCATGGTGCATCGATGCTGCAAAGTCAACAAATGTGCGTACATGTCAGACAGCGGTGTAAGACACCCTAGGGCTTTGCATGTGCGTGGGCCAGCGCTGGATAGATACAAGCCAAAAAAAAATCAAATACAGCCTCTATACGATGGCGGCGGGAATCTATATGGTGGTCGGGCGGCCAGGATAGCGGCCTGCCTGATGCTCGGCCTCCATTGGCATTTTCCGCTGCTATCGGGCTCTTTTTGGAAAGTAGATGTTGCAACTCCATCGGAGAAGATGGAGATTCACTGGCGTCGTAAAGCTAGCGTGAGATCGCGATGGTTCTGTAAGGGCTCATTGCTGGTGTTGCAGCGCCGATAGCCTGGGTGGCTGCCCGGGTGCTGCAATGGCCAGCAAAGGAGGCGATGCCCGCTGCCAGGCCGGGTCGCGGACGCTGCTGCAAGAGATCACCGACGCTGCAATGGGGTCGCGCGGCGTGCTTCAATGGACGGAGGGTCGCCGGCACTCCGCGAGTGCTTCAAGCAAGTGGCAGATACTGCAAATAGAGGAATAGGGCCAGAAAGAATGTATCATAATTTTCTCCAAAAATTGAATGATAGTGCTCTTTAAAATTATTGACCCGGTTAAAATCGGATGACCCAATTCTAATGTAGGGCCACTTCTTTTGGACGGTTTAAAAAAATTGCCTCTCCCCGGCTTAAAAATAAGCCGCTCCTGAAGTTTGAGACTAGAAGGCCCAATGAATAAAAGAGACGACTTTAGGGGATAAGCCAGGAGGCGGCTTATTTTTTAAGTTGTCAAAAGAACTGACCGTTAGACACCTAAATTGATTGTGAGGCCTTAAAAATTAGGGAGCATAGTGTATTTATAGTTATAGTCATATAGATAGATTGATAGAGCTAGAATGACATGATCAATTGCGAAATATCACCCCACCGATAGTTGCAACGTCAACTAGCTAGGATGTCTCAAAGTGCCATGTACAGTAGTATTGCCCACTTCGAGTCTGACCATATTTCTTCTTTGCTTGCTAGTGAAACTGCGATACTACAAAGTTGCACAAAAAAGTTCCCACAAATAACTTGCTGCTATTGCTCTTCCTCTTCCTCGCCCTCACCATCGCCCTCGCCCTCGCCCTCGCCCTCGTCCTCAGCCTCACCCTCTTCGTCACCCTCCTCTTCACCTGCCGCCCACCAGGCAAGAAGGCCAAGACCATCTCCTTTGATACTTCCCTGTAAAACAATGTATTTACTCCGATCAATTACTCACGAAAGGCGTTGGCAGATGCATCCAGGCCGGTTTGGTGTGCCGCCAGAGCAGTGCACACCGTGCTGTCACCATATCTTTGTATGATAATACATATACAAGGAAGAAGACATACATTGATCTGCATCGGAGCAAATGGCTTGTCATCCTCCTTTTGCTCAACGGGTATAGGTGGGTACTTTATGCTAGACACCAGGAATCGTATCTGCACAGAGATTGCAACGATCATAAGCCTTTTTGTGGTTAGTGGTTATATGAAATAGTAGTCATTGCTTTGGGTTAAACAAATAAATTGCTTTAGAAACCTCATCATCAATGTCAAGATGAAGTTCATCACCATCTTCAGTCTTCAACGCCCACCTACCGTCCTCCCCCCTGAAAATATATGAACAAGAAATGAGACACGCAGAAAATAGAAAATAGAAAACAGAGTGTCAGACATAAAATATGTTCCTAGTCAATCATGATTTAGGAAAAAGAAAATAAATCACTTTGTACTTTACTTTAGCTTTTCTTTTTTTCAGGAAACTTTGTATTTTACTCTAGCTAACAACTAGTGTCAAAAACGCCCTTATATTATGGGACGGAGGGAGTATATATCTGTAACTAAATAGAAGTGTATATCCTTCCAACTTCCTGCAAACACCATTCCCTTTTTTCCTACACCTCTGTTTTGTTTTAGTTCCTGATGCAATCAGAGTACAGAGAGGGCACCTCTTCATAACAACCTAGCTCTGAGTACATACTAAACAGATGTAGAAGAAGTAAAATAACTGAAATGTTGACCTAAGAATAAACATTCTAATGCTTAACATAATATGGAGTAGAACACACTTCAATTTGCAAATAATACTAGTGACTGATGCTAAGGAGTATTAGTACTGGTCTAGGAGTCCTTATTAGGCTATGTCTCTTTCCTTCTACCCCAAGTCATTATTAGACAATGTCCCTTTGGGCTGTGCAAATAGAGATATGTTGCATCCATAACAACTGATATGCTGCAAATAAAATTATAATCAGAGGCAGAGCAATGTGTTACCTCACTGTGCCAAATTGCATCAAGTGTCCCGGAATGCATATATCGCTGAAAAAATCAAGTGAAACTGAAGAAGAGAAACAGTGTTCCAGTTAAAACTCATCATTTTGCATGTAAAGCTTCTCAAATGTAACGAATTACAAAGTGATAACATTATGATTGTCACTAGATCCCAGAACAGGATGGGAGCATGGATCATTTAAATCTAGCTGGCATACAAAGTACTAATACTCCAACATAGTTGAAAAGAGGAAGAAACAGGTCAGCAGTAACCAGTTAAATGTACCCCCAAAAAACGGAGTTAAAGGGGGAAGGATCTCTCCCTTAACTGTCTGCTGTTAGTTAGAAGTGAGACCTCTCCGCGAATAAACGCAGATAACACCCCGGCAGAGTCCCCGTGAGGATTCTAACACGGGTGGGCAGGTTGAACAACCTGAACTCCTGCCATGGAGCTAACCCAATTTTTCATCTTTTGCTTAGACATTAGAATGGATAAATCATGATGAAATTATGAAAAGTTTCCCTGCAGTGCAAGATGTTACGAAAATTAAAGACACAATTACTAGATATAGGCAGATGAATTCAAGCAAGGCGTTAGAACTTGCAAACCAATTAGCAAACAATAAGTCAAAAAGAAAATATCTAGGTTACCTTGTAAACCCTTCTCATCATATCCACTGATCTTCCCAACAAGAACCTCCCCAATAAAGGGCCTGAACATCAATAACCGAAAGGAAACCTGTCCAAGATGGGGAAAATGTAGGAAATCTAAGCATGATTTGTAAAATGTATAAAACCTCAACGTGGACACACATTTTGTACTAACAGCAATATCAGAAGAAAGGGCATCCATGATACAAGTTTGACTTACTATTCATAGTGAGTCATTCACAACAAGTAGCACACAGGCTAGAAAAAAACGAGATTACCCACTTGAGGCCATTGGATATTGACACCAAAATAGTAAATTAAATAAGTACAAGTTGAGGGGAACTGCTGCTATTCAAAACTTTAGTTGCTTAAAACTGCTATTAAACAGTTTATAGTGTCTAAGAGACAAACTACCTAAGTGACAAACTTATCCTATCAATCCGAAAAGTTCCAGTTCTATGTAAGCACAGCAATCAAATGTAAGGTACTGCTAAGAAAGGCTCCACGGTAATTACATGAACACCAGTGAGAAACTGCACAGGAAAGAACTAACATACTGGAAATTCAGGCAGCCAACTCAATTGCACAAACTGAAGGGCATTGAAAAGAAATGTAGTGACCCTTTTAGGCATTGACTTGTTCAGAGCTTACAGAGCATAAACTAAAGAACATACAGAATTAATAAGTAGTAACATCTCACATTCCGTAGCAAACATATGGCAAAAATGATAGCACAAATTACTTTATACGTCGAGCAGCCCTCTCCTGGAAAGATGAATCCACCTTCGACGGAAAGGATGTCATAGACGGACACGCAGAGCCCGAGATTCGCAACCACCTGCAGTGCAATTCCAAACACGGATTGAGAAATACATTTAAGAATCATTGGGTATAAAAGAATTCTGGTACTGTGAAAATTATCTTGGCATGTACTGATGATTATGTGACCAAGTTCACACTACCTTATCCAGCAAGAGCCTCTCAAGCTCGGCCTTGATGGCGTCGACAAGAGGGCGATTCAGCAAGTGCGGAGGCATCGGCAGGTTGTGCTCAATCTGGCTCAAAACGAACATCCTTCACGTCCAGTAGTGGAGCGAGGAAAATATTAAACCCTGGACAAGCTGCAAGCAGAAATGTCTAACCATATGATGTACCTAACAAGACATAAATGCATAATATAAAATTGAGAGGCACAAGCCTTAGATATTTGAAATAGATATAATCTCCAAAGCTGAGAGCCACATATCCACAATACTTTCCAAGTAGAACAGGTAAATAACCAAGTAAATTTTCATACAGATAAACCGAACTGACTGAATAGATGAGCACATCGACGAATTGCCTATTTTGACTGAATTTTCAGCATCCGAACTGACTAAGAGGATACTGGGAGAATTGAAGCTTTCCCAAAAAGGAGACGCATATTCCCTTAAGTTCTGCGCATTTGCTCTCTTTTCTAAAAATGTTTGTCCACTCTTCTCTGACGGTTTATCTGAAGTCAGTTTTAATGAAATGAAATCACTTAAACTATTTCTATGATATCTGGTCAGAAAGAAACAATTTGGGACAGGCCAGATAGTACTTCGTACTTGTGTAATATTTTGAATCATAAACTCTACAAACACACACAACTATAACTAGTCCTGTACTGTATAGTATACACTCTCTACTCTCTAGTGACTCTACTTGCTGACAGCCCTGGCTGAGCCGAAGTTCATAAATCAGTCATTTCCCTGGTCAGTTAGCAGTATGGGACTGAAAATTTCCAGTGCAGTTCATCTTATCTGAGTCGTCGGCGCCTCCCCCCGCTATGCTGCTCGTCCCCGGCACTGTAGGAACGACCTGTGGCGGAGTCAGGATTGAAGCAAACCGCGGCCAAATTTATTTTTTGTCAACATTGAAAAACGTTGGCACTTATGACACCCCAAAAATACCCCATGCAAAAAACGTATACGAAATAAAGCCCACTTGCTCAATAAATCTAGAATGTAACCTCAATGCTTAACAATCTAACAGAAGAGATAAAACATGGCAAAGCTACAAATCATCTATAGTGACAATCTTACAATGCATACACCAATTTCTATTTCTGCAAAATGAATCCTCGAGTTCCATCAACACATTGCACATACTCACATGCACACTCCGTTCCGTTTCAATTTCAGTCCAACATTTGAATCATCTATTCACTGTGACAATCAGAGAATTCATACACAGGACCAAATTACCAGCGAGAGTAAGGGCGCCGCGGCGGTAGTAGTCAGCGGCAGGCCACACACAGCCGGCGGCGGCAGAATCACGGGCCCGGGACGCAGCGGAAGAGCCCGTCGTCGCCTCGTCGGCTGCTCTGCTCGTCGCCGCCGCGGGGAAAGGCCGGCTGGCCGGGGCCAACAGGAGCGCACGGCGCAAACGTAGAAGCAGTGAAGCACGGACAGGCTGCACGGGGCACGGCCACCGGGTGGGGGAAGGCCGGAAACGGGGGGACGGCGCCGGCGGCGGGCAGCAGGGCACTGGGCGGCGGCGTGCGTGCGTTAGGTTTTTTCTTTCTTTTTTTG
>LR738713.1:731813944-731841810 GCA_902687465.1 Secale cereale
GGGGGAGCGTGCGTTAGGGAGGCCGCTTACTCCGCGCACGTGTCGCGCAAAAACACGCACCCCGCAGCCTCGTAGCGCTCCCGCGGGCCGGCCCATCTACCCTGGCGATATATTTTTTGCTCCTTCTTTTATCAGTACTAGCAAATATGCCCGTGCGTTGCAACGGGAGACAAAATAATGTGTTAGCCAAATAAGTATGATAAATACCCCGACATAAGAGCGACCTCTATTTTAACACGGTGTCTCACCATGTTGCCACTTATCTTTCGTCTTACCATCGCTGATGATGGTCGCGACGTTCACGTGATCACGATGCATTCGATGTTGTAAATTCCAAGGCTATGAGCTTCCCACTTTACGCCACACTTGTCATTATGTTGCGCAAGGGAAACGTCTAAACCGTAAAAATATATCTCATCTAAAACAAACTACTCCAAATGCTTAGACATATAAAGACTTTCCAAAAACTAATCAAATCCTATATATAAAAGACTTTAAAAAAAAGTCAACAACATTTGTTTTGTTGATGAGAATTCTTTGAAATGCATGAACATTTTTTGACTCAACATTTTTTTGAATCAATGTTTTTTCCTAATTTGGGAACAACTTTTGAAATTTGTGATTTTTTCTGAATTTTTGTGAAAAACTCTAAAATTTCATGGACATTTTGTTCAGATTCACGAATAGGTTTTGAATACACGATTTTTCTTAAATCATTAACATGATTGTATTTCCCGACCATTTTTATAAATCATATTTTTTTTATAATTTGAGAAGAGTTTGTAAAATCACCAACATTTTTTTGAATCCACAAAAAATGATGATTTCTTGAATTTTCTTGAATTCCCAAACATTTTGATGATTTCTGGAACATTTTGTGAGAAATCACAAGTCTTAAATTTTAAAAATCCCAAACTAATTTAAAGAAGGAAAAAAATGAGAAAAGAAAGACAAAAAATGAAATGAAAAAAGGTGTGTGAAACCCAGCACGTGGGCCGGCCCATGAATACCTGCGTGTGTGAGAAAAGGTAAAGGAAAAGGAAGGGGAAAAAGCGTGAAGCTGGGTATCGATCCCTGGTCTCCAAGGTAGCATACCATGGTGTTAACCGCTAGGACGCTTCTGTATCTTTGGTTCAGATGGGAATATAAGTAAAATTACTCAGGGCGACGGTGACTTTTGAAAATAAAAAGCTAATCGTTTTCTTAACTTATAGATGGCATAGTGGGTAATTTATAGCAACTTCGGGGGTAGTTTTAATGACGGACGGGCTGAAACCCTATTTTCTTTATTATTACTAGTACAAATGCCCGTGCGTTGCAACGGGCAGAAAAAATCGTAAAACCTGCTCTGTGTGTCATTACACGACATTCCATATATGTAGTTCGGATTAACATCGGTAATAAGATTACACTATTATCGCTTTTTGAAGCATGAAGTGTGGACGTGAAAAAACCACCTTAATGTCTTTAATCTGATGGAAGAGTAGTGGCGCATGAAATAGTCTGTCAATCGGTTTCATTTTTTGCTTTTCAAAAAACACAAATATTAATTTATTTTTTAAAAATTTGAACAATTTTTATTTTTTATTTTTTATTAGAACTAAAACATGTTTTCAAGACAAACATTTTTAACACATGATTTTTTAATCAATTATTAATATTTGTGAACAATTTTAAATGTTTTGAAAAGGGGCATTTTTGGGGGAATTTTGACTTTTTTGTAAAAAAGTGTGAATATATTATAAAAATGTGGATTTTTTGAAAGGGAAAACAAAATGAAACACTCTTTATTTTGAAAAACACACACACAATGTGGGCGGTTAGGAAAAAAAAGATTGATGATATCTGCACCATGAAGCATCAAGTTGAGAAAGTCATAGGGATGTCCTTTGTTGGCGCCTCCTTCAACTTAGCACTATCATTGGGTGGAAGAGGAGTGGTGTATCTGTTTTTAGTGGGATATACGGAAGGTCGAACTCATTTGCATTGATAGCGAGACATTTGTGGTGACTTTATCAATCTGAAGACCCGTCGGCTGAGTCTTTAGCAATCTAGGGTGAGTGTGTATGTATGTTTGTACGTGTTTTTCAAAAGAAGATTTCCTTTAGCCTTTGTATGCTGCAATTTAATGCATTGTGTGTTGCACTGCAAGAAAAAAAAAAGCATCACATTTTTAGTGACTCATTCATGATGACACTTTTCATGTTTGACATCGTGGTTGGTCTCCTCCCTCTCCAGCCGTGGCTGGAGTGTGGGAGGGGGGGCTTGGATCTGTGCCTGATGCGTGTAGATAGTAGGGTAGTGGTCTCCGGCGGTGCTAGCGAGGTGGTGGTGCTGGCGTCATGGTGGAATAAGGTTGTTGGAGTTCGATCCCCATCTCGGCGAGGTCCTATGTGGCGGAGTCGGCGAGCTTCCGGCATGGTTTCCTCCTCGATCAGTCGGCCTGGTGAGGTTTGGTTCTCCTGGTGTGGTCTTCATGGCGGAGGTGATGGCCGGATGTGGGAAATTTGGTCCCCTGCTTCTCTCTTCGTTGTGGTAAGGTAGTTCCTCACCTTGCCATGGGGAGTTGGGGGTGATGTGGCGGTGCGTCGGTGGATGACGGCGGCGCATTTTGTCGTATCTTCAGGTGTTGTTTGTGGCCTCTGAACTATGTTTCTGCCGGCGTGGTCAAGCGATGGCCGTTCTACCTTCTTCTGGCGTGTTGGTTTTCGATCGAGGCTGGTGACTTCCCGTCCGTGTTTCAGTCCGTCTGCGGGTTTTAAGATCACGCTTGCTCTGTGTGGGAGCGGCGGCAACGGCAGCAGCGGCGCGCCCTCAGCCCGCACGGTCGGCTCCTCAGGGATCTGTTTGTAATTATCATTCTTGTGGGGGTGCTTTGTACCATTGGCTTGTTTTCATATAGTTCGGAGGTATTTTTCGCAAAAAAAAGCAAACAGGTTTAGTAATTTTTTTTTAGGAAATGTTGGTTGTTTTTTTGTTTGCAAGATTATATTCCGTTCCTTTTCAAGTCACTGATCTAAAACGCCTCTTCCTGTCGTCACGTGTCCTGCGGCGCAACGCCTTATCCCCCTCCCCTCGTTCCCCGCCGCTGAAACCTTATCCTCTCGACCTCTCCCATTTCTTTTCTTCCTCTTCTTCTCTCTCCCTCTCACTTTCATCATGTTCATTCGTCAGGCAACTGTCTCGATGGGAGACGCTGGAGACGATGCACGGCAGGGTGTCTTGCTGCGAGAAGCTTCCGTCGTCCGAGCGCGCTCCGATGCTGCCGGAGGAGGCGCTATCGTGCTTGCCTGCGCGCGCAAGCTGCGGGTTTTTCGCAAGGCAGGGGCTCGCTGCTGCTAGCCCGCACGAGCTGGCTCCAAGGGCCGGGCGCTACAACTTGTGGAGCTCCAAGCCGACTACCTGTTGTGGCTCTCCGGAATTACTCATGCGACACGGTGAGTGCTGTTTTTTGGTGGCTGGAGACGATGTGGTGTGGGGATGGAAGTGATCTTGTGGTTCCGTCATCAGCGAATCTAGTAGCCCAAATCATACTGTGTATTGACAAATTTTCTATTTCTCAAGGGGCCGTCCGTCCTCCTGCTGATTGGATTGTGCTTCTTCGTTCTGTTCCCTTCTTCCTCTGGTTGTTGATGCCTCAAGCGGCCGCTGCCGATTGTGTGCTTGTAGTTGTTTCTTTAGTTCCTTTCCTCTGCTTGTAGATGCCTCAAGCAGCTAGTGTATATAAATTGATCCTATTGATTACAAAGGAGCGATATGATACTATTTATTCTGATAATAATCCTATTTTTATAGCAAAACCACACAATCGCAGTCGTTTCTATTCTTCCCCATTCGCAAATCCCCCCTTCTTCCCACTCCAGCAGCCCGACCTTCCTGCCATCGACCGCGCTTGAAGAGGAGCTCTTGTTATGCCACAAGCAGGCCATCCCAGCAGCTCCCGCTGCCCCTTTGTCCTTCTCTCTCTAGGCTTTTTCCTTCTCCTTCTTCTTTTTGTCACTAATCTTTGTTTTCTACAGGGAAGGAAGTTGCCATGGAACAACCCCGCCGCCTTGGAGCTCGCCCCGCCTCCCGCCCACCATCTCTCCGTCGGCCTCGTGCTCCTCCACCTCGATCTGTCTGCCCAGCCGCTGGATCCACGCCGGAGCAGCCGTATCCGCCGCCCAGACCACCAACCAAGAGTCGCCTCTTGCGGCTGGAAAGGGAGCGGGCGTGGTCCGCGAGGAGGGCCCTGCTGCCGTTGTGCCGCCTGAGCACCACGACGGCGCGCTCCTTCCTGGGCTCCTGCGGCGTGGACGCCGGCGGCAAGCGACGGCCAGTGTCCGGCGGTGGAGAGCGCGAATGGATAAGCGGCGCTGGTGCCCAGTGGTGAAGCAGTTTAATTAAGGATCGCGGGTAGAATTGTTACTAATGCAGGGGTTTCTTCGCAAAAACGAAGCGTTTTCTTATATACCCACTTAAATTAGGATTGCGGGTTGAATTCTAGAAAAGGGAGGGGCTTTTCTGCAAAGTGGCATGACGGACGGGCTGAAACCCTATTTTCTTTATTATTAGGTAAAGATTATTAGGTAAAGAGGTAAAGATTTTCAGCCGTGTTTTTTTTATGTTCAGTCGATCCTCTTAAAGTAATTGAATGTTTTAAAAATATCTGCGAATTAGGAAAACTATTCATGAAGTTAAAACAATTTCCACGAATTCAATTTTTTTTGTGAATTCCAAATATTTTTTTGAATTTGGAAAGATGTTTATGGATTCAAAAATATGTTCTGGAATACAAAAACATTCACGAATTAAAAAACTTAAATCAACAAAATCATGAATTTTAAAATATTCATGTATTAAAAAAGCATGGATATGAAAAATGTTAGCAAAATCCAAAAATGTTCTGAATTTCAGAAAATGTGTCACGGATTCAAAATATTGTCCGGAAATTTAAAAATATTAATGAATTGAAAATGTTATGTAATTTAAAAAATGCTCATGGTTTCTAAAAATGATAGATATTTGAAAATATTTCGACATTTCAAAACATATTCACCAAATTAGAAAAGAAAATAAGGGCGTGTTTGGTTGCCGTAGGAGCCGGGCCTGGCTCAACCCAGCCTGGTTAATGGAAAACAGGCCAAAAGTCGACATATGCACATTGTTTGGTTGCCCACATTTAGGCCTCTCGCATTAGGGTAGCAATTTTGGCATACCGTTTGGTTGAATGCATTGGCTCGGCTCATGTAACTACACGGTGTTTGGTTTCATGCAACAGTTGTTGTCTGATAACCTCTTCAGCTTGTTGGTGAGATCACAAACACACAGCGGCGCGAAGAACAAACCATATACACACAACAGATAGATAGTTTACCATAACCGCGGTTTAAATAAAGTGCCACACTTAAACATATCAGTTCGAACGTAAAGCAGTACAATAAGAAACTAAACCAGCTGGAGTATAGGAAGGGCAGTCCTAGACGTCCATAGCGAAGGCAGTCGTCATGCTTGCTGCACTTGCTCCCTTTTCAATGCCTTCATCGTTGAAGACGATGACCTTTATCATGTCCGGGGTGAGCAGCTTGAATGTCATCATGTAGCCGATCCTGATCTGATGGACGGCGACTAAGGGGCCCAACCCTGATTAAGGGTCACCCTGTCGTTCATCAGCTGGACAGTCACCCTTCATGAGCTGTCGGTGTTGGTCCTTAGCTTGAACTCTTGCGGTACCGCCGGGAAGTGCTTGTTGAAGTTGAGGGCATCGGGATGCACTCAAGCTGAGGGGCAAGGATCACCTTTGCAGAAGTGGGTTGGACCTCCCTCCTCCTGGTAGTGGTCGTAGTTATGGCGCTTGCCGCTAGGGGCTCCTCCGGCACCACGTCCTCATATGTGGCCGCCTCCTCAGGCATGGTCGGGCCAACCTCCATGTGCGGCACCACCACCTTGACCTTCTCCATGTTGGGGAACGTAGTATTTCAAAAAAATTCCTACACTCACGCAAGATCTATCTACTAGAAGCATAGAAATGAGAGGGGAGAGTGTGTCTACGTACCCTCGTAGACCGGGAGTAGAAGCGTCTAGTGACGCGGTTGATGTAGTTGAACTTCTTCGCGGTCCAACCGATCAAGCACCGAACGTACGGAGCCTCCGCGTTCAGCACACGTTCAGCTTGATGACGTCCCACGAGCTCTTGATCCAGTAGAGCCTCGCAGGAGAGTTTCGTCAGCACGACGGCGTGGTGACGGTGCAGAAGTGGGTATGACCGAGGTGTGTTTTTGTGGAGAGGGGCACCGTACACGGTTGGGAGAGATCAACTGATCAACTTTGTGTGTCTATAGGGTGCCTCTACCCCAGTATATAAAGGAGGAGGGGAGGGGAGGGGCCGGCCCACACTATGGCGCGCCCTAGGGAGTCCTACTCCCACCAGGAGTAGGATTCCCCCCTTTCCCTAGCAGGAGTAGGAGAGGAAGGAAGGAGGAGGGAAGAAGAGAAGGAAAGGGGGGCGCCACTCCCTCCTTGTCAAATTCGGACTAGAAGGGGAGGGGGCGCGCGGCTGCCCTGGCCGCGCCTCCTCTTCTCCCACTAGGGCCCATAAGGCCCATTTAACTCCCCGGGGAGGTTCCGGTAACCCCCGGTACTCCGGTATATGCCTGAAAACTCACGGAACCCTTCCGGTGTCCAAACATAGTCGTCTAATATATCGATCTTTATGTCTCGAACATTCCAAGACTCCTCGTCATGTCCGTGATCTTATCCGGGACTCCGAACTACCTTCGGTACATCAAAACTCATAAACTCATAATATCGATCGTCATCAAACGTTAAACCCGCGGACCCTACGGGTTCGAGAACTATGTAGACATGACCGAGACACATCTCCGGTCAATAACCAATAGCGGAACCTGGATGCTCATATTGGTTCCTACATATTCTACGAAGATCTTTATCGGTCAAACCGCATAACAACATACATTGTTCCCTTTGTCACGGTATGTTACTTGCCCGAGATTCGATCGTCGGTACCTCAATACCTAGTTCAATATCGTTACCGACAAGTCTCTTTACTCGTTCCGTAATACATCATCTCATGACTAACTCATTAGTCATTTGCTTGCAAGGCTTATTATGATGTGCATTACCGAGAGGGCCCAGAGATACCTCTCCGACACTCGGAGTGACAAATCCCATTCTTGATCTATGCCAACACCACGAACACTTTCGGAGACACCTGTAGAGCATCTTTATAATAACCCAGTTACGTTGTGACGTTTGATAGCACACAAGGTGTTCCTCCGGTATTCGGGAGTTGCATAATCTCATAGTCATAGGAACATGTATAAGTCATGAAGAAAGCAATGGCAGTAAAACTAAACGATCATAGTGCTAAGCTAACGGATGGGTCGTGTCCATCACATCATTCTCCTAATGATGTGATCTTGTTGATCAAATAACAACTCATGTCTATGGCTAGGAAACATAACCATCTTTGATCAATGAGCTAGTCTAGTAGAGGCATACTAGGGACATATTGTTTTGTCTATGTATTCACACATGTACTAAGTTTCCGGTTAATACAATTCTAGCATGAATAAAAGACATTTATCATGTTATAAGGAAATACAAATAACATCTTTATTATTGCCTCTAGGGCATATTTCCTTCAGTCTCCCACTCGAACTAGAGTCAATAATCTAGATTACAAAGTAATGATTCTAACACCCATGGAGTCTTGGTGCTGATCATGTTTTGCCCGTGGAAGAGGCTTAGTCAACGGGTCTGCGACATTCAGATCCGTATGTATCTTGCAAATTTCTATGTCTCCCTCCTTGACTTGATCGCGGATGGAATTGAAGCGTCTTTAGATGTGCTTTGTTCTCTTGTGAAACATGGATTCCTTCGCCAAGGCTATTGCTCCAGTGTTGTCACAAAAGATTTTCATTGGACCCGATGCACTAGGTATCACACCTAGATCGGATATGAACTCCTTCATCCAGACTCCTTCATTTGCTGCTTCCGAAGCAGCTATGTATTCCGCTTCACACGTAGATCCCGCCACGACGCTCTGCTTGGAACTGCAGCAACTGACAGCTCCACCGTTTAATAAAAATACATATCCGGTTTATGACTTAGAGTCATCCGGATCAGCGTCAAAGCTTGAATCGACGTAACCGTTTACGATGAGCTCTTTGTCACCTCCATACACAAGAAACATATCCTTTGTCCTTTTCAGGTACTTCAGGATGTTCTTGACCGTTGTGCAGTGATCCACTCTTGGATTACTTTGGTACCTCCCTGCTAAACTTATAGCAAGGCACACATCACCTCCATACACAACATTGCATACATGATAGATCCTATGGCTGAGGCATAGGGAATGACTTTCATTTTCTCTCTATCTTCTGCAGTGGTCGGGCATTGAGCCTTACTCAACTTCACACATTGTAACACAGGCAAGAACCCTTTCTTTGACTTATCCATTTTGAACTTCTTCAAAACTTTATCAAGGTATGTGCTTTGTGAAAGTCCAATTAAGCGTTTTGATCTATCTCTATAGATCTTGATGCCTAATATGTAAGCAGCTTCACCGAGGTCTTTCATTGAAAAATTCTTATTCAAGTATCCTTTTATGCCATCCAGAAATTCTATATCATTTCCAATCAACAATATGTCATCCACATATAATATCAGAAATGCTACATAGCTCCCACTCACTTTCTTGTAAATACAGGCTTCTCCAAAAGTCTGTATAAAACCATATACTTTGATCACCTCATCAAAGCGTATATTCCAACTCCGAGATGCTTGCACCAATCCATAGATGGATCGCTGGAGCTTGCACACTTTGTTAGCACCTTTAGGATCGACAAAACCTTCTGGTTGCATCATATACAACTCTTCTATGAGATATCCATTCGGGAATGCAGTTTTGACATCCATTTGCCAGATTTCATAATCATAAAATCCGGCAATTGCTAACATGATTCGGACAGACTTAAGCATCGCTACGGGTGAGAAAGTCTCATCGTAGTCAACTCCTTGAACTTGTCGAAAACCTTTCGCAACAAGTCGAGCTTTGTAAACAGTAACATTACCGTCAGCGTCAGTATTCCTCTTGAAGATCCATTTATTTTCGATGGCTTGCCGATCATCGTGCAAGTCAACCAAAGTCCACACTTTGTTCTCATACATGGATCCCATCTCAGATTTCATGGCCTCAAGCCATTTTGCGGAATCTAGGCTCATCATCGCTTCCTCATAGTTCATTGGTTCATCATGGTCTAGTAACATGACTTCCAGAACTGGGTTGCCGTACCACTCTGGTGCGGAACGTACTCTGGTTGATCTACGAAGTTCAGCAGTAACTTGATCCGAAGTTTCATGATCATCATCATTAGCTTCCTCACTAATTGGTGTAGGAATCACTGGAACCAGTTTCTGTGATGTACTACTTTCCAATTCAGGAGAAGGTACAATTATCTCATCAAGTTCCACTTTCCTCCCACTCACTTCTTTTGAGAGAAACTCCTTCTCTAGAAAGGACCCATTCTTAGCAACGAATATCTCGCCTTCGGATCTGTGATAGAAGTTGTACCCAATAGTCTCATTTGGGTATCCTATGAAGACATATTTCTCCGACTTGGGTTCGAGCTTATCAGGTTGAAGCTTTTTCACATAAGCATCGCAGCCCCAAACTTTAAGAAACAACAACTTTGGTTTCTTGCCAAACCATAGTTCATAAGGCGTCGTCTCAACGGATTTAAATGGTGCCCTATTTAACGTGAATGCAGCTGTCTCTAAAGCATAACCCCAAAACGATAGTGATAAATCAGTAAGAGACATCATAGACCGCACCATATCTAATAAAGTACGGTTACGATGTTCGGACACACCATTACGTTGAGGTGTTCCGGGTTACGTGAATTGTGAAACTATTCCACATTGTTTCAAATGAAGACCAAACTCGTAACTCAAATATTCACCTCCACGATCAGATCGTAGAAACTTTATTTTCTTGTTATGATGATTCTCTACTTCACTATGAAATTCTTTGAACTTTTCAAATGTTTCAGACTTGTGCTTCATCAAGTAGATATATCCATATCTGCTCAAATCATCAGTGAAGGTCAGAAAATAACGATACCCGCCGCGAGCTTCAACACTCATCGGTCCACATACATCAGTATGAATGATTTCCAACAAATTTGTTGCTTGCTCCATTGTTCCGGAGAACGGAGTTTTAGTCATCTTGCCCATGAGGCATGGTTCGCAAGCACCAAATGATTCATAATCAAGTGATTCCAAAATTCCATCACTATGAAGTTTCTTCATGCGCTTTACACCAATATGACCTAAACGATAGTGCCACAAATAAGTTGCACTATCATTATTAACCTTGCATCTTTTGGCTTCAATATTATGAATATGTGTATCACTACGACCGAGATCCAACAAGAATAGACCACTCTTCAAGGGTGCATGACCATAAAAGATATTACTCATATAAATAGAACAACCATTATTCTCATATTTAAATGAATAACCGTCTCGCAATAAACAAGATCCAGATTTAATTTTCATGATTAACGCTAGGACCAAATAAAGATTATTCAGGTCTAAAACTAATCCCGAAGGTAGATGTAGAGGTAGCGTACCAACGACGATCACATCGACTTTGGAACCATTTCCCACGTGCATCATCACCTCGTCCTTAGCCAATCTTTGTTTAATCCGTAGTCTCTGTTTCGAGTTACAAATATTAGCAACCGAACCGGTATCAAATACCCAGGTGCTACTACGAGCATTAGTAAGGTACACATCAATAACATGTATATCACATATACCTTTGTTCATCTTGCCATCCTTCTTATCCGCCAAATACTTGGGGCAGTTCCTCTTCCAGTGTCCAGTCCCTTTGCAGTAGAAGCACTCAGTTTCAGGCTTGGCTCCAGACTTGGGTTTCTTCATGGGAGTAGCAACTGTCTTGCTATTCTTCTTGAAGTTCCCTTTCTTTCCCTTGCCCTTTTCTTGAAACTAGTGGTCTTGTTAACCATCAACACTTGATGCTCCTTTTTGATTTCTACCTCCGCAGCCTTGAGCATAGCGAAGAGCCCGGGAATTGTCTTATGCATCCCTTGCATGTTATAGTTCATCATGAAGCCTTTATAGCTTGGTGGCATTGATTGAAGAACTCTATCAATAACACTATCTTTATCAACTTTGCAACCAAGTTGAGTCATATGATTGTAGTACCCAGACATTCTGAGCAAGTGTTCACTGATAGAACTGTTCTCCTCCATCTTACTGTTGGAGATATGCCCTAGAGGCAATAATAAAAGCATTATTATTATATCTCCTTGTTCATGATAATTGTCTGTTATTCATGCTTGAACTGTATTGTACGGAAACAGCGATACATGTGTGAATACACAGACCACAATGAGTCCCTGGTAGGCCTCTAGTTACCAGCTCGTTGATCAACAGATGGTCACGGTTTCCTGACCATGGACATGAGATGTCGGTGATAACGGGATCACATCATTAGGAGAATGATGTGATGGACAAGACCCAAACTTGAGCATAACACGAGATCGTATAGTTCGTAATGCATAAGCTTTTCGGTGTCAAGTATTTATTCCTTAGACCATGAGGTTGTACAACTCCCGGATACCGTAGGAGTGCTTTGGGTGTGCCAACCGTCACAACGTAACTGGGTGGCTATAAAGGTACGCATCGGGTATCTCCAAAAGTGTCTGTTGAGTTGGTACGAACCGAGACTGGGATGTTGTCACTCCGTATGACGGAGAGGTACCTCTGGGCCCACTCGGTAATACATCATCATAATGAGCTCAATGTGACTAAGTAGTTAGTCACGGGATGATGGATTACGGATCGAGTAAAGAGACTTGCCATGACGAGATTGAACGAGGTATCGGGAATACCGACGATCGAATCTCGGGCAAGTACCGTACCGATGGACAAAGGGAATAACATACGGGATTGAGTGAATCCTTGACACAGTGGTTCATCCGATGAAGATCATCGAGGAACACGTGGGAACCAACATGGGTATCCAGATCCCGCTGTTGGTTATTGACCAGAGAGTGGTCTCGGTCATGTCTACGTGTCTCCCGAACCCGTAGGGTCTACACACTTAAGGTTCGGTAACGCTAGGGTCGTAGAGATTAATGCACGTGGAAACCCGAATGTTGTTCGGAGTCCCGGATGAGATCCCGGACGTCACGAGGAGTTCCGGAATGGTCCGGAGGTAAAGATTGATATATGGGAAGTCCAGTTTCGGCCAACGGGTGATCTCCGGGGGTCACCGGGAGCGTCCCGGGACCACCGGAGGGGCCCCCGGGGTCCATCGGGTGGGGCCACCCATCCCGGTGGGGCCCCTAGGCCGCAAGGGGATGTGTGCAGCCCTCTGGGCTGGCGCACCACAAGGGGGCCCCACCTCCCCATGCGCCTAGGGATAAAACCCTAAGGGGAGGGGGGCCACCACTTGCCTTGGGGGAGGGGGACTCCTCCCTGGCCGCCGCCCCCCCTTGCAGATTGGATCTGCAGGGGGCTGGCGCCCCCCCTGGCCCCCTATATATATGTGGGGGGGGGGAGAGGGCAGCCGTACCTCAGCCCTGGCGCCTCTCCCCCTCCCGTCACACCTCCCAACTCCTTTGCAGGGCAGCCCGGCGAAGCCCTGCTGCGATCTCCACTGCATCCGTCATCACGCCGTCGTGCTGCCGGATCTCTGACGACTTCTCCTCCCCCCCTTGCTGGATCAAGAAGGAGGTGACGTTGCTGCACCGTACGTGTGTTGAACGCGGAGGTGCCGTCCGTTCGGCGCTAGATCATCGGTGACGAAGAACGTGAAGAGTACGACTACTTCATCCTTGCTTCGTTGAAAGCTTCCGCACGCAATCTTCATAACGGTATGTAGATGCACTCTAAGTTACTCGTTGCTAGATGTCTCCATAGATGGATCTTGGTGAAGACGTAGAAATTTTTTTGATTTATGCTACGTTCCCCAACAGTGGCATCTGAGCCTAGGTTTTATGCGTAGCATCTTGGCACGAGTAGAACACAAAGCAGTTGTGGGCGTATGATCTTGTTCAACTTTCTTACCGTTACTAGTCAATCTTGATTCGGCGGTATTGTGGGATGAAGCGGCCCGGACCGACCTTACACGTACGCTTACGTGAGACTGGTTCCACCGACAGACATGCACTAGATGCATAAGGTGGCTGGCGGGTGTCTGTCTCTCCTACTTTAGTCGGATCGGATTCGATGAAAAGGGTCCTTATGAAGGGTAAATAGAAGTTGACAAATCACGTTGTGGTTTTGGCGTAGGTAAGAAACGTTCTTGCTAGAAATCCTATAGAAGCCACGTAAAACTTGCAACAACAATTAGAGGACGTCTAACTTGTTTTTGCAGCATGTGTTTTGTGACGTGGTATGGCCAAGAACGAAGATGTGATGAATGATATATGTGATGTATGAGATTGATCATGTTTTTGTAATAGGGAATCACGACTTGCATGTCGATGAGCTTGACAACCGGCAGGAGCCATAGGAGTTGTCTTTATTATTGTATGACCTGCGTGTCACTGAATAACGCCATGTAATTACTTTACTTCGTTGCTAAACGTTAGCTATAGTAGTAGAAGTAATAGTTGGCGTGACGACTTCTTCAAGACACGATGATGGAGATCATGATGATGAAGATCATGGTGTCGAGCCGGTGACAAGATGATCATGGTGCCCCGAAGATGGAGATCCAAGGAGCAAGATGATATTGGCCATATCATGTCACTTTAATTGATTGCATGTGATGTTTATCATGTTTTTGCATCTTGTTTACTTAGAACGACGGTAGTAAATAAGATGATCTCTCACTAAAATTTCAAGTAATGTGTTTCCCCTAACTGTGCACCGTTGCTAAAGCTCGTTGTTCCGAAGCACCACGTGATGATCGGGTGTGATAGGTTCTAACGTTCACATACAACGGGTGTAAGACAGATTTACACACGCAATACACTTAGGGTTCACTTGACGAGCCTAGCATGTACAGACATGGCCTCGGAACACGGAAGACCGAAAGGTCGAACACGAGTCGTATAGAAGATACGATCAACATGAAGATGTTCACCGTTTTTGACTAGTCCGTCTCACGTGATGATCGGACACGGACTACTCGATTCGGATCGTGTATCACTTAGGATGACTTGAGAGATGTCATTCTGAGTGGGAGTTCATTAAAATTTGATTAAGATGAACTTAATTGTCATGAACTTAGTCTAAATTCTTTACAATATCTCTTGTAGATCAAATGGCCCACGCTCCAGTTTCCCTCAACTTCAACGCGTTCCTAGAGAAAACCAAGCTGAAAGACGATGGTAGCAATTATACGGATTGGGTCCGTAACCTGAGGATTATCCTCATAGCTGCCAAGAGAACATATGTCCTAGAAGCACCGCTAGGTGATGCACCTGCTCCCGATGCTGACCAAGACGTTTTGAACGTCTGGCAGTCGCGTAGTGATGATTACTCCCTGGTTCAGTGCGGCATGCTTTACAGTTTAGAATCGGGGCTCCAAAAGCGTTTTGAGCACCATGGAGCATATGAGATGTTCGAAGAGCTGAAAATGGTTTTCCAAGCTCATGCCCGAGTCGAGAGATATGATGTCTCCGACGCATTCTACAGCTGTAAGATGGAGGAGAACAGTTCTGTCAGTGAGCACATCCTCAAGATTTCAGGATTGCACAACCGCTTGTCTCAGCTGGGAATGAATCTCCCAGATGAAGCGGTCGTTGACAGAATCCTCCAGTCGCTCCCACCAAGCTTCAAGAGCTTCGTGCTGAACTTCAATATGCAGGGGATGGAGAAGTCCATTCCCGAGGTGTATTCAATGCTGAAATCAGCGGAGGTTGACATCAAGAAAGAACATCAAGTGTTGATGGTCAATAAAACCACTAAGTTCAAGAAAGGCAAGGGAAAGAAGAACTTCAAGAAGGACGGCAAGCAAGTTGCCGCGCCTGGCAAGCCTGTTGCTGGGAAGAAGCCAAAGTATGGACCCAAGCCAGAGACTGAGTGCTTTTATTGCAAGGGAACGGGTCACTGGAAGCGGAACTGCCCCAAATACTTAGCAGACAAGAAGGCCGGCAACGTCAAAGGTATATATGATATACTTGTTATTGATGTGTACCTTACCAGCGCTCGTAGTAGCTCCTGGGTATTTGATACCGGTGCAGTTGCTCACATTTGTAACTCAAAATAGGAGCTGCGGAATAAACGGAGACTGGCGAAGGATGAGGTGACGATGCGCGTCGGGAATGGTTCCAAGGTCGATGTGATCGCCGTCGGCACGCTGCCTCTACATCTACCCTCGGGATTAGTTTTGAACCTGAATAATTGTTATTTAGTACCAGCTTTGAGCATGAACATTGTTTCTGGATCTCGTCTTATGCGAGATGGATATTCTTTCAAATCGGAGAATAATGGTTGTTCTATTTATTTGAGAGATATGTTTTATGGTCATGCCCCGCTGGTCAATGGTTTATTTTTGATGAATCTCGAACGTAGTGATACACATATTCATAGTGTAGATGCCAAAAGATGTAAAGTTGATAATGATAGTCCCACATACTTGTGGCATTGCCGCCTTGGTCATATTGGTGTCAAACGTATGAAGAAGCTCCATTCGGATGGACTTCTAGAGTCTCTTGATTATGAATCATTTGACACGTGCGAACCATGCCTCTTGGGCAAGATGACCAAGACTCCGTTCTCCGGAACAATGGAACGAGCAACCAACTTGTTGGAAATCATACATACTGATGTGTGCGGTCCAATGAGTGTTGAGGCTCGCGGAGGCTACTGTGACGACCCCGGCCCGACCGTGCACTAATCATACACGCAAATGCACACGATCAAGCCTAAGGACTCACGTGAAGGAATCACAGCACAACTCTAAAACATAAATAAATACATACAAGTTATATATTACAAGCCAGGGGCCTCGAGGGCTCGAATACATAACAAGTGTCATACACATAGTCAGTGGAAGCGTCAGATGTCTGGGTACAGACATAGAGCACAAGTTCAGATAGGCCTCATACGAGGCGGGGCAAAAGAAAAGCTACGATCGAAAAGGCGCAGGCCTCCTGCCTGGGACCTCCGATCCTACTCCTGGTCGTCGTCCGCCGGCTCCTCGTAGAAGTACTCGCCGGCCGGGTAGTAGTAGTAGCCAGCCTCGGGCTGGTAGTAGTAGTCGTCAACGGGGGCTGCAGGCATCATGGCTCCGTCGTCTGGTTTATCAAGCGGGAAGGACAAAAGAGGAAGCAAAGCAACCGTGAGTACTCATCCAAAGTACTCAGCAAGACTTACATCAGATCTATACTAAGCAATGCATTATTTTCAAAGGAGGCTTTATGTGGGTGGACTAGACTGCAGAAAGCCAGAGTAGAGATGGGAAAAGCCTAGTCCTGACGAAGACTAGCATCTTCAGGGTCTTGCAGCAATTAGAAGGGTTCAGATTAGTACATCATAATGTATAGTGTTTATAGTAATATCAACCTCATATCTCAAGTCACCAGTTCTAGTTGTACCGAAGTGGATACAACTCCGAGTGTCCGTTACCGTAGGACAGGCTATCGATAGATGTTTTCTTCCCTGCAGGGGTGCACCAACTTACCCACCACGCTCGCTTAACTCCGGCCGGACACACTTGCTGGGTCCTGCCCGGCCTCGGCTAAACAACACGACGCAACCCGACCGGAAACCGACAGAGAGGATCGAGCACGCCGGACTAATCCTATGCCCCCAGGGGTCATGGTCCATCACCCCGGACGCTCCTGCACGTTGCGAGGCCGTTCGGTAGCAGACCTAGCAACCCCTTATACAAGCACGCAGTTGCATCCTAGGTCCAATCCGAACGGGCCGCTCAATCGCTGACGTCGTGACGACTCCGGCTGATGTATACGACGCAGAGCACCCACTCACACCCACGTGGTGGTTAGTGCTATCGGACCCGAAGGCCCCTCGGATCAAATATCCAAATCGCTTAGTGGATTGGGAGCGCGCGGTAACGAGCGTTGCCACCACACCGGTGGCCCCGACGTCCCGTCTCGAAGACTTGTGACAAGGACCTTACGGACCGGCCACGCTTCGTAGTTATCTCGCGGGTACCCTCACTGGTCACCCGACTCCACAGCTCACGCCTCAAAGGCACTCGCGGGTACCCCTCTGGGTCAACCCGCCTCCATCCAACATGTGTAGTAGTAACTTCAAAGTGTCTTCAGACGCACGATACCTCTGGCCGCACGCCTTTGTTCCTGGCGACGTCCGGCCTCGGGGATCGATACGTCTTTAAACACGGTACGGTAAACCAGGGCATCCGTGTGGTTTCCATGCCGATGAGGAATCCGAGGAACCACCCTCGTTGGACTCCTAAACGACAAGTCCCGTTAAGGTGATACCGGAGGAATCACCCTCGGCGGTAATCACCATAGCGGATGCACGACATAAGCTAAGTCGGAAGTGGGAAGAGGAATCACCCTCGGTAACCCATAACGAGCTAGCTATACTACAGGGACAACATCGGAAGTGAGTTCGGAGGTATCACCCTCGTCACCTGATGTTAACTCTGCGGAGTCGAGCATATTAGGGGGTGTGCGGTGGTGTGAAGAAGGTCAGGGGAAGGGGCTCGATCGCTTGATCGAGGCAAGGGTACTATGCGAGGCAACTACGAGAAAGCGGGACCACAGCAGTGCTACCCAACCTATACTAAGCAGTTTATGAATAAAGACAGGTATCAACAGTATTGCAAAAACAGGCTATGCAACAGTAATAGGAGCAGTAGCAGTAGCAGCAATTCTAATGCAAGAATAAGAGAGAATAGACATAGGCGATATCGGAATGATCAAAAGGGGGGGTTGCTTGCCTGGTTGCTCGGTGGCAAAAGCAAGGTCGTCGGAGGGGGAACCAATCACCGGGACGGCGTCGGTCTCTGGAGCGGCGTCAGCGTCGGACTCTACCGAGAGAGAAGAGGGGGGGAAGAAACAGATAAATACACAGAATACAAGCATCACAAAGCGTGCTAGGCTAATGTGCAGTGCAGGGTTGCCTAAAAACATGTCTAAGTCACATTGGTTATTTTTGGGATTTAACTAGAATTATTAACCGGTGTATGTGCACTATTCATCTACCGGAAACAGGCTAAAAGTTGCGGGTTCACCTCCGTAGAGGGTCCCGACACGGAAACAGATAGCACGGTTGGCTTCGTCTCGTCGTTCTGAGCAACTTTCATGTAGAAAGTTTTTCCATCCGAGCTACGGTTAAAAAGATATGATTTTCCTAAGTTTTAATCCATTTTCTGGAATTATTTAAAAACAGAAAAGGTTTACTGCATCATGCTGGCGTCAGCACTGCGTCAGCCGCCAGCTGACCAGTCAAACTGACGGGTGGGGCCCACCTGTCAGCCTCTCTGGACTAACAGAGTTTTAAAACTAACTAACAGAGCTAATTACACTAGTGGGCCCCATATGTCAGTGACTCGTTAACTTAATTAATTAAGTTTAATTAGAAAAACATTATATTTATCTAAAACTCGGTGGGGCCCGCAGGTCAGTCCTACTGGGCTGCCCAGTCAGCACGTTGACCGGGTCAACCCAGTCAACGGGGGCCCCCAGGGCCCACTGGCAGCGAGCAAGGGGTGGACCCTAGGCCTTGCCAGGTCAGCACGACCGGCGGCTCATCGCCGGCGACGCGTAACGCGGCGGCCAGGCTCGGCGTCATCGGAAATTGACCACAGGCTACCGTTTTGACCGTGCGCGGGCGCGTTCGAACGGGCATTCAATGGCGCGTAGTGCCGGGGAGGCCGGAGTCGAGCAGCACGAGCTCGCCGGCGGCGGGGTGGTTCGGGCGAGCAACGGTGAGGGGGGCTGCGGGCGGCCATTTGGCGCGCGTGAGGGTGCTTTCGGAAGCGCAGACGACGCTGCGTCGAATGGTGCTGGTGGCGCGGCATGGCGTGGCCGGAGTCATCACCGGCGTCGAGCTCAAGCGGCGGCGGCTTCGGGTGCTCGACGGGGTCGACGTTGCGGCGAGATAACGGGCAAAAGGAAGGGCTGGGAAGCACCTGCGCGTCACGGTGAACCAGAAGGGCATGCGCCCGTGACCATTTGGTCACCGGAGACTCACCGACGGCAAGTTCCGCGGCGCTGCGGTTGGGCGCGCGGGGAGGAGGCAGCTACCGCGCGAGAGAGAGCTAACGGAGGGAAGTAGGGGAAGGAGAAGCTCACAGTGGAGGCACACGGAGGCCCGTTGGTGAGCTAGTAGCAGCAGAACTGCGGGTATCGCCGGAGCGGCACCGGCGGCCGAAGCAAAAGGGGGCGGTGTGGTTCGGCCGTCCCCGTAGCTCCCTGCTCCGGCTCCGGCTCGGGGAAGGAGTAGTCGACCACCGCGCGTGCGATGGACAAGGTGACGGCGACGGTGGACGCCGGTGGCTGCGGCAGCGACGGTCGAACGGCGACGTGAGCGCTCGGCCTCGCGCGGATCTGAGAGGGGAGGAGTGAGGGAGAGAGCGGCGAGGCGAGGGGGAATGGAGCGGATAGGCTCGGGGAGGGGCAGGGGCTCGTTCTTATCCCCTCCGGCGCCCTGTGGCGGCAGCTGTCGGCCGGAGCGGCGGCGAGCGCGCGCGGTCCAGGGCGGCGGTGACACGGGGAGGGAGCAGGTGAGGGAGGCCCCGGTGGGCTGGGCCTGGCCTGTAGCGACGGCCCAGGGACAGGTAAGTCCTCTGCCTCTTTCCTTTTCTGTTTTCCTTTATTTCATCAACAGAGAGAAAAAAGGAAAATGTAGGGCCATCAAATGATTTTTGCAAAAAGTGTGAGTTGGTCCAAAAATATATTTACTATATTCCCTAGCTCCAAAAATTGGTTGGGACAAATTTGGATCACTTTTGAATTAATAAAAAATGATAAAGGCATTTAAAGTGCTGTTTTGGCACTGTTTAAATGCACTAGCCCATTAATGGAGTTGATGGTGATGTTGTTTTCCTCAACAACATTTGTTTTGGAATATTTGCAATATGATGAACATTTTTCCATAATTTTTGGAACAACTTCATTTTGCATTTGAATTTGAGCTTGAATTTTCAGGGGCAAATTTGAATTGCCTTGTTTAACCACTGTGATTAGCATTGCAAATGAACATGACATGGCATGATTAACCAAATGTCACAGTGCTTAATACAAGGGGGTGTTACAAATTCTCCTCCTCTAAAAGAAATTCTCGTCCCGAGAATTCAGGAGGTAGAAGAAAAGAGGTCGGGGTATTCCGCCCGAAGATTTTCCTCGCGTTCCCAAGTGGCTTCATCTTCAGTATGATTTGACCACTGCACTTTCAGGAACTTAGTTGTCTTCTGGCGGGTCCGACGTTCAGCTTGATCGAGGATGCGGATCGGATGCTCCTTATAAGAAAGATCATCTTGAAGCTCGAGCATCTCGTGATCCACTGCACGATGCGGGGACTCCTTGAAGGATCGGCGGAGTTGCGACACATGGAACACATCGTGGATATGAGAGAATTGCGGAGGCAATTGCAGTTTATAAGCCACAAAGCCACGTCTAGCAACCACGGGAAAGGGGCCAATGTAGCGTGGAGCTAACTTGCCCTTGATACCGAAACGGTGCGTGCCCTTCATAGGGGTGACACGAAGATAAACTTGATCACCTGGTTGATAAGTCAAACCCCATCGTTTGCGATCATAGTTGCTCTTCTGGCGGTCCTGAGCCGCCTTGAGATTCTCACGCACGATACGGACTTGCTCTTTGGCGTGTTGAATAATGTCCGGACCAATAACTTGTCGTTCCCCAGTTTCTGACCAGTTCAGAGGGGTTCGACACTTACGTCCGTACAGAACTTCAAAGGGAGCCATCTTTAAGCTTGCTTGATAGCTGTTGTTATAAGAGAACTCGGCATAAGGAAGAGATTCTTCCCATTTCTTACCGAAGGATATAACACAAGCTCGGAGCATATCTTCAAGCACTTGGTTGACTCGTTCAACTTGACCTTGGGACTGGGGGTGATAAGCTGAACTCCAGTTGATATGAGTTCCCAAAGCTTCTTGAAAACTTTCCCAGAACTTGGAAGTGAACAGGGTGCCACGGTCCGAACTGATCTCCTTCGGAATTCCGTGGAGGGATACAATTCGGGAGATATACAGTTCTGCTAACTGGCTAGCAGTGATAGTCTCCTTGACTGGCAGGAAGTGTGCAACCTTTGAGAGTTGGTCGACGACGACAAGAATGGCATCGTTACCCTTCTGGGACTTAGGAAAGCCAGTAATGAAATCCATCTGTACCTTATCCCATTTCCAAAGCGGAATAGGAAGAGGTTGCAGAAGTCCAGCAGGCTTCTGATGTTCTGCCTTCACGCGACGACAGACATCGCACTCAGCAACATAACGAGCAATATCCCGCTTCATATTAGGCCACCAGTATCTTTGGCGGAGATCACGATACATCTTAGTACTACCAGGATGAATAGACAGCGGTGTATCATGTGCCTCCTTCATGACCTTGTCAGTCATTAGGTCGAAACGAGTTACCACGATGCGGCCTCGGAAATACAAGGTTCCATCTTCGGATATTGAGAAATCCCTGTATTTCGGAAGATGCAGTTCCTGTTTCACAACCTCAACGTAAGCATCTTTGGTTTGTGCTACCTTGACAGCCTTCTCAAGATCCGGCTGTATCACAAGGTCATTAAGCGAACCATGTGGAACGATATGCAGATTCAGCTTGCGTAATTCCTCATAAAGACGAGGCTGAGCTCGCTTAACCTTGAGGTTGGTGCTGTATGACTTGCGACTCAAGGCATCGGCTATCACATTAGCCTTGCCAGGGGTATAAGAAATACCACAGTCGTATTCAGAAATAGTTTCCAACCATCGCTGTTGGCGGAGATTAAGATCCGGCTGAGTGAATAAATACTTCAAACTTTGATGATCAGTATAAATCTCACACCGGTTACCAAGAAGGTAATGCCGCCATAGTTTCAATGCAAAGATCACTGCAGCAAGTTCAAGATCATGCACTGGATAATTCTCTTCATGCGGACGTAATTGACGTGATGCGTAAGCAATTACTCTTCGTTCTTGCATTAGGACACAGCCTAAGCCTTGACGAGAGGCGTCGCAATAAATCACAAAGTCCTTGCGAGAATCTGGAGGAGCAAGCACTGGAGCAGAAACGAGCTTGTCCTTAAGAGCTTGAAAGCTTTCCTGGCATTTATCTGTCCACTCAAACTTAACGCCTTTGTGAAGCAGATTAGTCAGGGGCTTGGCAATCTTGGAAAAGTTCTCGACGAAGCGACGACAATAGCTTGCAAGGCCGAGAAAACTTCTCACTTGCTTGACATTCTTCGGAGGAGTCCAGTCAAGAATAGCCTGAACCCGTTCCGGATTAACGGCAATGCCATCCTTGGAAATCACATGTCCAAGGTAGGTCACTTCAGAAAGCCAAAACTCGCATTTGGAAAACTTAGCATAAAGCTGATGCTCTCGCAGCTTCTCCAGAACAAGGCGAAGATGTTCGGCGTGTTCTTCCTTGTTCTTTGAGAATACCAGAATATCATCCAGATATACCACGACGAACTTGTCGAGGTAATCCATGAATATGTAATTCATCAGGCGGGAGAAGGTAGCTGGAGCATTAGTCAGTCCAAAAGACATGACAGTGTACTCATACGAGCCATAGCGAGTAACAAATGCAGTCTTTGGAATATCCTCTTCGCAAACACGGATCTGGTGATAACCCAACCTCAAGTCGAGTTTAGAAAACACCGATGATCCAGCCAGTTGATCATATAAGTCATTGATCCGAGGAAGCGGATATTTATTCTGGATGGTTGCCTGGTTGATAGGTCGGTAATCTTGTACCAGCCTATTCGTACCATCTTTCTTCTTGACGAAAAGAGACGGTGCTCCCCAGGCAGAGGAACTAGGACGAATGAAGCCCTTCTTGAGTGACTTGTCAATTTCCTCCTTAAGCTCGAGGAGCTCATGCGGTGGCATCTTGTAAGGACGCTTCGCAATAGGAGTAGTACCCGGCTTCAAGTCAATAACAAATTCGACGGCTCGAGCAGGGGGTATTCCTGGAAGTTCTTCTGGGAAGACATCCGGGAAATCACATACAACTGGTATGCTTTCGAGCCCTTCAAGAGGTGAAGCATTCAATGCATTTAAGGCATAGATTTGAGCCTCGGCATTACGGGATATACGAGCGCGGCAATTCACGAGTTGATTCGAGGGGTGCCGAAGACGTACAGTCTTGGTGGCACAATCAATTTGGGCCTCGTGAGCCTCCAACCAATCCATTCCTAGGATAAGGTCGATGCCGCAGGATTTCAGGACAATGGGGTGTGCCTGAAACTTCCTTTCTTCTATCTCCACTACCACTTCCGGACAAAATAAGGTAGATTTGCACTGACCCGCGGAGGTTTGTACGGATACCGTGTGATATAGTTTATCTTGTTTAAAGCCATGTTTAAATGCAAATGGTTCTGATATGAAAGAATCAGATGCACCAGTATCAAACAAAACATTAGCAAATACTGAGTTGACAAGAAGTGTACCCATCACTGTGGCTGGCTGCTCTGGGTCTTCACTCAGATTAACGTGGTGAAGCTGACCACCACGAGCATACGAAGGCCTGATATTATTGTTGCGCTGCTGAGGAACTCCACGTCCACTGCCACGGCCAGCAGATGGAAGAGCCAGCTGACCCTGAACCTGCGGACAGTCTCTGGCACGGTGACCCGGACGGCCACACTTGAAGCAGAGCCCACTTTCTGGACGAATCGCAGGTGCTCGAGGTGCTGGAGCTGCAGGCCTGTACTGCATTGGCGGTGGAGGAGGCAGACGAGGTGCAGCATAAGAAGGCCTGTATACAGGAGCGTTGGGACGATACATGCTCTGAGGAATCCATATGCGGCGCTTCTGAGAAGACGAGCCCGAAGATGAGCCCGACTCGCGAGAGCGCTTAAGAGCGTCCTTGTGTAACTTGAGTCCAGTTTCAACCTGAATGGCCTTGTTCACTAGAGTGGCGAAGTCCGGAAAATCAAGCGCCACTAGAGCAAGCAGGATATCATGATGAAGTCCACGCCTGAACTTCTCCTGGCGTCTTGCGTCAGTAGCGATATCCTCCTCAGCATAGCGGGACAATTCAAGGAACTCCCGCTGATAAGCATCAACTGACTTGTTGCCCTGAATCAGGTTACGGAACTCCGTACGCTTGCGGTCGATAACCCCTTCCGGGATATACCGAGCACGGAAGGCAGTCTTGAAGTCTGCCCAGGTGATGACAGTTCCAGCAGGCACTGTGTTCCGGTGCGTGTCCCACCACTGGGCCGCCGGACCCTTCAGGAAATACGTCGCGAATTTGACATAGTTGTCAGGGGACACGGCGGCAGAATCCAGCTCAAAGAAGATATCACGCAGCCAATCATCGGCATCCAAGGGGTTGGCGGCACTGCGAAATATCGTTGGGCTGAGCCGCAGAAATTCTTGCAGAGTGATAGCGGCTGGCTGATGCTGAGCATTGGCGTTGATCTGGGGTATCTGGTTAAGCATACCCTGCAGCACCTGACGCTGCATGTCAATGGTCTGCATTACAGCAGCCATATAGTCTGGCGGCGGAGGCGGAGGCGGAGGTGCAGGGGGATCATTGTTACCAGCCATCCTGATAATTCCAACAGGGGTGGTTTAGCGACAAGGATGCACATTGCATGAATTCGACAATGAAGTAAATATGCACGACCTAAGGGAAGTGCAATAATACAACATCATACACATCATGACATACGGGTTCGTACATAACGTCGGTTACAAACGGGCAGCATAACGGCGCAAAAATCAAAAACTAGACATAGTAGGCGGCGCGCAGACCGCGGTAAGGAAGTACACAACGAGACATAGCAAAGGCTACATCAACGTCGGAGAAAGGAACTGAAACGGGGTAGCTGCAAGTGCGGACGGCGGATCTCAATCGCAGAAGGATCCTGGGCTCCATGGGCACTCTGATGCAGAACCCGGTATCGGACGGGAATCAGAGGTCCACGAACTGGCGTGTGACCTCCAACCGCAGGCCACTCGACACCTGGAGGTGTGTTGATCCTGCGCGGGCATAGGATAGACTGAGGAAGTGTCCCTGCTTGGACAGCCGGTACCAACTGCGTCAACGTCTGGTAGAGAGTTGTCCGAGTGATGGACAACTCAACCGCCAGGGCCCGAGCAGTTCGATCCAGCGCCTGAGTGTGCTGAATCAGAACCTGCGGGTCATAACGTCGACTCTCGTACGGGGCACAGATAGCTGAGTAGTATCCAGTCTCATCTCCAGCAGGTGCATACGGAATGTACCGAAACTCAGAGGCATCCAAGCTATCTCTGTGCTCTCCTCGGAGGCGTGCGACAGCAGCGTAGGCAGCATCATGGACTGCCATCGCAACCGTCACGCCACTACCGCGAAAGCGGTACAGCTCAGTGTCTGAGTCATCCTGCCGGTCATAGATACGAACAACAGCATAATACTGCTCCTGGTTGAACTCGCGATACTCCTCATAGACCATGTACTCGGGGTACCAGCGGTAGCCCAGCCTGGTCATGAGAGCGACTAGAATGGCCGGAAACCCAGGGGCATCTCGAGCCCAGGTGCGAAGCACAAGCTGAGTCTCCGGGTGAGGTGGAAACAGAGGATTCATCTGAAAGAAGAAGAATCAGACTTGTCAAGTCCTGTTGATAATTAAACAGATCTTGGTAAGAAAGGTTAAACAAACAAATGGAAAGGAATGATTATCAGACTATTCAGGTCAATGATAAGAAACCGCACTGATATCCAGCTCTCCGGGTAGATGTGAAAACGAGAACCTAATGGAGTTAGTAAAACTTAACCCGAATAGACGAGAGAGAAGAGTCCCAGAGTATAGACGAGGAATAAAAGAAGCTACACCACCCAAGTGGCGACGTGGGGCCATAAGCCACACAGCCAAGTTAGTAAAACAGTTTTTGAACCTCTAGACTCGACTTCGACCAAGGAGTTGGAAAGGGGTTCCTACAGGCAGTCGGCTCTGATACCAACCTTTGACGACCCCGGCCCGACCGTGCACTAATCATACACGCAAATGCACACGATCAAGCCTAAGGACTCACGTGAAGGAATCACAGCACAACTCTAAAACATAAATAAATACATACAAGTTATATATTACAAGCCAGGGGACTCGAGGGCTCGAATACATAACAAGTGTCATACACATAGTCTGTGGAAGCGTCAGATGTCTGGGTACAGACATAGAGCACAAGTTCAGATAGGCCTCATACGAGGCGGGGCAAAAGAAAAGCTACGATCGAAAAGGCGCAGGCCTCCTGCCTGGGACCTCCGATCCTACTCCTGGTCGTCGTCCGCCGGCTCCTCGTAGAAGTACTCGCCGGCCGGGTAGTAGTAGTAGCCAGCCTCGGGCTGGTAGTAGTAGTCGTCAACGGGGGCTGCAGGCATCATGGCTCCGTCGTCTGGTTTATCAAGCGGGAAGGACAAAAGAGGAAGCAAAGCAACCGTGAGTACTCATCCAAAGTACTCAGCAAGACTTACATCAGATCTATACTAAGCAATGCATTATTTTCAAAGGAGGCTTTATGTGGGTGGACTAGACTGCAGAAAGCCAGAGTAGAGATGGGAAAAGCCTAGTCCTGACGAAGACTAGCATCTTCAGGGTCTTGCAGCAATTAGAAGGGTTCAGATTAGTACATCATAATGTATAGTGTTTATAGTAATATCAACCTCATATCTCAAGTCACCAGTTCTAGTTGTACCGAAGTGGATACAACTCCGAGTGTCCGTTACCGTAGGACAGGCTATCGATAGATGTTTTCTTCCCTGCAGGGGTGCACCAACTTACCCACCACGCTCGCTTAACTCCGGCCGGACACACTTGCTGGGTCCTGCCCGGCCTCGGCTAAACAACACGATGCAACCCGACCGGAAACCGACAGAGAGGATCGAGCACGCCGGACTAATCCTATGCCCCCAGGGGTCATGGTCCATCACCCCGGACGCTCCTGCACGTTGCGAGGCCGTTCGGTAGCAGACCTAGCAACCCCTTATACAAGCACGCAGTTGCATCCTAGGTCCAATCCGAACGGGCCGCTCAATCGCTGACGTCGTGACGACTCCGGCTGATGTATACGACGCAGAGCACCCACTCACACCCACGTGGTGGTTAGTGCTATCGGACCCGAAGGCCCCTCGGATCAAATATCCAAATCGCTTAGTGGATTGGGAGCGCGCGGTAACGAGCGTTGCCACCACACCGGTGGCCCCGACGTCCCGTCTCGAAGACTTGTGACAAGGACCTTACGGACCGGCCACGCTTCGTAGTTATCTCGCGGGTACCCTCACTGGTCACCCGACTCCACAGCTCACGCCTCAAAGGCACTCGCGGGTACCCCTCTGGGTCAACCCGCCTCCATCCAACATGTGTAGTAGTAACTTCAAAGTGTCTTCAGACGCACGATACCTCTGGCCGCACGCCTTTGTTCCTGGCGACGTCCGGCCTCGGGGATCGATACGTCTTTAAACACGGTACGGTAAACCAGGGCATCCGTGTGGTTTCCATGCCGATGAGGAATCCGAGGAACCACCCTCGTTGGACTCCTAAACGACAAGTCCCGTTAAGGTGATACCGGAGGAATCACCCTCGGCGGTAATCACCATAGCGGATGCACGACATAAGCTAAGTCGGAAGTGGGAAGAGGAATCACCCTCGGTAACCCATAACGAGCTAGCTATACTACAGGGACAACATCGGAAGTGAGTTCGGAGGTATCACCCTCGTCACCT
>LR738713.1:731841842-731882230 GCA_902687465.1 Secale cereale
GGAGTCGAGCATATTAGGGGGTGTGCGGTGGTGTGAAGAAGGTCAGGGGAAGGGGCTCGATCGCTTGATCGAGGCAAGGGTACTATGCGAGGCAACTACGAGAAAGCGGGACCACAGCAGTGCTACCCAACCTATACTAAGCAGTTTATGAATAAAGACAGGTATCAACAGTATTGCAAAAACAGGCTATGCAACAGTAATAGGAGCAGTAGCAGTAGCAGCAATTCTAATGCAAGAATAAGAGAGAATAGACATAGGCGATATCGGAATGATCAAAAGGGGGGGGTTGCTTGCCTGGTTGCTCGGTGGCAAAAGCAAGGTCGTCGGAGGGGGAACCAATCACCGGGACGGCGTCGGTCTCTGGAGCGGCGTCAGCGTCGGACTCTACCGAGAGAGAAGAGGGGGGGAAGAAACAGATAAATACACAGAATACAAGCATCACAAAGCGTGCTAGGCTAATGTGCAGTGCAGGGTTGCCTAAAAACATGTCTAAGTCACATTGGTTATTTTTGGGATTTAACTGGAATTATTAACCGGTGTATGTGCACTATTCATCTACCGGAAACAGAGAAAAAGTTGCGGGTTCACCTCCGTAGAGGGTCCCGACACGGAAACAGATAGCACGGTTGGCTTCGTCTCGTCGTTCTGAGCAACTTTCATGTAGAAAGTTTTTCCATCCGAGCTACGGTTAAAAAGATATGATTTTCCTAAGTTTTAATCCATTTTCTGGAATTATTTAAAAACAGAAAAGGTTTACTGCATCATGCTGGCGTCAGCACTGCGTCAGCCGCCAGCTGACCAGTCAAACTGACGGGTGGGGCCCACCTGTCAGCCTCTCTGGACTAACAGAGTTTTAAAACTAACTAACAGAGCTAATTACACTAGTGGGCCCCATATGTCAGTGACTCGTTAACTTAATTAATTAAGTTTAATTAGAAAAACATTATATTTATCTAAAACTCGGTGGGGCCCGCAGGTCAGTCCTACTGGGCTGCCCAGTCAGCACGTTGACCGGGTCAACCCAGTCAACGGGGGCCCCCAGGGCCCACTGGCAGCGAGCAAGGGGTGGACCCTAGGCCTTGCCAGGTCAGCACGACCGGCGGCTCGTCGCCGGCGACGCGTAACGCGGCGGCCAGGCTCGGCGTCATCGGAAATTGACCACAGGCTACCGTTTTGACCGTGCGCGGGCGCGTTCGAACGGGCATTCAATGGCGCGTCGAATGGTGGCGGCGCGGAGTGCCGGGGAGGCCGGAGTCGAGCAGCACGAGCTCGCCGGCGGCGGGGTGGTTCGGGCGAGCAACGGTGAGGGGGGCTGCGGGCGGCCATTTGGCGCGCGTGAGGGTGCTTTCGGAAGCGCAGACGACGCTGCGTCGAATGGTGCTGGTGGCGCGGCATGGCGTGGCCGGAGTCATCACCGGCGTCGAGCTCAAGCGGCGGCGGCTTCGGGTGCTCGACGGGGTCGACGTTGCGGCGAGATAACGGGCAAAAGGAAGGGCTGGGAAGCACCTGCGCGTCACGGTGAACCAGAAGGGCATGCGCCCGTGACCATTTGGTCACCGGAGACTCACCGACGGCAAGTTCCGCGGCGCTGCGGTTGGGCGCGCGGGGAGGAGGCAGCTACCGCGCGAGAGAGAGCTAACGGAGGGAAGTAGGGGAAGGAGAAGCTCACAGTGGAGGCACACGGAGGCCCGTTGGTGAGCTAGTAGCAGCAGAACTGCGGGTATCGCCGGAGCGGCACCGGCGGCCGAAGCAAAAGGGGGCGGTGTGGTTCGGCCGTCCCCGTAGCTCCCTGCTCCGGCTCCGGCTCGGGGAAGGAGTAGTCGACCACCGCGCGTGCGATGGACAAGGTGACGGCGACGGTGGACGCCGGTGGCTGCGGCAGCGACGGTCGAACGGCGACGTGAGCGCTCGGCCTCGCGCGGATCTGAGAGGGGAGGAGTGAGGGAGAGAGCGGCGAGGCGAGGGGGAATGGAGCGGATAGGCTCGGGGAGGGGCAGGGGCTCGTTCTTATCCCCTCTGGCGCCCTGTGGCGGCAGCTGTCGGCCGGAGCGGCGGCGAGCGCGCGCGGTCCAGGGCGGCGGTGACACGGGGAGGGAGCAGGTGAGGGAGGCCCCGGTGGGCTGGGCCTGGCCTGTAGCGACGGCCCAGGGACAGGTAAGTCCTCTGCCTCTTTCCTTTTCTGTTTTCCTTTATTTCATCAACAGAGAGAAAAAAGGAAAAGGTAGGGCCATCAAATGATTTTTGCAAAAAGTGTGAGTTGGTCCAAAAATATATTTACTATATTCCCTAGCTCCAAAAATTGGTTGGGACAAATTTGGATCACTTTTGAATTAATCAAAAATGATAAAGGCATTTAAAGTGCTGTTTTGGCACTGTTTAAATGCACTAGCCCATTAATGGAGTTGATGGTGATGTTGTTTTCCTCAACAACATTTGTTTTGGAATATTTGCAATATGATGAACATTTTTCCATAATTTTTGGAACAACTTCATTTTGCATTTGAATTTGAGCTTGAATTTTCAGGGGCAAATTTGAATTGCCTTGTTTAACCACTATGATTAGCATTGCAAATGAACATGACATGGCATGATTAACCAAATGTCACAGTGCTTAATACAAGGGGGTGTTACAGCTACCGTTATGTTCTCACCCTCACGGATGACTTGAGTAGATACGGGTATATCTATTTGATGAAACACAAGTCTGAGACCTTTGAAAAGTTCAAGGAATTTCAGAATGAGGTTGAGAATCAACGTGACAGAAAAATAAAGTTCTTACGATCGGATCGTGGGGGTGAATATTTAAGTCATGAATTTGGCACACACCTTAGAAGCTGTGGAATTGTTTCACAATTGACACCGCCCGGAACACCTCAACGTAACGGTGTGTCCGAACGTCGAAATCGTACTCTGTTGGACATGGTGCGATCTATGATGTTCCCCACCGATTTACCGCTATCTTTTTGGGGTTATGCTTTAGAGACTGCCGCATTCACTTTAAATAGGGCTCTGTCGAAATCCGTTGAGACGACTCCGTATGAACTTTGGTTTGGCAAGAAACCGAAGCTGTCGTTTCTGAAAGTTTGGGGTTGCGATGCTTATGTCAAGAAACTTCAACCTGAAAAGCTCGAACCCAAATCGGAGAAATGCGTCTTCATAGGATACCCAAAGGAAACTATTGGGTACACCTTCTACCACAGATCCGAAGGCAAAGTCTTTGTTGCCAAGAATGGATGCTTTCTGGAGAAAGAGTTTCTCTCGAAAGAAGTGAGTGGGAGGAAAGTAGAACTTGATGAGGTGATAGTCACCACTCCTGTACCGGAAAGTAGTGCAACGCAGGAAACTGTTCCTGAGGTGCCTGCACCGACAAGGGAGGAAGATAATGATAATGATCATGAAGATACAGATCAAGTTACTACTGAACTTCGAAGGTCCACAAGGGTACGTTCCGCACCAGAGTGGTACGGCAACCCTGTACTGGAAATCATGTTGTTAGAGAACGGTGAACCTTCGAACTATGAAGAAGCGATGGCGGGCCCAGATTCCAATAAATGGCTTGGAGCCATGAAATCCGAGATAGAATCCATGTATGAAAACAAAGTATGGACTTTGGTGGACTTGCCTGATGATAGGCACGCCATAGAAAATAAATGGATATTTAAGAGGAAGACAGACGCGGATGGTAATGTGACCATCTATAAGGCTCGGCTTGTCGCTAAGGGTTATCGACAAGTTCAAGGGATTGACTACGATGAGACTTTCTCTCCCGTAGCGATGCTGAAGTCAGTCAGAATCATGTTAGCTATTGCCGCATTCTATGATTATGAGATATGGCAAATGGACGTCAAAACAGCTTTCCTTAATGGCTTCCTCAAGGAAGAGTTGTATATGATGCAACCGGAAGGTTTTGTCGATCAAGAGAACGCTAACAAGGTATGCAAGCTCCAGCGCTCGATTTACGGGCTGGTGCAAGCATCTCGGAGTTGGAATATTCGCTTTGATGAGGTGATCAAAGCGTTTGGATTTATACAAACTTATGGAGAAGCCTGTATTTACAAGAAAGTGAGTGGGAGCTCTGTGGCATTTCTCATATTATATGTGGATGACATATTGCTGATGGGAAATGATATAGAATTCTTGGAAAATGTAAAGGCCTACTTGAATAAAAGTTTTTCAATGAAGGACCTTGGAGAAGCTGCTTACATATTAGGCATCAAAATCTATAGAGATAGATCGAGACGCCTCATTGGTCTTTCACAAAGTACATACCTTGACAAAATATTGAAGAAGTTCAATATGGATCAGTCAAAGAAAGGATTCTTGCCTGTTTTGCAAGGTATGAGATTGAGTAAGACTCAGTCGCCGACCACGGCAGAAGATAGAGAAAAGATGAGTGTCATTCCCTATGCCTCGGCAATAGGTTCTATCATGTATGCCATGCTGTGTACCAGACCCGATGTGAACCTTGCCATAAGTTTGGTAGGGAGGTACCAAAGTGATCCCGGCGCGGAACACTGGACAGCGGTCAAGAACATCCTGAAGTACCTGAAAAGGACTAAGGATATGTTTCTCGTTTATGGAGGTGACGAAGAGCTCGTCGTAAAGGGTTACGTCGATGCTAGCTTCGACACAGATCTGGATGACTCTAAGTCACAAACCGGATACGTGTATATTTTGAATAGAGGGGCAGTCAGCTGGTGCAGTTGCAAGCAAAGCGTGGTGGCAGCATCTACATGTGAAGCGGAGTACATAGCTGCTTCTGAAGCGGCGCACGAAGGAGTCTGGATGAAGGAGTTCATCACCGACCTAGGAGTCATTCCAAGCGCGTCAAGCCCGATGACTCTCTTCTGTGACAACACTGGTGCTATTGCTATTACCAAGGAGCCCAGGTTTCACAAGAAGACCAAGCACATCAAGCGCCGTTTCAACTCCATCCGGAATTATGTTCAGGATGGAGACATAGATATTTGTAAAGTGCATACGGATCTGAATGTCGCAGACCCGTTGACTAAACCTCTTTCACGAGCAAAACATGATCAACACCAGAACTCTATGGGTGTTCGATTCATCACAATGTAACTAGATTATTGACTCTAGTGCAAGTGGGAGACTGTTGGAGATATGCCCTAGAGGCAATAATAAAAGCATTATTATTATATCTCCTTGTTCATGATAATTGTCTGTTATTCATGCTTGAACTGTATTGTACGGAAACAACGATACATGTGTGAATACACATACCACAATGAGTCCCTGGTAGGCCTCTAGTTACCAGCTCGTTGATCAACAGATGGTCACGGTTTCCTGACCATGGACATGAGATGTCGGTGATAACGGGATCACATCATTAGGAGAATGATGTGATGGACAAGACCCAAACTTGAGCATAACACGAGATCGTATAGTTCGTAATGCATAAGCTTTTCGGTGTCAAGTATTTATTCCTTAGACCATGAGGTTGTACAACTCCCGGATACCGTAGGAGTGCTTTGGGTGTGCCAACCGTCACAACGTAACTGGGTGGCTATAAAGGTACGCAGCGGGTATCTCCGAAAGTGTCTGTTGAGTTGGTACGAACCGAGACTGGGATGTTGTCACTCCGTATGACGGAGAGGTACCTCTGGGCCCACTCGGTAATACATCATCATAATGAGCTCAATGTGACTAAGTAGTTAGTCACGGGATGATGGATTACGGATCGAGTAAAGAGACTTGCCATGACGAGATTGAACGAGGTATCGGGAATACCGACGATCGAATCTCGGGCAAGTACCGTACCGATGGACAAAGGGAATAACATACGGGATTGAGTGAATCCTTGACACAGTGGTTCATCCGATGAAGATCATCGAGGAACACGTGGGAACCAACATGGGTATCCAGATCCCGCTGTTGGTTATTGACCAGAGAGTGGTCTCGGTCATGTCTACGTGTCTCCCGAACCCGTAGGGTCTACACACTTAAGGTTCGGTAACGCTAGGGTCGTAGAGATTAATGCACGTGGAAACCCGAATGTTGTTCGGAGTCCCGGATGAGATCCCGGACGTCACGAGGAGTTCCGGAATGGTCCGGAGGTAAAGATTGATATATGGGAAGTCCAGTTTCGGCCAACGGGTGATCTCCGGGGGTCACCGGGAGCGTCCCGGGACCACCGGAGGGGCCCCCGGGGTCCACCGGGTGGGGCCACCCATCCCGGTGGGGCCCCTAGGCCGCAAGGGGATGTGTGCAGCCCTCTGGGCTGGCGCACCACAAGGGGGCCCCACCTCCCCATGCGCCTAGGGATAAAACCCTAAGGGGAGGGGGGCCACCACTTGCCTTGGGGGAGGGGGACTCCTCCCTGGCCGCCGCCCCCCCTTGCAGATTGGATCTGCAGGGGGCTGGCGCCCCCCTGGCCCCCTATATATATATGTGGGGGGGGAGAGGGCAGCCGTACCTCAGCCCTGGCGCCTCTCCCCCTCCCGTCACACCTCCCAACTCCTTTGCAGGGCAGCCCGGCGAAGCCCTGCTGCGATCTCCACTGCATCCGTCATCACGCCGTCGTGCTGCCGGATCTCTGACGACTTCTCCTCCCCCCTTGCTGGATCAAGAAGGAGGTGATGTTGCTGCACCGTACGTGTGTTGAACGCGGAGGTGCCATCCGTTCGGCGCTAGATCATCGGTGACGAAGAACGTGAAGAGTACGACTACTTCATCCTTGCTTCGTTGAAAGCTTCCGCACGCAATCTTCATAACGGTATGTAGATGCACTCTAAGTTACTCGTTGCTAGATGTCTCCATAGATGGATCTTGGTGAAGACGTAGAATTTTTTTTGATTTATGCTACGTTCCCCAACACTTACGACTATATAACTTATTGGAAATCTCATATTTCTCAATCCGGGCATTTGCTTGAAATATCAACTTCAACTCGTGGAACATCTCATATGCTCCATGACGTTCAAAATGCCTTTGAAGTCCCGGTTCTAAGCCGTAAAGCATGGCACACTGAACTACCGTGTAGTCATCAGAACGAGCTTGCCAAACGTTCATAACGTCCGGGGTTGCTCCTGCAGCAGGCTTGTCACCCAGTGGTGCTTCAAGGACACAATTCTTCTGTGCAGCAATGAGGATAATCCTCAAGTTACGGACCCAGTCCGTGTAATTGCTACCATCATCTTTCAACTTAGCTTTCTCTAGGAATGCATTAAAGTTCAAAGGAACGGTAGCACGGGCCATTGACCTACAACAACATAGATATGCAAAAACTATCAGGACTAAGTTCATGATAAATTAAAGTTCAATTAATCATATTACTACGGAACTCCCACTTAGATAGACACCCCTCTGGTCATCTAAATGATCACGTGGTCCAAATCAACTAAACCATGTCTGATCATCACGTGAGATGGAGTAGTTTTCAATCCTTTCGGTCTCCAGTGTTCCGAGGCCATGTCTGTACATGCTAGGCTCGTCAAGTTTAACCCGAGTATTCTGCGTGTGCAAAACTGGCTTACACCCGTTGTATGTGAACGTAGAGCTTATCACACCCGATCATCACGTGGTGTCTCGGCACGACGAACTTTCGCAACGGTGCATACTCAGGGAGAACACTTGTGCCTTGAAATTTTGTAAGGGATCATCTTATAATGCTACCGCCGTACTAAGCATAATAAGATAAACATCACATGCAATCAAAATATGTGACATGATATGGCCATCATCATCTTGTGCTTTTGATCTCCATCTCCAAGGCACCGTCATGATCACCATCGTCACTGATGTATACTACACAACCTTCTTCTTGTAGATGTTGTTGGGCCTCCAAGTGCACAGGTTTGTAGAACAGTAGCAAATTTCCCTCAAGTGGATGACCTAAGGTTTATCAATCCGTGGGAGGCGTAGGATGAAGATGGTCTCTCTCAAGCAACCCTGCAACCAAATAACAAAGAGTCTCTTGTGTCCCCAACACACCCAATACAATGGAAAATTGTATAGGTGCACTAGTTCGGCGAAGAGATGGTGATACAAGTGCAATATGGATGGTAGATATAGGTTTTTGTAAAATGAAAATATAAAAACAGCAAGGTAGCATGTGACAAATGTGAGCATAAACGGTAGTGCAATGATAGGAAACAAGGCCTATGGTTCATACTTTCACTAGTGGAAGTTCTCTCAACAAGGATAACATAATTGGATCATATTACTAGCCCTCAACATGCAACAAAGAGTCACTCCAAAGTAACTAATAGCGGAGAACAAACGAAGAGATTATGGTAGGGTACGAAACCACCTCAAAGTTATTATTTCTGATCGATCTATTCAAGAGTCCGTAGTAACGTTCAACCTATCATAGAGTTCGTACTAGAATAACACCTTAAGACACAAATCAACCAAAACCCTAATGTCACCTAGATATTTCATTGTCACCTCAAGTATTCGTGGGCATGATTATACGATATGATCACACAATCTCAGAAACATCTATTCAACCAACACATAGAACTTCAAAGAGTGCCCCAAAGTTTCCACCGGAAAGTCAAGACGAAAACGTGTGCCAACCCCTATGCATAGATTCCCAAGGTCACGGAACCCGCAAGTTGATCACCAAAACATACATCAAGTGAATCACGTGATATCCCATTGTCACCACAGATAAGCACATGCAAGACATACATCAAGTGTTCTCAAATCCTTAAAGACTCAATCCGATAAGATAACTTCAAAGGGAAAACTCAATCCATTACAAGAGAGTAGAGGGGGAGAAGCATCATAAGATCCAACTAAAATAGCAAAGCTCGCGATACATCAAGATCGTGCCATCTCAAGAACACGAGAGAGAGAGAGAGAGAGATCAAACACATAGCTACTGGTACATACCCTCAGCCCCGAGGGTGGACTACTCCCTCCTCGTCATGGAGAGCGCCGGGATGATGAAGATGGCCACCTGAGAGGGATTCCCCCCTCCGGCAGGGTGCCAGAACGGGTCTAGATTGGTTTTCGGTGGTAATAGAGGCTTTCGGCGGGGGAACTCCCGATCTAGGATATTTTCCGGAGGTTTCAGTATATATAGGAGGTGTTGGAGTCAGGGCCAAGCAAAAGAGGGCTACGGGCTGTCCACGAGGCAGGGCGCGCGCCCAGTAGGGGGGCGCCCCCACCCTTGTGGGCAGCCCGTGGGTCCTCTCGTCCCCCTCCGGCACTCCGTGGGCTTCTTTTGGTCCAAAAATGATCTCCGTTGATTTTCAGGTCAATTGGGCTCCGTTTGATATTCCTTTTCTGCGAAACCCTAAAACAGGAGAAAAACGGAAACTGGCACTAGGCTCTGGGTTAATAGGTTAGTCCCAAAAATAATATAAAAGGGTATAATAAATCCCATAAAACATCCTAGAAGGATAATACAATAGCATGGAACAATAAAAAGTTATAGATATGTTGGAGACGTATCAGCATCCCCAAGCTTAATTCCTGCTCGTCCTCGAGTAGGTAGATGATAAAAACAGAATTTTTGAAGTGGAATGCTAACCAACATAGTTTTCAATGTAATTCTCTTAATTGTGGCATGAATGTTCAGATCTGAAAGATTCAAGACAAAAGTCTATATTGACATAAGAAATAATAATACTTCAAGCATACTAACAAAGCAATCATGTCTTCTCAAAATACTATGGCTAAAGAAAGTTATCCCTACAAAATCATATAGTCTGGCTATGCTCCCTCTTCATCACACAAAATATTCATATCATGCACAACCTCGGTTTCGGTCAAGCACTTGTTTTCATACTCAATTCTTTCAAACCTTTCAACTTTCACGCAATAAATGAGCGTGAGCCATGGACATAGCACTATGTGGAATAGAGAGGTGGTTGTGGAGAAGACAAAAAGGAGGGAGATAGTCTCACATCGACTAGGTGTATTAACGGGCTATGAAGATGCCCATCAATAGATATCAATGTGAGTGAGTAGGGATTGCCATGCAATGGATGCACTAGAGCTAAAAATGTATGAAAGCTCAACAAAAGAAACTAAGTGGGTGTAACATCCAACTTGCTTGCTCACGAAGACCTAGGGCATTTGAGGAAGCCCATCGGTGGAATATACAAGCCAAGTTCTATAATGAAAATTCCCACTTGTATATGAAAGTGACTAAACATGAGACTCTTTATCATGAAGAACATGGTGCTACTTTGAAGCACAAGTGTGAAAAAAGATAGTAGCAATTGTCCCTTTTTTCTTTTTTCTGGGCCTTTTTTTTCTTTGGCCTTTTTTTGGAGGGGCTTTCTTTATTTAGCCTTTCCTCACATGGGACAATGCTCTAATAATGATGATCATCACACTTATATTGATTTACAACTCGATATTACAACTCGATACTAGAACAAGTGTGACTCTATATGAATGCCTCCGGCGGTGTACCGGGATGTGCAAAGAATCAAGAGTGACATGTATGAAAAATTATGCATGGTGGCCTAGCCACAAATACGATGTCAACTATATGATCATGCATGGCAATATGACAATATGAAGCGTGTCATATGAACGGAACGGTGGAAAGTTGCATGGCAATATATCTCGGAATGGCTATGGAAATGCCATGATAGGTAGGTATGGTGGCTGTTTTGAGGAAGGTATATAGTGGGTGTATGGTACCGGCGAAAGTTGCGCGGTACAAGAGAGGCTAGTGATACGTCTCAAACGTATCTACTTTTCCAAACACTTTTGATATTGTTTTGGTCTCATTCTTGCATGATTTGGACTAAACTAACCCGGACTGACGCTGTTTTCAGCAGAGCTGCCTGTATGGTTTATTTGTGTGCAGGAAAACGGATTTTTAGGTATCTCAGAAAAATCCACGAAAAATCACAGAAAATCCACGCACCCGAAGGAACCAGGAACCAGAAGTGGGACCAGAGGGGGGCCAGGGGGTGCCCAGGCGCCCTGTGGGCGCGCCCCCCCTGGGCCACGCCAGGGGGGCACCTGGGTGGGGCCCACACCCCCTAGTGCCCTACTTTAACTCGTATTTTTACTCCGGACGCAGAAACCCCAGATCATAAGTTCTTTCGCTGTTTTTCGTCGCGGAGCCGCCGCCACCCTCTGTTCTTCCTCGGGAGGGCTAATCTGGAGGCTGAATTGGCCTCCGGAGAGGGGAGATCGTCGCCATCGTCATCATCATCACCACTCCATCATCCCTCCATGACTTCTCCCTCCATGTGTGAGTAATTCCCCCGCTGTAGGCGAAGGGGATGGTAGGGATTGGATGAGTTAGATCATGTAATAGTTTATCAGATCGTTGGGGGCATGTTGCCTATCATCTACTATGGTGTTTATCATCTTTGCTACAACTTGTTATTCTTAATGCTTGACACTAGGGCCCGAGTGCCATGATTTCAGATCTGAACCATATGTGTTTGCATGAATATATTTGTGTTCGTGATCCTATCTATGAGTTGTTTGCACCTGTTACGGTCCGGAACCGGCGATCCCAAAAGTGACAGCTTGGGACACCAAAGGGGATGGTCCGTAGTTTGAGGATTACATTTATCCATTGAGTTCATTGCTTTGTTCCGGTGCTCTTTGACAGGAGCACCTTAATATCCATAAGTTCCTTTTGGCCCCATTCGTAGCGGGATGGTAGGACAAAAGATGTTGTGCAAGTTCTTATTGCAAGCACGTACAACTACCTACGGGATACATGCCTAATGTTTGATATTTGCCTAGATGATCATTACTTTTCCGTGTGCCGTGCCCCAAGTTAGAATCTATCTCATCCATGCAGCGCCCAACCATCCATCTCCCTAGCCTACAGTGTTTTAAACCCTGCTTGTTACTAGTTGCTACTTTTGCCATTTACTACCGCTATTTACTTTTACTGTTTACTTTTACTATTACTATCATCACTATCATATCACTGTTACCACTTATCTTTTGTTGCAAGTAAGTATATTTCAGGTGCGGTTGAATTGACAACTCAACTGTCAAAGCTTATAAATACTCTTTGGCTCCCCGTGTGTCGAATCAATAAATTGGGTTATTCTTACCCGCGAGGACTATCTCGATCCCTTACGGTTGAGGGTTATCAAGTACCGTTTTCTGGCGCCGTTGCCGGGGAGCATAGCAATATTTACAAGTCTACTTGAGGTATCCTACCTGCTGCACTTCATCCACTATGGGTAAGAAAGGGGACCCCAAGGTTCCGATCTTACTATCTACTACAAGAAGAGGTACTGCTCTGAGCACTAGTGCTACACTTGATTCACCTTCCGTTATGAGTAAGTTTGCCTCACCACCACCACATGATGCTCCTACTGAGTCTGTTACTATGTCTGATACTCTTGATGATGCCTCTACTACTTTTGATGATATTAGTTCGCTTGGCCATGCTCTTGAGAAACAAATTGTTGCTGCTGCTGAAAAATATGGAATTGAACTTCCTGTTGCTCGCTACCCTATTGGTGAAACTTATGATTATCCTGATTTGAGTAAACTCAAAGAGAGGCTCCTTGATGATGATTACTATACGCTTGATGAAGATCTATGCAGGGAACTGACAGAGTTTGTTGGCTCTGACCCTGAAGTAATTAAGAAAATATTTGAAAAACACTCTTTGAAGAACAAAACCGTTCCTAATCCTGAATTTGCTACATCTCCTATATGCATTGATGATCCTGATTATGATTTCTCTGTTGATCTTTCACTTATACCTATGGTTGAAGCTGACCCCTTTTATGGCAGAGAAAATGATGATGCTATTGCACACCTGACTAAACTCGGTGAGTTGGGTAGCCTGTTTACCACAGATGAGAAGATACGATACTTTTATATCACCAAGCTTCTTCCTTTCTCCTTGAAGGAGGGTGCTAAAGCATGTTTTGATTCACTCCCATGCGGTTCCATTAAGAGTCCTCAGGACTTAGCTCACTCTTTTGTTGATAAGTACTTTCCTGCTCACATGCAACATGCTGCTTTACAAAGAATTTATAACTTTAAACAGTTGCAGGATGAGTCCCTCCCTAAAGCTTGGGGGAGGTACTGCGGTCTGATTCGGGCTAGACCAGGACATGAAATCCCTAAGAATGAATTAATCGATATATTCTATGCTGGTCTAACTGATGAATCCAGGTCCTATTTGGACAGTTGTGTTGGTTGTGTTTTCAGGAAAAGAACACCGAACGATGCGGAAGATTTGATGGGCAGGATTGCCAAAAACCATGAAGATTGGTCCGTCCCTGAACCACCTCCACCAACAAAGAAGAGGGGCATGTTTGTTCTAAGCCCCGAAGATATGCGAGAAGCAAAGGAGTCTATTAAAGAGAAAGGTATTAAAGCTGAAGACGTGAAGAATCTACCCCCTATTGAGAAGCTGTGTGAGCCTACTACTCACCCTCCTATGGTAGAGGTACACTCTCTTTTAGATTTCAACGCAAGTGACATCCCTCATGGTAAGCCTCCTGATCAATGTTTAGATGAGTTTGATAATTTTATTATGAAACAAAATCATTTTAATGAGAGGATAGAAAGTCAGTTGCATGATAATTCCCTTGCCATCAAAAGACTACTTGATGTTTTAGATAGAACAGTTAATGATGTTCAATGTCTTGTGAAGCATTTTCAAATGGTTCAAACTCAGCTTGATCAAATTTCTAATGTGCAAAGAGATTTGCTTGCTAACAATGCCAAACAAGATAATTTGCAGGCTTTCGGGATTAAGACCCGAGGAGGAACTAGCACTCAAGATCCTCTTTATCCAGAGGGGCATCCGAAGAGAATCGAGTAGGATTCTCAAATGCAGGAAGAAGAAATTGTTGGCTCTCCAAAGAAAAAGAAGAAACACAAGGAGACTGACAATTCTAATGATCTTATTGCAGATGAAGAACCAACTATTGATCCCAACAGTGTATCTATCTCCGATGCTGAGACTGAAGACGGTGCTGAACCTGAAGGTAATAATAATGAGAAGAATGATCCGCCTGAAGTTCGAGAAGAAGAAGCACCTGACAAACGTAAGAGGTACACTAAAGAAGACTTCATCGCAAGAAAACATGGGAAGGAAAGAGAACCATGGGTACAGAAACCCATGCCCTTTCCAGGTAAGTCCATCAAATCCAAAGAAGAAGAGCATTATAATTAGTTTTGTGAGTGGATTAAACCTCTTTTTCTTCAAATCCCTTTGACTGATGCTATTAAGTTACTTCCTTATTCAAAATATATGAAAGATATTGTCACTAATAAAAGAAAAGTTCCTAATGATGCAATATCCACTATGCTTGCTAACTACTCTTTCAGTGGCAAGATTCCTGAGAAGCTCGGTGATCCAGGTATACCCACCATTCCTTGCTCCATAAAGAATAATTATGTCAAAACTGCTTTATGTGATCTTGGAGCAGGAGTGAGTGTTATGCCTCTCTCTCTTTATGAGAGGCTATGTTTAGAGAAACTAATTCCTACAAATATCTCCCTTCAGATGGCTGACAAGTCAACCGCTGTTCCGATAGGTATTTGTGAGGATGTGCCCGTAGAAGTTGCTAATTGTTTAATTCTTACTGATTTTGTTGTGCTTGACATGCCCGAGGATGGGAGCATGTCCATTATTCTTGGTAGACCTTTTCTTAACACCGCAGGTGCTGTTATTGATTGCAATAAAGGGAAGGTTACCTTTCATGTGAATGATAAAGAACACACGGTATATTTTCCAAAGAAGACCGACAGGAGGCATGGCCTCAACTCTATAGAGAATATCGAGACCGTGAAAATTGGAGAATGGTACTGTCCACTACATGTGCCTCACAAATACAAAACTATCATGGTAGGGACAATGTCCATCAAGGTAAAGGTTCAGTGATTACTTTGTAGGAGGTGAGACTTTTTGCTCTATATATCACCTGTTTGTTGGTAAGACTTGATCAACCTTATTAGCAAATATGGTTTATATAGATAAAAAGTTGAGCTTGTTATGTTTTCACTTGTTTTTAGTTTTGTCCTACTAGCTGTACCAAGTATTTATGTTTTTGAAGCTTCACAATACCACTAACTGCTTCAAGTTTTCAGAGAGTTTCGCAGCTTTTTGAACTTCGAAAAATTTTCAACAGTGAAGTTTTCAGAAAAATTCCAGAAAAATTATAATAAAAATTTCCACGTCGGGAGAGACCCGGAAAGGCCTGGGGCCAGCCAGGGGGGCCACCAGTGGCCCAGGCGGCCAGCTGGCGCGGCCCAGCCCCTGGCCGCACCCATAGGGCGCCTGGGGCCCACGGGACCCCCCTCCAGGTATGTCTTCTTCCTTCCTCTCTCTCTTTTTCCAAAAACACGAGTTCTGCTCCCGTTCTTGTGTTCTTGCTGTTCTTGGAGGCGATTCTTCGATCTCTCTCTACAGCCCATCATTTGAGCTGAAATTTTGAGCAAATACTCCCTGGTATGTGACTCCTCCACCCCTCCAATTAGATTTTTGATTGGTGGCTTCATTTGTGAGTATTTAGTAGTTCTTGGTGCTGTAGAGATGAGCTTGCATGCATATGTAGAAAGTTATTTTTCAAGTTTTGATGCAAGTTTATGCCTTGGGCAAGTGAGTTGAGTAGTTTGCCTTAGCTCACTTTGTTTTAATCCTCGTTTTTTTAAATTGTAAAAAATTTCAGAAATGAGTTTGTTAGGAAGGGCAAAAGGGTGGCTTGAGAAGAGCAGGCACCCCACACCCCGATGATACTCCTTTTACTTATTTAAGCCTTGATCTTGCTGCTATGAAAAGGCATAAGTTTGTTACCATGGGTTCTGAACTTGATAATCTTATTTATATCTTGCGTTTCGGAACTGCCGCGGAACGCGAGATCCGTCTACCTGCACGTCTTTTGTTTGATTTTTCTCGCAGGAACGGATGGTCCTTTGATGTTGTTCAGTTCGATGAGTTCATGGTCCAGCATCAGTTTCATAACCCCATGGAGGGGGTTGAGCCCGACGAGGAGAGGCACGGTGAGATACCACATTTTCAGGAAGAAACCGCCACCGAGTTTGGTGAAGGGTCTTCCTCTGTTTGGCGTTCGGAACCTTCCTCGTGGGAGACTCCGAGGAGTTCGGTGTACGCGCCAGCATCCTTCTACGACCCTTGGACTCACCACCATACCCCTGGAGCAGGAGGCTCCTAGGGGCAGTAGCTGCTACCAACTTAGGCCAAAAGCCTAAGCTTGGGGGAGTACGTGCCCTTCTCACTTTTCCATTGTATTATCCGCTTTATTCACTTTAATCTTTTCGAAGTTTTTGCCCGTTCTTCTTTGTTTCTCTCTTTGCAAAAACAACAAAAAGATTTTCTCTTTCTTTTGCTTTGTTTTCAGAGTTCAGCTCGAGTCCGTGATGGCATTTAATTATATTTCCTACGTTCGATCATGCAAGTGACAAGCAGTGATGACGAAGATCGACTGAAGGGAAGCAACATGGAAGACCGGTATGAACTCTTATTGTTTCTACTTTTGTACATATGCCTGTACTTATGATCTAGAGACCAGCTTGTAGCGACATAGTGCTATGTTTACAATGCTCTTCCAGTGGTTCATGCTTTCCTTGTGGCTAGTCTCGAATAACTAGAGTATATAATGTGTTATTGAAATGATCTACATGCATTGCACTGTTCATAGTCTGGTATATTAAGGTGGTATTTCCCTTTAGAGAATTTTTGGATTGACTTGGCACATGCTTACACATGTTTAAGACTAAAAAGTCTACTCTGCCTTGATGATCTTTGAGTTTTAGAATAGTTATATCACTTTCATGCCCGATTCAATGTTGCTTTGTCGCTCTGCATGATTATGACCGTTATTGCTCTCTAGTTGGTCGCTTCCCAGTCTTTTGCTAAACGTCCACCTGTACTAAGCGGACTGACTGCTTGTGCATCCAAAATCTTTAAAACCAGTTATGCCATATGAGTCCACTATACCTTCCTATACATGGTATTTACCTGCCATTCCTAACGAAGACTTTCATGTACCATCTCGAAACTAATCAAAAGCATTTCTCTTTTGTGCCTATGTTTTAGCTCATGAGGAAGTAGTAGTTAATTCATGATCTTTTTAAGTTGGACAAGTTTCACCCCTGGATTGTATGTTTAATGTGCAAACCCCTAATACGAGAAGGAACTGGCATTGAGTGCGCCCGGCTCAAAAAGATAATATAACAAACAAACCCTCCTTCACGCTTTGTTCATGAGAAATCAGAAAACTTTGGCAGTGTTAAACAAAGGAGATTAAGAGGATGTGATCGTCCTCATGCGGGAGCCGTTCCTCGAGACTTGTCCTCTCAAAAAGTGATTGAGTTATCTGCTAGCATTCGTTGACGAAATATGCACTTCTCAAAACATGTTTTCTTCTGTTTTTAAAACCAAGAGCTCTGGTACATGTTTAGTTTTTGTTTCCAACCACGGGTTTTCAACTTTGCCAACAAAAGCCACGGTTCGAGAGTCTCACCTTCTTTCTTCAAAGCACCGACTAGGAGAGCATAATTGTCATTCTGAGTGTAATGTGCATTGTCCCAAAGTATTACATTGTCTTCTGCATACTTGTGATATGATTTATTCTGAAATTCTTAGTTCTAGTCTCCTTTAAAACTCTGGAGGAGTCTCTGCATTTATGTTTTGCTTCACTCATGGGGACTAGCGAGATACCACCCTAATATGCTCAAGCTATGTGCAATGCAATCTTGTCTTGATTTTCAGTAGTATATTATTTACTTTTAAGTATTTGTGACTGGTCACTTGAAAGAAGGATTGCTCCTTGCATTGTCCTCATAAGTACTGTTTCAATACTTGCTAAACTCTTTTCGTAGTACATGCTTATATACATCTAATGAAGCAAAAGAGTTTGTCAAAGTTTTCTTTGTCGCGTCCAGTTCGTTGAACTGAATTGCTTGAGGACAAGCAATATGCTAAGCTTGGGGGAGTTGATACGTCTCAAACGTATCTACTTTTCCAAACACTTTTGATATTGTTTTGGTCTCATTCTTGCATGATTTGGACTAAACTAACCCGGACTGGCGCTGTTTTCAGCAGAGCTGCCTGTATGGTTTATTTGTGTGCAGGAAAACAGATTTTTAGGTGTCTCAGAAAAATCCACGAAAAATCACAGAAAATCCACGCACCCGAAGGAACCAGGAACCAGAAGTGGGACCAGAGGGGGGCCAGGGGGTGCCCAGGCGCCCTGTGGGCGCGCCCCCCCTGGGCTGCACCGGGGGGGCGCCTGGGTGGGGCCCACACCCCCTGGTGCCCTACTTTACCTCGTATTTTTACTCCGGACGCAGAAACCCCAGATCAGAAGTTCTTTCGCTGTTTCTCGTCGCGGAGCCGCCGCCACCCTCTGTTCTTCCTCGGGAGGGCTAATCTGGAGGCTGAATTGGCCTCCGGAGAGGGGAGATCGTCGCCATCGTCATCATCATCACCACTCCATCATCCCTCCATGACTTCTCCCTCCATGTGTGAGTAATTCCCCCGCTGTAGGCGAAGGGGATGGTAGGGATTGGATGAGTTAGATCATGTAATAGTTTATCAGATCGTTGGGGGCATGTTGCCTATCATCTACTATGGTGTTTATCATCTTTGCTACAACTTGTTATTCTTAATGCTTGACACTAGGGCCCGAGTGCCATGATTTCAGATCTGAACCATATGTGTTTGCATGCATATATTTGTGTTCGTGATCCTATCTATGAGTTGTTTGCACCTGTTACGGTCCGGAACCAGCGATCCCAAAAGTGATAGCTTGGGACACCAAAGGGGATGGTCCGTAGTTTGAGGATTACATGTATCCATTGAGTTCATTGCTTTGTTCCGGTGCTCTTTGACAGGAGCACCTTAATATCCATAAGTTCCTTTTGGCCCCGTTCGTAGCGGGATGGTAGGACAAAAGATATTGTGCAAGTTCTTATTGCAAGCACGTACAACTACCTACGGGATACATGCCTAATGTTTGATATTTGCCTAGATGATCATTACTTTTCCGTGTGCCGTGCCCCAAGTTAGAATCTATCTCATCCATGCAGCGCCCAACCATCCATCTCCCTAGCCTACAGTGTTTTAAACCCTGCTTGTTACTAGTTGCTACTTTTGCCATTTACTACTGTTATTTACTTTTGCTGTTTACTTTTACTATTACTATCATCACTATCATATCACTGTTACCACTTATCTTTTGTTGCAAGTAAGTATATTTCAGGTGCGGTTGAATTGACAACTCAACTGTCAAAGCTTATATATACTCTTTGGCTCCCCGTGTGTCGAATCAATAAATTGGGTTATTCTTACCCGCAAAGACTATCTCGATCCCTTACGGTTGAGGGTTATCAGGTGACAGAGATGATGAAGCTACCGGCACAGGGCTTCGCCTAAGCACTACGACGGTATGACCGAGGTGTGTTACTATGGAGAGGGGCACCGCACACGGTTGGGAGAGATCAACCGATCAACTTGTTTGTCTACGGGGTGCCTCTACCCGCGTATATAAAGGAGGAGGGGAGGGGCCGACCCTCTCTATGGCGTGCCCTAGGGAGTCCTACTCCCACCAGGAGTAGGATTCCTTCCTTTCCCTAGTAGGAGTAGGAGAGGAAGGAAGGAGGAGGGAAGAAGAGAAGGAAAGGGGGGCGCCACCCCCCCTTGTCCAATTCGGACTAGAGGGGGAGGGGGCGCGCGGCTGCCTTGGCCGCCCCTCCTCTTCTCCCACTAGGTCCCATAAGGCCCATTTAACTCCCACCGGGGGGGGGGGGTCCGGTAACCCCCCGGTACTCCGGTATATGCCCGAAAACTCCTCCTGGAACCCTTCTGGTGTCCAAACATAGTCGTCCAATATATTGATCTTTATGCCTCGGACATTCTGATACTCCTCATCATGTTCGTGATCTAATTCGAGACTCCGAACAACCTTCGGTAAATCAGAACTCATAAACTCATAATACCGATCGTCATCAAACGTTAAGCGTGCGGACCCTACGGGTTCGAGAACTATGTAGACATGACCGAGACACATCTCCGATCAATAACCAATAGCGGAACCTGGATGCTCATATTGGTCCCTACATATTCTACGAAGATCTTTATCGGTCAAACCGCATAACAACATACGTTGTTCCCTTTGTCATCGGTATGTTACTTGCCCGAATTTCGATCGTCGGTATCTCAATACCTAGCTCAATCTCGTTACCGGCAAGTCTCTTTACTCGTTCCGTAATACATCACCTCGTGACTAACTCATTAGTCATTTGCTTGCAAGGCTTATTATGATGTTGATACGTCCAAAACGTATCTATAATTTCTGCTTGCTCCATGCCTCTTTTGTGTGATATTGCTATGATATTTATGCACTTCCATATACTTTTGATCATATTTGGACTAACCTATTAACTCAGTGCACCCCAGTGCCAGTTTCTGTTTTCTGCTATTTTTGTATTTCAGGTTTTCCCATTACGTAAACTGTCAGAAAAATTCCGGGAAAAATATATAAAAAATCAGCATTCCGGAAGCTTCCATGCGGCCAAAGTAGGGCCGGAGGGGGGCCACCAGGGCTCCAGGCGGCCAAAGGGCGCGCCCCCCTCCTGGCCGCGCCGCCAGGGCGCCTGGGCCCCCCTGGCCTCCTCTGACGCCCCCTTTGGCATATATTTACACCGCGTCCCGAAACCCTCGAGGACGGAACCCTTTTTCGCGATCTCATCTCTGTTCCGCCGCCGCCGCGCTTCCAAGATCGGGAGCACCAGGAGAACTCTTCCCGGCACCCTGCCGGAGGGGAGGATCACCACCGGGAGCCTCTCCACCACCATGGACGCCTCCCGGATGGGTTGTGAGTAGTCTTCCTTGGACCATGGGTCCATGACCAGTAGCTATGTGATGTTCTCCTCCCCTCTTTGTTCTTCACCGATTAGACCTCGTGAGCTGCCCTACATGATCGAGGCACATATGTAATCCTTATGCTGTTGCTATGATGAGTTTGCTGGGATCCGATGGATTATGAGATTATGTTCAAATTGTGTGTGAGTAATATATTTGATTGAGTGCAAGGATTGTTTACTTTACGCAAAGTTCTTTTAATGCAGTTGTCTGTTGCTTTGAGTTTACACTATGGGTGGGACTCGCAACTTAATACCAGTGAGATGTTCTGGATAGATATCTCAAGGTGGATGATTAGTAGTAGATGCAGATGGATTTCGGTCTACTTACCTTGGCGTACCGCCCATGCTTTTGAGCCTCTACCTTTCTTTGCAGCATAGTTAGCATTGGTTTGCGCACATAATCCTGTCAATTGCCTAGCTGTAATTCGTTTACCTCGCTTAGCTGTTTTATCGTCTTTTGGGAGAGAGACATCACTAGTGAACATCATGGGACCCCGGTCCATATTACCATCACTGATCACATCCGCTATTTACTTTTAGTTCTTACTTACTAGTTGCAGTCATACCTATCACTATTATCTCTTGTGTTTGATCCTTTGTAAACGACAAGGCCGGAGGGATTGACAACCTCTCTGTACTCGTTGGGAGCAAAGTTATTTGTATTTTTGTGCAGGTCCGGTCGATCGCTAGTTGCGCCACAAGCAGTTGACACCTTCTTGTTGAACCTCGGAGCCTCAGGGGATTCGATCCTTGGTATCTTTGCCAAGGGAAAACTACCGCTACACTGCATCTCAAACCTTCCACTTGGGGTAACCAACGAGGGGCGAGAAGCCATCAGATGTGCATTACTGAGAGGGCCCAGAGATATGTGACGCCCGAAGACCGACGTCCCAGAAGATTCCAGATGATTCCAGAAGATTCCACATGTTTCGGGTTCTCCCGTGTGTTTTTTCGTGCTTGTGTTATTTATTTTTTTGCATTGCATCATGTCATCATGCCATCATGTCTTATTTATTTTTTGCATCTCAACTTAAATAAATTGTGTGGACCTTCGGTCCATTTAAATCGAGGGAAGGATGTCTTCTCTTTATAACTTATCCTCCTAATATTTAGGGAGCTATATTAAATATTTCCATTTGTTTGGAATTAACCAACACACTTGCAGTTATTCTCCAGACTTCTGTTGCTTCAAGTTTCACCTTTAAAACCTCCCTATAATTCTTTTTCCTTTTATCGAGGCTCCTCCAAAATTCCGGACATTTTTGGGCTCTTCTAAATCATAGTCCTTGTTCACACCATTTGAAATAAATTCAAAGGAATTTGAATTTATTTTCCATTCATGCCCCTTTTCTATTTTTCTGGGAACCAACGCAATTTTGCGAGTCCAGGAATAATAGCCTCTTGTCCAAATTCTTTTTGTAACCTTCCTTTCTTCTTTTTCTTCATTGCTATGTTTTTTTCCCTGTTTGGGAATATAGCAGTGGAGAGAGTGGTCGCAGCCAGCCGGCCCAGCCTGCCTTCCCAGGCCCATCGCCTCCCTCCTGGCCCATCAGCCCGACTTCTTCCCCGTAACCCTAGCGACCGAGGCTCCCTTCGCTCGTCCCTCCCGCAAGCCGCCGCCACCCCCTCGTTCCCCCCATCGATCTCTCCTCTGTCCCCGACCCCCTCGTTCGCTCGAGCCCCTCTGCCTCTCCGTGTCTCGCCTCCTCCGCGCCACCCCTCACCACCGCCGCCAACCGCCGCGACGGCCTCTCCTTCATCGTCCTGCCGCCGCGGGGAATCCCCTCGCCTCCATTCCTCCGCGCCTCAGCCAGGCCGCAGCGCCTGGTGCCCAAGGCCGGCCCGGACTGCGCCAGAGCGCCTCCTCCGCGCGAGCTGGCCACTGCCAGCCACCCCGACGCGCCCTTCCAAGGCCGCCCCGCATTGCCCGCGCTAGAGGAGCTCCCAGCGCCCCGTTCCCTTCTGCCTTGCCCTCAGGCCCTCCAGCCGTCGCCAGGCGCGTCGCCCGCCTCGCCTCCGCGCCAGGGGACGAGCCTCCGCGCCTCCCTCCCGTCGGCCAGGGCCTCGTCCAGCGCCTCCCCTCGCCAAGGCCCCGTTCCTGCGCCTCCATCTTCAGCAGCGACGCCCCGTCCTTCCTAGTGCTCAAACCCCTCCGTCCGCCGCGACGCACCTTCTCCTGCCCGAGCAGCCCGGCGGCCAGGAGCCCTTCCGCGCCTCGCTGCATCCTCCCTCCAGTGGCCCGAGCGCCTCCCTTCGGTGACCTCTTCCTCGCCTCAGCATCCGTCGCCGCCTAGCCTGCTGCTGCTGTGCTTCTTCGTCGGTCTTGTATTTTGTTTTGGTCCAGCAGATTTTTTCAAGATCATCGCCGAGTCGAGTACCTCTACACAAGACCGCTATGAAAGTACGACTACACGACGCGTCAAGTACCTCTCCGATACCCAAGTTCGACTACATACGGCGATACGTCAAGTACCACTACGATCGCGATGCGACAAGTACCTCGACACAGACCCGTGAACGACTTCGTGAACAAGTACCACTACCGTCGCCCCAGAAACGATGGATGCGCCAAGTACATCTACGAACTCGACGCCCGAACGACTACCGTCGCGAGAACCGGGTCCGGCAAGTCCGAAGACCCTCAAGTACATCGACGACCGAGTACACCTACACGATGAACGAGAACAACTACTTCCTCTACGACCTCGTGAACCACTACTTCCACTACGATCTCGAACCCCTCCGAGAACGATCGCTCCGAAGGTATAACCCCGAGACGATGACCCGTGAGATGCATGTTGTGTTGTATGAGATGTTTCTCTTGTGTGCTCCGTGCCCGTATCACCTTTTGTCATGTTCCTCGGTTGCCTCGTCACCGACTCGTGGGAACCCGGTGACGGGATCGCCCCACCTTCATCTTGTTTCACTCGCTCTCCGTTATCTTTTGCACCGGTCTCTCAATGAGTTACCAGAACCGAGATGTTGCCATGCTTCATTTTCGGATCGTTGCCGTGGCACCTTTTTCCCTTCCACCACGGTGACAATACTTCATATCTTCTTCATGTCAACCTTTTAATAAATTGCATAAAACTTCATCATGCCATCCGCATCATGTTAACAACATTGATATGTGTAATTGTTGTTTGCTTGTAATTACTAAACATGCTCATGGGGATTTTCCGGAATTTGTTGTTGTTATTTTCCAGCCTCATTTAAAATGTCTTAATAGTGTAGTTTTATTATGCTTCACCTCTTGCCATGTTAACAAACTTTTAATCTTGTCTTGTAAATAAACGAGAGTCAACTAAATAAATAAAATGTGGTGTTTCGTCAATATGCAACTCGTTGCATATTGAGCTCCACTTAACTTGTAGTTTTGTTTGTGCACCTTGCCATGCCATGCATATTTAACCCGGACATGCATCATACTTGGATGTGCATCGTATGCCATGTTTATGCTTGTGTGTTTACCGTGTTGTTTCTTCTTTCCGGTTGCTTCTCCTGTTAGCTTCGGTTTCGTTCCGGAGTTGTGAGGTTTCGCTCGACTGTTGCTCCGTCTACTTCATGGATCCGTTCTTCTCCCTTGTGGAATCCCAGGCAAGATGATCATACCCTTGGATACCTTTACTACCATTGCCATGCTTAGTTGTCTCGATGCTATCGTTACATGTCGCGCTACCCATCTTTTATGTCAGCCTCTCCTTGTTGCCATGAAACCTCTAACCTTGAAACCTTCCTAGCAAAACCACTGTTTGGCTATGTTACCCGCTTGCTCAGCCCCTCTTATAGCGTTGTTAGTTGCAGGTGAAGATGAAGATCGTTCCAGGTGGGAACTTGTTGTTGGATATATCACAATATCTATAATTATTATTAACACACCTATATACTGGGCATGGGTGGAAGACTTGGCCTTTTGCTCGGTGTTTTGTTCCACTCATGCCACCTTAGGCGCTGATAAACCGGCATTATGTTCCTTGATTTTGCGTTCCTTACACGATGGGTGGATGGGGACCCCTTGACAGTTCGACTTTGAATAAAACTCCTCCAGCAAGGCCCAACATTGGTTTTAATTTGCTCATAATAACAACTTAATTAAATATTTAAATTTGCATAGGGGGTCGCGTCCCCGAGGATTCTTAATTCTACATAGCAGGGGGGGCCAGTGCTGATGGTGTTGGTCCCAAATAGAGTCGTGTGTGGTGCCACCCAGTTATCTGGGGTCTTCGGTTGCTGTACGCTGTGCTCATCCGGTCGTGGCATGAGACGAGATACGCGCGGCTACTATCAGGGTGTCGGCACGCCGGGAGGTCTTGCTGGACTTGTTTTACCATTGTCGAAATGACTTGTGCTATCGGGAAGCCGAGCCTGATCGGATTTTCCTTAAGATAAGGAGTGATGATATTATATTTATCACTTCAGCTAATCGTGAGAGCTTGTGATGGGCTAAGTTGGGACACCCCTGCAGGGTTATGATCTTTCGAAAGCCGTGCCCGCGGTTATGTGGCAGATTGGAATTTGTTAATGTCCGGTTGTAGAAAACTTGACAGAGGATCCTAAGTAAAACACACAACTGTGTGAGTAACCGTGACTGTCTCTTTTCACTTTGAGAAGAGAACACGGTGGGGTTATGTTTGATTCGTATGTAGTTCAGGATCTTTAGCGATCACTACTTTTGCGACCGTTTGCGTAGATGCTCATCTTATTCTGGTACTCGTAAGTTAGCCACCATATTATGCTTAGCCGCTGCTGCAGCCTCACCACTTTACCTCTTCCTACCCTCAAAGCTTTGCTAGTCTTGTTACCCATGGTTATGTGATTGCTGAGTCCTCGTGGCTCACAGATACTACAACACCAGATGCAGGTTCAGCCGAGAATGATGCAGGAGCTGGTTCAGGTGCTTCACTTGGAGTTCGATGAAGAGAGTGGCCGTTTGCTTGTGACGTTTCGACGATCAGTAGTGGTTTCTACTAGGATTCGATCCTGACCTGTGGCTTTATGTTGTTTGGTATCTTTCTTTGGATCTTACCCTTAGATGGGCTGTGATGTTTTGAATGATGTTTTCTTATGTAATGTATTGTGTGAAGTGGCGAGTGTAAGCCAACTATCTCCTTTTGCAATTTAATCCCTCTTTTACATGAGTTGTGCAAAGATACCAAACTTGCGATCATTCTAGGATGGGCTTATACCTTTAAGTCGTGCCTCGACACGTAGGAGGTATAGTCCCATCCTGGGCATTACAAGTTGGTATCAGAGCCTTCTCCGACCTAGAAGCCCCCACTGATTGATCGAATCGTTGACGGTTGAGTCTAGGCACACACTGAAAATGTTTTGAGTCCTATATATATATCGGAGAGTAAGATTTCTTTTGCTCCTCATCTCTTTTCATTCTGGTGAGGACTCCTGACGACTACTCTTGTCTCTTATATTCTCAAAAATTGCACCAAATTTTTTTTAGGATCTCGCGAGTATTGTTTGGATTGTTTCGATGTCTTTGTGACGAGAACATTGTTCTCGATGCCTCCTGTCATTAGGGGTTGTGGCAGTGTCCCGAGGAGTTGAGCTCCGAGGTGTTGTCGTCACAAATCCATCGCGGCAGTACTAGAATACTTAAGACGGCCGACATCGAAAACTCTCCTATGCGGTTAGTGGCAAGATTACCCCGACATCACCCAGTACTGGGGAGGTAGTTTGGGAGTATTGCCATAGCTTGTATAGTGGATGCGTTTCGAAGGTCTGAGGTAAACGGTTTCCGAGAACAACTGGTTATGTGTTGAAGGATGGATATAGCTGGATGTAGGATTAGAGTTGAGTGCGCGGTGCTTCCCCTGTATCCCCAACACCTGATTGCATAACTGGAAACTTTCGGAAATTAATAGGTGGGTTCATCCACTAGTTCTAGGCATTCTTCCAACGGATGCACGATATGAAGTTCGGGGTTCTACATTGAGTGAAGTGGTTTTATGGACTTGTTCCGATCGGGAGTTGCATCTTAAAGGGTCCTTGGCTATGCTGATCCGGGGATTGCAAAACCCTTTTGTAACACGTTCCATGAGCTTTCAGCACGAAGATGTGGAATGAAGCTTCTATCTTGTATTTGTTCTAAGCTGATCCTTGTTGCTTTTATTTATCTTTTGTTCTCCCAGTGGCTTCTCGACAAGTTGATGTACCTACGGAATTCATTCGTTCAATTCTCTGTTTGGATGATATTGTGAAGATCATGTTGCATATCTATCCTTTGTTCTTGTCTTGATTCTGGTATTCGAGTTGCTTCGATGTCAAATGTTGATTCCATAACTTTCCTAATCGGTATTCTCATATTTCTATGGGAGTGCTAATTCTTCTTGATCATCAAGATGGTCATGTTAAATTCTTTTCAACCGGTGTCCATTTTGTTCATCCAAAGTTGTCTTTGTTTCCCCACCCTCCCACCCTTCTTCTTCTCGGAGCAAGAAATTCTCAGATGAAGTATCCATTTTATTCATGTGATGTTTCTTCATTCTTTTCCTTCAATGTTCTTATCCGGTGCTTTATCGTGAAGATGCTCAAGAGCTTCAAGTTCATCATTCTTAATTCTAACATTCTTCTCCGGTGGACTAAGTTCAAGCTTCGGTCATGATCTTATCTTCCTTTTTGTTTCACATGTTTTCACATGTTGAAATTTCTTATCCGAAGGCTCTCTTATTTCTTCACATCTCTTTATTCTTATCCGGAGTGTTGAGGATATCTCAGAAGATTCGTGTTTCCATTCTTATTCCGTTCAAGCTATTTTGAGGATTGTTATCTTATTCTAGTCATTTAATTCAACCGGTGCGATATCTCTTAAGCAATCCTTTCAACGGTGATTTCTTTAGTGGGCCCTAACCCACAGGTCTTTTTCCAGGATCTTACCTAACTCTTCTATTTTTCTGGAGTTATACTCAAATTCTTTCAAAATGTGACATAAGAATGATTTCCATCAGTCATATACCTTCTCCAAGATCGCTTTCAAATTCTTTTTCATCATTGGTTCAACATTTTAATTCTTCATTCCGGAGTGCTCAACAATTCTTATGGCTTTTCTCGTCTTCATTCTCAACATTTGAAGACCGGAGAAGAGTTTCTCTTAAATTTTGAACCGTTCTATTCAGATTCGTGGTTCTAGCTTCATGCCTTCCTCATTATTGTTCCGATTGTGAGGAATTCTTTTTATGCCCTTTCCGAAGCATTTCATGAATTATTTTCTTTGTGTTCCTCCGAAGGCCATCATTTCAGAATATTTATTTGTTCTCAGTTTTCAACTTCGTTCTCCAAATATTCTTCATTGATGTCTCTTCGTTCGTCTCCCTATTCTTACGGTGGTTCTGTCAATATTACTCTTCCGTTGTTATCGTTTTAATTCATTTGTTCTTTTCACAATCCTACCGGTGGTTCGTTGAAGATTTACCCAAGCTTGTGCGAGATCTCTCTTATTCCTTGCAACGAGAATAAGTAGTATGCCAAATCCTTTGGTTGTCATCAATTTAAATTGGTGAAGGATATGCATGACATAATTCTTATTCTTTTTCCTCCAAGGTCATTTAATCCCTTCCTTCGGAGCTTGTTCATCATATCATATTCTCGGTTCTAAGTTGTTCATCTTGGTTTCCGGAGCTCCAAGTTATTTCTATTACATCATTTCCAAGCTCCATCTAAATCATTGTAGGCCTTGAATCTTATTCTTTTCATCTTTCACTTCTCTTGCTTTCATTACCGGAGTTCTTCATGGCGGTTCATCATCATTTAATTCATCCTCGAAGTCTTCATCAAGATTCTTGTTGGAGCTCAAGCATTCTTCTTCTTGCATTTCGATGTGCAATTCTTTCTACCTTATCTTTTCAGATGGTGTTATGTCATTTTGACAATTCCTTCATGTTTCATGATTCACGAGTTGTCAGGAATGAGATATTTAAAACCATCATTTTTTCCTTGTTCAGGAGATCTTTTCAACCCTTTAATTATTCGTTGGAGTCATCTTGGGTTATAATTCACCTAAAAGCTTTCCTTGAGAACTGTTGCTATTATGGTGCTTATAAATGATCCAAGTTCTTCATTTATCATTCCGATGAATTAAGTTTATCGTCTCCTTGTTGATCTCAATCCAATCAAATGTTTCGTAAGTGGCTGGTTGTCACCTCTTAATTTTGAGATGTTTTCCATAAGCCCACATCAAGCTTATTCGTTTTCGTTGTTGATTTTTCCATCAACCCCATTCAACCTTTCTTCGTAAGGATGTTTTTCAGGTTCATTTGTGGGGGAAGTTGTCATTTTCTTCTCCGTTCTTTCTTCCCAACGATCTAGCTTATATTCTTTCATTCCGGAGGCATTGTGATGTTGCTCTCTCCAAACCATCATATCGTTTATCGAGATCATGTTCTTTCCCTTGCTTATCATTTAACCGGAGCGTTGTATTCTTCATTCAAATCCTCTCATCTTATCTAGTTTTCCTCTCTTTTCAACCGGAGTGCTGTCTGAATTCTTTCTTACCCCTTGTGCCTTTCTTTCAATTGTTTCGCAGGCAGTATGTTGTTCATTTCATCAAGTATCATCTCATCTACTTAAGTTCTTGTTAATTCCTTTCATTTTCAGACGGAGTGCTGTCCAAATTATTTCGTTCTTATTCGTTCTCAATCTTGGTTAACCGGAGTGGTTTGGAATTCTTTCGTCATCTGTGAGCTCTTGTTTCATGTCCTTCAACCTACAAGGTTCTCATAATGTTCCTTGTTACTCTTTCTAACGAAGTGTTTCATCTACGTTCATCTATGTTGTATTCTTTCTTTCAAGATTGTTCAACCTCTCAAGGTTCTTTGGTTTCACTCGTCTGTCAAAGAAGCAACTTTGTTTTACCTCTTCGTCTTCCGTTTTTTACCCGGTGCTATCTCTAGGATCTCGGGTCGAGATCCTCTGTTAGTGTGGGAGAGTTGTGACGCCCGAAGACCGACGTCCCAGAAGATTCCAGATGATTCCAGAAGATTCCAGATGTTTCGGGTTCTCCCGTGTGTTTCTTCGTGCTTGTGTTATTTATTTTTTTGCATTGCATCATGTCATCATGCCATCATGTCTTATTTATTTTTTGCATCTCAACTTAAATAAATTGTGTGGACCTTCGGTCCATTTAAATCGAGGGAAGGATGTCTTCTCTTTATAACTTATCCTCCTAATATTTAGGGAGCTATATTAAATATTTTCATTTGTTTGGAATTAACCAACACACTTGCAGTTATTCTCCAGACTTCTGTTGCTTCAAGTTTCACCTTTAAAACCTCCCTATAATTCTTTTTCCTTTTATCGAGGCTCCTCCAAAATTCCGGACATTTTTGGGCTCTTCTAAATCATAGTCCTTGTTCACACCATTTGAAATAAATTCAAAGGAATTTGAATTTATTTTCCATTCATGCCCCTTTTCTATTTTTCTGGGAACCAACGCAATTTTGCGAGTCCAGGAATAATAGCCTCTTGTCCAAATTCTTTTTGTAACCTTCCTTTCTTCTTTTTCTTCATTGCTATGTTTTTTTTCCTGTTTGGGAATATAGCAGTGGAGAGAGTGGTCGCAGCCAGCCGGCCCAGCCTGCCTTCCCAGGCCCATCGCCTCCCTCCTGGCCCATCAGCCCGACCTCTTCCCCGTAACCCTAGCGACCGAGCCTCCCTTCGCTCGTCCCTCCCGCAAGCCGCCGCCACCCCCTCGTTCCCCCCATCGATCTCTCCTCTGTCCCCGACCCCCTCGTTCGCTCGAGCCCCTCTGCCTCTCCCTGTCTCGCCTCCTCCGCGCCACCCCTCACCACCGCCGCCAACCGCCGCGACGGCCTCTCCTTCATCGTCCTGCCGCCGCGGGGAATCCCCTCGCCTCCATTCCTCCGCGCCTCAGCCAGGCCGCAGCGCCTGGTGCCCAAGGCCGGCCCGGACTGCGCCAGAGCGCCTCCTCCGCGCGAGCTGGCCACTGCCAGCCACCCCGACGCGCCCTTCCAAGGCCGCCCCTCATCGCCCGCGCTAGAGGAGCTCCCAGCGCCCCGTTCCCTTCTGCCTCGCCCTCAGGCCCTCCAGCCGTCGCCAGGCGCGTCGCCCGCCTCGCCTCCGCGCCAGGGGACGAGCCTCCGCGCCTCCCTCCCGTCGGCTAGGGCCTCGTCCAGCGCCTCCCCTCGCCAAGGCCCCGTTCCTGCGCCTCCATCTTCAGCAGCGACGCCCCGTCCTTCCTAGTGCTCAAACCCCTCCGTCCGCCGCGACGCACCTTCTCCTGCCCGAGCAGCCCGGCGGCCAGGAGCCCTTCCGCGCCTCGCTGCATCCTCCCTCCAGTGGCCCGAGCGCCTCCCTTCGGTGACCTCTTCCTCGCCTCAGCATCCGTCGCCGCCTAGCCTGCTGCTGCTGTGCTTCTTCGTCGGTCTTGTATTTTGTTTTGGTCCAGTAGATTTTGTCAAGATCATCACCGAGTCGAGTACCTCTACACAAGACCGCTATGAAAGTACGACTACACGATGCGTCAAGTACCTCTCCGATGCCCAAGTTCGACTACATACGGCGATACATCAAGTACCACTACGATCGCGATGCGACAAGTACCTCGACACAGACCCGTGAACGACTTCGTGAACAAGTACCACTACCGTCGCCCCGGAAACGATGGATGCGCCAAGTACATCTACGAACTCGACGCCCGAACGACTACCGTCGCGAGAACCGGGTCCGGCAAGTCCGAAGACCCTCAAGTACATCTACGACCGAGTACACCTACACGATGAACGAGAACAACTACTTCCTCTACGACCTCGTGAACCACTACTTCCACTACGATCTCGAACCCCTCCGAGAACGATCGCTCCGAAGGTATAACCCCGAGACGATGACCCGTGAGATGCATGTTGTGTTGTATGAGATGTTTCTCTTGTGTGCTCCGTGCCCGTATCACCTTTTGTCATGTTCCTCGGTTGCCTCGTCACCGACTTGTGGGAACCCGGTGATGGGATCGCCCCACCTTCATCTTGTTTCACTCGCTCTCCGTTATCTTTTGCACCGGTCTCTCAATGAGTTACCGGAACCGAGATGTTGCCATGCTTCATTTTTGGATCGTTGCCGTGGCACCTTTTTCCCTTCCACCACGGTGACAATACTTCATATCTTCTTCATGTCAACCTTTTAATAAATTGCATAAAACTTCATCATGTCATCCGCATCATGTTAACAACATTGATATGTGTAATTGTTGTTTGCTTGTAATTACTAAACATGCTCATGGGGATTTTCCGGAATTTGTTGTTGTTATTTTCCGGCCTCATTTAAAATGTCTTAATAGTGTAGTTTTATTATGCTTTACCTCTTGCCATGTTAACAAACTTTTAATCTTGTCTTGTAAATAAATGAGAGTCAACTAAATAAATAAAATGTGTTGTTTCGTCAATATGCAACTCGTTGCATATTGAGCTCCACTTAACTTGTAGTTTTGTTTGTGCACCTTGCCATGCCATGCATATTTAACCCGGACATGCATCATACTTGGATGTGCATCGTATGCCATGTTTATGCTTGTGTGTTTACCGTGTTGTTTCTTCTTTCCGGTTGCTTCTCCTGTTAGCTTCGGTTTCGTTCCGGAGTTGTGAGGTTTCGCTCGACTGTTGCTTTGTCTACTTCATGGATCCGTTCTTCTCCCTTGTGGAATCCCAGGCAAGATGATCATACCCTTGGATACCTTTACTACCATTGCCATGCTTAGTTGTCTCGATGCTATCGTTACATGTCGCGCTACCCATCTTTTATGTCAGCCTCTCCGTGTTGCCATGAAACCTCTAACCTTGAAACCTTCCTAGCAAAACCACTGTTTGGCTATGTTACCCGCTTGCTCAGCCCCTCTTATAGCGTTGTTAGTTGCAGGTGAAGATGAAGATCGTTCCAGGTGGGAACTTGTTGTTGGATATATCACAATATCTATAATTATTATTAACACACCTATATACTGGGCATGGGTGGAAGACTTGGCCTTTTGCTCGGTGTTTTGTTCCACTCATGCCACCTTAGGCGCCGATAAACCTGCATTATGTTCCTTGATTTTGCGTTCCTTACACGATGGGTGGATGGGGACCCCTTGACAGTTCGACTTTGAATAAAACTCCTCCAGCAAGGCCCAACATTGGTTTTAATTTGCTCATAATAACAACTTAATTAAATATTTAAATTTGCATAGGGGGTCGCGTCCCCGAGGATTCTTAATTCTACATAGCAGGGGGGGCCAGTGCTGATGGTGTTGGTCCCAAATAGAGTCGTGTGCGGTGCCACCCAGTTATCTAGGGTCTTCGGTTGATGTACGCTGTGCTCATCCGGTCGTGGTCTGAGACGAGATACGCGCGGCTACTATCAGGGTGTCGGCACGCCAGGAGGTCTTGCTGGACTTGTTTTACCATTGTCGAAATGACTTGTGCTACCGGGAAGCCGAGCCTGATCGGATTTTCCCTAAGATAAGGAGTGATGATATTATATTTATCACTTCAGCTAATCGTGAGAGCTTGTGATGGGCTAAGTTGGGACACCCGTGCAGGGTTACGATCTTTCGAAAGCTGTGCCCGCGGTTATGTGGCAGATTGGAATTTGTTAATGTCCGGTTGTAGAAAACTTGACAGAGGATCCTAAGTAAAACACACAACTGTGTGAGTAACCGTGACCGTCTCTTTTCACTTTGAGAAGAGAACACGGTGGGGTTATGTTTGATTCGTATGTAGTTCAGGATCTTTAGCGATCACTACTTTTGCGACCGTTTGCGTAGATGCTCATCTTATTCTGGTACTCGTAAGTTAGCCACCATATTATGCTTAGCCGCTGCTGCAGCCTCACCACTTTACCTCTTCCTACCCTCAAAGCTTTGCTAGTCTTGTTACCCATGGTTATGGGATTGCTGAGTCCTCGTGGCTCACAGATACTACAACACCAGATGCAGGTTCAGCCGAGAATGATGCAGGAGCTGGTTCAAGTGCTTCACTTGGAGTTCGATGAAGAGAGTGGCCGTTTGCTTGTGACGTTTCGACGATCAGTAGTGGTTTCTACTAGGATTCGATCCTGACCTGTGGCTTTATGTTGTTTGGTATCTTTCTTTGGATCTTACCCTTAGATGGGCTGTGATGTTTTGAATGATGTTTGCTTATGTAATGTATTGTGTGAAGTGGCGAGTGTAAGCCAACTATCTCCTTTTGCAATTTAATCCTTCTTTTACATGAGTTGTGCAAAGATACCAAACTTGCGATCATTCTAGGATGGGCTTATACCTTTAAGTCGTGCCTCGACACGTAGGAGGTATAGTCCCATCCTGGGCATTACAAGATACCTCTCCGACACTCGGAGTGACAAATCCTATTCTTGATCTATGCCAACACCACGAACACTTTCGGAGACACCTGTAGAGCATCTTTATAATCACCCAATTACGTTGTGACGTTTGATAGCACACAAGGTGTTCCTCCGGTATTCGGGAGTTTCATAATCTCATTGTCATAGGAACATGTATAAGTCATGAAGAAAACAATAGCAATAAAACTAAAGAATCATAGTGCTAAGCTAACGGATGGGTCTTGTCCATCACATCATTCTCCTAATGATGTGATCTCGTTGATCAAATGACAACTCATGTCTATGGCTAGGAAACATAACCATATTTGATCAATGAGCTAGTCTAGTAGAGGCATACTAGGGACATATTGTTTTGTCTATGTATTCACACATGTACTAAGTTTCCGGTTAATACAATTCTAGCATGAATAAAAGACATTTATCATGATATAAAGAAATACAAATAACAACTTTATTATTGCCTCTAGGGCATATTTCCTTCACTCCATGGGCACCACCACCTCCTTACCCTTCTCCATGGGCGGCACCACCTCCTTGCCCTTGTTGTCTGTGTCGATCTGAATTACGAAGAACGCGCATTCTGAAGAGCACAAAGTTTCGAGGTTGATCGCAATTAAAACCTATCGTCCACAACTCCTTTATTTACCCATCCTCACGGTCACTACTTACCCATCATCTCACTCAATCATCCCTCTGCCTATCTCTCTCTCCCTCCTATCTACCGCCATGAACTCCAGCAGCAACTCCAACCCCTTCCCTTGGGGCATTGGATGGAGGGATTTCTTCCTCGGGTGCTCGCTCCGTGACCGCACCAAGTTTGAAAACACCATGGAAGTCTGCTCCAACTTCACCAGCATGGCAGACATGCAAAAAGAGTCCGACGCAATGCTGAAGAAGGCGACGCAGGAGGAGTTGAAGCCGATTATTCCAGACCCATGCACACACCATGGGTCAGGAATTGAGGTAGATCATGATCAACACACAACATGCATTATTTGCTCTAGTGTTTGACAACAAGTTTTAAGTGTAAATTGCATCATGCATCATGGAGTTAAATGCTCTAGTTTTAAGTCTTAATTACATCATGCATCATGTTGCCTACTCCCTCCGTCCGGATTTATTAGAGCATGATTAATAATACATCCAACGGTCGGCTATAAGAAGTTGCCATGTCATCTGCAGCCAACCTCTTAGCCGGCATGTACAATAGTAAGTTTTAAATATGTACTAGTTTATCAATAGTTGGCCCACCTTATATCCTCACAAAGTGTCTTGGGTCTCGTGTTGTAGCTGGCTACTAACCAAGAGCCCGCTTCTCTTCTCTCTCCTCTTCTCTTTCCTCCAACTAAGCACATATACATTATTCTATCCTTATAGCCTGCTTATGTCACCTTATTGTACTTGCTCTTAGGCATAAAGACAACTTCTCTTAGACCAAGACACATAGTAATTTGCTCACATTAATTCTTCCATTTCACTCTCAATGCACTCTCTCACATGAATGCGGCCAATGAAAAAGCCCGCATGAAGTGTATTAATTTCTCAGCCATGGCACCAACAATAATGGCTTTCAATACAACCAATGAAATGGTTGCATGCATGCATTTTTCCAAAGCGAGGCCTTATAAAAAGGGACATGCTTGTGATGCTGAGAGGCCCAATAAACCCGGACGGAGGGAGTATTAGCAAGTTGGAGTTAAATTCATCATGCACCATCAGAGTCTACTAAATGCATCATGCACCATCATAGTCTACTAAATGCATCATGCACAACATTATCATGCCTTAATTTTGTTTGTTTGAGAATATTGTTTTTGTGCAAGTATGGTACTGTTGAAACACTTGGTAAAGTACATTGGCACATACTCTTGTTTGTCTTGCTCAATGGTATTGTTGGATTAATAAACTTGGATAAACTACTTGGGTTGCGATTTGTCACCTTGGCTTTGATTCCAAAAATAATTTGTTGAAGTTCTAGACAAATTGACTATATTCTCACTACCATGCCCTATAGTACCATACTTGGCTGTGCAGAAGCGTTTTAGTTTGTCCCTCCTACCATGCCCTCTAAGAATTGCAGTTGCGGTGGTATTTCAGTTACAAATTAGGCTGAATATCAAAACAAATCAAATACATCAAGTGTATTAATATGACCTACATTATTTTGAGAGCAGCACATCTTGTATTGTTTCCGTTTCTTGTTTCAAATGAAATTTGTCTCAACTAGATGCAATTTGTCTTCATGTCTTATTAGTTTCTTGTTTCAAATGCAATTTGTCTCAAATATTTTTTTTTCTCAATATGCAATTTGTCTCAACTGAATGCAATTTGTCTTCTTGTCAAATGCAACCATGTCAAAAGCACAACAAAATACACTTTCAGCAATATCACTTGAACTGGGACGTGGAGTATTTGAGCTCGGGCTCAAATGAGCCCGTATGAACAGTAAAATTGAAAAAATTGAAAAAAAATTCAAAAAATTCAGAATTTTTTTTGATAAACTTTGAATAAATTTCTAAGTGCTTGCAAATTTTCATCATGAATGCATTTTGGAATACTGATTTTGTTTTTTTGTTGCCACGCCTTCCACGAATGTGATCTCATGATGAAAATTTGCAAACACATAAAAGTATACCATAAAAAAATCATATATTTTTGTTTTTTTACGAATTTACTGTTCATCCGGGCTCAAATGAGCTCGAGCTCAAAAGGATACTTTCGCTTGAACTGTTACTTTCTTCAGGTTCTTATTCTTTCAGCAATATTATTCAGATTCTCTTGTTAATGATGTTCTTGTTCTCTAGGTTATGCCGGGCGAGCATCTGGTGAGGTGCGGGAGCTCGGCGAGGCGTCGGACAAGGAGCTCGGCGAGGCGCTGGAGCTTGACGAGGCGTTGGAGCTCGACCATGCGTTGGTCGAGGAGCTTGGCGAGGCACTGGTCGAGGAGCTTGGCGAAGCAGCGTGGCTGGAGCAGAGGGACAGAGGTGGGTCGGCGGCCAAGGCGAGGGGCCTGGGGCAGAAGCTCCAGCCGGTGGTGACGAAGGGCCTGCAGCAAGAGCTCTGGCTGCCGGCGGCAACAGAGGGCCCGGAGCAGGAGCTCTGGCGGCCGGCAACCATTGGGGAGGTGGCTGGAGAAAGCGCTAGCAGGGGGATCAAGATCTCGGGCAGGAGTAGGGATCGCGGGGAGCTAGCAGGGGAGAGTGACATTGTTGTATTGGATTGGATCGCTAGCTGTTTGAAATGTAAAGGGTGTAACTGTAAAATTGTGCTTAGTTCAAAAATTCTATCCCCTGCCACAGATATTTCGAGATGAAGGGAGTACATGTTTTGCATGAGGACTGCAGTGTCCTTGTACAAGTACTATTATATTCCGGATTTCCGGGGACGTGCAAGAGTCTAAAGCTGTCTGGGCTATCATTGTATGGATTCACGGACACTGAGAGGGCCCAAATGATCTCTGTAATGTGGGCAATTTGGCACTCGAGAAATCGAGTGACTCACGATGATGACCAGCTGGAGCCGTTCACTTCGGTGAGACGGATTCGAGAGGACTTGGTGCTACTGGATATCCCTCACTCCCATGCGGTGTTGTTACCGGGCCATGGTTGGAGACCGCCGGAGACAGGAGTGATCAAGATCAACACAGACGCAACATTGAGCATGGACTCTGACAAGGTGGGGGTGGGTGGTGTTGCACGTTCCACCACATCTCTGCTGGGTGCATGGAGTAAACCTCATATTGGGGTTACGGATCCGTTCATAGGTGAGACGCTTGCGCTCCGAGAAGGAGTCATCTTTGCAAATCTACGGGGCTTCTCACATGTGATAATGGAGACTGATTGTCTGGAGATTGTTAATCTCTGGAACACTCGCCACAACAGCCTTTCTGTGGTGGCACCTTTACTCTTAGAAATTGGAGAGCTAGCTGCTACTTTTTCTTCTTTTGTAATTCAACATGTAAACCGAGCAGCCAATGTACCGGCCCACCTCTGCGCGAAACATGCGTGCACACTGGTGGTAACCGAGTGCTGGACTGACTCCAGACCCTCCTTCCTGCTCACTAGCCTGTTGGCTGATGATGCCAGGAGCTCATTTGTTGAATAAAAGCTCTCAGGTTTGAACGCAAAAAAATATATCATTGTATGGATTCCAGAATCACGATCTTGACATGTCGATTATTGATGGCTTGTCAGCTTGCCATACTCGTACGGTTGGTTCTGGAATGGTTTGACACGTCTACAGTAGCAACTCGTGTTTCTCACATGTGTGTTCGGTCGTTTTTCTTGTCTAGCTTCGCTTGTCGAGCGCTGCTGCATGACTATCACATATACCCCGACTCAAATTACTAAATGGTGCTCATGAAAATCTGGGACACATCTAATTTTAAGGCTCATGCGGGTGCACACCTTCCATGTGCTTTCGGTACCTAACAATCATCTTAGAGCCAGACAAAAGGGACCGAACACACGTACGAGAGAGAACAAGGCAAGCTGCCAAGCCATGATCCTGACCATACAATGGTAGCCAGTACAACTTTAGACTCTGGCAAGTCCAAAATAATAGTACTAGTAGTACGAAAACATATGATTGTCGATTTTGGCACCACAAATAGTACAGTGATACTAATGCAATTGCGTAGGAGAGAGGTACACTGGGTCTATCATTGCTTTTTGAAGAAAAGTCTTTACGTTCTTGATTAGGATCGATCTGAGAAGGAAAAGCGCGATCTGCCAAGCAGTTTTGTCGTTGTGCATGAGGTATATTTTTTTTTACTACTAAAACCCTTCTTTATTCATTGGTGATAACACTTACATCTTTAAGTAAAAGAGGAAGAAGCTCATTAGGAGCAATTTCAATCCACTCAATGCAGAATTTAAATCTAGCTACACTAGCTAATTCATGAGGTACATCATTTGCTTCTCTAGGACAGAATGCAAAGCGAATTGAATTAAACTCACATGCCAAGTGTTTTTTTTAGAAAAGGAGGAGGACCTCCGGCCTCTGCATCTGGGCGATGCATGCGGTCACTTTATTAATTATTCACACAAAACCTTACAAAGTCAATACAACAGTAAGACTAAAGTCACCGTGTAAGCAACATCCGTCGCTACTCCTATCCAGTTGATGAAGGGACGTTGATAGTCTAGGCCTAATGCCAAACAGACCTCGCAGCCAAACCTAACATCTAAGACCTGAGATCCCATCTAGGACGCCTGCCGGGTATGGGGCACCCACCTGTCCGGCATACTCCTCAACCAGGACGCCTGCCGGGTATGAGGCTGCCGCAGCCACCTGCCACCAGTCCATCTTTAAAGCTGTACTGCTGCATCTACCTTGCCCGGTCTAGCTGCCGTCGACGCCACCACGACGCCAGACCGCGTCACCCTCCTGCGCGAGTCCGTCTCCGCGCATCGGACGCCGAGTCACCACGGCGCCATGCCGCCGAGATCCGCCGCCATCAATGAGTGAGATGACGCACCGCTCCACCAAAGAATACTTCCACTGGTCCCTCGATTACGTGTGTACCTCCAAGAATGACGCCCCAAGGGGGGAACGACACCAGAGCGTCGCCGTCTTCCGATCATCCGATCTAGGGTTTTCCTCGGAGGTAGCAGAGAGTGGTCTTGAACTTCTCCACGACGATGCCTTCAAGAAGGGAACGATGCAGATAGTGTCGCCACCGCCGGCCTTGGCAGGAGCCGAAAGCAAGTTATCACCCAGATCTATTCGAAGGCATCCAACTCCCGTGCACGGTCGCCGCCATCACGCTGAGCACACGCCGCCGGCGGCACCTCCACGATGCCTAGAGGCCGCGAGACTCGCCGCCACCATGCCTGACAGGCAGGACTCGCCGCCCCCTGGCCGACTGCCACCACCGCCACGCAAGCGTGCAGTATGAAGCAACCGCCACCGCCACACCGCCAGCCACATGTCCGTCACTCCATAGACCCGCCCAAGCCCATCCCGGAGCGAGGGTGCAGCAGCCACGGAGTCCCAGCCGTAGATCGCCGGATCCCGCCCTCCTTTGTTGGCGCCTCAGAGAGTCTGCCGTCGTCGTCGAAGAGCCAGATCCGCTGCCGTGATTCTGGCCGTACATGCCAAGTGGTAGCAATCATCAATGATGGTTGCTGCATTGCCCGCATGAAGTATATCTTAATAGGCCTTTGGCTTGAAAAATGCAATCCACGATTTACCAATAACTTATTATCTACAGAAATAAGTAATAGGATGGT
>LR738713.1:731882392-731894812 GCA_902687465.1 Secale cereale
CGCGCAATTTTTTTTACATACAATGGTATATTTAGAAGGTAAAAAATACAATGACATATCTATGAAAATAATAGTGCTTAACCAATCTTGGGCACCTAGAGTTTGTAGGCTTGTGCACGCGCAAGTGTTCCGCATGCTTTCGATACTCGTTGCGGGCGAGAGTATCTAACAATCGTCCTAAAGCCAAACAAGGAAGCCAGACGGGAAGGGAAAAGAGAAACACGACTTGCTACGGTGTATTTTTTTTTTTTTATGAATATGCATTGTTGCGTATCTTTGTATTGATAGGGTGGAAAAGAAGCTACAAGGTGCAGCCTCATGTGCCATACGCTAGAAGGCGTCCCTCAGTGTGCAAAATGAGCATAGAAGAGGTTGCTTAGCCTCGTTACAATCGACTCAGGATGCGGGGATAACTACTCCTAGTCCTTTCGCTCCCGCACGGGCCCATAGCTGCTACGGTGTATTACAGAGCAATGCTACACCTACAAACGTTTACAGGCTTTTACAGGGATGGGTTAATCTTGATTGGTCAATAGGTGAACGGGGCGGCCCACCCCCCTTAAAATCAGGGGGGAGTAGGTTTGTGATTGGTTGTTAGATAAAAAGAGCGTGTAAAAGCTTGTAAATCTTTGTATGTCTAGCATTTTTGGTGTATTACATCACAAAACCATCACCAAGCAACCGTATGGCAAGCTGCCAAGACAAGAGCAATCGACAATCAAGATCGTGATTCTGGCCATACAGACAGTGGTAGCCATTACAACTGTATACCTGGCAAGTCCAAAATATAATAGTACTAATACAAAGACATCGTAGTCCTTGTGTGTGTTCTTGAAAAGAAATTGGTATAATGAAAACATATGGTTTTCAGCTATGGCCACCACAAATAGTACTCCCTCCATTCCGAAATATAGTGCGCCCGCGTTTCCCGAGGTTCAACTTTGACCATAAATTTAACACACGAGACCGACTGCGGCGGGAGAAAAAATTACATGATTGAAAACTTCTTTTGAATACGAATTCATTGGTATAACTTTTGCTCCCGCCGCAGACGGTCTCGTTGGTTAAATTTACGGTCAAAGTTGAAGCACGAGGATAGAGGAAGCACTACATTGTGGAATGGAGGGAGTACAATACATTCGACGCCCAGCCAGCCACTCGCCTTTGTGGACCGTGGAGGTTCCGATGTTGAGGTTACCGACCCGCACGTGGTCACAGGAAAGGTAATGACCGTGCGTGAGAAGGTCGATGAGATTCTCTTTCAGGTTGAGCTTCACAGTTTGCTCACACGTTTGGAGAGGGTTAGCCCTGGATCTGGAAAGAAGATTGTGGAGGAGGCCATCAGAAGTCAAACAAAGAAGAGTGACGGCACGGAAAAGGCGTCCGCAACTGCTTGATGATTCTTTGGATTCTCGTGGTGCCCGTGGTCTTCAACGGATTCTCTCGTCGGGGGTTTCTTTGCGATGTAGCTGTGTGGTGGTTGGTGGTCGTTGCGTGTTGTGGGGATTGGTGGGTGTTGCTGATCATGTGCTTATGTGGTTGCATGCTCTGTGAGTAGTCCACATATGATGGGTTTGTATCGGTTTTCGCCCAGTTTTTTGTTAATTAACTGGACAATTCTCTTCTGCTTAATTAATCGATGAGACAAATCTTTTGTCTCTGTTGCAAAAAAATTGTGCCGGAGAGAAGTACATTTGATCCATCATTACTTTTCAGAGGAAAGACTTTTACAGTCGTGCTTAAGATCCATCGTTAGAAGGAAAAGTGCACTTTGCGACGCTGTTTTGTTGTTGTACATGAAGTTTAATTTCTTGTTATTTTTTTTAACAATGGTGTATTTCTACTTATAGTACTCCTAGGTCGTTGGCATGATAATACAATCTATACTTGTTTCTCGCCGTGACAGAGAAGTCGAAGTTGTATGCGGCGGGGCCCGTGCGGCAACTATGACTCCAGGAGGGTGGTTTGAGCGCATGGTGCTCTCCGGAGATTGCGCTGGGTTATGTTGGTGCGAGGCGAGCAACTTTCTGCGGAGCGCATCAGCAAAATCGAAGTTGTCGGTCCTCGACGTCTTCGGTCGATTGTTTGGCTTGTTGCTGGCGAGGGGGTCTTGACGGGTCATCTGCGGCGAAGTCAGAGCCGCCTGCTCAAGGAGAGGTGATGACAATGACCATGGAGCCCCGGCGATATTTTCTTCTCGGTTGTGTGTGGTCTTATCGGTGCCAAGTCGGCCGGGTGCCCTTTTGAGGACGTGTTGTAAACATTTCTGTAAATAACTGGGCAACTCTATTCTACCTCTTTTAATGAATCGGACCCAAAAAGACCGCATTTAACAAAAATACAATCCATGATCTACCAATAACTTATTATCTAAGAAAATAAGTAGCAATAAAACGATATGTCTCTTCCACATAGAAAAGAAAAATACAACGATATATGCACGAACACAATGTTATGAGTAATGCCACAAACCGGTGGGTAAAGTGAGATGAGGCTGACAAATCAATAAGCATGTCAGCGACCGTCACGGCGTCACCATACAACGTCCCGATCCCGAGCCATGTCCCACTCCCGTCCTAGCTGTCCGTGCCAGCGGGCAGCGGGAGGACATTGTCTATGACCCATGAACAGCACCGAAGCGGCGATGATGCTTAACCAAAAAATATATTAATAGGTCCCCGGATGCTTGCCTAGTGTATGAGATAAAATAGCTACTTGATTCTCACAGAGAGGTGGTAGTGAGAGCGGTTAGACGCTCAAGAAATAGAGTTAGTCACGAGCTTGCCAAGATTGGGAGAGTTAATATTAAAACGACAGTCTTGTTGACAAGAATCATTCTGGTCCAGGTTGATTAATGAAAAATCCCTTTCTTCCGGCCAAAAAAAGGTACCACGAAAACATTAAGATTGCCAAATCTAGCCCATGAGTAGTACAATGATTTGCCATGGTTAGAGCATCTACAGTCGGATTTGGCAAATCCGACCCCTCAAACACATGTGGACTCCCCAGACAATGACCGATCACGCCTCAGATAATCGATTCCACAATCGGATACCTCAAATCCATACTATTACATGCAACGTAAATCGATCTTTAAGCGGAGCTCGTCCGGCTACACCGTGACCATGCCCGGCGGCTGGTTGCGCCTCTCAGAGTGTTGGTCTGGTCGCCGATGAGGTAGAGTAGGGCATTGGACATGGACCGGATCACGCGTCCCAATGCGTCGCCGTCGCTCATGCCCTACGCTTTCTCGTCGGAGCCCAAAACACTGACGGTGTCGGTGGACATCAGATCGATGATGAATCCGTCCAGGGAGCAGCCGGCAACATCCACCACGACGCGGTTGCGGCGCCCGGACTGATGCACCATACGGGGCGCCGAAGAATGCGACTCCGCCTCACCAACATCCACCACCACGAGGGCTGCCGCCGTCCCTCGCGCCCGCTGCCTAGCACGCCTGGCGCGTCGCGCCATGTTCGCATCGGCTGACGCCCATGTGGTCACCTCCCACTCGGCGCACCAACGGACGGGTTACACATCTGCCACCATGTTCGGACGCCAGACGGACCGTACCGCCTCCGGTGAGGCCACGGCGACACACCTCGCGACGGATCCATGCACCATTTGGGAGGATGCTATGGATTCCCGACGAAAGGACTCCGAGCACTGTCGTCGGGTGGCCTCCTCCCGAGAGCGGCGGAGTGCAAGCCAGACGGTTATTTCCTCCTTGGGGGCCTCGTGAGATGAGCTCGGAGTCGACGGATCTGGAGGTGTAGGACTCGGATCCGTTGCCCATCATGCCGGAAAAGGTCAGAGATCGTCGGCCGGGAGCTTGGATGGCGGATTGGAGTGGAGTGAAGTCGCTCGGGTTTGGTCCGGGAAGTTCACTTTTATGGAAGGTTATAGTTAGGCCATACATCTTTTCAAAGCCACACAAAATAAATTTAAACTTTCTAGCACTAGCACTCATCTCATCATCTCACACACAAATAATTGTGTCATCAATATATTGTAACATATTGACCCCATGATCAAGAATTTCCCCTAATCACTTATTTAAAAATCTCATTCTCTGTAGCCATCTCCATTATAATAGGAAGGGTACATTAGCTAAGTACAAAGGCAGTGGTGGGAGAGCATCTTCTTTCCTTAGTCAGTCAGTCATTTATGAGTTTAAAGTAAGGAGCAATATTGTCATTAACCTTAATTAATCCCCACATGACCACCTCTCACATTATACATAATTCAATAACTTTATTTATCAGGAAATCCTTTTAATATCAACATGTGGTGCACAAACTGCAATTTGCTTTTTATCATATGCATTTTCAAAGTAAATCTTGAATAATAAGGAACTTTGTTTTTTAATGATGTATAGTGTTCAGGGGGTCATGTGGTACAACAACCCCCCTCCATGATGTACCTACCTTTTATAAGCAGTTTGAGTATGAGATATGACATGGTTAACCACCAGACTCAATCTATTCATGAGTACTTTGACGAGATATGACACATGTATTAATACAAGTGTGATAACAGTTGTATATTTTGGTAAGTTGGAATCATATCTTTAAATCTCTATTTTAATAAAAACACAAGTTTGTCGAGGTAAATGGCCTCCACAATTCTTCAAGGCATGAAAATGAAATATAAACTGTTTATTTGTAATTTTCGTAAATATGTCACGCTCACTGAAGCAAACCATGGCGGCGGTGAAGATGGAACGGCAGGGCTAGCGGACAGTGATGCAGCAGGCTTGACTCGGCCACACAAGCGAAGAACAATGAGAGCAATGAAGGGAGGGCCGGAGGAGTGAAGTAGACGAACTGCGCGCAGGGGGGGGGGGGGGGGGGGGGGGGAGTGGCGGGGAACGACAACACTGCATAGAGCGGCGGCCGGCCGTGCAATAGGCAATGTTGGCAAAAGACTAAGGGTTCGACCAATCCAGTCTCCATCAATTATTCTTTTAGAAATAGGCAAATAGTCTTGCCGTCGCCATGAACTGCTCGTCGCTATTGTCTGCAACTGCCAGAGGAAAAGTTGGGAGGACCCTGGGGTATTGCTTCGCCGTCGGCGACCCGGTGATGCTGCCCGGCTCGCCCTAGTGGTAGATCCACCATTGGATTTTGACATAGGCCCACAACAAATGTACTTTAGATTATGCTTCAAAAATCTTTCATTTGATATAATTTTTAAGTTTGACGTCCGGTATATTCAAGAAAAAAATATGAGTTGAAAATAACTAGTACATATAGTTATTTTTTTACTTTTATGTCCTTTTTTGTGATTCCAACTTTTATAGTGAATCACATGCAAGGTGATACAAAATACTCCCGCCGTAAACTAATATAAGAGCGTTTAGATTACTAAAGCAGTGATCTAAACGCTCTTATATTAGTTTACAGAGGGAGTACACAACATAGGTTTTTTCTTCTCCTTAATAAGCCATGTCATCCTAAAAAGAATAGTCATTGGATTATATTGAGAATTAATCAAGTCCATAAGATCTTGGCATTTTTAGTCCTATAAACAGTGACGTCCTTTCACTAAAAGACACACCTCTTGGTGAAAAAGATGGATTTTCCTGAAAGGACATGTCTCTCACTGAAAAGATGTCTATTCGAAGGAAACAATCATGTCCTCTAGCTAAAAGACACGTTTGTTAGTGAAAAGATGTCACTTCATTACTGAAAAGACACGTCCATTGGTGAAAAACCTATTTGCATGAAAAGATATATATATAATTAAAAATATTATACGATTAGTACATGGTTATCTTGGTGAGATTATCCAACCAACCGTATATAGTTGAGGTTGCTGGTAATCATGTGCTTCAAGGATGTCGTGCTGTATAATCGACTAATGGTACATCACAAGTATATATTCCGAAGTTTCACGTTGCATACATACCACATCATACAAGTTCATATATGTAGCTACCATGCAAAAAAAAAAATTGTTCATATATGTAGCTTTGGAGGAACAACAGTGGCGACATAACCATTGACGTCACAAGTATATATGCCCAAAGTGGCTGGGTTTATTTACTAGTAGTAGTACATATGGCATAGGCGGGCGTACATGACACATCACAGTAGAGAGCGCACCGGAAGATCACCCAGTCAGCTGCTGCAGGTTCCTGACGACGAGAGGGAGCCCATACCTGGGCAGCAGGGTGACGAAATTGCTGGGCTTGTGCATGTAAGTTGGGGACAGGGAGAAGGAGAAACTCCTGAGGATGGTGGCTATCACGATCTGCACCTCAACCATGGCGAAGTTCTGTCCGGCACAGACCCTCTGGCCATATGAGAAGGCCAGCAGCGAGCGTGAAAGCTTGGTGTCCATCGAGACGCCATTCTGGAACCTCATCGGGTTGAACTCGTCGGCGTCGGGTCCCCACACCTCTTTGTCCCGGTGCAACATCAGCAACGGGATCGACACCATCGTTCCTTTCGGCACCTTGATGTCGGCGAGGATGGTGTCCGAGGAGGTCTTCCTCTGTATGAAAGTTATGGGGCAATAGAGCCTCAGCGTCTCCAAGAGTAACATGTTAAGCTGCAAGTCACCATGGCAGACACTTATATTAGATGTATGCACTGCAATAATGCATGGATGAGATTTTACTGGTACTATATGCATAGCGTACCAGCTTGAGTTTGGCAAGGGCGTCAACCGTGGGTGGCTGGTGAGCAGGACATTCCCGGACGACCTCCTCCCTGACCATCTCCTGCCAGCGTGGGTAGCTGGCCAGCAGGAACATCGCCCAGGTAATCATGCTGGCGCTGGTTTCGTACCCGGCCGCGAACAGAGTCCTGCACTCGCCGGTCATCTCCTGGGTGCTCAGAGTCTCGGCGCCGCCGCTGCTGCGACATGCCTGCAGCTGCAGCATCTGCCCGAGCAGGTCGTCTTGGTATACGCTGCTGGCAAGTCGCGCCTTGAGGATGGGTGAGATCTTGCTTGTCACAAATTTGTCGAGCTTCCACATCCGACGGTTGCGCCGTGTCGGCAAGTACCTATGATTAACCAAGAGAATATTAATTTCGATCGATTCATTCATTCTTGCTGGCCTTTCAAGTTTCTACCTGAATCCAGGTAAGGGAGGATCTGCGGACGCATATGCGGCAATCTTCAGCTGCTCCCTTCCGGCGACGAACACGTCCCGGGCCTCCTCGTGGTCCTTGCCCAACATCACTCGTGCAATGATACCCATGGCTATCTCGTCGGAGTCGTGCCTCATGTCTATCTCGGCTTGCTGCTGCCCTTGCAGTTGGGCGCACCACCGTTCCATCGTCTGCTGCGTGCACTCCCAGGCTATTGCTGACATGGACTGCACACAAACATTCAAACGTATGTAATGTTCTCTTCGGATTCACTAAAAAAACATGAAAACAATAATAGTGACCAAGTAGTAACCTTGATCGTCTCCTGGTTGAAGGCCGGGTGGACGAATTTGCGGCGTCGCTTCCAGTCATGTCCGTTTGCAAATATGACCCCGTTCCCAAAAACTGAGTCCAGGCTAGGGTTCAAGTAGTCCTTCTGGAACACGTCTGTCCTGACGGTGAACATTTGCTTCACAAGCTCCATGTCAGTACAACACAGGGCTGGTGTCGGCCCCAACCAGTACAGGAATGTTTTTCCTGATTAATTGCACAGCACATAGATATGGGATTATATATTTGTATTACACACCGTAACGTGCAATTTATTACGTGTATAGGTGATTATAGAGACATTCAATTGGTTAATTACCATACTGGGAGACCCATTTCCGGAAAAAGGGTTGCACAGTGGTGATGCAGTCGTGGGAGCCGGTGTCCAGAGGCTTGGCTCTCCCGGTGACAAGCATCGTTCGGCACTCCGGCAGGGACCCAACCAGGAACCTGTAAGACGGACCTCGGATGCCCTGCCGGGCGAACCACCTGGCCAAGGCGTACGGCCTCCAAATCAGATACCATAGCGCTCTCATGGTCACCAGCAGCGTGAGGACGGCGGCAAGGGCTTGCCCTATGTTCGACTCCATGACTCTCCTCTTAGTATGTGCCTAACCTATGATTGTTCTCCGGTGGCAGTTTCAGGGTACTTATATAGCAGCACTGGACCTAGACCGTACACCCACTTGCCTAGCATCTTTCTAAAGTTAGATAGAGACACAGGTATGAGCTTGCATTATAAATACACGGCAAACCACAAGGATTGCTTGTGTAGTTGAAAGATAATCAATTTAGTCTCTCTCAGTACCCCATGGCCCATAACAGCAGCGCTGAGAAGCAGCGAGCGCAGGAGCTAGTTTGTGTGACGGGGGCAGGGGGCTTCATTGGATCATGGCTGGTGAAGGAGCTCCTCCTCCGTGGCTACCGTGTAAGGGGAACGGCTAGAGACCCAGGTACGCATCTTGCACCAAACCATGCATCTAATTATACCTCCTAGCTACCTTTTCTAATCCATCACCTGCTTCAATGGCGTCGCGCATCAATCATGTGAAGCGGACCGCAAGAATGTCCACTTGCAGACCTTGGAGGGGGCCGATGAGAGGCTATCCTTGCACCGTGCCGATGTCCTGGACTGCGACAGCCTCCGTGCCGCCTTCGATGGCTGCCATGGGGTCTTCCATGTCGCCTCTCCAGTGTCTAACGATGTTGTCAGTCCACTGGCTACACTTTTGCAGCATAGTACTTAATTACCATGTGCGGTGCAAGGAAGAAATGCTTGCTTGCTAATGGCAGCTGCCTGTTCTCGGCCGATTTCTGGCTCTGTGTAGGAACTGATGCAGGTCGCAGTGGAGGGGACCAGAAACGTGGTGAACGCTGCGGCGGACATGGGCGTGCGCCGCCTTGTTTTCACTTCTACGTATGGCGCAGTGCACATGAACCCCAACAGAAGCCCCGACACCGTGCTAGACGAGACATGCTGGAGCGACTACGAATTCTGCAAACAGACAGGCGTATGATATTTCTGGAGCGACTGAACATTCATTGCAATAATATTTAAGCACAAAATGGTAAATTAAGGTGGAAAAAACAGCCATGTATAAAAAGAACAGTATTTGGAACTCAATCACAAATCATAATAATGACGAGCAATCAGCTAGGATAGATTCTCACCGGCCACCTCTGATCCTTTATCCTATGGCTTTGCGTTTCGATTTTTAAAATATGGATAAATTTTAGCAAAAGTCAGTATTCCAAATTAATCTAAAAGGATAATATATAGTCTTTTATATCCAAATTAATCTATTCAATACCATTGATCTGCATGCTAATATGACGACAACCTTTTTAAGCAACTTTAAAATTCATGCAAACTTTTAAGGAGGGTCTACCGAAGGAAAAGTCAATATCTGAATGAAAGTGATATCAAAAGGTCATCATAGCGTCTTAGGAACTTGCCACGCATATCTTTCTCGAGGTGCAGTGTTTGTTCCCAATTCGACAGTTTGTTTTTGAACATTGTTACCAATTAATTTGTGGCACCCAGAAGCCACACCTTTCTAGCAATAAAATAAAATACAGGCGGTCGGGGTCAAACCCAAGACCTTCCCAAACTGATAGGAAAAGGCCAATTCGTCAAGGATATAAGGAGCTCACAAGCCAATGGCCCGAAGCTAATTTCCAGACATAATACCCATGTATATGAAACAAACAGTGTCTGTCGTCTCAGGAAATTAATAGTATCATTTTGCAGAATTTTTATTGTTGTGCCAAGATGATGGCAGAGAAGGCGGCAACGGAGGAGGCAAGCAGGAGGGGGCTGCAGCTGGTGGTTGTGGTGCCGCCAATGACAATCGGTCCCATGCTGCAGCCGTCTCTAAACGGCAGCAACTACCATGTCGCAAAGTACCTGATGGGCACTAAGAAGGCCTACCCCAACGCCGTCGCCATCTATGCCGACGTCCGCGATGTCGTACGTGCCCATCTCCTCGTCTACGAGCACCAGCACGCCCGTGGCCGCTACGTCTGCTTTGGCACCGCGCTACACCGCAGTTGCTTCCTCCAGTTGCTCAGGGGTCTTTTTCCACGCTATCCTATCACTTCCAAGTATGCTTGTTTACTCTGAATGAATTGTCAACCTTCTGCCTGTGTGCGCCCATAGCTATATCTGTACCGACTACCACTTTCTACCTCTACAGGTGTGAAGGGAACGACAAGCCCATGGTGAGCCCCTACAGATTCTCCAACCAAAGACTCGAGGACCTGGGGTTAGAATTCACGGACATGACGAAAACTCTGTATGAAACTGTAATATGCCTGCAACAGAAGGGTCATGTGCCATATCAGTGTCTCATCATGCCATATCGGCGTTCGAGCTTATAGATCAGGCCGGGGGTTATCCTCCTTTTCCAAAAAAAAAAAAGAAAAAAAAAAGATCAGGATGTTGTGCGACCGACTTCCACATATCCGGAAGTAAAAAAATAAGGTCCTTCTCAAAAGTTATTATGTATACTTGTAAGGAAGAAAAATCAGATATCAGATATGCTTTATCTTTTGCATTAGAAATTTAGAATGGATATACCATGATGATATGAAAAAATTGTCTGGAGCGCAATATGTTATGAAAATTGGAGACACTGGTACTAAGAGGATGCATGAATTCAAGCAAGGATTACAAAAGGTTGCAAACCAATTAGCAAATAAAAAGTCAATGAGAAAATAACCAAGTTACCTTGTAAACCCTTCTCATCATATCCACAAGAACCTCCCTAATAAGGGCCTGAACATCAATAACCTAAATGAAACCTGTCCAAGATGGGGAAAATGAAGGGAATCTAAGCATCATTTGCAAAATGTATAAAGCCTCAGATTATGAGATCATAAACTTTGTACTAACAGCGACATCAGAAGAAAGTGCATCCACGGTACAGGTTTGACATACTATTTACAGTGAGTCAATCAAAAGAAGTAGCACACGGGATAGGAAAAAGCAAGACTACTGACTTGAGGCAGAGAAATAATCAGCATTAACTTATAGCAAGGCAAACTGGATCTTGGCACCAAGTAGTCGGTTAAATAAGTAAAAATTGAGGGGAGCTACTGCTATTCAAAACTATAGTTGTTTGAAACTGATATTAAACGGTTTAGAGTTTAAGAGACCAACCTACTGTATCAATCCCAAAAGTTTCAGCTCTATGTACCCACATCAATCAAATGCAAGGCACTACTAAGAAAAGCTCCAGGGTTACATGCAACAATGAGAAACTGCACATGAAAGAACTTAAACATACTGGAACTTCAGATATCCAACTCAATTGCACAAACTAAAGGGCATGGAAAGCGATGCAGTCACCATTTTAGGCGTTGATATTGTACAGAGCTTACAGAGCATATGCTAAACAACATATATAATTAGTAAGCAGTAATCCCTCCTGGATGGCAACAATGATAGCACAAATTAGTTTATACGTCAAGCAGCCCTCTCCTGGAAAGATCAATCTGCCTCCGACGGCAAGGATGTCATAGACGGACACGCAGAGATCGAGATTCGCAACCACCTGCAGTGCAAGTCAACACAGATTGAGAAATACAATTAAGAACCATGGAGTGAAACAGAATTCCGGTACTTTGAACAAAACATTGCCATGTAATGATGGTAATGCGACCAAGTTCACACTACCTTATCCAGGAATAGCCTCTCGAGCTCGGCCTTGATGGCGTCGACGAGAGGGCGAGTCAGCAAGAGCGGAAGCATTGGCAGGTTGTGCTCAATCTGGATCAGAACGAACGTCCTTCACGTCCAGTACTAGAGCCAGGAAAATATTAAAGCCTGGACAGGCGGCAAGCAGAAATGTCTGACCATGATCTACCTAACAAGCCATCAATGCATAATTTAAATTGAGAATGGCAAGCTCTGAATATTTGAAACGGATATAAGCTTCAGCGTTGGGAGCCACATATCCATAATACAATCGAAGTAGAACGGGTAAATACCCTAGTAAATGTTCATAGAGATAAATCGAATTAAGTGAATAGATGAGTACATCGAGTAATTGCCTACTTCGATTGAATTTTCAGCGCCATAACTGATTATAAACAGACGAATGGGGGAATTGATGATTTCTTTTTCAAAAGTAGACATATCTCCCTAAGTTGGTATCCGTTCGCTCTTTTCTGAAAATGTTTGTCCACTTTGCTGATTTACTTGAGGTTATTTTTTAATGAAATTGAATCACTTCAACTGTTTGTTTCTTTATGTTTAATCTGGTAAGGAAGAAACAATTTGGGGCAGGGCAGGGCAGGTACAGTTCGTACTTGAGTAATATTTTGATCCCTAGACCATATGCACAAAACTATACCTAGTCATTCTACGATATACACTCTCTACTCTCTAGTGACTCTACTTGGTGACAGCCCTGGCTGAGCCGAAGTTCATAAGTCAGTCGTTTCCCTGGTCAGTTAGCACTTGGCAGTAAAAAAAAAAACTGGCAGT